>OX352289.1:48811953-49436953 GCA_947086415.1 Pammene aurita
CAGAATTAGTGGCTATGTGCGAAGTGCGTACTGGGAGAGCAGCTTAGTGATGACAGCGCGTGCCGTGGCACAATGGTAAACCTCCATAGTATATTATATATTTAATGTCTCAATTGTCATATGTGATAGTCTGCCGGCCAACGCTTACGCTTTTATTGCTCGAATACGATATTCAATCTGTACAACGTAAGCGTCTTCCACCAAATGGAGTCTTTTCCAAAAAATATCACATAAGTACTTAATAGGACACGGCCACTAGATGGGTCCCAATAGTCCTTTGTATGAAGACCTAATTTCTCATTTGGCTGTTCAATCAGTACACAACAGTGTTCTGTATGATGCTTTACAATAATTAAAGGTTGAAGGAAAATACATTCTCAACGTAATAATAGTCATGCTTTCTTTAGAATCAAACATTGTATGTGTGTAGTGCTCAGGCGGTATGGCAAACAATTATGCAATGCGAATGTAACCTTGCAATAAAATATATAAACCTTTACATGAAAATAGCAGTGACACCCATAAAATAGATAACATTCACAGCTAAGTAATATATGAAAGTGATAATCAGGTGCATCGACGCTGCGAGCCGCCGAGCGCGCAGCCAAGGAGGCCAAGCTGCGCATGTGGACCAACTACGTGAGCAACGCGCCCGTCATCGCCGCCAAGGACAAGGAGTTCACGGCCACCGTCCTCGAGGTGGTGAACGGCGACGCGCTCGTCGTCAAGATGCCCAACAACACCCACAAGAAGATATTCCTGGCCAGCATCAGGCCCCCGCGTGAAAAGTAAGCTTCTTGCTCGGTTAGCATTCGGCGGCACTTGTAGCTCTGCGGGTGAGGAGTTCAAAATGACCTTGGCGACTCTCACGTGTCTTATAAACGATATTTCAATCAGTAAAATATCTGAGCTAGTATATCCATTACTATATAACTTTAAATTCTTTAAATATTATAGGCCAATCTTACACAATTCGACCTAGGCCCACGGTAAGCTCAATAAGGCTTATGTTATGGGTACTAGACGACGATATATATCATAGATAAATATGGATAAATACATAGAAAACATCTATAACTTAGGAACAAATAAATATCTGTGATAAAAACACTAAAAAATATTCTTTGTAGGCAGGGTCACTATCACTACTGACTAGGCTAGGAGGCTGTTACTACTACCATAACTTATATTCTCATTTTGCTATTGCTTATTCTGAAACTTGCTTTGTTAATGATTCCATTAAGAATTTGATTATATACCATATTCATTAATTATTATGATTATGAACATTGGTTGGGGTTGAGGCCATAAGGAGATATGTCAGCGCAAGATTCGGCAAACAAATAGCAACAACCACTTATTTAGGTGGTTCAAAAATTTTACTTTTCGGGTGACTTGAAAATGTTTTGCCGAATCGTGTGAGATACATACTGTCAATGGCCTAGTACCACTGTGAAATGTACAGGAGTCCATGTGTGTCGCGTACGGGCGATATGGCGATGGTAGTGTTGGTACGCATTTTTTATTTCGTACTTATTCCGTAACATCTTATTTGTTTTAGGAACAACTCTGATGAAGAGGGTAAGCCATCAATCAGGCCGAAGGGTTTCAAGCCTTTGTACGATATCCCCTGGATGTTTGAAGCACGCGAATTTTTACGAAAAAAACTCATTGGCAAGAAAGTGACTGTTACTGTAGATTACATCCAACCCCCCAATAATAACTTCGCCGAAAAAACATGCTGCACCGTTGTGGCCAGTGGAATGTAAGTATACTGAATATTTAATTATTTGTTATAGCTATTAACTACTTACATATTTACTTTGAGTGGTACTAACTGTATGTGTTTTCAAACAGGAACATTGCAGAAGCTCTAGTAAGCAAAGGTTACGCAACAGTGGTGAGGTACAGCAAAGACAATGACCAGAGAAGCTCTCACTATGACAAACTGCTCGAAGCCGAACTTAAAGCTCAGAAGGCAGCAAGTGGCATTTACGCAAAAAAAGACATCCCAGCTCACCGCATACAAGACACGAGTGGGGACTCTGCAAAAGCTAAAAAATTCTTCCCCTTTCTAAAGAGAGCCCAAAAAACGGAGGCCACAGTAGAATTTGTAGCGAGCGGATCTCGAATGAGAATATACATTCCCAAAGAATCGGTGGTAGTGACATTCCTGCTGGCCGGCATCAACTGCCCGCGCGGCGCGCGGCCCACGGCCGGCGGCGGCCAGCAGGAGGCCGAGCCCTTCGGCGAGGAGGCGCTGCTCTACACCAAGGAGAAGTGTCTACAGCACGACGTGGTGGTCACCATCGAGGAGATGGACAAGGCCGGCAACTTCATCGGCTGGCTGTGGGCGGACAATGAGAACCTGTCCGTGGCCCTCGTCGACCACGGCCTGGCATCCATGCACCACACCGCCGAGTCCTCCGAGTTTGCGCGCGCCATCAAAACCGCCGAGGAGAACGCCATCAAGAAACGAATCGGCATCTGGAAAGACTATGTTGAAGTAGAGAAGGAAATCGAAAAAGAGAAGAATGCTCCAGTCCAAGACCGAACCGTGAAATACGACAAAGTGATCATCACCGAAGTTACACCGGAAGGCCACTTTTACGCACAAAATATCGATAACGGTGCGAAATTAGAAGCGCTTATGGACAAAATTCACCAAGAATTCAAAGCCAATGCGCCATTACCGGGATCACTAGTACCGAGGAGAGGTCAAATTTGCGCGGCATTGTTTTCTTTAGACGAGCAGTGGTACCGAGCCAAGGTAGAAAAAATCACTGAAGACAAAATGTGTCATATATTCTACATTGATTATGGAAACCGAGAGGTAAGCTTAATCACTGAGATTATAAATGTTATTTACTGATAATGGTCCAAGTCAAGGTAATACACATATGTTAATTTAAACAATAAGTATTACTTTTTGAACTGGTAACATAAAACCAATCGTAAAGCTTGTAATTTTCTCTGAATGCGTGGCGAAGTATGCCCGGCGGCTGATTACGTCGTCGAATGCTATGTAATAAAATAAACTAATAACATTACCTACCATTTGTTACTGTAATATTGCTCATTAGGGACATAATTATGCCTAATATAACAACTGGTTTTAATTATTACATAAATTAACACAATTAACAGGGCTTCCAAATTCTTTTTTATACTTACGTAAATACGGGGAACTAGCAGAGCTTGAAATTGGAAATGTGTGTGTATCAAGAAAACGTTGTGAATTTTATTATTAGTTAAATGTTCAAAATTATTTTTTTCTGGTTGTTTTCATCGAAGCAGATTTTTTTTTAAATTGGATATTTACATTTTTATTATAAAATGAATTCTGCACGTTTGTTTTGTACGGAAATGATACCACACAACACAACCCATAGCAGCCTTAACCAGAGAGTAACATATTGCACGGGACCCCTGATTTTGACATCCAAGGTCCAAGAATTTTACGAACCTCCAAAACTAAAAATATTCATCGTGGGGCAAACTATCCATGGTCAAAAATTCACAACTTTTTCTCGATGCACGCAAATTTTTTGTTTACTTTTGTACTGACTGAGTGAAAAATCACACTAAACCGAGTATGTTTCCATACAAAAAGTCCCAGTATTTGAATCCACAATAACATTTTCTCAAACATGCAATGAAATATTCTCTTTACGTTCCTTATAATAGACTCGGAAGTATCCTTTTTCGGGCGCAGCACCTCGAGGCGGCCTGAAATGGGATTTCATACAACTTTTCAGGCCTAGGCCTGCAAAGTAACTTTTTTTTTGTTTCAACGTCCAACCTCATTCAGACAGCGTCAAAGATGGCGGCAGGTTTTACGAACAGCTGATTTTAACTTTTTAATTTTTACTTCATGGTCGCTTTTTAGATTGAATAAAACATTGTCCTTTTGGTTTTTTATTTTATTTTATTTCATTGCATGTTTGAGAAAAGCACTATACATGCCTCGGCGTGAAAACGGATTCCCGGCCTCGTATCTCTATCCGTCTATACCTACTTGGCCGGAAATCCGTGTTTTCCCGGCCTCTGATGTAATGTACTATTGTATGATAACAGGTGGTAAAGTACTCGCGCCTGGCGACCCTGCCCTCGGGCACGGAGAGCGAGCCGCCGTACGCGACGGAGTACTCGCTGTGCGGCGTCAAGTTCCCGGCCGACGCCGAGGACCGGCAGGAGGCCGTGCGCGCGCTCCACGTGGACACGCTGGACAAGCAGCTGCTGCTCAACGTGGAGGCGCGCGGCGCGCCCGCCGTCGTCACCCTGCTCGACCCCGCCACCAAGATCGACATCGGCAAGGTATCTATAGTCTGGCAAACCATTTATGTCAGTAGAAACGCGCGGAAAATTCAAAATACGTACATGTGGCAACCCTTTGTGACGAGACACCGTATTTCATGACGAACATTTCAATTCACATTTAATTTGTTTCTCTCTCATCTTAAGCGCGAGTGAGATAGAACTCCTGCAACATTCCCAATTTAATTTAAATTAATTTTTGAGGCATATGTCAATTGCCTCAACCAGATTATCTGTTGCAGTTGATGACAGATCAGACGAAATATATCCGTCTCCTTTTCACACACCGTAAATGTCACCTAATGAAAGGGCGGAAATACCAACTAAAATTAAAAACATAAAATTTGATGATCATTGCTGCTTTTTTCACTGATTCTTGGTGTTGTCATACTTTTGTTCGCTGTACATTGCTACTGCGTTCGTTGGCTGGCCAGACTATAACCTGTCTTTTTTGGGTTCCGTAGCTAAAATGGCAAAAGCGGAACCCTTATAGTTTCGTCATGTCTGTCCGTCCGTATGTCACAGCCGTTTTACTCGGAAAATATAAGACGTATCTTAATAAAATTTGAATGTAAGGTGTATTTTGTATGCCACTATTTTTTATTGTAGTAAAATTGCAGAAAAATATTTCTTAGGGGAGCACTTCATATATGTACCTAACTAATTATCAAAAAAAAATTGTTACCAAATATCAACATGTTGCGCTCAATTGATAGGTCTTTAAAAATAAGATTGAGGTTTTTGGTACTTTTTGATTTCGTGAATATTTTTCCCCGAAAGTCTAAAAGATTGTGTCCCCCTCTGTAACTTTTAAACCGGAGATCCAAAAAGTATGAAATAAATTGTGAAAGTACATTTTTGTATATTCTATCAACGGAAATTGTTTTGAACATTATCGGTTAAAGCGTTTTCCAGTTATCTTCAAAAAACCTTTTCCACGAGCAGATATAACCTTCTGATAATGATTTTTTCCTATTTCGTTGAAACTACAGAACCCTCCATAATGCGTGACCCCGACACGCACTTGGCCGGATTTTTTTTTATTTTTTTTTAATGAACTTTAGGCGATATTACCTGTAGTCAAAATATTAGAAGGCGGGAAATTTGACGCTTGTAAGTCAGTCTTCGGGTAGGATGTTCTCCATCTATATTTTATTTGTCAAATAAATTACATGGTTTTTGTAGTGATATCTGCTCCCTACAAACAGCACGAGAAGGCATGGCCCCAGCGACTACAGGTTGTTTAACTAAATAATCGTCACACGAGTTTTGAGTTGCACACTTGTTCGATAGATCACCACAATAAGCTATCCATATTACACTAAATTACGGAAATGAACAAAAACTATTGTCAAGAGTAAGACACAACCGCCATGTTTGAGTCTCAAGCTGGAACCCCATCTAACCTGTCTTATGGTTCTTATACACTTCGAAGAATTCCTGGAGAAACGGCTCTGCATCTATTTGAATAATGGGAAAGGCAACTGTCAAAGGTTTAGGTTATGGCACAAGCGAGCATAGGTTTTAACTGTTTCTACGTTTGTTCTATGGGATTTGGCTTGAAGGAGTACCATTCAGGTCATTAAAACCCAAAAAAGAAAGTAGGTAATGTTACATATGTTATTATGAAATGCAGGAGTACGTTATAAATGTTATTGTTTTATTGTAGAACCTAATAAAGGAGGGGCTAGTGTTGCTGGACGCAGTGCGCGACCGGCGACTGGCGGCGCTGGTGAGCGAGTACCGCGCGGCGCAAGAGCACGCCAAGAGCTCGCGCCTCAACCTGTGGCAGCACGGCGACATCACCGACGACGACGCGGTGGAGTTCGGCGCGCGCCGCTAGCGCCGCCCGCGCGCCTCGCGCCTCGACCGTCCCCACACCACCCCGCGGACCCCGCGGACCCCGCGGACCCCGCGGACCCCGCGCGCTGGGACGCTTCAAACGATCTTTAACTTTCTTCTTTGCGTAACCGCCTTGGTAATTCATGGAACCGTAACATGATCAATTAAAGTTGTGAACATTAACCTCCTGGGCATGACTGGGTATTTTTATAACTTTTATAAACATTATAAAGTAGGTCGATTATGAAATAAGTCGTATTCTGTAATTTATTTATTGCGGCATTGTAATCAGATTTTTTTTTATTGAGAAAAATCATTAATCTGTAATTATACACATTATTGATTTATTTATTTATCTTTTGTAAACTAATGAAATTACATGAATATTTTTATATATTTTAAGAAAACTCAAATGTTTTTTTAAGATTGAATATTTAATACAGAGTTTAAGAAAGTAATTTCGCAACGGGATCACTCAGGAGGTTAACTCTGGCGATATCGAACAGAAGTAGCATTACCGCGCGATGGTGACGTGGCTCTGTCGGCGTGCGGCCGCCTCCCGCTGCGGACGCCGGGCCCGGGCTCCCTTCTACAGACAAACGTCGCTCTGTTGACCATGAGCAAAACACTATAGATTTTAAATCCAGATGTTTATATATTTACATGTATATATCTGCCAAGCAAGAGTACGACATAATAAATTTAAAATGATGAATTATGATATATTAACGTAATTTCAACTAATAAGTCATACTCATAATATTATTGTAAATTGTAAGTGTTATCTGCTGATTTCATACGTATATTATTTACGTCAAAGTTCTTATTTATTTACATGCTCATAATTGACTTTAAAGAAAATGAACTGATACTAATTTAGTGTTACTTTACAACGGAATACTGATTGTGAGTTTCAGTGAAAACTTGTGTCAATATGGACCAAACAAATCAACTGAAGGCAATTTGCTTGTCAGAACTGTCAGTGCTATTTGTTATTCGTAATATTGATAAAAAACAAATACAATTTTGTCAAAATACCTATGATTTGTTTATAAATTGAAATAAGCACTGCAACACCTATCTCGAAAATATTACATCATTTTTTAACTGTTACCGAGTAAGTCTTCCTCGATAACGGTAAAATATTTAAATTGATGAATTTGCATAATATTTAGTAAAAATGTAAGAAATGTTTGCAATTATAATGGCGGAGTTTGCAATTATGTTGGTGAAGTAGTTAGTGCAATGCAGGCGCCTGCGCCTGCGCCTGCGCTTGCGCCGCCGCCGACGCTCGGCTGATCTCCGAACTGAACGGTACATTGATCGCGCGCGAGTACCTACCTACCTACCTACCTTTAATAATTTTTCAAGTTCAGTTTTTTTTTTATATTTCGTATTGCAATCGTTCTCAAAAGTCTGAGTTACTAAATAATTTACTTTTTATTATTTTGTTGAATCATGTTTTTCTTGCATTATGAAATAATATTAACTTTGTATTACGTACTTACAAAGGTATTGTATGACACCTACCTCTCTTCTTGAGATTTTTATAAGGTAGGAGATACTTTGTTTACATATGTATTTAAGTACCATAAGGTGCGTGGATTGTTAAAAGGACTTGGTATATTTAAATAAATAATTTAGGGAAAAATACATTTTTTATTACTCATTTTGAATTAATACAAGCTCTTCGAAAACTTAATTTGTAACACATAGTGCCAGGAATTCGCCGAATTGACTTTCTGATTGTTTAGGCTTAACCCTTCGACAGCCAAACACGTCAAATCACGCCCACGGAAAGTCGTGCCTTCAGCGCCAGCCCGTAATAGAATAGCACGTCCAAAATATAACCGGTTTGCCTTGCGCACTCGCCCGCTCGCGCATTTTTCAGTCCGATGCTTGACGGTCAAAGGGTTTTGCCTCCACACGGCAAAATACACGGGAAAATGTAGTACCAGGCAGTGTAGCGAACTGGATCGGAAAGTGGTAAATGCAGATTTTATTGCCAACTGTCCATATCTTATACCCCAAAGCAAAGGATTTCTGCAAACTGAGTTTCCGCTCTATCTGCGGCGACCGGCGAAGCGTTTATGCTAAACAAATTAAAACGTATGGGAGTGGCCCGCGTGGACGCTGTTCTAAAGCCTTGGAAGCTCACGCGACGCTATTTGCGGTGCCGAACGGGCCGCCCAACGCTCGTAGGTACAGTCACCGGCAATAGTATCTTCCTACACGAAGGCCGCAAAAATATGTGACACGCTTTTTTTTCTAGGGCCATAAGAGCGTGTCACATATTTTTGCGGCCTTCGTGTAGGAGGATACTCTTGATCAAGAATTGCTAGGGATGGCAATGAGGGTTTCCTGAATTCCAGGTGCCGCCACTGTGACGAGGGATCTTTTTAACAGCAGCTGTCAAAATCCACCAATAAAAAAAATATGATCAATCATAATCATGATTGGGGGATTATGACAGCTAAACCTCTCGCCACGGTGCTGACACCTGGTGAAAAAAATCGATTTAGGAAACCCTCATTAGAAGAACATTGCCTGTAATAATCTAATTATTAACATTTTTCGTAAAGATAAAAATCGCTTATTAAATTCAACACACTGCTGAACTTTTTACCTGTATGTAGAATGCAACGCTATGTTACTGAAATACCTACTTAACACTTTCGCAACCAAGAACCCGCCTGGTAGGCACTCGTAATGTTTGCTCAGATGCCGGGCGCGCGGCGTGCAGCGTCCCGTTGCACTTGTTAGCCCGCCAGGCGGGTTCTGTCGGTTTCTGGGGTATTGTTCAAAATTTTGCCCGGTTGCGAAAGTTAAGTAATACTGATATTCAGGATAAAAACCTGGCGTTTGCGGACGTGTACCTATTTGATAAAGTAACTTAACTATTAGTATTATGGTATGGATAGATAGCTTTGATACTACGTTTACACTTGCATGTTCGCACTCGTTCGAACGTTCGACGAGTCATTCGCGTGTACTCACACGCGAATGACTCGTACCATGGCCGAGTACCATGCCAACACGAATGGTTCACCGATGGGGCCTTCCGTCCTAGTCCTAGGACGAGCGGCGACCGCAAGATCTGCTACGTTACAAAGATAACAACGGCCTCCTAGCCCAGTCGGTAGTAACTCTGCCTACGAAGCAGGAGGTCCCAGGTTCGAATCCTGGTCAGGGCATTTATTTGTGTGTTTATCACAGATATTTATTTCCGAGTTATGGATGTTTTCTATGTTTAAGTGTTTATCCATATTTGTCTTCAACCGACTTCAAGATTTCGAAGGGGGAGGTTATCAATTCGTCGGGATCTTTGTTTTTGCTATTTTTTTTTAATGTATGTTCACCGATTATTCGAAGACGGCTGGACCGATTTGGAAAATTCTTTTTTTGTTTGAGAGCGTATACTTCACAGTTGTGGTCCCATTGTAACCATGTCAGGATCTGATGATGGGATCCTGGAGAAATCGAGGGAACTCTTCAACTATTATAGGCACACCTATGGTGATTTGAGTATTTTTTACAGCAGATCGAGCATTTGGTGTTGGAAAGGTGGATGCTTAGTGAAGTCGGTTCTTTTTTGTTTAAAATTATTTATATATATCGTCGTCTAGTACCCATAACACAAGCCTTAATTGAGGTTACTGTGGGCCTAGGTCGATTTGTGTAAGATTGTCCCATAATGTTTATTTATTTATAATTTATATAAAAGTGATGCTGAGTTCCAAAAAATAGTTTATAAAAATTAGAATTGGCCAAAAGCACGAAAAAGTACCTCTTGCGGTGTAAAAATGGATGGTATTTACGTACGTCATTCGATATAGAGATGGAACTTGTGGCAACAAACAGCAATTTGTATGTAGGTAAATACCAAAACCACCACGCAACGTTCAGATCATACGGTCCCCGCCCGTTATTTGCCTCGCCACTCGCAAACAAGTATAAATAAACGCGCTATTAGGTTTTTCATGGTTGTATTCGTTCTCATTATGTTTACGTACAAAAACGCCTAAACCAGAAAACACTTCCTATTGCTTTAAATCTCGTATAATCATTAATACTTAAGTACTTATAGGTTAAAACATTTTTCTGCTGAAATATTGCTTTTTAAATTTCATAATTTGTGCACTAGGTTTTTTTTTATAAAAATTTACAATCTCCCGCAGTACGGAATTCATATATATTAAAAGGTAATCGGTACAGTCGCCATCATATATATCGGAGCAGCCAAGGTGGTCATAACTATCTGAACAGCGCCTTTATTGTCAAGGCGATAAAGTGCATGTTCAGATATTCTTGAGTACCTTGGCCGCTCCGGCATATTTGATGGCGACTGTACACACATCAATTTCTTGTTAATGTTCAATACTTAAAACTAAAAACAACACTTTTATGCATGCAATCATTATAATCTATGTCTTACGACCATGGGTGATTGGCAGTGCTAATTAAACTGTACAATCGAAATAAAACGTAGGTATAAAAATAATTTACATGCTAGGCTAGCATAATTTATGCAAATTGAGGTAAAAGTATGTTTTTTGTACACTACGTAACATATCACTCAAAGTCACTATACTGTGTGCACTAAGCTCTGTCTCGTCACATCGTTATCATAAGCATTGTCATCTTCGTCTAGAAGAGGGCCGAGGCTAGTCGGCAGCATTGGCACATTAACCAAGAAATGCTGTATAGAGGAGTAGTAGTCTCTGCAGGTCCAGGTGTTATCGTGGCCGCCGCCCGGCATCACGGCGAGCTTCTTGCAGATGGCCCCACACCTCATGTAGAGCTGGTTCGCCATCTCCGGAGGTACGAGAGCATCGTTGGAGCCGCACATTACTAATGTCGGTGCTAGCACATGACCAATTTTGTTCACGGACAGGTACTGTAAAACCCCAAATATAATATTAACATTCGTTAGAGTTAGATTAATTTTAAGATAGGTACGTGAATGTTAAGAACCCTTGAGTATATATAGGTATTGCCAGAAAAGATGAGGTGAATGATTACGCACACAGCTACATTAGTTACGGATTGCAAAAAAAAAAAGTGAATGAATGAAATGAATAAAAATCCGGTTTCTAGTACGATAAGTCTCGTAGATTTCCTTTGTTCCTTGAAGCAGGGGAGGGGTAGGGCTACACGATAATGCGGTGCTGCAAGCCCCCGTGCGTGGCCTTGTCAGTGGCAGCAGCATCAAAAGATTGTAGATGTATGTAAAAACAAAGCGCCTGATCGTTTCAAATATATAATCATTGTAATAACGTAACATCCTTTTGCAGTTCAGGCGCTAAGTTTAGGTTACATAACATCTTGTTTTTGTTATAAAACGATCAGGCGTTTTGTTTTTTCATAAATCTACAATCTGTTGATGCTGCTGCCACTGACAAGGCCACGCACGGGGGCTTGCAGCACCGCATTATCGTGTAGCCCTACCGCTCCCCTGCTTCGAGGAACAAAGGAAATCTAGGAGACTTATCGTACTAGAAACCGGATTTTTTGAATTAAAAAAAAAAAACATTAAAATACGCCACCACTTTTTTTGCATTGCAGCATCAGCATTTCGTGTTCCCCCATTAAAGACGCGTCTAATTATATATATCTCATCTAGGAGACTTATCGAACTAGGTTCAGCGTCATGGGCTCCCTTACTATTAATTGTTATCGGTAGGAATAAAGAACAGTGATTTCAAAATCCCGCTGTCATTACATGACATGTTGTTGTGTGCGTGACTTCAACTAACGTGGCGGTACCTATACTGGCTTTACTATTTAGACTTCTTTAAATCTTGTTACAAACTACATAACTTCTTATAATACTTGTAATGTACAAGCATTTGAATTTTGCAGGTAAGATAATTAAACTATTAATTGGCATACAAAACGTAAAATGGTATCTTGTACAACTGGTTAATTAAATATTGATATTTTCAATCCTCTTTTACATGGCAATAATGGTGGACTTTAGTGTATACCAGTTCACTGAAATTGAAAATGCTAACTCTGATTATTAGAATTATCACTATTAGCCTGCTTTGTTCACGTCATTGACATCATATTGAAGATTTAACAATATACTTTTACCAAGCTGATATTACCAAGATACTTTTTGGTACTTTCAGATTTTTTTTATTAATAAACAATTTACTTACAATAAATTTCTTACCTTATTCTTGTAACATATCAGCGGTAGTATCTTTAAGCACCTCCATTTGAGAATAATCTGAGCCATGTCTGGTATGCTAGTAAATGTGTTCTCTACAATTAAAGCCCAAATTTTATTTCTATTCTCCAACTTAGAAGCTAAGTCTATAGCTACTGCTCCACCTGTAGAAATCAAAATGGTCATATATCGTTTGCAAAATAATATGTTATTAATCTTTAATTACTTGGTAAAGTTATATAATTATAATATGGCAGTAAAGTAGTGTGAAAGGAAACAATATAAACAATTTTATTATATACTGAACAATGCTCTACTCTAAATATAAGGTTCAAATCGGGCAGGTTAGGATGACTAACTGTAGTCATTAATCAATTATATTATGTGATAAATTTTGTGTTTTATCAATTTTGTGACATACCGAACTAACATGACATGGCAAGCGGGAGTAAATTGTTTACTTTTAATACTTGTGGGATAATGTGCTCAAAAATGTAAGCAAAGACACAGGAATTAAATTGTATGAATGTTATTCTTGGCAATTAAAATTAACATGGGCTGTTTTCTGCAACTCGAGGTCTACAATTGCGCCTATTTTGCATGATCCTTGGCAATTACAAATAATGACTCTCTAAGCAAGTTCTATAAGACGATCCTGTTCGGTCTTGGTATTATTATTCCATGCCCCGTCGTATTGACTATATTATAAGGTCCAATTAGTGATGGTTATACATACCTAATGATCTGCCAAATAAAACTATCTTCGAGCGATCAATGTCAGTTCTTTGCATGATGTAGTCAAGTGCAGATTGTGCATCGGTGTAGAGCCCCCGTTCCGATGGAGAGCCTTCTGACAAACCATAACCTCTGTACTCAACCATCATTATGTTGATTTTCAATTTGTGATAAAATCCCGAAACATTGGACAATCTGTGGAAAACAAGTCTATCATTATTTAACTGGGTTTGTTAACACTTTCAGTGAAACAGCTATAGACGACTAGAGGCCAACCGACTTCCCTAGCAAGTCGTTTCGGAGCATACAAATATATGAATTCCCCAGGGGAGTTATCGGCGTGCAACGTTAGTTACGCATCGAGTGTGTGTGGACTCCCCTAGAGAGTCCTATGTACCTATTTATCTTTATGCTGGCAGTCGGCGATGGTCTTGGGTTTCTGCGTGCATGAACCATCTATCTGATTCCAACAATACTCATACTAAAGCTGACTCTACCTCCTACATTTCCATATCCTCACCAATCTAATATCGGTATTACACCTTCCTAAACCGGGCCCTAATGACAAGGACACTGCAATACGTTAGACACGTTCGGAGGTATTTCTTAACGTGTCTAACGTATTACGGCGTCTTTGTCGTTAGGGCCCGATTTAGTGAGGTGTAATACCGGCATAACTACAGAGCTTGAACCCTGTGAGAAATCCTATGACCTAAGTAAGATATTTATGTTATACATGTCATGCAACTAGCATACTATTAGTGATTGACCATGCCCCGACGTGGGAAATACTGGGGAATGTTCAAAATGTGTATGTCTACACAAAAATTTGTAATGGTATCCATTATAAAAGTAATAATAACAATGTTAAGCATGACAATATATAATGAATCTCTTTCCCAAAAGGAAATAGCTAAGTACTTACTCGTATATAGAAATATATTTATTTTTTTAAAGGCGTAGATACGTTTATAATAGTCAGTACTTAAATGATTTTTAAATACGCTATTTGCGGTTGGTAATTTAAAACATTCATAGAATTTGTTTGGAGAATTATTATTTTTAAATAGAATCGTAAGTTTATATTGTTTCTATTACAAATTACACTTTTACGAAACAATAAAACCGGCCAAGTGCGAGTCGGACTCGCGCACTGAGCGTTCCGTACAAACCTCTAGGTATATAGGGGCTTGTGCACAAATCAAAAAGTAATCGAAAAAACCTCGCGTGATTTGTGCACAAGCCCTAGGGGTAGTAACTTGGCGTAACTACATCATCATGTGGTTGGTTTCAATCATTCCTCACTGGCCAAAGCAGTACGTAGAATTAGAAACAGATCAAGGTCAAGTGGCAAAATCTGAAACTCGAAGCATCAGTCGCGGCACACCACAGGGATCAATTTTAAGCCCTTTGCTTTTTATTTTGTACACAGCCGATATGATTAACAGCCTGAAACTCTGTAAAACACACCTATATGCAGATGACACTCAATTATACTATTCATTTGAACCGAGTAACCTGGATATGGCTCTAAGTGCAATAAATGAAGACTTACAAGCGATAGCAAATTGGTCGCTCGAAAACAATCTTATTTTAAATCCAACAAAATCTCAATTCGTAGTACTTGGAAATAAATGGCAGCGCAAAGAGATCAATATACAGAACCCAAGTGTACTTATTGGTAATGAGCCTATTACCCAAGTAAAAAGTGCTAAAAACCTTGGTGTCATAATGGATGAAGAACTGAGATACGTAGAACATACAAATATAAAAATCCGAAATGCCTACTACAGACTCAAGGTCCTTTACAATATTCGAAAATACCTATCAGTTAAGGTCAGGGAGATTCTAGTTGAATCGCTAATAGTATTGTCTCAATTCAACTACGCCGATATAGTGTACGGACCAAGACTCCTAGCCGTCACAAAAAAGGCTATACAACGCGTACAAAACGCATGTGTTCGCTTCTGTTACGAGGTTCCCAGACGCGCATACATTACACCAATTCTTAATGATAAAAACCTGTTAAACATGGAGAACCGAAGACAGCTACACCTAACATATACAGTCAGAAAGATTTTAGACTTCCAGAGGCCCTACTATTTGTATGAAAAACTAAAATGGGTCAAAGACTCTCGCAACAGGTTGTTGAGGAAGTGCACAAAACTTATGATACCCACACATAATAAAGCGTTCTTTAGAGGGGGTTTTAAATACGCTGCTGCCAAGGTGTGGAATGACCTGACACCACCTCTCCGTGAGCCTATAAGTCTGTTCAAGTTTAAGCGCTTAGTAAAAGCCTATCTATTAACCAGGCAGAGCGGATATGCACCCCCTCCTCAGCAGCACCATACTAAATTAAATAAATAAACAAATATTAAGGCATATTACACCCATACATCGTACACACATAGGTATATATATACCTACACTTATCTTAAGTAATATAATATTATCAGTTGAGTTGTTTTTGTAATTCATATTTCAATCATCTTACTATAACCGACATGACACATGAACCTAATTTTATATCACATTAGTAATTAGGTTAAAAAGGTACTTATACCTTTTTTTTTGTTACAAAAATGTAGTAATATTTATGTTACCCTCCGACAAACCTAGTCTGGGACCGGTCTGAAAACCAGCGCCTGGCATCTATGCCCAGCACAAGCTGAGACTGGTACCCTTTGCCTATTAATATCATGTATAATTTTAATTCTTATTTTTAGTTACTATATACTTAATCATTGTGTTTTTTTATGATGTAACTTTTTCTGTCTGTTTTTTATTATGTGGCAATAAATTTATCTTATTCCTATTCTTAACTTTAAAATTATTAAAAATATTTTCATTATATGATGTAACTAAAAATTTACGGTTTTCGCAATTTTCCCTTTATCTGTGCTATATTTAAGACGTTGTTTCGTACCAAATTTTAAGACTCTAAGTTCACGGGAAGTAACTCCGCCGTAGTCGGTCCTAAGCCCGGTTGAGAAAGGAGGAAGGTAGGCAGAGAGGTGTACAAACTGCCATAAACACACCAACGCCGAGCAACAGGCGGCGGTCAAATAACCTGTCCCTAGGCAATGGCAACCTTGAGGAATCAAATAACCTCTAAAATGTCCAGCTCTCCAAGACGTCTTGCCAACGTGGAGAGGCTATGGCTATTGACCTTCATGGAAAGTACATATAAACCAAGGCCCCGAGTCCCCAGGGTCCGCACTGTCCCTGGCTACGACAGCGGCCTCGAGCACAGTGTGGACAGGGGTGCTAAGAATCTCTGGAAGAGACCCGGCTGTCACGCAAACCAAACAAAACTATTTTTGGCTACGTATAATACAAGGACTTTGAGATTGCAAGCGAAACTGGAAGAACTGGAAGAAGATCTTATTGGCATAAAGTGGGACGTCATAGGGCTAAGCGAAGTGAGGCGAGAGGGAGAAGACACTATAAAACTAAGTTCCGGTAACATTCTCTTTCATACTGGGAGTACAAAGTCAGATATAGGCAGTGTGGGCTTCTTAATAAACCGAAAACTAGCAAACAACATAACGGCACTTTGTAGTATTTCACCACGTGTATCCTACGCCATCATCAAAATAAATGAAGGCTACGCTGTTAAGATAGTCCAAGCCTATGCTCCTGCGTCTACAAGATCTCACGCCCATGCCGCGGTCGAAACCTTCTATGAAGACGTCGACAAAGCTCTACGAGCAGGCAAAAGAGCACAATTCAACATCGTAATGGGGGATTTTAACGCCAAAGTGGGGACAAGGAACGATGACGAGGCATATATTGGTCCATTCGGAGTTGGAAGTAGAAACGCCAGGGGATAGATTTTAGTTAACTATCTGGAGTCAAGGAAATTGTTTGCAATGAACACTTTCTTTTGCAAAAAGAGTCAACGGAAATGGACATGGGCAAGCCCCGATGGAAAAACAAAGAATGAGATTGACCTTATATGATAAGAAACACATAGTTACAGACGTGACAGTCCTTAAAAAGCTTAAGATGAGCGATCACCGCCTCGTGCGAAGTACAATACACATCAACACTAAGTGGGAAAGAAGGAGACTAACAACAAAACCCTTGGCTAATCTACAAATCCCCATAGGAGTCCACGAGGAGTTCGAGAAAAAGCTTAACCTAACTCTAGCACGACCAGATGCTGACTACTTCGAGAAAAATCTACATGAGAATACATTTACCACAAACGTCACCTGCAGCGCTAAGGAGTTATTTGGGCAAACGACTCGCAAGAAGGACAAACTATCCCTAATACGCTATTGCTTCTGGAACGGCGTGAGCACCTGGCTTCAAGGCAATACAACTCACAAGAACACCGGCGTTTAAACCGGCAAATATCCAAGGCAGTCAGACGGGATATCAGGTGCAGAAACACGGATAGAATCCTCCGCCTAATAGAACAGCATCGGGGACCAAAGGTGTTCAAAAACGGCAAACTATATGAATCTCAAAACAGTCGAAACACTATGAATGGTGCAGAGAACTCCCGTAGAACTCTGACAAAACACTACACCGAAGATATTCCAGAAATAAGTACCTATGAAGTTAAGCAGGCTATAAAGCAACTTAAGCAATATAAAGCCCCAGGGGAAGACGGCATAACCACGGAATTGCTTAAAGCTGGTGGACGCCCAATACTAAAAGAACTCCGATGGATCTTCAACGAAGCCCTGTTTACTGGTAAATTACCAGAAAAGTGGCAGGACAGCATGGTCACATTGTTCCACAAGAAAAGTGCCAAGACTAGCCTTAAAAACTACCGCCCTATTGCCCTCTTAAGCCAAGTATATAAAGTATTCTCACGAGTTGTCACATCAAGAATAACACGACGAATGGACGAATACCAGCCCAAAGAGCAGGCGCGCTTCAGGAGCGGCTATAGTACAGTCGATCATATTTTCACGCTCAGGAAAGTGATACAAAAATCACATGAATATACCCTACAACTATACCTTGCCTTCGTGGACTATGAAAAGGCGTTTGACACTGTGGAACATTGGGCCGTTTTTGACTCCTTAAAGCGTTGCCGGATAGATTACAGATATATCCAGCTGTTGAAGAACCAATACAGCTCAGCGACTATGACATTGCAAATTCAAGGCGCCAAAACCTCGATCCCACTCAGAAGAGGAATACGCCAAGGAGACGTAATATCTCCAAAGCTGTTTACAAACGCACTTGAAGATGTCTTTAAACAATGCAACTGGGACGGTATAGGTATCAAAATAGATGGAACATATTTGAACCACCTACGCTTTGCTGACGACATCGTTCTACTCGCAGAGACACCTGAAGATCTCGAAAAAATGCTCAACGATCTAAGCCAGGTATCAATGCAAGTTGGTCTAAAAATGAATATGGAAAAAACAAAGTGGATGAGCACCGATGAAGAAGCAACCATTTCATTGGAAGGCAAAACGATAGACAGAGTAAGCGACTACATCTATCTTGGCCAGAAAATAACGCTTGACATGCAGTAACCCTCTGGACGTTGAAATCAGTAGGCGAATACAACTGGGTTGGGGCGCATTTGGCAAGCTAAACGACGTTTTTAAGTCAAAAATACCACAGTCACTGAAAACCAGGGTTTACAACCAATGCGTCCTTCCGGTAATGACCTACGCCTGCGAGACATGGACGTTAACAGTCGGAAGGGTACGCCAACTCAAAGTGGCTCAAAGAGCTATGGAGCGCTCAATGCTCGGGATATCCTTGCGAGACAGAATTCGGAACGAGAACATTCGCCAACGCACTAAAGTTACTGACATTGCCAGAAGAGTTGCGCAACTAAAATGGGAATGGGCCGGACATATCTGCCGCGGGGACGACGACCGATGGAGCCAAAGAGTTCTGTTCTGGAGGTCTCGAATGGGAAGACGAGATGACGGGAAGCCACGAGCCAGATGGTCGGACGACATTAAAAAAACCGGCCAAGAGCGTGTCGGGCCACGCTCAGTGTAGGGTTCCGTAGTTTTCCGTCCGTCACAGTAAGTGTCCCCACTTAAGTGTTAAAATAACACCGCCATGTAGGATATGATATGAGCGTTCCACGTACAGCGACATCTATCGGCAAATTAAGTAAACTATTGCACGCGAGCTTAAAGTATGGAAGATGATTTTTATGGGATATTTTTTTATTGCGTGGACCGATTTTCACCGTTTTTACTTTATTTGAAAGCACGTCATTTCATTGTGATTTTGTAGAAATTACAGGTACAATAAACACCTGCTTATACGGTTAAATTACAAACTTAGTTCAGAAATTATTTTGTATTTTTTTTTTCAAAAACTATTCAACCTATCAAAGTTCAAAATAATTTTCCTAGAAAGTTTTTATAAAGTTCTACTTTTGAGATTTTTTCATATTTTTAAAACATATGGTTCAAAAGTTAGAGGGACACATTTTTTTTAACTTCTGGAGCGATTATTTCCGAAAATATTTACATTATCAAAAATGATTTTAGTAAACCCCTATTCATTTTTAAATACCTATCCAACAATATATCACACGTTAGGGTTGAAATGAAAAAAAAAATCACTCCCCATTTTACGTATAGGGGAGGTACCCTAATAAAAAAAATTTTTCCACTTTTTATTTTACCACTTTGTTGGCGTGATTGATATACATATTAGTACCAAATTTCAGCTTTCTAGTGCTAACAGTCACTGAGATTATCCGCGGACGGACGGACGGACGGGCAGACATGGCGAAACTATAAGGGTTCCTAGTTGACTACGGAACCCTAAAAACGGCAGGGCCGACCTGGCACAGAACCGCCGCGTCAAGAACAACATGGAAATCCATGAAAGAGGCATATGTCCAGCAGTGGACGTAAATATGCTGAGAAGAAGAAGAGAAGAAGTTCACGGGAAGTACCCTATAGGTTTTGATTCCCTTGCGAGTTTCAAAAATTTGCGGCATAAACGGCTGTATCTTTTGATTGTGTTGGCTTAGAAGTTTGATTTTTTCACAGCTCCAAGGGACAGTAGACCTGATTATTTGATATAAATTTCAGCTTGATACCTACACGCGCTCCTGAGAAAAAGTCTTGACAGACGGACGGACGGGCAACAAAGTGATCCTATAAGGATTCCGTTTTTTCCTTTCGAGGTACAGAACCCTAAAAAGAGGGCCCACAAAAAACATTAGCCTTGAAATTATGGGCTAAGTTGTGAGAAAGAGATAGAAACATGTAACGCTAAACACTACCATATGCTAAACAAATATTATTCTTGCATTGTACTGGTCAGAATTAATTAAAAATGGTTGTTTAAAGAAAATTATACATCCGTCAGCGAAGTACTTATTATACAAATACTGTACAATATAGAATAAAAAATTGGTATTACTTGCATTAATTGAATTTATTGTATTTAAATTATTTCTTTTCGATTTGTTAAATTAAAAATGGAATCATTGAATTTTTAATTTTTTTTTTCCATTGCTTTTCAATAAATCGTTTAAATTATCAGTTAAAATAATTTTATTCAAATACATGTTAATAAAAATGCTTCGATCTATGCTTTTAATTTATTTTGTTCTAGTTTTTTATTTTTTATAAGTTTTACTTTAAACTAATAGAAATTAGTAAAAATAGGCTTGAAAGATTTCAACCTACAACATTGTTACTTACAAACAAACTTACATACATAATTTACATCACTATACCAACTAACAATCTGAAAAGGGCCTCTACGAGGTTTATGTAAGTTTTTTACCTTGTTTGCAACTTTTCCCTGTTTGGGCACGTTCCTGTGGCACATCACAACATGCTATGAATAATACATATGTATAATTAAATTGAAGTAGTTACCTCTGGCCCATGTTACCAGCATTCCCATGAAAGAAAATCATTGTTGGAATGTGGTTACTATTGTTTGGCTGTTTAATAAGGTAAATGTGAATTTTGAGCTTATCCTTGTTGTTTATTTTAATATTTTCATGAGGTAACTTAAAGTTGCTGGGTTGCAGAATAAACATTCTGGATTCTGGAGGATCATTGGGATAGTACAAGAGCAGGTCTTGAGCATTGTACAGGATTCCTAAAACATATAAACGCAATTTTAAAAGAAATACCACTCCTTAACTATTATTCTTACTAAAATTCTTATATTCAAAGTTACATGTGTGCAAAAAAATTAATATTCATTGAATGTTGAAGATTATTAACAGAAGTAAGAATGATTCATAATAATCTACCAAGGTATTACTCACCAGACAGACCCATCATAAATACACAGAAAGCAATCATATATCCATACAGGAAAAATACAAGGATACTGGATATTAATGTTAACGTAGAAACATCCCAAAGTCTGTACAATATAACCCAAACAATGTGATACATTCTAACACTCAACGGGCAAGACATTAAAGATAAGTAAATAATCTTCTATTTATCCTTTTCAGTTTGCATAAAGTTTGTTAATCTTGCTATTATTCATATTATAATCGGCATTTTAAATTCCATAAAACATATAATTAATACGAAAATGTTACGGATAGTAAATACCGAAACTAAAGTAAAGTACCCAATATGTTTTTATTTTTACACTTTTTATGCTTCATAGGCACAAATGTCGACAGTGACAGAATGCATTGACAGGAGGACAGTAGGTGCGTTATGGGTGCGTTCACCTGGATAAAAAGCGCGTTCATGGATATTTTTTCTTCTTCTGATGGACTAGTTCAGTGGTGGGCAAAGTACGGCCCGCGGGCCAACTCCGGCCCGCGAAACCATTTTATCCGGCCCGCCGCGGATATATTGAAATAATTTGTATATGGCCCGCGATGATTATATTTTGAGGATTCACCCGTTATGAAGTAAAATATTTGAATACATATTGCTATATATGTAGATAGATAGATGAATAGTTAAGTATAAGAATCAGTTTACCCGCGTTCATGTATAATATATATATTAGTACATTACTTACCTAGGGCTGTAAAAAAAAGAAAGCCCGAAATCGCAGGTATTTGGGACCCGAGCCGCAGGCGAGGGTTGTAAATATGCGATAGAGGGCTTTCTTTTTTACTGCCCGTGGTGAGTACACAATTTTACGTCCCCACCTGGCCATAATGCGAGTTTTACCGTAAGCGTAGCGAGCGGTAAAACTCACATTATGGCCAGGTGTGACGTAAAATATTATAATATATTAAGAACATACAGTCATCGCTAGATGTTTTTTCGATGCCGTTTAACGTAGATTTCGAGAACGTCTCTGCAGAGTTGCAATTGGAAATTATCGAAATGCAGTGTAGCTCCTATTTAAAACAACTGTTCTTAAATACAACTAAGCTAGATTTTTATAGGACAATGCCGAAAGCTCAATACCCGAAGATGATTGCTCACGCCTAGAAAATTATGGCTATGTTTGGGTCATCGTATGTGTGCGAACAGACATTTTCCACCATGAAATTGCGAAAAAACTCAATCAGAAACCGACTTACTGATGAACACCTTTTCTCACTGCTGAAAATTACTTCGTCGCAACTCGAACCTGCATTCGACGATATAATGGCAAAAAAAACAATTTCATATGTCTCACACACCCGCACCTCCAAATAAATAAAATTAAAAATTCCCGGAAGTGTATAATTTTGATAATTCTTATATGTGATTCATTTGAAATAAATATATATATAGTCTGGCAAACTATTTCTGTCAGTAGAAACGCGCGGCAAATTCAAAATACGTACATGTGGCAACCCTTTGTGATGAGACACCGTATTTCCTCAGAGAACGTATTTCATAACGAACATTTCAATTCACGTTGAATTTGTTTCTAGTGCATTTCACTCTCTCATCTTAAGCGCGAGTGAGATAGAACTCCTGCATCGTTCCCATTTAAATTTAAATTCATTTTTAAGCCATATGTCAATTGCCTCAACCAGATTATCTGTTGCAGTTGATGACATATCAGACGAAATATATCCGTCTCCTTTTTACACACCGTAAATGTCACCTAATGAAAGGCGCGGAAATACCACCTAAAATTAAAAACATGAAATTTAATGATCATTGCTGCTTTTTTCACTGATTCTTAGTGTTGTCATACTTTTGTTCGTTGTACATTGCTACTGCGTTCGTTGGCTGGCCAGACTATACCTACTTATTTATATTTTTATTTTTTTTGCTGTAAAAAAAAGCTTGAGAAGTTTCAAGAGAAAGGCCGGAATTGCAGCATAATTGCACTTTTATATAAAACCGTAAAATTTTAAAATTTCCAGTTTTGCTGCAATTCTGGCCCTCCTCCGAAATTTCTCAAGCTTTCTGGCCCCCCATGAAAAAAGTTTGCCCACCACTGGACTAGTTTGTGGTATCAAGGTATTTCCTGAAGAGTCTGTTCGGAAAGAAAAGTGTCGTGGAATATGAGGACGCCCCGGTGCTAACGGGGAAGCTAACTGTCAAAGTGATATCTCCAACATTGGTCCTTAGAAAAGCTATATTTGTATGGCGCGAAGTAAGTTTTATTTATTTTCGCCAAAATTAGTCAATGTTCAGTCTCGACATGCTCCGAAATTGAAATCCACCAGTTTGTGAAATACACTCAAATTAAAATGCTGTATATTAACGCCATAGGGAAGGTTTTCGCCTAAGAAAAGTTTTTAGACTGCTTATCGTGCCTGATAAAGAATATCTACAGATAATCCCAAAAAAAACATAATAAGGTAAATGTACGCTTCAGCGAACGTGCCGTATCGCCGAATATATTCCATTTTAAGCTATAAGTCGATTACTTACAGCAGATACTACGTTGTGATATTTTTTTCTGTGAGCTACATACCTACCCCTACGAATACGCGTCAGAGACGGCCATTTTGGTGCTCAGTTGCGACATGACAACTGATCTTGTCGGTTGAGTGCCACTTTGTATGGGCGCCCTTAACAAAATCGTTAAGAAATCGCGTGCACTTCTTAAGATCATAGAATCGTTTAAAACTATATGTGGGTTCCAAATTGTGGATTTAGAGTGTTGTTATTTAATAAGTTTATGTATTTTATTATTTGAAGTGATTTTAGTGCAGTTATATTCTCATAATTTGAGATAAATGTGAATCCGGTGATGTGTGACCCAACTTTTTGACTGGATGGTTTCACCGAACAGCGTACGGAATCAGGGAAAGCGTATGTCTTTGAAATTATTTGTTTACTGATTTATTATAAACTATTAATATAAACTTCTTACTTTTCAAATAATGAAAAGTATTTGTAATTTTATGAGCATTTACCGAACATCTGTAGACAGCAAAGACTATAGTAAATCCGCGTTTGAAATCTTATAGTTTTACGACTTTTTGAGTTCAAAATAAGCCTTTCGACAAAGCTATCTTTAACAATTTTTTATAGTTATTTTACGGCAATATTAGTAAAGACTAAATACATGAACGGATTCGTAATCCTTCTAATTATTAGTTTCAATGTTAAATTTGTGGTTATGTCACAATCGTTGCAACTTAGGCACTATTTTCAAAATTTGCTCGCGTATTAGGTTCCACATATTTTGCATGGTTTATTTACCGAACGCGCGTTCGGTAAATCGTGCCCATAGTCTCTGCTACCGAATTCGTATCTGCCTCGGCCTCGTTTGTATTCGATAGACATTAAAATGTCATCCTTGTTTCTCTCACAGCAAGGTCGACATTAAAATGTATTATTTTTTCTGCCTTTTTATAAAATCCAGCGCTTCTAAACATTTAAACATGTTCAAGGGCCTGCTGTTGATAGGTCATTTTGTATAAAGATAAATTTTATAATAATAAAATAAAATATTAAATTGTGTTTTTTTTTTTAATTTTTAGATAAAATTTAACTTTTAAATTCATATTGTAAAAACTTCTATTACGTAAATACCCCAAAAAACGATAATGATGTTTATGTTATATATTTATTTTTTATTTTATATAAAAACTAGCTTTTGCCCGCGGCTTCGCTCGCGTTAAATTCGGGGTAACACGGTTTCCTTTTGCCCCCCGTAATGCTCCATACAAACTTCCACCCCCCATTTTAGGGAAGTGGGGGGTTAGAAAGAGACAAAAAGTAGCCTATGTCACTCTCCATCCCTTCAACTATCTCCACTTAAAAAATCACGTCAATTCGTCGCCCCGTTTTGCCGTGAAAGACGGACAAACAAACAAACACACACACTTTCCCATTTATAATATTAGTATGGATAATGGTTAGGTATTTTGTTTGACATGTGATAAAAAAAAATAAAGGTTACTTTTGTTTTGTATGAAGTAATTCAGTATGTATGGAGACGCAAATCTTGCGCAGTTAGATGACATTATCTAAACAACGAGACAGTTTAAGTTTGAGAATCGTTCAACACCTTATTCCCATACATTTTTCTTCTAGTTCGATAAAGTGGTCACCGGATTCGGTAATATATGCAAATCATGTTTCTTAGTTCGCTTAATGGTACAAATCAAGTTAGGCGGTATAAAAAACTTTAAAAATATTTTTTAAATATGTCTCAGTTTACAAATAATTTCCAAGTGAAATAAAATGATTACAAATGTATTTAAGTTACATGTATAGTATTGACAATAGCCGTATGAAAATGCCAGACCTTATTAAAAAATGAAACGTACATCCAGGTCTTAAGCGTTCGTGGAAACGTACATTTACCTTATATGGAGTATTAAGGACCATTCATCTTCTGTCTCTTTCTCGCATTGTATGGAATCTGGAACAGCGGCCTCTACAAAAAGTTTCCACCGGCCGACCAACGGCTGGTCAACGCTTCAGGGCACCCTAGAGCCGGCACTTACCTCTGCCAGCACATCTCCTTGGCAATACAGAGAGGTAACTCGGCCAGCGTCATTTGTTCCCTGCTGCAGGGGGACCTGGGGCCCGTTTCTCAAAAGCTTGTAACTTGTAATACAAGTGGATGTCACTTTTCGACATCTTTTGCTAGAAAGGGACTTCCTTCAAGTTACAAGCTTTTGAGAAATGGGCCTCTGTTAGAGGGGCTGTTCTTTTTATAACTGGGTTTTTATATTTTTATAGTCGTATTTAGTTTATTTTAATATTAACTTAGTTTTATAATTTAATTTGAGTTTTGTTTCGTGTTGTTTGTGGATGTGTATATTATGCTTATTTCTAGATCTGGACATCTGGCAGCTGTAAAGTGGTGGAGGTCAAATAATGCAAACTACTTCAAGAAAACAAATCCTGGAGTTCTGTTTGTAGCATATAATAAATAATTATATAGATTATATATCATTGCCAAAAGTTTCTGTTGGGAGAAAGAAGTGCCAAACGACGTATAATGTAATTCAAAGTTTGTCGCCTACTGTTTTTGTTTCCGTGATAATACGCAATGTTTTTTGTTCTAATATTAAAATATAGGCCCTGTCCTTTATAAAACGGGTATTAGACATCTGTAGGGCTCAATCTATTGTGTACCCTGCCTCTCCCTATACTAATCCTCCTTCAGCTAATAGCTAAGGGCCCTAACTCTTATTACACCTCCCAACCTGACAGATTGGGCCCTACAAATAGCAATGTCTTATACCGGTTTAACTGAGACAACTTCGGCAGTTTTTACCCACTTTGGTATTACTATTTTCCAATTAAAAAATGTTGCTAGTCTGTCACTCTGACCTCCACCCATTATAAGCTGCCAGATGCCTGGATCTAGCAATAAGGATAGTATAGCAATCTAACCAGACGGGTTTTGTTCGTCAAATCGTCACATTAGGCACTGGTCCCACCGCGGGCGAGTAACGATGAGCTATCGGCTATTTTCTAGCCCAAGAAACGAACAAAAGATAATCGCTCCCGTGTAAATAAAAGAGAGAGATGTATATTTATAGTTCATCGCAGTGTGAACAGTCAGCGATGAACTATAAATATATATCTCTCTCTTTTATTTACACGGAAGCGATTATCTTTTGTTCGTTTCTTGGGCTAGAAAATAGCCGATAGCTCATAGCTTACTCGCTCGCGGTGGGACCAGTGCCTTATTGTGTCATGTCATGTCTGACGTAGCCAGCTCTAGAGGCCTGTTACACTTTACTTTTTTTAGTGTCCTAACTAGCATCCTATATATATCTCCCAGTCACACTTGTCCTAACTAGCATCTTAACTAGGTTCCTTAATTCACGAATCAGTCTGCGATTAAAGTTTTAGGAAAAGAACAGATAAAAAACTATGACATTTAGGTAGTGAGTATTATATTCTTTGCAATTTTTTTTCTAAAAGCCCTGTTACATTTGTCCTAGTTAGCTTCCTAAATAAGTTAGTTTCTAAATTTAGTCAAGTGTAACCGCAAAAAGTTAGGATCCTAATTAGGATGCTAGTTAGGACGCTAAAAAAAGTAAAGCAGCCTTTTAGCATAACAAAGATTAAATAGGCGGAGAGGCGGTACGCAGTTCCTTATTTTTCCTTACATAGGGGTGAGAGGAGGCCAAAAAGTAGAAAATTGTCTTACGTAATAAATGAATGGCGCCATAGATAGGAACACAATTATTTTTGTACATAGTTGGAAAATGTACTTACCTGTAACATGTTTGCAACAATATGGCTAATTACTTAAACTTTGGTCGGGACATCAGCACGCCTAGCATAACTTGACGTTTGACGCGACAGTTCATACTTCAATTGAAGCGCGACTCGAAGTATGAAGTGACAGGCGACAACGCAAGATATGCTAGCCGGCCTAAACACAATTAATAAACGATGACAACACAATTTCCCGGAAAACCACTTAATAAAAACATATATTGTTGATTGCATTTTATTTACAGAAATTAGATAAAAGTCAAACGATTTAAAAGACAATGATGCATTTTAAAACTAAAGTAAATAATAAAAAATATTAATTGCATGATTTTAACACTTAGTAAAACAATACGGTATGGTCTAATTATTTAAACATAGTTCTGGAGTATTAGTTCAAATAAATACTTTAATTCATGCAACACTTATTTTATTGCAAGGATTATATTTAATTTATAAACTGATTAACGAGCAACGTAAATGGAGAGCTCATCGAAAATTAAGTTAATTGTACTCTTGGAGAGGCCACATTTGAGAAATTAAGTAAAACTTGAGTAAGAAGAGTATTAAAACGATACAGTTACGCTGGACGGACTATATAAAAACTTGTTGTTCTTATCATATTTGCTGCCGTTCACTATTAAATTTAATACACCCGCATCACAAATTAAGACAGGTTATAATGTCCTACATACAAATTAATTGTACAGTCTGTTACATTTGATAAAACTTTTGTCCAACATTCCTAACATAAGTACACTTCAAAGCATCTTCTTATTATTTACACATTACATTTTGTAAATAAATAAAAAATATATTTTTAGAAACATATTTTTAGGTAATTCTGAAAAGGTACTTAGTATGTTTAACAAGACACAAAGAGCCATCAAAGATTAAGTGTACTGCGCTAGCACAAAACACAGCAAAATTTATAACTAGTGCAGTACGAGGAACGAGAGAAGGGTGACAGGAGTGGTGCGCGAACTTGCAAAGACAAAAGGCCATACGACTCTTTTTCGCTCGACTATTACGAGGTTTTTATTTAGAACAATGTTACAGAATCGAGAATAAGGGTGATCTGTCGATCGAAACGCGATGCTCGCGGCATTTTGTGCTTTGTCTTCGGCTAATGTTGGTTCTGATGAAATAAAGTTTACCAAAAATGTTATATACCATTCTCATCAATTAAAAGTAAAAATAGTAGGTATTACAGTCCAATAATTGGGTATTCAGTACCTATAGGTTAATGTTTACAAGTTATTGGTCATATGACATAAATGTGCTTTGAAAGCCTATGAAATTGACGTACTGTAGGTGAAGTTAGCGAATGTACCAATTAACATGGTTGTGTTGTATTCGCTATGTGCGAAGTGCGTTGTGGTGGTAACGTGAACGATCGCAGTGCACAATGTGACAAGAAATTAAACTGAAAAACGACAACATCTATTTCACTTCAACTCGCCCAACTGTCAAAATGAGACTGTATAAGCAAGGAGTACAAGTCATTCATAAAAAAGAAAAAAAAAGATGGCGCCACACAGCGAATACATAGTTACCATCAAAACACAGTTATCCTTGCCTACATCATAATATTTATTTCGCAGTTAGATTATATAACGAGCGGAGCGTAAGCGAAGTGAAGTTCTTACAGACAACTTCGAACGCAACGGAACTGTCACCTGGCTACTAGGCCCGTGAAATTAAACAATCAAAATTGCTAAAATAACAAAGCGTGATGTACTTATGGATGTTTGATATGTTGTTGGGACTAGTTAAGGCTATTTACATCTTTATTTGCTACAACTTACTTGTACTGGCTGAGCAAAACATTTAAAAACTCCTGTTTTTTATATTTTCCTTATTATTTTACAAATTATAAGTTTATGAATAAGGTTGCTTTGGTGATTTTGAAGGCCTTTTAATTTGCAACAATTTGAGTCTAAATTCGATTCGATTACGATTCGACCTTAATTATGTTACAAGATACGGCTACTTATATCTTTGAAGAACTAAAAAATATTACAATCAACTTGCGCGCGAACTCCCAAAAAACTGCATATACATAGACGTGAGACCACAGAAAAATTAAATTTGAATGCTAGAGACTCTAATGGCCCTATTTTATGAAATAGTTTTCCATATTAACCTAGATAAATAGGTGGAGATATGGAAATAGTACACATAAATCGAATAAAAGCGGGTTCATTCTTTTGAAAATGCAGTACCAATTTATTTGTTTTTAGTGATTGTTGTGTCGGTAGATAAGTTACAACAATTCTGATTAGAAATATTCAATTTAGTTCAAACACCTGCAACTGTTTCGAGAAACCAACGTAAACTTGAATAAACTATAAAGTATTTTATTTTATTTTATCTATGAATAAATTGGCACTATCTCAGAAGCTTTAGAAGATAGAGATTTGAATGTGGACTTAAATGCTCTTTAAAACTTCAATTGCAACTTTCATTAATAAATGAACAGTTTTTGAATTTATACAGGAAATATTACAAAGTTGACAGTTTTTCACGAATTTCTTGGCTAGTTCAAGACACTTTGTAGCAAATATCATGAAATACTGCCGTAACCGTCCCTAACAACATACTAAAAAATCTCAACTACATCACGCATTGCAAATTTAATATCTATTTTCACAGGCCTATACCTAGACGTCTGTACATTTCGATGGCTTTTTGATTTTGAATAGTTATTCCGCGATCACTTTAGTATCGCTTTTCTGATCGTTTTGAAATTCGGTGAGGTTGTAGCAGGGATAAGTACAATTTGAGAGTTCGTTTATGAGCAGGATCGATCAAGGGGTTATGGAGCTAGAAGGTGCGAAACGATCTTCATAAGGCTCTTGTTATATTGGTTAACCCGTTTGCAAGTAAATCGCGAGTTCTCAGTTCGAGGCGGACTACTAGTTTATTTACAGAGGTCTATGTGTACTGTAAAACCCAGTGAAATTGTGCTTTACATTTGATTTCTGATCATTAATATTTGACGATTATTTTAATTTACATAATATATTTTAATATTTACATTTGTAATGAATAAATGATTGGTATTTCTAATGAATTGCGTTATTCATTTACAGGTACAATTAAAGTGTATATTTTTTTAAAGGTATTTACACTATCGTACAGGTTCAGTTTGATACAGACTTAGCCCAGAGTAGTGGATATATTAATAAAACATTTTGGTTTCATTTTTAAGACGGATCGATACTTTCTATTCTTCGTTATTCACAACATACTAAAGATAACTTGTGATACATCACGTATAGTAACTCTACCTCTTAGCAATAAAATGCAGATAAAAGCAAATTATAAATATTCAAGATTATCGTATTTAACCACTGTATATGATTCTAAGAATGTATCTAAAATAAATTAACCTAGTTTGGATTCATTCGAGTGGCAATGCATGCCAATTCAGGCTCCATCACGTACAGTATGGTCGACCAGAACATCTGTTCTATACGCGAAGGGAGGGCGAGTGTCGCGATAGACGATAGATAGGTGGTCGATGCGACATTTTCGCCCTTCCATTACTTGTTAACCGACAGCTAGTGACTGACGATAACAATCGGCTTACAGGTTGTTTTTTTCTCTGTCACATAGCACATACACTGCCCAATTGCTCCGGATCTACTTACATTCATTATTTCCAACAAAACGCCAATGAAGAGAAGCATTTTGTAAAGTTTATAAAAATAGATTTTAGGTAATAATAAAAACTTAAACGCGTATATAATAACTGTTTGTCAAATGTCCTGGTCATTACGATGTAACTTACAATCATGTATTATATATTGATTTCACACGACTATGTCTGACGTTTTGATGGGGCTGAACGTACATACATTTGTGCCTATATCTCGTTACAAAACCTTAGCAAATACTCGTAGTCCTCGCTTAAAACTAATATTTAAAAATTTTACTAAACTACATAATCAATACAACAACAACAAGAGACTGCGATATGTTTTAACTGTGTACGTGTTATCTACTACTATTTACCGTTTAGACCCCATTCTTCTGTTTATTGTATTCGATGAAGAGATCTTGGACGTCTTTTAGGGATCTTTCGATCTGATTAACGAAGTTGGTTGAGCTCTGGAAAATAATGAAATTTTAGTTCATGTACAGTCCGGTAATCTATCAAATGTTTTGTTCCGTTTTTGATAAGCGTATGATATATTTGATATCATGGAAGAGCGGAATCTTTTATCAACTTACTAGTATATCCTCATTTTGTAATTGAGGCCTCAATTACTTTTTCCTTGTAATTGTAATTGGTAATTGCAATCGCATTTTGTCGTTGTAAATTTGAAATTCATTACTTTTTACCTAACAATGTGCAATAATTAATGTATTATTGACTGATACCGACCGTCTTGGGGCAGCTCTTTTTGCTGGAGACGTGGAAGAAGATCAGGTCCTCGCCGGCGATGATGTAGGACACACCGTAGCCGTCGTCGGCCACGGGCCCGAAGCCGCCGCCGGTGCTGATGCACTTCGGGTGCTTCTTCAGGTCCAGCATGTTGGTTTGACCTGGTTTATAGACGAATAATGTACATTTTTATCTACAGTAATTTTTTGAGCAGTGAAAATTACATATAAATTCATTGAAACGCACATTACATTGGGTGGACATTTTATTGAAATATCCAGAAGGCCGATCCAGGTCATTTTTAAGCATTTGAGCGCCAAGCGTTGAACAAAAATGTTGTGATGGCTGTGTCACTGACGTCACGGGAGCGTGTTGTTTATGCGAAATTAAACTTTGCTGAATCCCGCGTAGGTTCCTATCGCATTAGCAAAGCTGTCGGCTGTAGCCGTCGTTGGCGTTCAAGTCACGACTTTCCGATGTCATCTTAATTGAACAACTAAGGGCCTATGCACACTGCGTTATTTTAACTCACGTGTTAAACGCGGTGCCTATTTCATTCTACGGAGGTGTTTGTTTGCGCCACCGGCACATTTGTATCGCACCACTCACGCGTCGTCGCGCTTTTTTTTTTACAGCGCGTTTGTATCGATACAATCGCGCGTTGATGGCGCGTTTGCAGCGATACACTCGCGTTCCCTGTGTGTCTTTTTATAGGCGCCTTTATAGCGAACAAACAAGCGTTGACGGCGCGTTTTGTCGACTGTCGGGGTTTCCTTAGGGTGAAGGAGGGGTGCGGGCGCAGAGATACAAACGCGCGTTGACGGCGCGTCTTGTCGACTGTGGGGGTGTCCTTAGGGTGGAGGAGGGGTGCGGGCGCGGAGATACAAACGCGCGTTGACGGCGCGTCTTGTCGACTGTCGGGGTGTCCTTAGGGTGAAGGAGGGGTGCGGGCGCGGAGATACAAACGCGCGTTGACGGCGCGTCTTGTTGACTGTCGGGGTGTCCTTAGGGTGGAGGAGGGGTGCGGGCGCGGAGATACAAACGCGCGTTGACGGCGCGTCTTGTCGACTGTCGGGGTGTCCTTAGGGTGAAGGAAGGGTGCAGGCGCGGAGATACAAACGCGCGTTGAAGGCGCATCTTGTCGACTGACCCGGGTTTTCCTAGAGTGCAGGAGAAGTGCGGGTGCGGAGACACAAACGCGCGTTGACGGCGCGTTCGAATTGATTCAAACCCGCGTCTACGGCGCGTTCATAAAATGTAGGTGTGCAAAGGTCTACAAGCTGTGTCTGATTTGCGTGCAGTTTGCGCGAGTATCGATATTACAAACGCGCGTCGACATTACTTCTGAAAGCTTACCGTGCGGGGTCTGGCTGGTGGAAAGCCGCCAGGGCTCGTTGAACACCTCCTGCAGGAAAGGCGAGTCCAGCTCCAGGTACTTGGAGACCACGTAGAGGCAGAACAGGTGGCGGTCGATGCCGCGCCCGGCCATCGCGTCCTGGTAGCCTAGCTGGTGGCGGGCGCCGGCTTTGTTGAACAGGTCCAGCTTTTCGGCGACCTGACAAAATCAAGTTTTTTGAGCACCTATTATCGTAAGTAACGACGTCATATAGGTACGCAGAACGAAAAAAAATAAACTCTGCTAATAGGATTCTGTCAGATGGGACATTACACGGATTTAAAATAGCGTCCGACCGAAACTAGATTGGCAGAAACTGAAACCATATGTTCGACTGTATGTATTTTAATTTCACCAGAAGCTGAAACTTGTAATGACCCAAGTAAAAATAAATAAAATATAAACACATTACAGCACGTATGACGATTAGTACTTATCACGATTATTTGGAACTGTCTAAAGTAGCGAAATAAGTTTCAGTTTTAATTTCCCATCAATTTCGGCCGAATCCGAAACCAGGTTTATGGCCGAAATGGAAACTAATGTAAGCCTAAGAATGAGTCCATAGACAATGTTACTGACAGTGGCGTTAGGGTTCTCCATGGCCGTGACCCAGGCGGAGCTCTCGATGGTGCAGGGGCGCACGGTCTCGGTGCGGCCCTCGCGGAACAGCCGCGTCATGGACGCCTCGTACGTGAGGCAGAAGCGGCGCGCCGTGCGGTAGTATGACAGCTGCAGGATCAGCTGCAGAAACGCGTCGGGCGACATGCGGCACTTCTTCATGAACCCTGATACACAACTATATGTTAACGGCCTCCGTTGTTAGTTGGTGGGGAGCTGTGAATCTAAAGGTCCTCGTAAAGGCATCAATATTTGTTTGCGACCACCGCTATGTAATGAAGAACGGGATACACGTACATGTAAGAACGACAGGTGAAGTAGTTTCTCTGACAGTCTTATTACGGTATAACAATGGCCGGTTACAAAGGACCCCGCAGCAAACAGGGAAAAAGTGGTTTCAGTCAAATCACATGAATTTTTAGTATGATGTAGATTCAGGTCTCCTTATTATTTTTTTATAACGGCGCAACTCCCTCAGAAGTACACTGTCAGAAATAATCAGGTTTATATTATTATTTTTCTATGACGTGTTTCTTAAAATCGATAGTTTGAAATGACCCACACTGATACTTACTGGCGTTAAATATGATCTTAATAACGTTTCTGTCACGTTGAAATCGCATTTTGTTAGTTATTTATAGTATGCAAAAGCGAAGAGAAAGATTTTACGAAAAATTGGTATGTTACATATGTTTTGTATGAAAAAATACTTATTGATTATTTCTGAAAGTATACTTCTGAGCGAGTTGTGCCCTTATAAAAAATTTATCAGGAGACTCGAATCTACATTGTACTAAAATTTCGTGAGATTTGACTGAAACCACTTTTTCCCTATGTTTGCTGCGGGGTCCTTTTCACGAACCATAATTTTGGTATAAATCTTGTTTGAGGCTGTACCTCTACTATATATTCTAACACAATGTTCGTGACTTTTAGATGATAATAAAAGAATTAGATAATAATAAAAGTTGTACTTACTAACATGATATGAAAAGTTTTCGAAGCAAATAAATATTTAATTTAAATTTAGATGTTTTGCTTTTCAGTACGTAGTCTACTAATCTATATAGATAGGTCACGTCATCTATTTACATATACAAGCTTAGCTTAGGTTGGGGCTAGGTCAATCTGTGAAAGATTGTCCTCAAATAAAAGTAGTGGCTGAAGGCATTTGAACCAAATAGGTTTAGGGTGTAAAAAAGAGAGCATACCTTTTCCGTACTTCTTGTACATGAGTATTTTGAGGTCGACGTCGTTAAGCAGTTTCTGCGCGACGCAGTACGAGCTGTCGATGGCCTTGGAGAGCTCCTCGTTCTCGAGGTCCCATTGCAGGCGGCTGGGCGCCGGCGGCGGCGACTCCACCGACCCCAGCGTGTTCCCGTCGGGAGCGTATCTGTGTGACAATATGTACGTTGCTGTATGCTGTTGCAACCAATGGTGGAGGCAAAATCTGACAATTGTTTGGCATGGCCGAAAACAAAACGAACTGGTTATCCATACTAATCGGCGACTGATGATATATAGACAATGAAGTAGCTCTGAAAAATGACCCCACAAAAAGTGAGCCGCGGAGGGCGGGGCTTACAAACTGAGCCGCCAAGCCGTTTAGTTTACAAATGGCGGTTCACTGACACGGTGGTAGTGAAGTTTATCAAAAAATTAAATAATTTAGTAAACATGCCTTCTTGCGCCGTAAAATGGAGTCAGAGTAGAACTGGAAAACATAATAAAATAGACGGGCTCACTTATCAAACGTAAGTTAAGCGGAAAACATATTATTATAAATTTATTTTTCTCAAACATGCTCGGAAATGTTCCTGTTACGTTAGTAATTAGAGACCAGTAGGGACTCTATTCCAAGGCAGGTTCAGCGCGACGTACGTAAAGGATTTTCATACAACATTAAATCACTCAGCCAGTAACTGAAGCACTAAACAAGTAATTTTATTTCCTTACATGTTTGAGAAAAGCACTATACATGCTTCGACCGTAATCAGCTTACCTGGCTTCGTATTGTAGCCGTCCTCGTCTTCGACTCGGACGGCTACTAAATACTCAGCCAGGAAAGCTTACTTACTGGTCTCTGCAGTAATGTACTATTACCGGATAATTTTATATGGGGATGGTGCTATGCCAACTTTTGAACAACCATTAAAACTTCTTACGATATTTTTTTATTACTTTTTAATGAAATAAATGTTTTGATTTAAGTTAAATACACATGTTTACATCTCATTTTTCATAACACCCAGATAAAGTTAGTATACATGGGCTTTAAATGTAAGGATCGATTTTGCTCATAAACTAAACTTTTGAAAATAACTGGATTTGTAAAAAAAAATACAATTCAAGACTTATTTGAGCATGAATTTACTGCAAAATTATCAGTTTTTGAAGTGTGACAGACGATGTCAATTGCTTCATTGGATGTGGTGTAAGGAAATAGTATTTATAAAATAAAAAATAAAAATATTATGGGACAAATTTAAAATAAAATTCAAACCTCTTACAACAAAAAATATACATTCGAAAATTGCTCTCTATTTTCTGAAACCGTCAGCTAATAATCATACGTCGTTATCGCGGGAGCAAGAACGATTTGACAGTACTCAAAGATTATGACAAATGACAAATAACAGATGTGACAGAAGTAGCAAGACATTTGTACCTACGAGCTCAAAATTTATCGATGTTTTTTCTAATATCTAACCTTCGTTCTCGACTTGATACATATAGTAATACTTAAAAAGATTAGCCTTGCAGTCCTAACGACAACCTCTTCAGTCATCTGTTATTCAAAACATTTTCATTTGTGATCGAATTGTGTGAACTTGTAAATAAAGGACTATTTTAAACACACGAATAGTCTTGATTTCAAAAATTAACGTTACTTGTTATTTTCATTAAAAAAAAAACCTGCTGTGAAACGAAATTTCAACTCAAAAATACGCACTTTAACGAACGTAGAAAAGGAGTAAGATAATTTGGATTGATTATTTCTAGCAAAAAAAATGTGCTAGATATGAAGAACTTCTTAGAGGTTAAGACGTGTAGGCATAATATTCTGTTTATGTTAAACGGACATTCTGTTATATATATTCTTCAACACATTTGTTTTTGCTCCCGCGATAACGATGTATGCTAATAATACGTTTCCAATGTCACTGTTGCCTTGTCATTTTCAAGTGTCAGTGCTAAGACGAATCACAGCAAAATCATTTTGCAATTGACCAATCGTATTTCAAGTAATTGTTGTAATTGAAAACAGACTAATATTTTGACGCGTTTGATTGGCAGCGTAGTGAGCATGCGTATACCGAGTAGTTTCCCAGTTTCACGCTGACGGTTTGTTTGAAATTCTACGTCTAGATATATCATCAGTCGCCGATACTAATATTATAAATGGGAAAGTGTGTGTGTGTTTGTTTGTCTGTTTGTCCGTCTTTCACGGCACGAATTGACGTGATTTTTTAAGTGGAGATAGTTGAAGGGATGGAGAGTGGTATAGGCTACTTTTTGTCTCTTTCTAACCCCCCCACTTCATTAAAATGGGGGTTGGAAGTTTGTATGGTTTGTTACCCCGAATATAACGCGAGCGAAGCCGCGGGCAAAAGCTAGAATTTTTGTATGCATTAACTAGAGATGCGCAAAACGCTTCACTGAATTGAAAAGATTGATTCATATCTTTCGCTCGTGGAAATATGTATCACTCATTTCGCTCAGTGGATCTGTTCGCATATTCGCATCGTCTCACACGTTTGAATCGGCCGGCTCATTCGAATCATGAGTGAGAAAGAGCGAGCAAGTAACACTGTAATCACTGAGATTGATGAGTTATTGAGCGAGTTAAATCTTCATTGAGTTGAAGAGTGAGTTGAATCAAAAGATATAGTTCATTTAAATCACTCACACGTGAACGACCCATGTATAGTAAATATTAACTACTATTAATTCGAAGTATTACTCGGACAGTATAATATAATAGATTAGAACGCGACTAAGGGTGGGAATCACTAAGAGAATGGAAAAAGAAGCGTTTTTTTTATCACTCACCCGATCTCTATTTCGCTCCAAAGTACGTACTCCCATAGATGTGCCATGACCGGTGCGTCGGCCCTGAAATAATAATAAATATTACATGTAATTATAATAGTAGTTTATCTACACTCATATTGTAAGTCCTCTAAAATGCGTTCAAAAACCGTAGGCAATGACCAGCATTACAACAAACGATTTCACTATGATAAGTTTCTTATCTGTGGCAGTACCGCAATTATAACGTTTCATGCTCAATTATTGATGTGCTCTGAGTTTTGATAACATAATGTACACCTGCACGCGCCCGCGGCCGGCGACACCCGCCCGCGCGTCCGCCGGCACAATCGAGTAGGCCGCGCCGACACAATCGAGGTGGCCACGGCGGTACTGTGGCGGCCATTCTATGGTTTCCGAATACGGCATTTAGAATAAATAATATGAGTGTAGATAAAGCAGTGTATGCAACTGTACGTAATTAGGCCTTAAAACACTCGTGTGATCTTATATGAAATTCGCCTGCGGCTCGTTTCATAAAACCACACTTATGTTTTAAGGACCCTTATTACGTAACAGTTACATAAACTACTATTATGTAACTGTTACGTAATAAGGGTCCTTAAAACATAAGTGTGGTTTTATGAAACGAGCCGCAGGCGAATTTCATATAAGATCACACGAGTGTTTTAAGGCCTAATTACGTACAGTTGCATACACTGCTTTATCTACACTCATATTATTTATTCTAAATGCCGTATTCGGAAACCATAGAATGGCCGCCATTGCACCGCCATGGCCAACTCGATTGTGCCGGCGGTCGGGGAGGCGCGTGTTGGGCTGTCGGCGGATGCGCGGGAGGGTGCAGGTGTACATTATGTTATCAAAACTCATCATAACACATCAATAGTTGAGCATGTAAAGTTGAAATTACGTTAATGCCACAGATAAAAAGCTTATCATAGTAAAATCGGTCGTGGTAATGCTAGCCATGATGACGCCATGAACTTACAATATGAGTGTAGATAAAAAAATATTAAATATTTCTACTTATGATTCTTTTCTGTAGTACTTTACTCACCATGTATGTTCTGCATTGAATCCAACCTGAAACAATACACATAATAAAATTATTGGTAACTACCATTCCATTACAAAACATTATTTATTTTCAGGATTGGCTGGTATTCAAAATTGTGGACAGTCTCACTAATAACAATATAATAAACAACATTAGAATTTCTTATAAGAATCATATTGAATTCTTCCTAAGTGTAATAATAATATTTAGGTAATAAGTTATCATGACGAATAACTACCGCAAATATTTATCCTGAATATATATCCTGAAGGGTCCCGTCCTTCTGAAGGAAGGTCCTGAAGGGTCGACATTTGTCGGGCATGCCGCCGTCCTGGAGCAAATAAGCCTGGACCTTTATTCGACATGGCATAAGTGACAGTCACATGCAATTCTAGTGTGATATCTCACTTTTGAGCTTTGATAAATATAAAGGGAATAGATATGGTACCAGGCGCACGATCGTGTGCCATCAAATATAGGTTCTGGCGCCTATATTGAATCAGTCGTGTCATGGCCGCCGAAGAGCGTGCTTTCAAGAATAACGACTAAAATACCCGTAAATCATGCCCAATTGTGCCTTTTTTGAATGCTTGAATAGCTCAAAACATAAAAACAAAGCTCACGGAATAACTTTTCATTCGTAAGTAGTGTTTTAAATACGCAAACATATTTTTTTATCAAAATTTATCAAAAACAGTTTTGTTATTGCGTAAGCGAGACAGCTAAACAGGCAGTACCCACGCGTGAAACACGTATGTCCGAGTGTCATGCCCCTTTGGGTAGCGTTAGCAAATAATATGCTGATAAAAATGCATTTTTATTTCATTCTGTTCTCCTAGTGCTTGAAACCGTTACCAAGCTAAACGTATGTACGAATTATTATTATGGTTATATCATTTTTTTTATTTATACTTCTAAACTAGAGCCTGTTGCATGACAACTTGTGAATTGTAATATTTGCTGAATGTAGGGTTCCGTAGTTGCCGTCACAATACACCCAATCAAAATGTATTTTTTATAGAATATTTTACGTCCTTTTACTATGAATATACAACTTTTTGAAATAACTCAATAGTTTTTCAATATAGTTTTCATTGAAAGTAATTATTAGGCCTCAAGCTATTGAATTTTCCCATATTCAAAAGTTAGAAGGATTTTTGGGGCCATTATATCCGCGAAAGTTTCAATCGGTACGCGATGACCATTTTTTTTAAATTAATTAAATCGCTGCCGTTCCTCAGGCCGGCAAGGCGGCGGAGAGGCAGCTCACCTTCACGAGGCTTCATTAAACATCACCCTTAACCACTTGACAAGTTATCGCCTGGGACGCGATGACCAACAAAATTTGTTCCTGGCTTACGGTCTATAGAGACTTATTACTTAAGCCTAATAGGTATTATAAATTATTTTTTTACTTGAAACATCTGTAAATGAGAAAACATGCATACCTATAGTTTTCTAGTCTAGACATAAATTTCTATTTTATATGTCAAAACCTTTTAAGCAATTATCTTTAATACCAGATACTAGAGAATAAATACGTTTAAGAAAATATAATTCGTCAGGTGACAACCAAAAGTCAGTAATTGCAATAAAATTATTAAACTAAAATCAACCTTGTTTTGTTACTAATATGGTTCATTACGGCTATAAACTTGTGGTAGTAATTAGTGAGGTTTGGGTGTTACCCGATTAATGTAAGCAATTATCTTTAATACCCGATTTACCCGATAATGAAAACGTTTCTAGAAAGTATATTACTTAAATTTCTAACAGTTTTATTTGCTCTTGCTCATTTAGCCGTAAACACAGTGAATCCTCCTTTTTGTAAAGGGTCGGCAACGCGCATGTGACACCTCTGGAGTTGCAGGCGTCCATAGGCTACGGGTAGCTGCTTACCGTCAGGCGGGCCGTATGCTTGTTTGCCACTCGTGGTATTAAAAAGTTTTATTTGCTAACGCTACCTAAGAAATTAGGCACCTAGCGCTGATTCCAGAGACTTACAACGCGTTCAGGATAAGTAAATCCCATCAAAAACATAAATGTGAAAGGCTGCCAAGTTCGATACTATGGGAATGCTTCGCCTATAAAAGAAGTGAGATCTGAATAAGTACCAAGTTCCATAAAAATACCTCAAATCATAAATAGTTATAGGAATGCACACTTGATTTCCAGCAGTTTTTAAGGTACATTTTGAATAAGTATCACGTTACATAGAAATACCTAAAATTATAATAGTCAGAGAAACGCACACCGGTTTTTTTAGCAGTTTCCTGATAACATTTATTATTTTCAGTACTTTTTAATGATGTTACTTGGCAAGTTTTCACACACCACACACCTTTTCAATGCAATGAATCGACACCTTTGGACTGCAATGTGTCAAGTATATAATTTTCTATTAAAACTTGCCAAGTTACATCATTAAAAAGTACTAAAAATAATAAATGTTATAAGGAAACTGCTAAAAAAACCGGTGTGCGTTTCTCTGACTATTATAATTTTAGGTATTTCTATGTAACGTGATACTTATTCAAAATGTACCTTAAAAACTGCTGGAAATCAAGTGTGCATTCCTATAACTATTTATGATTTGAGGTATTTTTATGGAACTTGGTACTTATTCAGATCTCACTTCTTTTATAGGCGAAGCATTCCCATAGTATCGAACTTGGCAGCCTTTCACATTTATGTTTTTGATGGGATTTCATTTATTTTTGTTAGGTGTAGGTTCTTTATTATTTTTTTATCACGGACGGCGCGAGCGCGGCGGACGAGTGTAGGCAGCGACGGAGGGTGCGCGAGGCGGGGAACGGAATTTTTATCTAGTATCACTATACATACATATATCGGGATTTCGGGATCGATCGGGCATCGCGAGTACCTATAATCTATGATAAATCCTATTTTACTATTTATTTATAGGTGATTTTTACAAATAAACTGGCTCCCTACACCTATAAAATGTACCTACTTACATATAATTACATACATCAATAACGTACTTTATACTGTTTGTAAGTACGCTACCTACATAGATAATTAATAACTTGGTAATACCTACCTACCAGTAGGTATTATAATTGGTGGCCTATTATGTAGCCCTAGAAGTGCACCATCCCATCTCATCCCGTGGCGTATCGGAGGGTGAGATGGGCAGTAGTATATATAATTCCATCTTAGAGTATATATGATTTCCATGTTCTTGAATCTGCGATTTTATTAGTTGTAAAAATAGAAATTATTTAGACTATGCGAGAAAAAAAGTCTTTTCATTTTTGTTTGACTGATTTAGCGCACCTAGTGTACCTAGCAGTGTTGGCCGAACGTTAGTGTGATTGAAAATTAAAAATTGAAGATTGAAACACGTTAGTTAAAATTGAACACTAATAGTTTAGTGCAAATTGATTTCAATTAGAATTGAAATTAATTGTAACTAACGTGTTAATCCTTTGCGAATAACTAATAATTGAAGATATTTAATTTTTAGTCTTTCTCAAAAATTTAAACATTAATTTAATTTTTAGTGTAGATTGAATTGGTAATTGACATTAATAATTTACCTAACTAAACGCGAATTTAGGTTAAGCTAAGAGGTTTTGATTACTTTTACTTTTACCTTGACCTTGACTTTCACTTTCTTTAACTTTCACTTATACTTTCACTTTCACTTTTACTTTGACTTTCACTTTGACTTTCACTTTCAATTTGACTTTCACTTCCACTTTGACTTTCACTTTCACCTTGACATTCACTTTGACTTTCACTTTGCTTTCACTTTGACTTTCACTTTGACTTTGACTTTCACTTTGACTTTCACTTTAACTTTCACTTTGACTTTTACCTTTGACTTTCACATTGACTTTCACTTTGACTTTCACTTTCACCTTGACTTTCACTTTGACTTTCACTTTGACTTTCACCTTCACTTTCACTTTGACTTTAACTTTCACTTTGACTTTGACTTTGACTTTGAATTTGACTTTGACTTTCACACAAAGAAAGTAAAAGTAAAAAGAAGCTCCAGATTTTGATACCGGTACCATCTGCTCATCAGTACAAGTCGAATGAGCCCAAACAGCATGAGTCTATGATGCGCCAAACCCGAGATCCAGTAGGGATCCCCAGGGTCCAGCATGAGCTCCAGATTTTGATACCGGTACCATCTGCTCATCTGTACAAGTCGAATGAGCCCAAACAGCAAGAGTCTATGATGCGCCAAACCCGAGATCCAGTAGGGATCCCCAGGGTCCAGCATGAGCTCCAGATTTTGATACCGGTACCATCTGCTCATCAGTACAAGTCGAATGAGCCCAAACAGCATGAGTCTATGATGCGCCAAACCCGAGATCCAGTAGGGATCCCCAGGGTCCAGCATGAGCTCCAGATTTTGATACCGGTACCATCTGCTCATCAGTACAAGTCGAATGAGCCCAAACAGCATGAGCCTATGATGCGCCAAACCAGAGATCCAGTAGGTAGCCCTAGGGTCCAGCATGAGCTCCATCTTGTGATATTGGTCCCGACTTCCGAACCCGAGATGCAGTTTTAAAATTAATTATTAGTGTAAGACAGGATTAATTTAGTTACACTAACGTTAATCTAATTAACTGTAATTCTTATTAAATTTTCGAGACGTTAGTGTAACTAATAGGTTAATTCTAATTGACGGTTAGTGTAATTAACGACGTCACAAAATCAATGCGAACTAACGTTAGTAAAAATTGATGTTAGTGTAATTGATTAGTTACGGAATTAATCTTCAATCTTATTGATCAATTTTCAATTCTAATTGAAATTATCGGCCAACACTGGTACCTAGTGACCTGCTTTGCACTTCGTAAATCGTGGGTTCGGTTCCCGCAACAGACACACACAGAGTGGTGAACAATTTTATTGTTCTTGTCTTTAAGACAAACATGTATTGTCTTAAATTGGTATGTATCTAAATTTAAATAAGTCTTATCTCATTTCCACTCCATACCTACTTATAGTAGAACAAAATTACACATTCGTTGTTTTCGAAACTGACTCACACTTGGCCGTTTTCAGATTTTTACTTTATTTCGACCTAAAGACAAACCTTCGAGCCAAATTTCAGTTCGGTACGACCATTGGAAGATATACCCATTTAGTTCATTATGACTTCACAGTAGAACAAAGTTACACCTTCGCTATTTTTAAAACTGACTCACACTTGGCCGTTTTCAGATTTTTCCCTTTACTTTGACCTTAAGACCTATCTCCATGCCAAATTTCAAGTCAGTACGACCATTCGAAGTGGTCTAGGTTTTTGATGAGTGAGTGAGTCAGTGAGTGAGTGTATAGTAAAAATAGCGATTTTCTGACGTCAATATCTCAAGAACTGCTATAGGTAGAATAATGAAATTTTGTATTCTAGACAATTAAGGGGATGTCAACAGACACTCGAAATTTCATATGCGTAGATAAAATATGTTTTGAGTTATAGGGGGGTCGAAATTGGCCCGAAATGGTTCGTGTAATATAACCCACGGCCGGTGTGTCGCTTTTTTTGCTCGAACTTGGCGGACACACTGCCGTGTGTCTAGATCTTTGTTACCATTATAACTATGCACAATCGGAGGTCACACCTTTACATTGGTTTTTTTGGGTCGTGCGCGAGGTAGGCGATGGAAATTAAAGTAGGGTAAGCTGGGTACGGTTGTGACAATTTTGGTTTGATCGCCTATAATTTTGTAAATTTACCAGTTATCTGGGAGAAAAATCACTTTTTGATTATTTATCTACCTAAAATTGATAAAAAATTGTCCCTAGCTACGCTGTATTAGGCATACGATCAAATAAAAAAAAAAGGGGAAAGTGTCACAACCGGCCACACCCCAAGGGCGGTTGTGACAGTGGTTGGGGTCGGTAGTGACAGGCATACAAAATACATCCAAATAGTTTTAATGACTTTTATTGTTACAAATAATTAACTGAACACAACATAATCTTCTTCTAAACAAAGTTAACAATCACTTTATGGCAAAAAAGCGAAAATCTGTGATCACTTCTTTTCTTAAAACTAATAAGGCACTGTAACATAAAACAGTCTTCTTTATAATCAGTCAAAATGTTAGCTTAACTACTACAAAATTTTAACAAAACTGTAACACAAGAAAGAAAAAATAAATAAATAAATAAATTAATTAATTAAAAATTTATAAATGTACCAATTAAAATACTGAGTCAAATTCAACATGTGACAAATGTGATGGGGAACTGCGCAACGTGTAATATATTTTGACAGCTGCTGTTCTTGCTCGACAGAGAATACTTTATTATGAGCAACATACCCCATGCTGATGGTGCCTTCATCTTGATTATCGCCGGCTTTGTCGCGTTTGCGTAGGTATCGCAAGAGCGACATGCGATTAACTTCGTGTATTTCCGCAGCTCTCCGTAATGAAGTACCGCGTTTCACCTCTTCGTAAGCATTTTCATATTTACTAATATCAGACAGGCCTCTCTCGGTCTTCCGCACGCGTTTCCTAGGCATCTAAAATAAAACAAAACAAAAAAAGCAATGTCACAACCGTACCCACAAAATTTGTCACAACCGTACCCAACGCATACTTTTGAAAACAAAAAATGACCATGACTGAGCAAAAAGATCTGCATTAAAAGTAATTACTCGTAAGTAACTGCCAATGTTCAAGTTATAACAAAAAAAAATAAAAGGCAATCTATCTGTGTACAAATAACCGTAATTACAAAAAGAAATCGAACAAAAAAACTTACTTTTGACTGTCGAAAATCAATGTGGGCTCCTGCTTACGTTACCGTCGCACGCCGGCTGACGCAACACTGGGACACGCGTTTAGACTTGCATGCCGCTTGTCTTTCCCCTTGCACCCCTCCCCGCGATCCGTATAGTTTCGCTGTTATAGCGACTGTCACTACCGTACCCTGGCACAATCATACCCAGGTTACCCTACTAGGACCACACGGATCATTCGCCGTTTCTGCGTAGTGCAATATAACCGTCGCTTACCATACGCGTCTCTTTTGACAAACCATTATTGCATTAAAATGAGAAACCTCTAGATCCGTATCAACTACGCGAAATCGTAGATGCCTTTATACTGGTTTATTGAGACGATCGTTCGTTACCTATTTCGTTGAACACTGGAATATTCGACTAGAGCACCAGAAGTTTAGAACTAGAGATTTATTCATATTTTAAAAATATAATATGCTATTGACTCGACATTTAATTTTCTATCTCGGTCCATCTTGCCCGCTTTCATATTGATGCGACAAGGACTTGCTACGATTAATATCAATTCAATTTTTTAACTTTTTCGAACCCAAATGACTCTCTTTTTACTTCTATACGTCATTGTTAGAAATATGACGATCTTGTCTACACTACTGTAAATTATATTAGTTGGTCTCTGTCACACTTCGTGCAATGCGCAAAATATGGAAGTCTCGCTTACACGCCCGTGTTAAGTATATTGGTGTATCTCTTTTAACCCTGATGCACAAGTACATTAAAGCATTTATAGCAGTGTGTAAGCATTTACAAGTGTTGGGTGCCGGAACACATTTCAGTTTTGTCAGCTATGAACGTCAGGTATCTTCCTCTTTTTACTTTAATCAAAGCTTTTGAGTGACGCTAAACTGCAATAGCTTCAATAAAGTGAGATATCTACTTACATCAAAATCAACAACTATCGCTAGAGGGCGATGCCTACTGTAAATGTGACTGATAAAAACAACAGCAATAGAAGCCCAATATGAGCGCAATAGGAGCACAATAGAGGTGAGATATCTACGTGTTGCACTTTGGCATGTCGAATCGCGGCCCTGTGCTAATAGATCGATCGCAACGCCGCGCCATGCTCGTCGACATCACCGTCCCATGTGACGAGAACCTCATGAAACCCGCGAAGGACAAGTCCAGCATGTACCTAGACTTGGCACACGAGGTTACGCCATGTGGGAGGTAGATTCTGCGATCATTGTACCGATAGTTGTCTCTGCGAACGGTCTCATAGCGAAGAGTTTCGACCAACATCTTGAGAGACTTTCGCTACGGGGTTGTGGTTGGATCAAGGGTCAGATTCAGAAGGCGGTAATCCTGGACACGGCGCGCATAGTCCGGAGGTTCCTCTCTCTGCGGCCCTAACCACCGGCAGCCTGTGCCCTCCTCCGTTGCCGGCGGCATTCTTTAAATTGTTTTTTTTTTTGTGTTTAAGATGTATTTTTATATTTTACTTCTGTAAAAATATCATAAAATAACCTGTTACCGAGCCACGCTTAAACCGCTGAACCAATTTATATGAAATTGGGCATGGCGATAGTTTGAATACCGGGATACGACATGTGTAGGAAAGTTATCACGAAAACCATCCCAGTACAAAGTCTTCGCAGACAGTACAGTAGGTGGACACTCACGTAGCCGTTGGGGCTGAAGCACAGGTTGAAGGACTTGTCGAACCAGCGGTCGCAGCCCTTGCCGTGCATCAGCACGCGCCCGTACTCGTCCAGCTTGCTGGGGTCGTTCTCATCGTACCCGTACTCGATGTCATCTGCAATCAAATCAGACACTATATTTGAAACCCGCGCAATATTTATGGTATTAGTCAAATAAACTGACGACCGGTCCTATTACGATGCAAGGACATATACTTTAAAGCCAGTAAACGATTGATAGATAATTTTAATACATCTAAATTTTAGTCCTTGTTATGATCATAAAGTCATCATTACAAGCATCACACAGTTTGCTGCCGTATATTGAATATTGACTTAATTTTGTTTTTTTATTATTAGAAAATCAAATGGATGGATGTATTTTAACATCTGTTAACCTTTTGACCGCCAGGCGACGAAATAATACGCAATGCCTCTGACGCCAGGGCTAAGTAATAATGCCCAACATCATAAAAGTAGAATTTCATAGTTTTTTAACGTTTTATCCAACTTGATGATGCCGTGACTGGCGCTCAAAGGATTAAAATGTTGCTGTCTTCCTATAAAATTAGAACCGAAGAGCAAGGGCTTTTATGAACCTAGGCACACGTTGAAGGCGGCGCGCTCTATGCAGTGCAGCGAGGTGCGGTTGTGGCCGCGGTTGAACATGGTCTGCCGGATGTGCGCCCAGTGCGAGCGCTCGCCCGCCGTCAGCGCGGCCAGCTCCGGCTCGCGCGGAAGCGGCGCCGACTTGTCGTCTAGAATCTGCTGGATTTGTCTGGAAACAAAGCATTTCATACGTCAGCTAGCAGCTAGCTAGTATTAGGGAGCAAACTGAGTGGCCTCTAAAGCGGCGGAAACCTACTGCGCCTCTGGCAACGCGTTCATGGCAAACAAATTAAAAAGTATGAGAGTGGTCTCAGTGAACGCTCAAATCCCTTGGATGCTCACCACAGCGCTCTGGGCGAGCGGCCTGACGAGTGCTCGCTAATGAGCTCTGAGGTCGTTCACTTATGTTTCAGTAGTCGGCATGATGACAGGGCAATATTGTAACTATTTACTTAAAATTGGAACGATTAGCGTAGAGACTTTAAGCTACACGGAAGGCTCACATGATCAAAGAATAAACGTGGCCGAGTGCGTGTCGGACAGGGCCCCTTTAACCATTTCGGGGCCCCTAGGCAATATGATTCTTGGGGCCCCTTTTTATCAAAGTTATATTGCAAAAACAAAAATGTGTTGGTAGGCCCCTAACCGCTTTATAGAAATTTACCAATGAATGCTTCACTCTATAAATAATTTATATTTTCTTCGGTGCACATGCGGAGCCCCTAGCTTCTTTATAAAAAAAACCAATTTAATTTACAGTTTATGCAATATTTTCATTGTTTTTTGTGCACACGGGACCCCTCACCGTTGCGTGGCCCCTAGGCAGTTGCCTACTCTGCCTAAATCATGGTGGTCAGCTGCCGCTCCGTTGGTGGGTTGAGGAACGACAGCCATTTAATCACTTTAAAAAAACTGTCGTCGCGTCACGATTGAAAATTGGTCAGATGATAGTTTATATACTCTTACAAATATGAAAAATCGTCAGCCGGCTGTATCGAGGTGGAAAGACCGTCAGCTGATGCCCTGAAGATGGTATGTTGACGTAACCAGCTGACGGTCTTTTCACTGCGATACAGCCGGCTGACGATTTTTCATATTTGTGGATATAAACTATCAGCTGACAAAGTTTCAATCGAGACGCGATGACCATTTTTTTTAAATTGATTAAATGGTTGCCGTTCCTCAACCCACTAACGGAGAGGCAGGCTGACCTTCACGAGCCTTCATTATACATCGCCCTTAACCACTTCACAAGTTTTCGCCTGGGACGCGATGACGAACGAAATTTGTTCTTCACTCACGGTCTATTATGTTAGTTGGTGTAAATCGTTGGCTATAGCAGGGTTGGCAATATTATGGCGATAGCAGGGTGACGTTATGACTTTTGTATAAACTTTCAACCCGCTGTTAAATTGGTCCCCGGTCTCCCCTACGCAAAAATGGCTGAGCCGATTTTAACAAAACATGCTGTCATATTAAAAAAAACGCATACTAATTGGTTCATCCGTTTAAGAGCTACGGTGCCACAGACAGGTCAAACTTATAACACCCCTATTTCACGTAGGGGGTGACAAAGATTGATAATATTCATAAATAAATGAATTATAACTGTCATTCCTCGCCTACAGGGCTAAACAAATTTGCGCCGGATTTATTTATTTTGCGTACCGTAAGTAGATTATTACGCCCGTTCTGGTGATTTTACGACATGAAATATGCGCAGCGATAGATCGCGGGAGTCAAGCGCTTTACGTAACGCGACCTTTGCACGAGACACGTCTATACGTCTATCTAATGCCGTTATATTTTCGTTGATAACGCATTCTACGACTCTTGTGGATATCCCCACGTGTCGATAATGTAATAAATATAGCTTTATATCCGGATATTCGGTTTCCTTAAATAAGAATCCAAGTTAATTACGCATAAGATTTTAATCCTATTATATGTAATGTGTTTTTAAACATGAAACAAAACATACTTAAAATAAATATTAAAATAAACTAAATTAAAACGAAGTAAATACAACTATAGAAATATACCGGGTGTCGCCTGTAATAAGAGCAAAAAATTTAAACGTAGATTCTACTCCTCAAACTAGACAATGTTTGTTCAACGACTTTTGAAAGTTATGTAGATTTTAGATTGTCTCTTTTTCAAACAAACTAAATAGTATTTTCAATGTACCATCGGGTTCATAATTTATCAATGAATTCATTCATAAATTGGGTATGCAATTATGAACCCGATAGTACATCAAGTTCCGCCTAAATGGCATCGCCTGTCAGTCTTGTCACCCTACAGATTTTAATCAATGTCGTAGTACATTGCGTGTTCGAATAAACTTTAAACTGTAATAAAATTCAAACTAAAAGTTATTTTTCAAAGTTGTTGAACAAACGTTGTCTAGTTAGAGGAGTAGAATCTACGTTTTAATTTTTTGCTCTTATTACAGGCCACACCCGGTATAAACTACCTAAAAGCTTACCTACAATCCCTGTTACAAAAATAATACCCCCTCTATTGTCTGTATTGGCAGTGAGATAAACGGTAGCAAGCGAGCGACGGACCAAATCATTAATGGTGCTGTGGCGATATAGAATGTAATTGATTCGTTAATTGCGTTTCAGAAAATGGTTACCCAACAATAGGCACGGTGAATTTTTTTCATATATGGTATCAATGGATTCGTTTTGTTGTGAGGATCAAATGTCTATAGTGGGCCAATTGCGTTAAAGCAAGACAAAAGTCAGCATTGAGATTCAAAATCTAACACTCGCTTTTGTTTTTTAAAATGCTCCTGTCGTGGCGTACGTCAAAAGCATAGGCCCTTTATTGAAGAGATTCAATACTACTACATCTCTCTTCTTATAACAAACTAAGTAAAAACTCATAATATAAAAATAACAATTTCTAAAAAGTTAGAAAAACAAAAAATAAAATTAAGTGAGTCTACAACATCTCCTGTAAGTTGTTGCAGCGACCCTGCAGGGTTAATAGCGGTAAAATGTACTGGTTTATCATCTCCTGTGTCGAAGGAAGGAATAAGTTGCTGATTCATAGAGTGACTAAAATATATCAATAAGTGAAGTTAATTCAAACTCCAACTTCCATAATGTCAATCAGATACCTACACAAAACATTTAAAAATCCGAAAACTAGTTTTTAACAAAAAAACATTTTTTATACAAACTTTTATTGCAAAACCCAAACACAATGAGCTTCCATTGTGTTATAACAGAGTTCTTATGACCACTCAGGTGCGGTCCGAAGGTGGGGGGAGGGGAGTCGTACACGTCAAATTGAAAAATCATCTCTCATCAAATTTACAATAAAAAAAAAACATTTTAGTGACCCCCTCTAAAATTGCAGGCTGCGACCGCGTCTGTGATCAGTGATCACCTTCAGTCTACATCATCAGACCATTATATTTTCATCCAAGTCACGCAGGTATGATCAATTTCACCTCAATCGGCTGAATGGCTTGTAAAACTCTACCTAAATAAACAACAAACTCACAAATACACTTTGAGTTGAATGTTGTTGCTTGTAAAAAATATATATTGCGCACGAACTTAATTCTGCGGGATTATTCCTCACATAGATATAAAGTTCCCAGCAGATGGCTACATATAATTTTTAAGAAAAAAAAACCGACTTCAATGGGGGTAGCCGGTGAAGGATTATTGTAGATAGATGGTGCACTTAGATTCCATACAATGAAATAACTTGCTTAAAAAACGCAGCGGAGAGGACCAATCGCTAAACGTGAACTATGCGTCGTTGAAGAGTTCCGTTCTGATTATCATCAACAGTTCCACTTCATCAAATGTCACTCTTTTGAATGAAAATGCTTGATTTGTTGATAAAAATACAAAAGTCACTTTATGTATGCCTTTAAGATTTGAGGAATTCCCTCGATTCCTCGTGGAACTCATCATCAGAACTTGAGCTTGACGAAAATTGGTCCTGACAATCTAACTTGCTTAACAAACATAGCGAAGAGGAAGAATCGCCAAACATGAACTATGCGTCGTTGAAGAGTTCCGTTCTGTTCATCATCAGCAGTTCCACTTCATCAAATGTCACTCTTTTGAATGAAAATGCTTGATTTGTTGATAAAAATACAAAAGTCACTATGTGTAAGCCCTTAAGATTTGAGGAGTTCCCTCGATTCTTCATGGATCCCATCATCAGAACTTGAGCTGGACGAACATTTGTTCTGACAATTAAACTTGCTAAACAAACACAGCGAAGAGGACGAATCGCCAAACGTGAACTATGCGTCGTTGAAGAGTTCCGTTCTGATCATCATCAGCAGTTCTACTTCATCCAATGTCACTGTTTTGAATGAAAATGATGGTTTTTTAATAAAAATATAAAAATCACTATATGTATGCCTTTAAGATTTGAGGAGTTCCCTCGATTCCTCATGGATCCCATCATCAGAACTGCGTTTTGACAAAAACGGGACCAATCTGTATATATATACTTACAATCAAAAAAAGAATATTCAAAATCGGTTCAGACATGACGGAGTTATGGAGTAACAAACATAAAAAATAAAAAACAAAAAAAAAAAAAAAAAAAAAACCATACACGCCGAATTGAGAACCTCCTCTTTTCAAATCTTGAAGTCGGTTAAAAATAGATAAACACATAGGTATATATAACCGAGTACAATTGTACAGGTGTGTGTTGGCCGACGCGTCTATAATGGCCTGCCTCAATTACCGTGCCTCTTTTAGAACACATAGTGCACAGGTACGCTGTTCTAATGGCACGCGCGGAAGTGTTTAATGATGTAATAACCATATCGACCTTATACGTAGCGCAATACGGCTTCCTATGACACTACTGTAGTTTTATCGCGGATATGAGTGACGCGGCAACATTGTTATTTAAAGTATTTGTGTTTTTCCTAGTCAGACGTAGAACGAAAGTCACGGGTTTGTAACGCAACGTCCTAATACAACTTAGAATATTTATAATTATTGATAATTTGTTATTTTTTTTTACATTATCACTTCACAAAATGTACGAGGATATATGGTACCCTCAGTAATTACACATCTTATACCTATGGGTATCTTTATTTCAAAGTATAAATTACAAAATATAATTTTTTTGTCTATTTTTAATACAAGCTGTTAACGCCCACTGCACTTGCAAAAATCATCTAGTGCTCAACAAAATGATTCTATTAAACCTGTTTAGTACCAAAACATTCGGTCTCCACCATCAGACCAGCTCGATGGTAGGTACCAAAATATTGTATTGTCATCCTAATCGGACATCAGGAACTTAACAACAAAACAACTAAAAAAACTGAGATAAATAAAAGCTAGTAAAAAAAAACTAGTGACATAGATAGTCTCCACGTTAGGGAGCCTTGAATTAACAGTCACGATCACCATTATGTCATAAAGAACGGGATACACGATCAGTCCAAAAAATGGCACTACTATATAGTGCTGTAAGAACGACTCGTATAGCAGTTTATCTGTTAAATTAAACTAGACATTAGTCAGTGATATTATAAGACTGGCCGGTTACAAATTTTTAAGAGCCATATTTTCGGTAAATCTGGTTTTAGACTGTGCAGTCGACGTCAAAGATATGTCTACACTTTTGACCTTATTAGAAAGGAGTAACACACGTCACGTAGGAGTCTGTGAGGTCGACTGTACCTCTACTAATAGTCTAACCTAACTCAACGGTCACGATGAAACGTCCCAATTTCCTGAGTTTATGAAAGGAGTTTTACCTGAAGTAACAAATAAAAAATATATTTGTTTATATAATTAAACCGGGTTTTAATTACCTAATTACTCTAACTCGTTTATCTAAAGGTGTTCAAAGGCAAACAGTAGGTATTCAATTGACTTAAAGAAAACAATAATGTAAACAAAAGATAGGTACCTTTTGTTTGCAATGGACCAGTGGTAAACCAGAATGACTTATACATAGATATATGAAAAATATAATTAATGTGTAAATTGATGTTTCATTGTTTTTGCTATCCTGTCTGAGTAATACCTACTCGAAAAGTTATTCTTTAACTATTAAGGCACTAGACTAGAGTATGCCTGTTAACTACTATAAGCATATTTTATAACTAGGTAGCCAAACACACTAGTGCTATAACTATCATAAAACGACTACTAGGAGTATAATCTATCTGTTTTGCAGACCAAGACCCGAAGCTACACTATACATACATGTTAGTTGCTGAATACAAGCATTGTTACAATTTCTGGGCGGTATACGCACCATTGAATTGTCACTCATTGTCAGTGTTATTTAAATAATTTACTTGAATGGCATGCAGTGCCAAGTTGTTCACCCCTCTCTTATACGAGCAAATTTGACCTTGCTTTAGTATTTAATGATAGAGATGGTGTGTTTAAAATTCTGTAGGTAAGGTATTACCTAATGAAATCCTTTTTACTCGACTGCCGCAAATTTAAAAGTAGGCTTATGATTTTAGCAGTCAAATAATATTGGGTATGCAATTCTGCAAGTGATAGTACATAACACGTTTGTATTATTATTGTGTGTGTTGCATAACAGTCGAAACTAAACTTGGAATGAGCACGTAGCGGGCACGGTACTCACACTTGTATCTCCGCGGGCTTGAGCAGGCGCCCCCTTGAGTAGATGATCACCTTGAAGTAGCGGCCCTTGTGGTAAACCGTGATGTGGCTGCTGTCCTGATAGTGCACGATTTTATCCGTCTCCACGCCGGGCACGCGCACCGTGTTGAAGAGCCGCTCGTACTGCGCTGAGCACAGCGGCACCATGTTTTGCAGCATTATCTGTTAACATTAAATAAACGGCTAGAATCAAGCAATAAACTCCAATTCTACTGTCTACAACACGGACAAAAAAGTTACTAATGCCATATATGTATATATCAAAAATAGTACTACGTATCTGCAATTCTGAAATGTTTACCTAATTACTTGATATGCGAAGATACAATTAGTTGCATAACTGAACCAATGCGCATCACTTTGACATGCTTCTTTCATAATTTCAGAAGAGGCTAGTTATTAAGTTACTATTTTATTATTAATTGGTAACAACGCTAATAAACTTACTGACCTATTATATTATTGTATATAAAAATAAACATTTTCTCTATTAGATAATATTTGGTACTGACCCAGTTTTGCACCGGCATCGTTAAATGAAGATAAGTCTGATCAATTACGGAAAAAATAAAAACTTTCGGGTTATATTTGTTCGTCTCGGTGTCAGCTATGTATCCATATGAAAAGCCAATTTCGATTCATTGCATTCACAATCTTGATTTTTTTATTCATTCATGATTTTGAACCAAAAACTGTTAAATTACTTTTTTTTATATAACCTAATATTTATATTTTTCTTTTACACAACCAGGTAAGACAATTAGTTGAAATAGTACATTATATGCTCTTTAAAATGAGGTGTATGACTTTTATATCACTCACGTATTTTTATGGTTATCTTAGAATGAATTTCTTCGGCCATTTGCCTTGACTCAGTTTTGCACCTGACTATACATCGCCAGTAACTAATTACAAAAATAAACCTGATTTAAATGATTGATAACTAAAATAATGATCGTGGAATTCCTTACTTTAAATGAGTTACTGAATTGGGAATGCCTAAGAAAAAATGAAATAATGGGAAAAATAAATTAGGTGAAATTTTACAGTTTTCGGTATGAAATTGAGAAAAATGTACAAGTCGAAAGAAAATAATTTGTAAGGCAGTTTTGTAGCGGTATCCAAGGATTAATATTCTGCGTTTAGAACTTTTATGTAAATTTGATCGTTATCAAATTATTTACATTTTACTAAGGTACTAATATTGACTCAGTTATGCAACTAACTGTATTTTTAAGAAAATAACTGGCCCACCAATCAAAGTACGATTTCTAATACAAACTTATTTCATGACACTTACTGGTTCCAGTTCCTGCCTATCAATGAGCCTTCGGAATTGCAGACAAAGGTATATGATCACCGCGGCGCGCGCCGCCTGGTTGGTGGTAGGCTTCAGCAGAATAGCGTCGGTCCCGTAAAAGTTGGAGTTGACCATGAGAGGTGACCTCCCCCGCAGGTAAACGTACTCTTCCCACCAATCCGACACGTAGTTGGATGACCACCTATAAGAGTTACGGTTGTAATTTACTTTTATTGATGTTCCGGAGTGCCGGGTTAGAAACTAGACAGGGAATGGGTAGTTGTTTCTTCTAACTTATATTACGGGACTTGCTGCTTATAGTTCATAGTTTAAGAGTACGGTTTTCACGACAACAACGCTTGAAACAACAATGTGACACTTCGTGTCTTACACTTTCGACATAAAAGCATTGGTCTTTTACGCTCTTACAGACTGACTATAAAAGACAATAGAAAGAAGGTCGGTTAACTATAAATAAAAGGTGTCGTGCTAGCCACATGCATTGTTAATTTGTTACGGTTTCAAAAACTGGTGTATTTTGTTTATTTTGGTCGGTAACGTAATAGACGTATGTATAGCAAATAGCTACGACTAAAAATACGACTTTACATCCTAGAGTACAGACAAGGTCTAAGTAAAGGGCATTTACCATGATTTCAGAACTAGATATCTCTGCAGTTTCACAGCGATCGTCTCTTCAAACTCTTTCGCTAATCTTTCGACTCGGCGATAATTGTCATCATCTAACAACGGCCGCACGCTGATCAAGTACTGCAAAGAAACGGTAAATAAGTAATCTAACAGTCAAATTATTTAGGGGCCACGAGGTTATGGGAGCGTTGCGCAAGGGGAGCCACGCGGCCGCGAGCGCTCGTTATAATCGTCTATTGACAACGCGGAAATGAATCCACGTGAACATAAAAACTCACGACATTGACTAAATTACGCTTCATTCTGACAGTTCCAATCGACATACAAAATTCTTACCCTCTTCATGGTGTCCTTCACGCTGGGAAGGGGCAGCCTCGGCAGCGAGCCCTGGAAGCTGTATAGCCGCGGTTTGTTCCAGCCCGACAACACTTTGACGACGCTAGCCCATAACATTGTTTTTAGTGATATCTTCGATCCGGGAGCTCGAGATTCGTACATCCAACCCTACAATAAATGTACAGCTATTGAAATTACAAATAACGCTATTTTAATCAATATTCATGTAAGCAATTGAGAACTAATATACCTTGTACATAAGCAGCAGCTTTAGCATGTATCTCATGAGAAATATCACAGAGAGCCACATCGTGAGGGCGGCCAGTAAACAAGCAATTACTTGCCACATCGTCGAATAGCTAAAACAACACTTGGATTAAAAACGGTGCCTCTTTGTTGTTGATCTAAGAGCTGGTTGCGCCCGTCGACTCAATGTAGAATGAGTACTTAGCAGAGAAACTAGCCAGGCAGGCCAAAAAATAACTGTTCCCGTTGGCTGTAAGGTTTTCCTCCCTAGATGGATTTGGAACCTTTCAGATTGATTACATTTTGGATTTTTGTAAGGCCATTGAGCAGCGGTGGGTAATGGTCTCTACCAAAAAGCAAATCAATCCGAGAGGTTCCAAATCCATCTTGGGTCCCAAAACAGGAATATAGTTATTTTTTGGCCACGCTGTATAAACTTTAACCGACGGTTATTTAAATTGCAGGTTTTGTGGTGCAATCAGCCCTATTATTTAATCACATTCATAATTAACTTACGCGGTATGTGTCATGCAGCACTTAATTAATTAAACCAAGGTTTAGCAGCAACTATAAATACGTAGCGCTTAGCTAGAATCAGGATCTTCATACTAGTAGTCCCAAGAAAATTTGCTGCGTTTTATAACCGAACTGTATTTAGCTTCAAATAAATAATAACATTAATAAAAAAATCTTACCCAGGCAACACAGCCAGAGTTTTTTGTACTAAACCAAATGGTATATTAAAGCCCCCAAAATGCGCTGCAGCGAGCAGGGTCCATAGCACATAGAGTGATTGCAAATGTCCAGGGTAAACTCCGTTCAGGACGCTGTTCTGTTAAATGAAAGCGCGGTCAGAAATGTAGGATTTTGAATCAAACTCTAGTTAGTGTATGTGTTACTGAGAAGTTTTCTTGTTTGATTTTTAAAGTCGATTATAAATATAGTCCATTTCAAAAAGCAAAATAAAAGTAAATTGTTTTTGATTAAAAAAATACATGGCACGTATCAAAATAAGTTCTATAACCGTAGACACAAACAAACATAAACATGTAAGTAAATAAGGAGTGGTCCTGAAATAAAGTAGCAGTGTACAATCTTGTGTATTTTTTAATTTAGTGCTAATTTTGAAGCAGTATATTTATTTTATCTACACTCATACTGTAAGTACTCTAAAATGCGTTCAAAAACCGTAGACAATGACAAGCATTACAACAAACGATTTAACTATGATAAGTTTCTTATCTGCGGCAGTAACGTAATTTTAACTATGCATGCTCAAATATTGTTAAGCAATGAGTTTCAAATTTGGAACATCGAATTTGATAACATAATGTTACCGCCATGGCCAACTCGATTGGTCCCGCGCGAGCGCCGGCACAATCGAGTAGGCCATGACGGTACAATGGCGGTCATTCTATGGTTTCCGAACAATTAATTTAATATATATAATATGAGTGTAGATAAAGCAGTGTATGCAACTGTACGTAATTAGGCCTTAAAACACTCGTGTGATCTTATTATGAAATTCGCCTGCGGCTCATTTCATAAAACCACACTCATGTTTTAAGGACCCTTATTACGTAACAGTTACATAAACTACTATTATTAATCCGTAGATACAATACTAATAAATAAAAATACAATCATAATAGAATATGTGAGCATATTTAAGTTTTCGCGTTTTTAATTCAACATACTTTGTAACCTTTTGAACAACATAATTTGACAATCTTCAATCGACATCCGCTACAATGCCACAATTGTATTTCCATTTTCACAACCCGTTTTATGCTTTTCAGAATTTCATCTTACCAAGAAGCTACATTAATTAACTGTATTTTAGCTAGGATAGTCAGGAAGACTCTCTAATCTAACCTCTGACAAAGATTTTTCTATGGGAGATAATTTTCTATGAAAAAAGGCAAATACATTTAATTAAAAATTACTGTAACTACCTTAAAATTAAGCCAGATAAAAAAGTTTACTATTGAAGAAAGACAATTTATTAAGGTATAAAATAGCACATCAAATCAAACTATAAGAAAAAACATGTTTTTGAGAAACACCTCAAAAATTCTGTCAGAAGACGCTGTTCAAAAAACTATGTGTATGATGGAATACAAAAGGCGAAAACTTCCAAACGCTGTTTTATTTAAGTATGATTGTATTTATGTTTTGTATGATTGTATCTAGAGATTATTTAAATATAAACACTGCTTCTAAATCGGCACAAAATAAAAAGATAAATCAAAAAAGGCACGGCTACTTTTTTTCCGGACCACTCCTTAGTTATAATTTTTGTTAATTTATTTATTTAAATTGTTAGTTTTTATTACTTATTATATAGGTGGGTGGGGTCAAAAATTGCGGGTGTGGTGCTGAGGTGGTCAAAATGACCTTCAGTCTTCACACCCTCTTAGTTCCAGTTGCACCAACCACTTTTGACGGACTCATCAGCGGGTCCCGGCAGGGTACTATAAAAAAATCCATACAATACAATTTTCCAAAAGTTTTAACGGTGACAAACGGTTTGGTGCAACCGTCCCTTGGTGTCTTTACAGTAAGACAAAATCACCTTAACCCGCTTAGCTACATCAGATGCCGACTGTACTTAGTTACCAAACTAACATAGAAAGCGACTCCTGTAGATATGTGCCAAATAATTAGGTAGGAAAGCAACGCAGGCGCAGAGCAGTTAAATAATGACCGGAATGTCGGTGCACTTTTGTTAGATACTAATGAAATGCACATATAATTAACAGTTTGATGCCCTTGTGTGTATAACAGGTGGAATATTTACATAGTAAAATGATGATGTAAAACCGAGCGTTCATTATGCTGATGACAATTATTTGTACTATTTCTGTCTTGCTACTTGAGTCGCTTTTATACTTTGCCGTGGATGTCGACGATATAATGGTGCGTTTACATGTATTCAGCCTATCGTGACTATACAAACAAATCGTGATGATTTCGTCGTCAATGGCGAAATATAGAAGCGACATTCTCCGCTCCAGTCAGAGATGGGCAAAATTCATTCGAATAAGAATAACGAATAAGAATAAATGACTTTATTTGCGAAAGAATGATAAAAATTTCGAATATTCATTAATCGCCATTTATTCTTCGAATAAAATTATTCGCGAATAAATTTTTCGACAAGTAATTCATTCAAATACATTTTTCGTATTTGTATAAATTAAAAATAAATTATCTACGAATAAAGTATTCCTGGATTGTATTGTTAGGGCAGTTAAACTAACTATTTGGCTGTTTTCTATCCCAAATATTATTTTCTAACTAGAAAATGTTTTACCATAGTAGTTACTGGTTTTGGTTAAAAGGTTTTGTCGGTTTGTCTGATGTCGATCGTTCTAATGATCCATAACATGTATAATAATATAAGGTATAATTATTAAGTTTCTAATTTAGTTCATAGCGAAGTGCCACGCTGAGACAGTCCTTTAACAATATTTTGGCAGTTTTAGGTGAACACCCAACACAGGTCGATCCATAGCTTCTTTCATTTAAATTCTTAAAATCAGTTTTAAGAAATAGCCACATCGCTGTCCAATATTACAGGTTTATATTTCCCTTTTATCGAATTGAAATTAGTGAAAGAAGTCTATATTTAACAACCCTGAAAGACTACATAGAACCCTGTAATATTGGCCCAGCAATTATATAGTATATACACGGTGCCCGTGAGCATTGCGAGAGATTTTAACCACGCATTTCTGAGGTCAAAAGAATGAAAAAACATTATATGACTTTTGTTGTAAAACGCCAAAAAAAAATTTTTTTTTTACTTTTTTTGAATGCTGTTCTACATAAAAAGTAAATGTCATTAGAAAAAAGTAACGGAAAAAGTAAATTGCTACATTTTTTCTCGTAAAAACTAGTCCATGCAAAGTGTTTCTTAGGTCTTTGATATCAGTCAATAAGAGATGTCTAGACTATGCCCCATACCGGTGAGATCGCCATCAAAAAATCATTTTACACTGAGAAACAATTCAAAATGCAATTTTTTGTAAGTAGTATTTACTCTGAAACTATGGCGAATTTCGGAAAAGTTTAAAGGACATTTTGTTCTCTAAATATGATAATGAATACACTGTTAAAGTCTCTCGCAATGCTCACGGGCACCGTGTATACAGTTAATTACGATTACATGTAATTTTCTGGTACTGCATCACTTTTTTCATATAAGTCCGTATATATCGTATATGCTCTGAAAATTATCGTCATTGTCATTAAAAAAACCTAATTTCAAAAAAGTTATAGAGATTATTTATGATGCGACTGTCTATAGGGAATCAGCATTGTCAGTAATTGACAGGTTTGAGGACATTTCCAGAGATCGAAAGGGTTTAGGTAGGACAACTTTAATTGAACACGTGATAGACACAGGTTCTAATACATATTATTTAATATCTTCAAATAAACTTAATTTAATTTAACAATGATGGTGGTTTATCCTATAATGTAAAACTAGACATTAACGAACCAATAGCTCTCCTGATAACAGCTGAGCTAGTTGGTAGTATATTTTAGGGTGTATTAGCAGACTGAAAGAAATAATAAATAATTACCAAGTGGAGACTGTGTTTCTTTCATTTATTTATACCCCTTAGTATTATGTAACCAGACGGGATCATTCTTATAGGTTTTTAAGAAATATAGGTTACATAACCGAATCAATAAGGTTACCTCATCATAAGGTTACCGTTATCAGCACCGCTAAAATAACCCTATGAAATATCCGGGTTATGGTAACCGGTTCCGGTCCTTGGTTTGTACCCGTATACTGCGAGTAAACAAAGCATTACCATTATCTATACCTACTATTAAAAGTAGGGTTTTGATTGTATACTTAAGTAAAGTTTAAGTTTGTCAGGGTGTCTTCTGAATGGGATATTCCCACCTGTTACCATTGGAAATGAAAATACGGAGACAATCAAAAACAGTTGATTCTATTGCAACTTATTCTAATAGTAGTTTATGTAACTGCTTTATCTACACTCATATTATTTATTCTAAATGCCTTATTTGGAAACCATAGAATGGCCGCCATTGCACCGCCACCATGGCCAACTCGATTGTGCCGGCGGTCGCGCGGGCGCGTGTCGCGCTGTCGGCGGATCCCCGGGAGGGTGCAGGTGTACATTATGTTATCAAAACTCATAGCACATCAATAATTGAGCATGAAAAGTTAAAATTACGTTACTGGTAACTGCTACGGATAAAAAGCTTATCATAGTAAAATCGGTCGTGATAATGCTAGCCATTGCTTACCGTTTTCGAACACGTTTTAGAGAACTTACAATATGAGTGTAGATAAAATATATTTATACATAACTACTTATTAGACAAGGATATTTATTTATGTCTGTATATACCGGCGACTGATGGTATATGTATACCTACCTACTATCAGTGTTCTATTTCCATCAGAAGCTAGATATACCTATGTACCGTTTTCGGATAAATGAATGCGAGATAGCAACTTCCCTATTTACGGTGTCTGGTACCTTTATTTAGTAGATAACAATATTGATAACATCACAAGATATTACCACATCCTGAAGTGAATAATAAGTTGTTACGACTATACTAAGGGCCTGTTTCACTATCTCCAGATAAACTTATCTGCCAGTTAAAATTATTGCTATCCTTTACTCCAGTCATATAAAAGAAAAGGACAGCAAACATTTATCTGACAGATACCTATGCTTTAACTGGAGATTGTGAAACAGGCCATAAATAAGATAATTTATATTTTGTCTTTATACACAATTTACCTAGCTTGATTTTCTGGGGTTAGTTTAGGTATATATGTATTTATTTATAATTAATTGCCGTTTGTTTTTTGTCTTTTGTTCTTTAATGTTTATTGTTATGGTTTCAATAAATGAAGAAATTATAAATTGTGATATTTGTGATCTTAAATGAATAACCTTACCACATTTATGAAAGTTGCTGTGTGCGGTTTTATAGTGGAACCATCAGGGAATGTAGCTATTTGTTACGATGAATAGTAAGAAACTTACTTTGAAGCGTGCTAATCGTTTCTTCCAGGACCGCAGACCTGACTCCCAGACCAGATAAAGCACTTCCCGGTCAAAGTTGACATCCCAGCCATCGTGGGTGATGGCAAATGAGAAGGCCACAGCTGAGTGGGCTTCCGCCATGGTGCCTCTAAAACCAAAATCATTGAAATTAATATTTCAGTACCTACACATGGCAGTCTACCTACAAATGTAGGGTACACAGAAATAGACTAAGAGTTGGCCAAGTCAGAAATGACACAATAATGAGCTCCACAAAACTCATCTGGTTAGATTGCCATACTATCCTTATTGCTAGATCCGGGCATCTGACAGCTTTTAATGGGTAGAGGTTAGAGTGACAGAATAGGAAATTTATTGAATTGGAAAATAGTAATACCATAATAGGTAAAAACTGTCTAAGCTGTCTCAATTATAAAGGACAGGGCCTATATTTTGACATTAGAAAAAAAAACATTGCTTATTATTACGAAAACAAAAACAGTAGGCGACAAACTATGAATTACATTATACGTCGTTTGGGACTACTTTCCACCGACAGAAACTTTTGGTGATGATATAATATAATTTCTCATAATATTGCGTCAAACCCCGAACCCTAGGATTGGTTTTCTTGTAGTGTTTTGCATTCTTTGACCTCCACCACTTTACAGCTGCCAGATGTCCAGATGGAGAAATAAGCATAGTAAAGCAAACTGACTGGGTTTCATAGCTCTCCCTCTAAAAGAACATGTCTAGTCACTTTGACAACAATTTCAATTTATTTATAATTACAACAAACTTTTAAGATTGGAAGGATTTCTATGTGTGGAAAAAATATGGATTACAGTTTACAGCTCTAAGTAAACTTTGTGATAAAAATCAAATTTTTCAAAAAAAGTGACTAGATATACAAATATTAACTTGAATTGGAGCATTGAGTTACCTAAGAAATGAAATAAGACCTACTACCAAAGACCTTTTTTTTTATAGGAACTTGATATGGAATGCATAAATAACAAAATCAATATATTTGTTTGGATTTATTCTAATTCCAATAGCTATATAATAATAATGATTATACATATGTTTACAAGCTTTTTCATGTTGGGAATAATGTCTCCAAACTTTTTTGAGTATAGATAAACTGTGCAATTGGCTTTGTGCTGGGGCGGGTACAGGGGGGCGGGGGGGGGCTTTGTGCAATTTATGGCACAACAATTTTAAAACCCTTGATATAAACAATGCTTATGATTCTCTATTTAGTCCTAACTGTATGACTAATAATCAGTGATCGAATTTTAGGATGCAACACGGGTTTTTTTACCTCGAAAATCATGCTACTATGGATAATCTTCGGGATTTTACCCACATTGTTTACTTTAGTTTTAACCACTCTTTCTCCGTTCCTCCACCAAGTAGCTTTTGGGCGTCCTCGGGGTAGTTTACCTATGTCGATTTTTAGGGCGATTTAACAGGGTGATCTCCTTCCCGACGCATCACATGCCCGTACCACCGTAGCTGACTTTCCTGGAGTTTGTCTGGTATAGATTTGACTTTGAAGCTCCCTCTAACATGTTCATTTCTGTATATGTATTCTGCCGTGTTGCACCATAAAATCCGATCACTGCTAATAATGGAAACAAGTAGTCTCATTAAAATTTTTAAATGAAAATAAAATACTTGGGCAAAAACAATATATATTTTATAACTAAAGATGCACAGAATGTGGAATATAACTTTCAATCTTTATGGTGCACAGGGCTGGACTTAGTCCCCCCCCCCCCCCACACACATATATCAGACTATAAAAAAATGGTGCAACCCTGAGGCCTGAGAGCCTCCTATCAGTGCCGACCGATAGGAGGCCTGTGCTGACCCCTGCTTTGCAACATTGCAATTTTAATACTTCCTGCTAGCTTAACTACCTACTGGATTTCTTTTTTATGACGGTAGATAAACATTAGCTTAATAGAATTAGATAAATAAACTAGTACCTGTACCACTTCAGATAATATTTCTTATCATTGCTAATGCAAATATAAAATAAATAGAACCTACAGTCACCTGTAATAGTATAATAGTATCTTTCTCAACAAAGGCAGAAATAAATATGTGACAAAAATCTTATTAAATTTGTAGGACCACAAGAACGTGCCACATATTTACCGCGGCCTTCGTTGAGCAAGATATTATAGCTGTTGACTGTACTTATTCTACAAAAGAAAATAAATAATAAATGATAAGATATAGCGGACTTAAAAAAAATATATTTGGTCCGACGCAGGAGAAATCGTGTAGAAATCTAACACATTCGCAAGGAACAGGATATAAATACGCGTTCGCAAATGGCCCACGCACGCACACTAGCCATGCTGGTGTCAAAGTCTAATCCGATCCCACCGCGGCATGGCAGCGGTTTACAGCAAATTCAACGATTGGATTTATACCATCTCAATCAGAACATCCACTTATGTACGGAGAGGCCCGATTTTAGTAAACCTATTTTTTTTAACACGTTAGCACTAAGTTCAGTTACAAAAATCTGTAACTCCGCAGTTGGAGCACTATAAAATTAAAATTTTCTGTATAAGTAAACAATAATGATTATTATAAAACAAAAAAACTTACCCCTAACACTATATTGCACTAACGTAAGACGCACGAAGTAATTATTTTGCAGCAGGAAGGGACTACGCAGGTGAGGTACTGTAACAGTACCTGTTGGTTAAATATTTACACACTAATTATTAGCATTATGAATCTTCGACTTAACGATCTAAAACAAACGTAACTTTCTAATAAATGTTTTTACTGCTTAACAAACTTTTAATTAAATCATAAATAAATAAAAGTAAAAATAACACAAGACAGCCACCGTGTAGTGTAGTTGTACAATCGCTACCACACCACACACCACACACAACTACAACTACACTATTGACTATTCAATTTATCCAGATAACCGAGATAACCAGACAAAATCAAAAGTCACAGGTTAAACGGCTATTACACATGGCAATTTGTAGGGCCCAACCTGTTGTGTCCAACTCCTGTCGGCGTTGGGCCCGTTATTACACTTTCCCTACAAATCGTCCCTACAAACCCTACCTCACCAACAAATCGTCCCTACCAACGTTTACAGAGATGCCTTCAAAATATCAAAAAAATATATTTTAGTGAAGCATGGTGATAGTACTTATAACAGTATACATTAAATAAAAAAGAAACTGTTTTTATTATTATAGATATTTAAATGACCGCTCGAGCTGCCTGAATCTAACTTCATCTGCTCAACCCTTCTATTATTTAAGTACAAAACTAGATAAATATATTAATTACCAGCGAATCTACACATTTTAACTTTTATTTTAAATAAAAAACCAGACGGAATGTGTAGAAAATTTATGAATAAAAAAGGTAAAATAACTCTAACGACCTCCATAAACAGCTGCGGTGTCGGGGCACTGCCGATCGCCCCGATCGCCCTAGATCGGGACTCCTACTCCCTAGGTGCCATTACACCTACCAACCCGACAGGTTGGACCCTACATATTGCCAATGTCTAATACTCTATTTTCTGGATATTTTGAAGGCATCTCTGTAAACGTTGGTAGGGACGATTTGTTGGTGAGGTAGGGTTTGTAGGGACGATTTGTAGGGAAAGTGTAATAACGGGCCCAACGCTGACAGGAGTTGGACACAACAGGTTGGGCCCTACAAATTGCCATGTGTAATAGCCGTTTAATAGCCGTTTTACATTGACAATATATTGAATGATAAAGCGGTTACTACACTTGATGTAAGTATTGGTGTCTATATATGACGCGACTTGGTGTCAAGTCAACACGATGCCGTGATATTTTAAGGTCAAGTTGTCTGAATTTACTTTAAACCGGTATTAAACATTGCAATTTGTAGGGCCCAATCTTTCAGATTGGGAGGTGTAATAAAAGTTAGAGCACTTAGGGAGTAGGGGGGGGGGGGGGTTAAGAAGAGGCAGGGTACAAGACAGATTGGGCCTGGTATACAAAAGTAAAGTTCGTGAAATACCGCTTTTAGACATTGTAATTTCAAGATTGGACCCTAGAAATTGCAATGTCTCATACGGATTAAAGCCCTGTTACACTTTACTTTTTTTAGTGTCCTAACGTACCTAAGTAGCATCCTAAATAGGACTCTAATTTTTGACAATAGTAAATTTACTTGCTAAATGCGGTTACACTTGACTAAATTTAGAAATTAAATCATTTAGGAAGCTAACTAGGACAAGTGTAACAGGGCTTTTAAAACTTGGCAAACAATATCGTATCGTATGAATGTATTCATTCAGCGTATTGTTATGGTTCAATCTTCAATCATTAGTTTGTACTATTTTCCTCATATCTTAATTAATTAATATGATGCGATTAATTCAGTAAAAATCACAGTATTAAGTTAATATGTGCCTCATGTGCCTGTTACAGCTTCGTCTTCATCACTGCTTTTCAGATATTAGTTAACCACTATGATAACACGAATATTCAATAGGTCTAAAGAACATCTGTTCTTTCAGTTCATTATCCTGTTACTTATTGTCAGTGTTGTCTATTTATATTTGAATAATCTTCAAGAAACATATAAAACTGTCCAGTGGTCGGGAGAGAGATGTATATCAGAGTTAGCTTCAGTTAAATATCAATTAAGTGGTAAATAAAAGACGATCTAAATTATTGACTAAAACGATTAAAGTTGACCAGCTGTCATTTCTAGCTGTGTGTCACAGAAGGATACAATTTACTAATGATGAATTAATTATATTGGTAACTTTTCAGTGGTAACAGACTACAAAAATAGAATAGATAAAATGCTGACCGAGGCCCAAAAAGCTCATGACGCCGATAAAGAAAAGTTTAAAGACATCATGGAAAGCTGTATTGCTATGAAACAGCAGGCTACTATTTGTCAGGTACCTACTCCATTTGTAGACAAACTGCAAATATAACTAAGAAATTGAAGATACTACAGTAAAACAGGGCTTTCCCTGTGAGAAGAGAAGCCTTAATGACTCCATGCAAAACTAAATATTACTTATTGTGGAAACCCAGCTGCCAACTTTCTACCAATATATTTGTTTTTTTACCCGACTATGGTAAAGCCTAAAGGAAGGGTTATGATTTTAGCAGTCTATGTATGTTCATGTTTACGGATGTTCCTCCGTAGTGCCTAAACTATTCATCCTATATTGATGAATAAGGTGTCAATCAATTCATTATTATGGCCCGTGTAACATTGCCTACCTACATTTTTAACCGACATCATTTTTTTTTCTGTAATTGGTTTAGTGTTATTTAATTTTATGTTACTGCTGCTGTGGATAGCTACAACACTAAGGAAAACAAATATATTTAAAAATGTTTATTTACTTATATGTAAAGTTATTGTTGCACAAATGAAATCCTTACTGTACAATAGGCCCATTCTGCCAGCTGTCTTAGCATTTTTAGCTTTTTCGTAAATTTTTCTAGCAGCAAGCAAGCAGGGATATATTTTGTGACTATAGTCAAAACCTTTGATATCTTCAAGAATAATAATCATAATATTGTTTTTTATCATTGGATGTAATGTCCAAACCCCTGGGCAAAGTTTTGTATTAAAATAACTCCAGTTACAATGAATTACCATGTTTAACATCAAAATATGTTGATCCCTTTGATGTTGTTGTAGAAGGTTTTGACTGTATTTCTCTTAATTGTAAGCTTCTAATAAAATGTTGTATGTAAGTAATATAAAATGTTATGTTTTCATTCCAGAGCCAGTTTGAGGACCTGCAATTGGAATGTAAAAAAGTTAGAGAAGACTATGATAAGATTAATTCTAAACCTGATCAATTAAAAGTTGGTAAATAAACATTTCAAGCGCTTTGCTTTGTTATTTTATTATAAGAACTTACGGGGTAATGTTAGAGTTCTGAGACCATACCAAATAGTATTCAAGTAGTTGTAATGGTACCACTTGGAATCTTGTAGGAAATGCTTTGTTGTGGCCATAATTTTAATATGCCAACAACAAGGTAAAAGTCCGATTGTTTGACACTGACCCAGTACCCAGTACGTACATGTCATTTTTAAGTTGAAGTCATTAGTGATACTTAAAAGTGACAGCCAGGTGTCTGTCAACTATTGGGCATTAGCCACTTTCAACCCCCTCATAACTCAAAAACTATTACACATAAACATGTAAAATTTGGCTCATATATTGAAACTTACGAGATACATATGTTCTCCAAATTTCATAAACACACCTCTAACGGTTATTTAGATATTAACATTCAAAAATTTGGCATCCAGATAGGTAATTGAGGGAATACAGTAAATCTGAAACTAGTAAATTTTTATCATTTTATAATTTTTCAATTAATAGTGTGGGAAATCTACCGGGTCGTTGTATGGAGACCTCGCATTATTTCCTCAGTCAATAATTATTTTGCTGGGTCATATTTATAGGTCATAACAAACACAAAAAACTATTTTTCCAAAAAAAAACTTATGTCAGTTTTGGTATTTTACCAAAATGTACAAAAACCTTAACGGTTTGTACTGGAATTTTCCTCAGGGTATGTTTTTTTCATTAAACAAATTATTTTGATTCCTGACAGATACTGTCAAAAGTTCAAAAAATATTCCAAATAAAACTGTCACTTTTATTCAAAAATAATTGGATACACTCGTCATTTTGTTTGGAAAATTTCTCAGTCAAGTTTGTAACAGTGGGTGTTATGATAATCTTATTTTAGCATAATATTCACGAATTTCCAAAAAAAAACCTTAAAGAAAAATTGTTATTACAGTATATTTAATATACTTCATGGAAAATTGCTCAGCCCAGTTTTGTTTTTTATTCATGTTAAGTAGTCAATTACACAGCCAAAACTAAAATTTCCAAAAAATAATCCACATACAATACATCAAATCTTGAAATTTTAAATTTGTCTAGCTTTTTAAAGCGAGTGAACATGCAGTAATATGTCGTCGTGCGTCAGCTATTGAGTCCAGTTTAGCATGCGCAACTACGACTCAGCGATGCTTGCGTCATAGTGAAAGAAGTGGAGTAAGTTACTTCAATTATAGACTTTACTATTTTGATATTTGTATTTAACTCGTATCATTATAATTTTAATAAATATTGTGATGGCGTATTATTAAGTAACCATTTTAGTATTTAATTGAAGCACCAGAGTATCATTACCTTACTAAATAGAACACCATCACCACTGCTCGCCGACAGATCACGCTTGTAGTGTCATAATCATAATGCACACAATTCGCATCACCGCGCAGCCGCACGCACCGATACAACTACGCTTCGACACTAGTCAAGCCGCTTACCAACAGATGGCGCAGTGATTAAGTTGGATGCCACTAACGTTTGTTCAACGCAGAAACATGACCCTCGGCGCCTTGCCGAGGAATATTTGAGAATCGCGATAGGGTCTAAAGGCACGCATGCTATATGCCTGAACCAAGTTTCAGCATTTTAGTGTTGTGACACTAACCCACTAGGCCAGTAATATATCCTTACGACAAATTACTGGCCTAGTACTCATCTACCTAGCTGGGTAATACTCGACAAGTAAGCACTAGAGAGACGACAGAGTAACTCTAAAACAAAGAATTTTATCAGCTACACGCGACTCTTTGTCTTCGCCCCCCACCACCCCGCTCTACAACTATAGATTTCTTCATAATGGATATATCAAGGTATATGCGAAACAGCGCATTTGCCAGATGACTTATGTAGACTCTTGATTTCCCCGAATTTAAACATATTTACTAAACATAAGTTGTATTTATAAATGACTCTTAAATAAGATGTACTTTAATGTCATGAACATTTAGTAAATGTAATTATATAATATTAAGGTATTGTCTGTTCTATTGTCTATTTCACCTGTGACAACTGTATGTTTTTCTCTGTGTGTAATATTTAATTGTTTTTTTTTGTTATAAGTAAACTGAAATAGATGTCATATGCTTCAGAAAAAATGACCAAGTCCTCCGGTGTCCGAGGCCAACAGGCAGCACTATCTCTCTTGTTTCTTTTGTTGTTTTAAATGATTTCTATCATATGACATATATTTTAGTTTACTTATAACAAAGAAACAATTAAATATTACACACAGAGAAAAAAAAATACAGTTATCACAGGTGAAACAGACAATAGACATACATTAATATTGTATAATCCACCACTATTTTTTTTCCCGTGAAAAAAAAATATTTCCTTAGTTTTTCTTGAATATGAAAAGCTGGAAAGAAATGGTTTTGTATAGAGGGTTGGCCGGTCGAAACGACATGCCCCATCAAAAAAATATATTTTCGCACTAGAAAAAAATTTCTCCTACTTTTTCTTAGTCGCAATACGATATCAACAGTGCCCTAAAACGGACCACCAGTATTTTTATTACAACCTGTATGATTTTTTAAATTCATTTTCTTTGCATCCACCTATGTTGATATAACTGAAACATTATTAGACATTAATAGTAGTTTATGTGACTGTTTCATAAAAAGATCACACGAGTGTTTTAAGGCCTAATTACGTACGGTTGCATACACTGCTTTATCTACACACATATTATAAATCCTAAATGATGTGTTCGGAAACCAGTAGAATGACCGCCATTGTACCGCCATGACCAACTCTATTGTGTAGCCGGTCGCGCGAGCGCGTGCCGGCGCTCGCGGAGAGGGCGGATCTTGGAAACGTTACCGTGGGTAATGAATTTTCATACGTTTTTACCACACTGTCAGAGATGTTACGTTACTGGTTGAAATAATGGTGGTACGGTTTCCGAACGCGGAATAGAGGATTTATGATATTGGTGTGGATAAATGATATTAAATGCAATAGAATCAACATTATTATATATACGCCAAACACTGGCTATTGTCATGTACTTTGTGTAACATGTCACATCATTGATAATACTCACTTTCGTAGGTACAGCCACCGGCAATAGTATCTTCCTACACGAAGGCACACGTGACACGCTCTTATTTGTAGGGCCATAAGAGCGTGTCACATATTTTTGCGGCCTTCGTGTAGGAAGATACTATTGCCGGTGACTGTCTAATAAATTATTTGTATTTGTATGGATTGAATCGAACACTTACTCCGAAGACAGGATCACCACTTATTTAAGTAGTCCCCGCTGGCAATCTACTGGCAGTAGGATGTCAGAACGTCCCCCTCCCCCAACCCGCAATACAAAGAGGCGTTAAGTTGAGACAGATGTAGGCTAAGCCGGTCTCGGCTGGAAAGACCTAGAAGTTTCCATTTAAGATCGTTGACAAGTGAAAAACTTTTATGCGAGATCATTTTATGGGACAATAGGAACAAATTTTCGTCACCACAGTTACATTAGTGACCGATTTAACATCTTTGTTTGTTAAAAAAAACTTTTTTTTTTTAATTTACTTTGCCAGTTCGTTTCCTTCATCGTACCATATGATGAAATTAACGTAAATAAAAAAACTGGCCAAATGCGAGTCGGACTCGCACACGAATGGTTGCGTACCATTATCTATAAAAACGGCGAAAAAAGCATGTTGTATGGGAGCCCCCTCAAATATTTATTTTATTCTGTTTTTTAGTATTTGTTGTTATAGCGGTAACAGAAATACATCATCTGTGAAAATTTCAACTGTCTAACTATCACGGTTCATGTGATACAGCCTGGTGACAGGCGGACAGATGGACAGCGGAGTCTTAGTAATAGGGAAAAAATAGCTTTTACCCTTTGGGTACGGAACCCTAAAAAAATACGGTGTATAATATTTCTGCAAATATTTAAGAAAAAAATGTTTAGTGACTCGTTTCCTTTGATAAAAACATCAATGCAGCTCAATAAAAATAGGCTACCAGCGTGACACTTAGAAAAAGTCACCAAGATCTCTAGTGATTAGGCTACTACAACTATGGTCTACAAGTTCATTGCGTATTTCAGTTTAATTTGAGTTTTTTCTACCATTTATAAAAAATTGTATGCCTTATTATTGTGTAATTAAACTAATAATGTAGTTAGGCTGGATTCACACTGATAAGTTTTGCTTATATAAGAAGGGACGAAACTATTGGCTATAATGAAATAGTGATATTCGTCTCTCATTCTGATCTATAGCTGCATTCCTACTTACGTAAGCAAAACTTACAAAATGTCAATCTGACTTTACACTAGTTTTGGACCATAGTTAGGAGCTTATACGGTACCTATTAAATTAGTTTTTTTTAACTTAAAGAAAAACACAATTAAAAAATTTACAAGATAATTTTATTTGTTCCATATGACACATCCAAACAACACGCATGCATGTTAAAAAAATTGCTCTGGCAGCATAGCTCACAAAGCTAGACTATTGATATTTAATTCACTACCATTAGTGAAATCCCGTTGGAACTATTTAATAATAATTTCGTCGCTAACTAAATAAAAGTACAACCCTTTACGCAGTTGGTAAACTCATCGCGATTTATGTCGCTGTTTGGAGGCAACAGATTTCAAGGGAAAGTCAAAGTTTGTCCTTAATCCAATTTTTCTAATCGTTACAGCAATGTTCAGAGATTGTTAAAATTGTGTGATGTACGGAACTATCAGGGTGCGAGTCCGACTCGCACTTGGCCGGTTTTTTTTATAATTACAACATTTCATCATCAATTCCCCTAGCGTTTGTCTCGGCTTTTACCACGGCTCAATTGAGCATAGACTGCTAAAATCATAACCCTTCCTTTTATCTTCGCCGAAGTGAAATGTATTACAACTGGCGTACTTTTTTATTTACTCTGTGACTAGGCGTTGCTAAAGTAGGGGCCAAACGAACGTTCCGGTCGGGTCATAAATCATTCGGCCGGCCACGCCCCTTTTACTGCCTGCTTGTAGTGATGAGTGTCGCAACTTTCAGAGATTATCGATGGTATGCTTAACAATAATAATTGGTTATGTTAGTTTTTAACTAATTCTTGGGAAAAAAAACAATACAGATTGTCATAATAATGGTTTATTAAATTGAAATAAAAGTATAAAAACAAGGTTGTAATCACTAGATCTATTTTTTTTATAATTAGGTACATACTTTTTGTAAATGAATAATAACTAAGTAAAAATAAATATAATATACAAATTGCATCAACCAGATTAATTTTCGTCGTCGGAGCTATCGGTATCACTGTCATCTTGTAAATTTATTACTAGACGATTCTGGTCTCTTGCGATATATTTTTGTAAGTCGGCTAGTTGTAGATCGTCTGCGTGTTTTACACATTTAGCCCAATTTTCTCTGGTAACATTGTCGACAGCTTGATGGAACAAAATCTCTACATCTGCTAAATTAAAAGTATTATTCTTAGTAGCGACCTCTCCTTTAATTTGGGCCCAGATGAGCTCAATAGGGTAGGGGATTATAGTTAATTATTTAATTACCCTTTCTTTAAAGTACTAATTAAACCCATTGCTATATTTATTAATATTTAAAATATTACACTTATTAATTATATCTGAAATATTAATAAATAAGTATAGCAATCGGCACTATAATAAATACAGATGTATATTACTGCTTCACGACCAAGCGTAATTCATCGATAAGCAATATCGACTTCAGCCGCATCCTTGTTGACAGCTCGGTTTATTACCCCATCGGAACGTTCGTTTGGCCGCTACTTTAACAGTATAGGTGTATTCATGTAGTGTTAATATATATTTTAGTAACGTGCAAAACCATAAATGTAAACTGTTTGTTTGAGTTTATTAAAGAGGATCATTAATAAAGTGTATAGGAAGTCACACGCTTTGAGCGAAAGTAGTTAGAGCAACATTGTTCAGTCAAAGTGCTTACACACGCTGCGCATGGCCCCTCGCGAGGCATCCCCGCTCCCGCGTCCCGCACGTGGGCATTCCACTAACGAGTGAAATAATAGAAATCTTTATTTGTCACATGATTTAACTTTTTAATACGCAGGATATTTTTTTGATTTTTTTACAGTCGAAAGAAAAGTCTTAAAGGAAATATAATTTAAAAAAAATATTGACGGAGCAATATTGTACTGCGAGTAATAACCTAATTTTTATACTGAAAAAGTTTGATAATGAAATTTTTGGAAATTGTTTGTCTTAAGTAGAAAACGTACATTTAATGTCACTTCAGTAAGGAAAAGTGACGGAGGAAATTTCCGATGTGAGTTACACAAAAATAATATATTTTATAAAAAAAAATAGTATGTTCTGGATTTTTTTTTTGAAATTTTAAATATTGATTACATACTTCAAGTCAATATTTCTGGTGAAATAAAATTAGACTGAGCATTTTTTCAAACGTAAATATAGACGATATAAGAGTTTTGGTAAAAAAAACCCAACTAGGACAATTGTTTTTTTTTTTGTAAAAATAATTATATACCATCTACTCCTGACACTTTATCATGCTGTAAAGTTTTTTTGGACTGAGGAGTTAATGCGAGGTCAAACCCTCTATTGCCTGGCCTATAATTGATTCTATTAGGAACACTTACTTCTAGTATCTGTAATGTAAGAATTAGTAACAAAATTGATAAGAGCCAAGCTCAATATATTATATATACCTTGACTTCAATGTTCAGTCCTGAAATCTATTTATAACAACATAAAAACATTTACGTCACACCTGGCCATAATGTGAGTTTTACCGCTCGCTACGCTTACGGTAAAACTCGCATTATGGCCAGGTGGGGACGTAAAATTGTGTACTCACCACGGGCAGTAAAAAAGAAAGCCCTCTATCGCATATTTACAACCCTCGCCTGCGGCTCGGGTCCCAAATACCTGCGATTTCGGGCTTTCTTTTTTTTACAGCCCTAGGTAAGTAATGTACTATTATAACAACTCAAAATATGATTTCTTTAAACTCAGGATAATATATTGAAGCCTGCTTGACTGTTTGACTTTGCTAGTTCTGAACGATACGAATTATATTATAGCCTTCGCAAGTTCTAAAGCTGTAAGTTCTCATTATATTCTTCCGGTTATTTTGTTGGTGGAAACTAACCATCGAACATAGGGCTCTTCCATGACTGTTTTAGTAGGTAAATAATATGAGAACTAAAGAAGTCAAACCTTAGTCTTCAATATAAATAAAGTTTTAATAAGAAACCATATTTTGAATTGCTATAATTTTTTTAATGTTATAATTATATTTCAGGATTGACCATTGAACTTATGAACCCATTTAGATTTCACTTTTTTTGTCATTGAAGTCAACAACTAAGGCATATTATAATATATTGAACTTGGCTCTCATTTCACATTTATGTTTTTGATGGGTTTACCTTACATGATCAGCTTATACAGACATAGCTTTCGAATTGTTTCTATTTACAAAATTAAATATGATGAATTTAAAAAAAATCTTATACAAGGCAGTTTTGCGCTAAGTCCCAACATAAGTCACAGTCAGAGTTGGGCACACTTGATTGAAATCGGTGATTGATTACGTATCATCGCTGATTGAATAACCGCTGATTAAATCATAACACAAAACAATCAAGTAATTTCGCCATGAGTAAATCATTAACGACGGGCGCTGATTGCAACTAAAGTAACGCTAGTCAACCAAAGGCTAATCATGATTTATCAACATGATTGACGAATGTATGATTAGAGTCTTCTTAAGCTGATTTAATTATTACTAGAAAAAGGCGCTTGTTCTTAATTTCACATTTTGAATTAGATACCTATAAATCGGTGATTGATTACGTATCATCGCTGATTGAATAACCGCTGATTAAATCATAACACAAAACAATCAAGTAATTTCGCCATGAGTAAATCATTAACGACGGGCGCTGATTGCAACTAAAGTAACGCTAGTCAACCAAAGGCTAATCATGATTTATCAACATGATTGACGAATGTATGATTAGAGTATTCTTAAGCTGATTTAATTATTACTAGAAAAAGGCGCTTGTTCTTAATTTTACATTTTGAATTAGATACCTATGTAAATAGCTAAATATTGAATCTGCACTATACAACTTATGACGTAAGCGCCACTCGCCTAATGGTACCTTTAGAAATATTGTCACAAATAGCCATTTATCCTAAATGTATATTATGCTCATACTTACCTAGGTAAAGACTGTGTACGATAAAATCCGGACATGCCTGATCTGGTATATCTTTTTTTCGGTACCACATATTCAAGCAACACTATTTTAAAATAATTTGTGGTCATCAAGCTACATAATAAAATTACACACATAATATAACGTTTCGTTATCTGTGACGTTGACCACTATACCGGGTGTGGCCTGTAATAGGAGCAAAAAATTAAAACGTAGATTCTACTCCTCAAACTAGACAATGTTTGTTCAACGACTTTTTAAAGTTATGTAGATTTTAGATTTTCTCTTTTTCAAACAAACTAAATAGTATTTTCAATGTACATCACATTCCGCCTAAATGACATCGCCTGTCAGTCTTGTCACCCTACAGATATTAATCAATGTCGTAATACATTGCGTGTTCGAATAAACTTTAAACTGTAATAAAATTCAAACTACAAGTTATTTTTAAAAGTTTTTGAACAAACGTTGTCTAGTTAGAGGAGTAGAATCTATGTTTTAATTGTTTGCTCTTATTACAGGCCACACCCGGTATATTCCACAGTGCCTATATTTTTTTGTCCACGGTGTTCTGACAGTGTTTACCAAATTTTCCTGTGAAAAATAGTTTTTTATTTTTTACTAGCCTTTTCCCGCGGCTTCGCCCGCGTACTATAAGTACTCAAAAAGGATACGATACCCATGTTGATTTTCAGGCTTTGTGACCACATTTGCCCCTTTTAGGGCTTGAATTTTCAAAAAACCTGAAACACGTGTTTACTCATTTATCGTTAGGAATACTCCTGTGAAGTTTCGAATAAAATAGTATAACAAATCTTGATTCACCATACAAACTTTGGACCCCTATTTTACCCCTTTAGGGGGTGAGTTTTGAAAAATCCTTTCTTAGTGCATCCCTAGACCTTATAAGGAACCTACGTGCTAAATTTGAAATTTCTAGAACCAGCGGTTTGGGCTGTGCGTTGATATGTCAGTCAGTCAGTCAGTTTCTTCTTTTATATATTTAGATTAGATAAACCAAATTATACCTTATTACATTCTCTTTTCATAATAGCTTACATTTTTCTAATTGGACTTAGATTTAAATAGTTCTTAGGTGTTCTAGCTTTGGTGAGCTTGACTTTTTTACAAAAATATACCTCCCATATAAAAACTAATTTTAGTGCTTGGAGTAGAAAGTCTTCCTGACTGCCTCAAGTAGAAAAGAGTTTCAAATAGTATTTTATTTGTAAAATAACATTCTAATGAGCATAAAACAGCTTGTGAAAGTATAAATGCAATTGTGGCATTGTAGCAGGAAGTGAGTGAAGATTATCAAAAAATGATGGACAAATAATTCAAGATATGATGGAATATATTTGGCAAAAACTCACACAAGCCCATACAATTGTAATATGATTCTATTTTTATTATATATTACTATAATTCCAGATTATTAAAATAAAAGAAATGCTTGAATATGCGGTACCGAAAAAAAAAAATACCAGATCATGCATATCCGGATTTTATCATACACAGTCTTTACCGCCTCTGTTGCGTCAGGGAAAAAAGTGATGGAGCTAGTAGCTACGCAAAATCTAATCATCTAATCAACTAAATCGTTACTTTTAACTAAGCATTCTGTCTTACTAACGTAATCACTTAAGCTAATCATAAGTAAAACTAAAAATCGACATGATTTACTCATTATTCGTAATCATGTTCATCTGATTATGAGTAACGTTCTCATTTAGTTTCAATCACGTAAATTTTTGCCCAACTCTGGTCACAGTCATACATAACCAGGAAGTAAGTAGAAGCCTCACCAGAAGTAACAAAAATATCTAATATGGGAAATATTTTTCATAAATGTGACATATTAAAGGAAAATGATTGCTCCTGTAAAGAAAACTGAAGACTTATATTATACCTCATTGGAGATCTTAACCTATGCGAGGCCCTGGGCAGCCCTACTAAAAACCTGCTCTGTGTGGCCATTGTAACAATTTGATCGGGCTGTCGAACAAGGCAGTCGTCCTTGGCGCCACCCCCTAAGGCCGCCGGTGTTAATGGAATCCTTTGAAGTATTTGCAGAAAGCCATGATGTAACTACCTATCCCATAAAGTAAGTATTTGTAGAAAGAAATGGGAATATGTAACAACTATTTAATTTTCAACCGAATACCAGATTTCGATGGTGGTTATCAATTCGTCGGGATCTTTGTTTTTGCTCTTAATTTTTTTTTAAATTTATGTTCACCGATTATTCGAAGACGGCTGGACCGATTTGGGTAATTCATTTTTTGTTTGAACTTACAGTTGGTACCATGTAACCAGGTCAGGATCTGACGATGGGATCCTGGAGAAATCGGGGGAAATCTTCAACTATAATAGGCACACCTATAGTGATTTGAGTATTTTTTACAGCAGCTCGACCATTTGATTTTGGAAAGGTGGAGGCTAAGTGAAGTCGGTTCTTTTTTGTTTATATATCATTTGTTTCAGTCAGAAACCATATTTGTTACAATTGACATTCAAAACTGTTACTAACAATCAGGTCTCTGATAAAATCAGCAATAAACGTTTAATGCTATACTCATTGTGATCCTGTACAATCTGTCACCAGTTCATTATGTCTAGACATTTGTACCCGGAATTCTCTTATCAGGATGATAAAGGTATAAAGAACAAGTCATAACATAAACATATGCTTAGGTACTCGGTACAATATGTATCTTATCAATAGCCTTATTGACAGCATTAATCTCTAGTATACATACATATCCAACGCTTAAGTATTGTGCCCACAGTGAACATCTGATTTCGGTTCAAACTAAGTTTCAAAATTGTCTGGAATGTCAAACGTAAACTTACGAGTATGACAACAGAGTTACCGCAATGGTATGAGGCCGATCAGCGTCATCTATTTTTAAGCATGTTAAACAATTTCATTATTTCTTAGACTGGGCACCAAAAATGAGCGTATTAAAGCTATTCTCGAGTGTGATGGATTGCGAACTGATTCACGCGCTTAACGAAACAACAATCAACAGCAAACGTGATCTTTGCACCCGCACGACCTAAATAACAATGGCGATTCCACGAAAAACTCCCTCCTCACATTTTGCCATTTAAATTCATCCCCTGAGCTCATTCGAATCGCCATATATTTCTTCCGTTTAGTTGTCGGCGCGTCGTCATTTGAATCTGATCTTTTAGGTATTTTTTGCCAAATTATCAATGTCCACTACTATTGGAGAGACGGATGAAAAGTCGTCTAGGATTCTCGTATGTAGTTTTGAAGCAAAAAGCTCTTCTGTTTCTTCTTCTTTTATTTTGTTTTCTCTTTCGTCTTATTCTTCTATATCTTCATATTCCTGTCCTATTTCGGTTCCTGTTTCTTTGAGAGACGCGTTAATTTCATTACAGTTAGAGGATACATCTTTAGGTCTATCTGCACCTGGAACCATAAATTATATTGAACAGTTAGTACCAGAAGTAGCTAGGCGCGTGGGTGGGGTGTTCAAAATGACTACTAATGCACTACATACTGTCAGGAAAATAGAGCGTATCAAAATCATTATGACAACTAGCACTTCTATTGCTAAATATAGGAAGAGAATGAAATAATTGTGCCCCCAGTTTGACTGTTTAAATGGTAACTGAACTGTCAGACGTCAATAAATTGCCGGAAGGCGGAAAATCCCACTTCCGATTGAATTTTGTATAATGGGCTCCATACATTAATTCAGTCACCATAGACAAATTTCCGGCAGATTTTTGTCTATGCAGACTGATTTCCGAACTGAAATCCGCGAAGTGTGTTTTGCTCCTAATGTGCCTATGAGCCTATGGGACAGAAGTTCTTCTTATAAATTTTGTACACGACTTTTAAAATATATAAATATTAATCGTAATTTACAACTTACTTCTTTTGATGCTAGCACAGGACTCGCTTGTTCCGCCTCTCCATACTCTCGCATCTTCAATGATCGTACTATGACCAATGGATGGGTTCAAAGTTTTCATCGAATGACTCTTCATCTGAACTTTGCAAGATTAATTTACGTGCTTTTCCAGCGGATTCTCCTCTTCTAATAGTATTATCGAACCATTTTTCATCGTAATCCATTGCATCTTTATTCCAATCGATTGATGTATTTTGTATTATTACCGGTATTTCAGATGTTGTGGCTGAAAGTGCGTACACTGGTTTTATTAAAATTTTAATGCCATTCCTCCAGGTGCGAGTGCGACTGCATGGCGCCCTGTACGAGGGCAAAGAAAATTTAAAAAAGAAGTTGTTAGCCAACCACTTGAAAATTTGCATGCTTGTTCTATACATGTAATGACATACAGACACTGTATACAAATTGCCATCCGCCCTGGCTGCACAGTTATCGAGCTATCAGAGTTGGAAGCCGGACAAATATTGAACTTTTCCATCAGTGGAAGAGAACTTAGGAAAAATGCACTTACAATATTTGAAATAGGATGGCATTTGTTTTATAGTTTTGTATGATGTGATATGCGATATGTACAAATGCCATCCCTCTCTTATGAAATTTCATCCTCATACAAAACTAAAAAAACAAACGCCATCCGATTTCAATGATTGTAAGTGAATTTTTCGTAAGTTCTCGTCCACCGATGGAAAAATTCAATATTTGTCCGGCTTCTTACTCTGATATCTCGATAACTGTACGCACTTTCAGGCAACCGATTGAAACAGCGGATATTCTTATTGCGATTTTTTTTTTCGGACTCACCTCTATTTCCGCCCCAGTCCAAGTTGGGTCAGTTCGGGTTGCACAGGGCGGTTCCTCAACACTCCAGGAGCAGTACGTATCATCTCGCAACACTCATCTAGGAACAGCTGCCGGTACAACCGCCTCATCCCCCGGTCTAAGTAGTCCATCGTAGAAGGCCGTCGCGTGGTCGTGCCGGTCCGGTGCCGGTCTGGCAACACATGGCTGGCTGGCATGGCTGTTCCTGGGTTAGAACAGCTGCCGGTGCAACCGCCTCATCCCCCGCTCTAACCCTTCGTAGAATGCCGGCGCGAGGTCGTGCCCCTCCGGTGCAGTCTCCACTATCAGGTCCGGGGACGAACTCCTCTTCAGGGATACGGGATAGCCGGAAGCCTGACGCCAAGTAATATTTTTAGTTAATAAGTATATTGTTTTGGTCATTGATTTTAATAAAATTTTAATGCCATCCCTCCAGGTGCGAGTGCGACTGCATGGCGCCCTGTACGAGGGCAAAGAAAATTTAAAAAAGAAGTTGTTAGCCAACCACTTGAAAATTTGCATGCTTGTTCTATACATGTAATGACATACAGACACTGTATACAAATTGCCATCCGCCCTGGCTGCACAGTTATCGAGCTATCAGAGTTGGAAGCCGGACAAATATTGAACTTTTCCATCAGTGGAAGAGAACTTAGGAAAAATGCACTTACAATATTTGAAATCGGATGGCATTTGTTTTATAGTTTTGTATGATGTGATATGCGATATGTACAAATGCCATCCCTCTCTTATGAAATTTCATCCTCATACAAAACTAAAAAAACAAACGCCATCCGATTTCAATGATTGTAAGTGAATTTTTCGTAAGTTCTCGTCCACCGATGGAAAAATTCAATATTTGTCCGGCTTCCTACTCTGATATCTCGATAACTGTACGCACTTTCAGGCAACCGATTGAAACAGCGGATATTCTTATTGCGTTTCTTTTTTCGGACTCACCTCTATTTCCGCCCCAGTCCAAGTTGGGTCAGTTCGGGTTGCACAGGGCGGTTCCTCAACACTCCAGGAGCAGTACGTATCATCTCCCAACACTCATCTAGGAACAGCTGCCGGTACAACCGCCTCATCCCCCGGTCTAAGTAGTCCATCGTAGAAGGCCGTCGCGTGGTCGTGCCGGTCCGGTGCCGGTCTGGCAACACATGGCTGGCTGGCATGGCTGTTCCTGGGTTAGAACAGCTGCCGGTGCAACCGCCTCATCCCCCGCTCTAACCCTTCGTAGAATGCCGGCGCGAGGTCGTGCCCCTCCGGTGCAGGCTCCACTATCAGGTCCGGGGACGAACTCCTCTTCAGGGATACGGGATAGCCGGAAGCCTGACGCCAAGTAATATTTTTAGTTAATAAGTATATTGTTTTGGTCATTCATTGTCACTGTCAAAGAGTTCCAAGTCGATGCAAACTTGCGTGGTTGGATTCCACCGCGATATCATTGTTTATACCTACTCAAGGTAAAACAGGATATTGAAATAACTACCTACTTTCAGTTACCTTCCATTATATAGTATGTACGACAAAAACAAGTTCCTTATATAACGGTTTACCGTTATATCTAATTCATTCCTCCTTCATTCATTCATTTCTTTTTTATAGATAGTACTCACCATAAAGAGTCTCCTCACCAAGGCTTTGGTGCGGAACCCCATAATTTTTGAGAAAAAAATTCCCTTGAAGTTCCCATACAAATGTCCTTAACTCAGCTCTATTTATATTAGGTTGAAAGTGTATGGCGGAAGCAAAAGGGAGTGTTGATAGAGTTTATCACAAAAAAAACAGAAAAAGGGGGTCCGGGGAGGGCAAATAGAACCCAAAAATCGGCAAGTGCTAGTCTGACTCGCGCACCGAGGGTTCCGTACGAACGTTTCATACAAGCTTGCAACTATAGCTCGATCGATGCAGTAACGAATATAAATACCAACAGGTACATTTTTTTAAAACAAAACATAAATTATTCAGTCTCTGCATATAGGGGCAGGGGCTGGTCTGGTACAAGAACTATATATATTAACAATACCCGACCCCATTAATATAGAAAAAATCCAAACACCGCGAAGTAGAAAACGAACGTACAGGGTATCCAAAATTAGTAACATAATTTTCCTAAAGATGGAAGGAAAATTATGTTACTAATTTTGGATACCTGACGTACGAAAGTTGGTATTTCAAGAATAACTATTTTCACGTCAACCGATTTTTAATATATTATGTGAAACGCATTGAGTGGAGAAACAGCCTGTTAAAAGGTCGCGAAACCCATGACATTTCCTGGTTTCAAGACTTGGCCCGAAAACGTGCATTAAGGCATTTGCGCGGCGAGGGTCGGTCGGCTTGGTGCAGACCCTCAATTTACTTGTAGGAAATGTGGACGTTTATGCCGTTCAAGAATTGGGCTATTTAGCCACGAGCGGCGCTGTCGCTTGTTCACAGATGCTGCTTAAATGATCTGAAAAGATGGACAAGGCCCGCTGATATTGTGAAAAAAACAATACAATACAATTAATAGGGTGGCCGAGTGCGAGCCGGACTCGCGCCCCGATTTTAACATTTTTTTACTTAAGCCCGACTCACGCTTGACTGGAGAATCTTATTCTTTTCCCTGTAACGTAAAGAACTATTATCAGTATTTTTTTCAAAATTATCAGTCCAGCAGTTCTTATATTATTAAATATAGTCTGGGCAGCCAACGAACGCAGTAGCAATGTACATCAAACAAAAATATAGCAACACTCTAGGGCGAATCGAAAAGCAGCATTGCTCCATAGAAAAGCAGCAATGTAGATCGAACAAAATGGCCACGCTCTTCCGTAGGTACCACAGAGTACCTTTTTAGGGTTCCGTAGTCAACTAGGAACCCTTATAGTTTCGCCATGTCTGCCCGTCCGTCCGTCCGTCCGTCCGCGGATAATCTCAGTGACCGTTAGCACTAGAAAGCTGAAATTTGGTACTAATATGTATATCAATCACGCCGACAAAGTGGTAAAATAAAAAGTGAAAATTTTTTTTTTATTAGGGTACCTCCCCTATACGTAAAGTGGGGAGTGATTTTTTTTTTTCATTTCAACCCTAACGTGTGATATATTATTGGATAGGTATTTAAAAATGAATTGGGGTTTCCTAAAATCATTTTTCGATAATGTAAATATTTTCGGAAATAATCGCTCCAGAAGTAAAAAAATATGCGTCCCCCCTCCTCTAACTTTTGAACCATAAGTTTTAAAAATATGAAAAAAATCTCAAAAGTAGAACTTTATAAAAACTTTCTTGGAAAATTATTTTGAACTTGATAGGATGAATAGTTTTTGAAAAAAAAAATACAAAATAATTTCTGAACTAAGTTTGTAATTTAACCGTATAAGCAGGTGTTTATTGTACCTGTAATTTCTACAAAATTACAATGAAATGACGTGCTTTCAAATAAAGTAAAAACGGTGAAAATCGGTTCACGCAATAAAGAATTATCCCATAAAAATCATCTTCCATACTTTATGCTCGCGCGCAATAGTTTACTCAATTTGCCGATAGATGTCGCTGTACATGGAACTCTCATATCATATCCTACATGGCGGTGTTATTTTTTTTTTATACCACGACGGTGGCAAACAAGCATACGGCCCGCCTGATGGTAAGCAGCTACCGTAACCTATGGACGCCTGCAACTCCAAAGGAGTCACATGCGCGTTGCCGACCCTTTACAAAAAGGAGGATTCACTGTGTTGACGTCTAAAGGAACAAGAATGTCCCTCATCGTCAACACACTGGGTCCTCTTTGAGCTCTTTGGCAACCTTACTCACCAGCAGGAACACAACACTATGAGTAGGGTCTAGTGCTATTTGGCTGTGGTTTTCTGTAAGGTGGAGGTACTTCCCCAGTCGGGCTCTGCTCCAGATTTGAGCGATTATTAACTCTTAAGTGGGGACACTTACTGTGACGGACGGAAAACTACGGAACCCTACAGTGAGCGTGGCCCGACACGCTCTTGGCCGGTTTTTTATATACTGAAAGTAGGTACGTCAGTCATATGTCAGTGAAGTTGGTGGAGAATTTTAACTCTGCTTTGTATAAAATAATTTGATAACTCTGGGTCTGATACATGATATACCTATTATTATGTATGACTTTTGTATGAATTAGAATGTGCGAAGAAATTGAAATAACCAACATCTAAAAAGGACAGAAGATCGGAAGTGGAAATTATGCGGCCAAAATACAATAGTTAAAAGTGTTGAAAGCCAGCAAGGAAACAAACATTGATTGCTAAAATCATAAGGATAGTCGAGGAAAACGAGCATATCTACTAGAAAATACAACTTTTCAGCTTAGAATGGAATAAGTTTACTTAGCTGCATAATGCATATTACTCAGTAATACTAATACTCTTAATTATTATGATTTCCTTTCATTGTTTTAAGACTATTTTTAGGTACTGACCTATTGTACGAAGTGTATCATTAATTAATTAATAAAACACGTGAGATTTTGGTGTTTATTTATTGTACACATTGCTGAGGTATATCAAGGGAAAACATTACAGACTTGTTAAAATATCGGAAGGTAGCGGAGTGCTTGGTGCTTGTAGGTAGGTTGCTTGTTAAACCTGATTTTTACCGCTTCGACAATATTGAGCACCAAATGTTCTTGGACTTCATTTGGCACCAGTTTTCAATTTTAATTATCCGATATACACTGAAAGAAAGAACTTCAAATGATAATTAAATACAAAACTCTGCATAACCTCAGTCACATTTATCACGCAAAATACCTGCAATACCTGCATAAGGTATTTAAGGTACACTACCTATATTAATATCCTAGCTGAGGTTTCTTAGTAAGTACATTAATTTATTCAACAGTGGTGGCAGATAACATTAATAAGTAAATAATAAAAAACGCAATCTGAAACTTTATTGAAGATTAACTTTAAATGAAAGTAAACCAAACTAACTATTTTAAATTTAAAAAGTTACATTACCACAGATAAAACACAAATTATGCACAATTATCGAATTATTCAAAGACAGGTGTTGCCAACCCGCGATTTTTCAAATTTGCCGCGCTTTTCTACTGACAGAAATGGTTTGCCAGACTATACCTACTAAATCAGTCATGTAAAAGCCCTATGTTCGATGGTTAGTTTCTACCAACAAGCAAAATTTTCGGAAGAACAAAATAAGAACTTAAAGCTTTAGAGATTGCGAAGGCTATAATATAATTCGTATATGAGAACTAGCCAAGGCAAAACTTAGGCTTCAATCATAGACATATAAAATAAGGAGACGGAATCTCACGAAGATAAACTGTGATTCCATAATACGCCGCGATCTCGTGCACACACACTCACTTTGACGTTTAAACCAATCACCGCTCGTCCACGAGTTGTATATGTGTGCGTGTCGCGCGTAAACACGAAGAAATCGGCTTATTATGGAATCACAGTTTTGTCTTTACGGCGCTACGTCTTCTTATTTTATATGTCTATGGCTTCAATATATTACATTGAACTTGACACCCATTTAGATCTCACTTCTTTTGTCGTTGAGGTCAACAAAACAACCAAGGCATATATAGTATATTGAACTTGGCTCTCATTACACATTTATGTTTTTGATGGGATACCATTACGTTTTGTTAATCTACTGTATTTTCCTACATTTACAGGGTATTTAATTCTCTATATTTTCTTGTACAGTCACCACATGGGAATGTTGAGCCACTTGGCAATGGACGCAATTTGGTCGTGTAATATAATGGGTTCGGTATTTTTCGTTAGTAGGCACGATCGCGATATGACCGATGTTACCCGATGATATCTTGGTTGCTTTGTTGCGTCAAAATTTCACTATGTCAAAACTAGTTGACATAATAAAAATTCCTTCGTCTACGAAAAGGATTAGCCAACGGCCATTAAATTTTGAAGTTACTCGTTTGAATCAGACGCTAGATGTCGTTGTTCCTAGCGGAAACTGGATAACGACAGTTCTTCATGAATTCGTCTAAAACCGTTTAGTAATCTAATAGTATTTCTTTCAAATTGGATGCCATGATTTATTAGGCGAGATCTTTTTTCAAGTCAAGATATTTATATAAATATCCATGTTATCGGGCAATTTCAAATTATTTTTTCATTGAGAGGGACAAATGCTATTGCTGTCTTTACTATCATTAAATGTGTCACAGCTCCTAGTTGACGTTAATTGAATACTTATGTAACCTTTGTGGAAATATGGTAGATAACCTTTGATAGTCTACATATAATCCTATAATCTGTCAGTAGCTATAGAAATGTTTAATAGAGACTTGATAGTTTCTGACTCAAATTCTAACTTTGAAAAAATATCTGACAATGGGTATTGTCAATTTTTTTTCGCTGTAACATTAATTGCAGAAAAGTAGCTATCTTAAATCTAGTAAAAAAATCAAATATGCCACCGGCAATAAACGACGAAACTAGACGTGAAATTATATTTTTGCACCAGCAAGGGTTAAGCACCTTTGAAATGTTTGAGTGAATTAATCATTCGTTATCCGAATATTTTTAACGCGTTTTTTGTTTATACTTGTTTATTTTACTCGTTATATATTCACGTAAAGACCAGTATACAATAAGAAGACGCGGTGCCGTGAAGTCCACAGTGAAGACAAAATTGTGATTCGTAATATCATAATAAGCCGATTTCCTCGTGTTTGTTCCTTCCACGATCGCGATATGACCGATGTTACCCGATGATATCTTGGTTGCTTTGTTGCGTCAAAATTTCACTATGTCAAAACTAGTTGACATAATAAAAATTCCTTCGTCTACGAAAAGGATTAGCCAACGGCCATTAAATTTTGAAGTTACTCGTTTGAATCAGACGCTAGATGTCGTTGTTCCTAGCGGAAACTGGATAACGACAGTTCTTCATGAATTCGTCTAAAACCGTTTAGTAATCTACTAGTACTTCTTTCCAATTGGATGCCATGATTTATTAGGCGAGATCTTTTTTCAAGTCAAGATATTTATATAAATATCCATGTTATCGGGCAATTTCAAATTATTTTTTCATTGAGAGGGACAAATGCTATTGCTGTCTTTACTATCATTAAATGTGTCACAGCTCCTAGTTGACGTTAATTGAATACTTATGTAACCTTTGTGGAAATATGGTAGATAACCTTTGATAGTCTACATATAATCCTATAATCTGTCAGTAGCTATAGAAATGTTTAATAGAGACTTGATAGTTTCTGACTCAAATTCTAACTTTGAAAAAATATCTGACAATGGGTATTGTCAATTTTTTTTCGCTGTAACATTAATTGCGGAAAAGTAGCTATCTTAAATCTAGTAAAAAAATCAAATATGCCACCGGCAATAAACGACGAAACTAGACGTGAAATTATATTTTTGCACCAGCAAGGGTTAAGGTACCTTTGAAATGTTTGAGTGAATTAACCATTCGTTATCCGAATATTTTTAACGCGTTTTTTGTTTATACTTGTTTATTTTACTCGTTATATATTCACGTAAAGACCAGTATACAATAAGAAGACGCGGTGCCGTGAAGTCCACAGTGAAGACAAAATTGTGATTCGTAATATCATAATAAGCCGATTTCCTCGTGTTTACGCGCGAACCGCACACATGTACAACTCGTGGACGAGCCGTAAACGTCAAAAGTGTACGAGACCGCGGCTTATTATGGAACACAGTTATATTTTCGTGGGACATCTTCCTATTTTGTGAAGACCTTAAAATTCACATAAAGATAGGCTATCATCAATTTTGCTAATTCTTACATGATAGGCACAACAAGTATAAAAGTGTTCCTAATAGAATCAATAAATTGAAAAATTATAATAAAATGTACAACTAGTGTTTATATCTTTGTATTTCGATTTATTTCTTTGTATTCACCTACCTATCTGGATGACAAATTTGAACTTTCTAGGTAACCTGGAACATGGTTAGAGATTTGGTCTATAGACCAATACGTGATAAAAATGACGATTTTTGGACGTTAATATCTAAATAACCGTTTGAGGTGTGTTTATGAAATTTGGAGAACATATTTATCTCATAAGTTTCAATATATGAGCCAAATTGGACATGTTTATATGTAATAGTTTTTTTTGAGTTATGAGGGGGTCAAAAGTGGCTCCAAATGGTTAATGTAATATTACACACGGTTATACTTGAACTTGGCATAGACACGCGGTTGTATGGGAACTTTAACATTTTTTTTCTCAAAAACTATGGGGTTCAGACTCCTTATGGTGAGTACTGTCTCTAAAAAAGATGAGTCCTGAACTCTGCCAGCTTAAGTGCAGTCCTTCGTCCTTTCCCAAAATAGGTACGCAGCTCTCATTTTGTTGGCAGCGAATCTCGAAAATTCTTAACATTATATATTCCTACAATTTTTCTGATAAAATAAATCAAACATGAAAAAAAAAAACAAAATTTTAAACTTGGAACAAACAGTATTCTTAATTTGTTTTTCATTTGATATTAAATCATGAATATCATGATGCAGAAGGTAATATAAAATGAAGAACCAAGTATTTGTTATTTTTTATTTGCGTTTATGGTGCTCGCGTAAGAATGGAGGTCCTAATCATTGAATCCTTTTTAAATCAAATAAAGTGTTCCAAATCCAAATATCATATTGGAATATGCAATACTTTTTTTTAATATAAACCTTGCAGTGTACCTAGGCAATTTACACAGGTTGTAATAATGAAAACGATTTTCTTAAATTTGACTAAATTCTGTTCCGATTTTTTTCTTTCCATGCAAAATGATCTACTCATGAAACTGAGTAGATCTGCGTCAAAAAAAATTCATCAATATTATTAATTTTTAGGGACAACTCACGCTTGACCAAAATTTAGACTATTACTAAACTTTTTTCACAAAAAAATACCTAACGTTTCCTAAGGCAGTTTCCCTGTAAGTATCTCTTATACTTTAGGATTTCCCCATACGGTCCCACTTAAAAAAACACACTGTATATAATAAATGTTCCGGGCGTAGGTATGTATTTTAGTTTTTTTATGATTTTGGATAGTTCCATTTCATAACTTTACCGATAAACACAAAATCCCTCCTCACCCCGTAGTACCTCGTAGTTGGGTGAGATGGGATTTCATACCAAGGTGATTTGGTGAACATTGTTGGATCGATTTTTTTAATGCATATCACTATAGCTCCATTTGTAATACGAATACATTATTTAGGTAGCAGTAGCCTTTAAAAACCATCTCATCCCCCCTGGCATCCCTTCTCTCCCCACTCATAACCCAACTCTCCTCGCAATCCCTACTCACCCTATTTTACGGTAGGTACGTAACTTAGCTTCACGGACGACTTAGTATGAAGATTATCCTGACCTTCCCTTATTATTATTTTGTATTCGATATGTATCAATATATTTTATATTAATGCATATACTTTTAAAGGCAACATATATTATATTTACCTTTATGGAAGTTTTTTTTGTTTAGAGGTATTTGTTGTAGTTTTGAAAATAATGAGGTAAAAAAAATATGTTATTGTTTTTTAGTTATTTCTGCTCTATTTGTTCTAAAGTGCATTATTTTCGCGGTAAAAATATATTCCTCGTTCTTAGTTTATCCGAAAATTATATATTACATGCCCTATTAGCTATTATATATTACTGATTTGGAAAAAAATGGTTTCAATCGGAACGCGGCGGAGTCTAATTTCCCCCCCTTACCCCCACCAAATACATCTCGCCTTTCAGGCCTCTCGGTCTTTAATCCACTCAAGGCCACCTGGAGACCAACTGTGTCAAGTGTCAGCGCATAGTCCCAAAGTTCAGGTGTACAGGCTTAGCACAGCCGCTATTAGTGACTTTTAGGTATATAAACTGTACAGACATAAGAGTGGCGATAATTCCACCCTCTAGCTAGCTTCCATAGCTATTCAATATTGGTTTATATCATACAAGGTGAAATTATTGTAAGCTTATAGTGTTATTGTAAAGCGCCAGTTAAGTCGCGGGGACAGGTCTTTTCTCTTTTAGTACCATACAAGAAAAACCACTGGTTTCAAAGTATACTGCAGTTATGGCATGAAAAACATTTGAAGTGCAGGTTTGGGCGACGATTTCGCCACTTTTATTATTCGTATGGTTACATGTCACTGGATATATATAGGCATTTCTTCCCTGGAGTAATAGTAGTGGGAAAGCAGATGATGAAGAAAATCCAGTGAGTGCTGCGAGGTCCATGATGAGACAGTGCAGCTGCCAAGTTTGTTACTCTTTTAGCACCACCCAGGGATCACGTGTAGGGTTGTCTAAGGTGTTTCCTACGGACGCAGAGTAACATTGATCCCCTTTTGTGTTGTGTTGGTCATGCCGGAGGTCGCTTTACACCGGAACAACACAACTTTATATCACTTTAATCATTTTGTGAATAGTTTTTCCTATTTTTCCATTTCGAAATGAGTTGAATTTGAAGTGCAGGTTTGGGCGACGATTTCGCCACTAATTTCCTAAATTTTATTGTTGTTTACCGTTTTGGTCACGTTCAAGAAATGGGCTGCCTGGAAACGTTTTAGGCCTTTTGTGTTGTGTTGGTCATGCCGGAGGTCGCTTTACACCGGAACAACACAACTTTATATCACTTTAATCATTTTGTGAATAGTTTTTCCTATTTTTAACCGACTTCAAGATTTGAAAAGAGGAGGTTCTCAATTCGGCGTGTATGTTTTTTTTTTTTTTTTTTTGTTTTTGTTTTTTTTATGTTTGTTACTCCATAACTCCGTCATGTCTGAACCGATTTTGAAAATTCTTTTTTTGATTGTAAGTATATATATACAGATTGGTCCCGTTTTTGTCAAAACGCAGTTCTGATGATGGGATCCATGAGGAATCGAGGGAACTCCTCAAATCTTAAAGGCATACATATAGTGATTTTTATATTTTTATCAACAAAACCATCATTTTCATTCAAAACAGTGACATTGGATGAAGTAGAACTGCTGATGATGATCAGAACGGAACTCTTCAACGACGCATAGTTCACGTTTGGCGATTCGTCCTCTTCGCTGTGTTTGTTTAGCAAGTTTAATTGTCAGAACAAATGTTCGTCCAGCTCAAGTTCTGATGATGGGATCCATGAAGAATCGAGGGAACTCCTCAAATCTTAAGGGCTTACACATAGTGACTTTTGTATTTTTATCAACAAATCAAGCATTTTCATTCAAAAGAGTGACATTTGATGAAGTGGAACTGCTGATGATGAACAGAACGGAACTCTTCAACGACGCATAGTTCATGTTTGGCGATTCTTCCTCTTCGCTATGTTTGTTAAGGAAGTTAGATTGTCAGGACCAATTTTCGTCAAGCTCAAGTTCTGATGATGAGTTCCACGAGGAATCGAGGGAATTCCTCAAATCTTAAAGGCATACATAAAGTGACTTTTGTATTTTTATCAACAAATCAAGCATTTTCATTCAAAAGAGTGACATTTGATGAAGTGGAACTGTTGATGATAATCAGAACGGAACTCTTCAACGACGCATAGTTCACGTTTGGCGATTGGTCCTCTCCGCTGCGTTTTTTAAGCAAGTTATTTCATTGTATGGAATCTAAGTGCACCATCTATCTACAATAATCCTTCACCGGCTACCCCCATTGAAGTCGGTTTTTTTTTCTTAAAAATTATTCCATTTCGAAATGAGTTGAAGGACAGCCTTATACTGAGTTCAAAATTGACATATTCATCCGCACACTGTCTCTAGTCTTTCGAGCAACAATGTGGAGGAGGTACAGACACAAACAAGATTTACTGAAAATATGGTTTGTGAAAATTTGTAATAAGACTGTGTGTCTTGCCAAAAAAAAAATACGCTTGATTAAAACATAAATTCGAATAGCACAGCACAAATAAAATTAGAAACAGTTGGCGAAGAGTTTCCAATAGCTAGGGGGGTAAGACAAGGAGACCCATTGTCACCTAAACTATTTTCTGTCCTACTGGAGGACATATTCAGAGACCTTCAATGGGATACACTTGGCATAAATATGAACGGCCACTTGAGGTTTGCCGATGATTTAGTCCTGGTAACTGACAACGCTCAGACGCTCCAACACATGCTGCAATAGCTGACAGAGGCAAGCATAATGACAAACAGACAAGAAAGGACCATAGTAATAGATAATGAAAATATTGAATATGTACAGAACTATACTTACCAAGGACAAATTATATCATTCAGAGACCAGACGACTCTAGAAGTAGAGAGAAGAGTATCAAGTGCTTGGAAAAGATTCTGGTTGCTTAAGGACATACTTAAAAGTAAACACTTTGCAATGTCAGCCAAGAAAATAGTTTTTAACTTGTGTAGCCTCCCATGTTATAACCTATTATGGTTGCCAAACTTGGGCACTGACACCAAGTAAATAATAGTACTATAAGTACTAAACTGACTCAGAAACATCTCCAAAAGCTTAGAACCTGCTAAAGAGGAATGGAAAGAAGTATGATGAACATCACATTAAAAGATCGTAAAAGAGCAGAAGAAATAAGAGCACAAACAAAAGTAGAAGATGTAACCAAGAAAATAAGAAAGTTAAAATGGCAATGGACAGGACGTATCAATGTATTTTCTGCTTTGTTATAGTTAAGTTTTCTTTTAATTTATTTTGTATATTAGGCACAACTGCATACAACTCGGCTCAACTCATATTCTCGGTGGAATCACTGACTTCCGAGTCACAGGCATCCACCTAGTTCGGAAAACAGAGGCTCAGTTCCGGTGAAACTCTTTCAAACCTAATACATAAGTCTCTCTTAAGCTATTAGCGTACTGTGCAAATATTAGTTATACTTGTATTAGGTTTAAGTCAATAAACATTATTATATTCTTATTCTATACTATATGACATGGGATAGTAAGAAAAAATGGACCAAAATAATTAGAGACTGGCAACCACGAGACGGTAACAGAATAAGAGGTAGACCAATTAAAAGGATCCACCTGGATCAGGAAAGCCATTAATAGAAAGGAATGGAAACAGCTGGGAGAGGCCTATGTGTCAGAAGACACGCTGAACACTAATTCGGATAATCCAATGTGTTACTTAATAAGTCAATTTGTTTATATAAATGTAATGTAATACTGTTTTAGTTTCGGCGATAAAGGCTATTATGATTATGGTGTGTCTTATGCCCGGTTCCAATATCCGTTTTGCCTACAAAGAGTACAGATTTCAACGCAGCACGTGGTAAAAGTGTTTCTATAATATACGCACTGCTGACATTTTCTACCTGCTGTCGGCAACTGCCAGATGTGGGGGAGAGTGGGTGGAGCCCTTAGCATTTTGTATGAAGATCACTGTTTTTGGTGTTTCTATAATATTTGGAAACCTTTTAAGCTAACCAGGCGTTGCTCTTGTGGCTACCCCCCGATTTTGGCCGGTTTTATGTCCATATACGGGGGTTATTTAATGGTTTGATAAATTATTTAGTTGTATTTCTGAGGATTTTTTTATTTTATTATTTCTGAGGAAATATATGATGTAAAAGTAAAATACAATACAAATTGTATTTATTTTTGAAAAATATGAAGAAATAAGTAAACAAATAATTTTAGTTGGTAATGACTTCAATAGAAACGTGTAAATCTGTATAGAATAAATACTGACCGAGTGCCATTGCTCTTGAGTTGCTAAACTTGTCTTTAGTGTTGATATTTTATAACGAAGTTTTTTTTTCAATCAATACCTACTATTAGGTTTGTCCAAATCTTAGACAATCTAATAATTAAAGACAAAAAGGTTAGGTGCTTGAATGTTAACGCTAAACATGTGCAAAATTTTACACAAATTGGAAAAAAACCTTTTTGTACAATGTGTATAGTTTGTTTTGTGGGCGCATGTGATAGGCGCTTGCGCTTTTCCTAATAGGCAGTATAATGGGACATCCCCCGTCGTGAGGGTCACTTTACGAACAGGAGTATCTTGCAGTTAACCTATATAAACATATTGTGGAAGACCAGAACGAAAAGTGACAATGACAACTGGTATTTTTTTACTCTAACATTTCGTGCATTATAGGAACCGGGCATTAGACTGTCAATGAAAGTACTGCCCGATTGGTTCTGGCGGTACTATTGTGCGGCCATTTTTTTGGGCTTGGTTCTGTATCCCTAGTGTTATTTAATCGGTGCTCTAGTCTAGTCAGTTTGTGTGCTGTCATTAGTCCAAGCATGGTCCCTTCATGCGACACTATATGTCACACTTATATCAACTAAATTTAAGACAATTTACTAACCTGTGTTGTCCAAGAGGTTCCACAGTAAGTACCGCTTCGTTTTCTCCCATGGAATTGGCATGATCGTTCAAATCGAGGTAACTCAAAATTTAACCTCAATTTATTATGTTTATTGGACGTTCAGGTAGGACTAGGAAATACCCCAGCACCTGCACCATGACGCCAAACCTAAAAAATTAAAAGGAGGAATAAATTTATATATATTATTAATTATATATTATGGATAGCTGTTCTTACTATTAATTTCCTATCAACCTAGGTTTTGGCGTTAACAAGTTGGTGGTAAACATTATAATTTCCAACCAAGTCCTACCTGAACGTCCGGTAACCGCATGGTGGTCTTATATCTGCTTCGCTACGATATATTTTCCTCTGGTGCCTGGAGATTATTTCCTCCGCCTGTTGATAGATTGTAAAATAAGCACTAAGTATAGACAAGGATAACACCAGAATTTAGCTTGAGTATATTACTACAATGAATCTGATATACATAGCACTTGGGATCCCATTTGTTGACATGTTTTCGTTATTACTATGAACAGAATTTTACTGTGACTGTTATATTAATAGCCTTTCAGGATCCAAGTCGGTTTCTAGACACTTTGTCCGGTTGTAGAAACTTGTTAACCTGGTCTATTACTTAACTCAAGTTAATAGCCTTTCAGGATCCAAGTCGGTTTCTAGACACTTTGTCCGGTTGTAGAAACTTGTTCTTTCAATCATATTTATTTTCTTTTCCCTCGACCCTCCACTAACCGATGGCGCCAATTTATATGTCATCTAAATGTTACCAGCTACAAATTTATAAGCATTAGTTCACATGACTAAAACAGCTATTAGACATGGCAATTTGTAGGGCCCAACATGTTGTGTACCCTGCCTCTCCCTCACCCTCCTTCAGCTCCCTACAGGCCCAACCTCCTATTACACCTCCCAACACAACATGTTGGGCCCTACAAATTGCCATGTCTACTAGCCGTTTTACCACGGGTTCACGACTCAGAGAAATGAACCAATGGAGTGGTAATTGTCAGGCGTCCCCCTCTGCCAAAACTATAAGACCACTGGTCATAGCGGTTATATAAAACTAGTTGTCGCGCGTCAAACGCCATTCAATGAATGTCAGTCAGCGCGGAACGATCTGAGGTAAAAATGCCGAATTGCTGCGTGTTTTCATGTAAGAAAAGATCTGAATTATCTAGTTTAAAGAAGGATAACGTTTCTTTTCATCTGTAAATATAATTACGTCTAAATATCATCAAATAGTGCATGAAATTAGCAAAAAACTAAAAAATATTGTCAATCTAAAAGTGTTGCCACATAATGGTGCTACATTTGCTTTAGGGTAATTTTTAAATTTGACTCTTCATAGTACATTGTACCGTTTTATTATTGGTCTCTGCATACGTTAGAGTGCAAGTATCATTTACGAAAAATAGCTTATAAAAATACCTTTTAGCTGTTATATACAACTTTTGTATTCACGTTAGCTTCGCTAAGCTACAGGTGTTTTTACATATTAGCAAATGTTTCATCTACTAATTCCAGCCCTGTACGTATTTTGCCGATGGTGGTGGTAAATAAGTGTGAAGCACTTCTCATATTCTTTCATATAAAATACGCTATAACTAGAGCGGATATTTTATAAATTAACCGTTTATATGCGCAACCTTTTTAGGGTTCCGTACCTCGAAAGAAAAAAACGGAACCCTTATAGGATCACTTTGTTGTCCGTCTGTCTGTCTGTCTGTCAAGACCATTTTTCTCAGGAACGCGTGGAGGTATCAAGCTGAAATTTATATCAAATACTCAGGTCTATTGTCCCTTGAAGCTGTGAAAATATCAAACTTCTAAGCCAACGCAATCAAAAGATACAGCCGTTTATGCCGCAAATTTCCGTAAATTTTCGAAACTCGCAAGGGAATCAAAACCTAAAGGGTACTTCCCGTGAACTTAGGGTGTTGAAATTTGGTACCAAGCTACGTCTTATAGCATAGATTAAGGAAAAATTGCGAAAACCGTAATTTTTTTGTTATATCATATAATAAAAATATTTTTAATAATTTTAAAGTTACTACGCCTATATACCTACAGGTTTGTACGGAAGCCTCGGTGCGCGAGTCCGACTCGCACTTGGCCGTTTTTTTTTAAATATCTCGGACCCTGCACGCTATCCAATGGTGGCGTCATACAATTAAATAATGCACTAGTAAATATACTTGTAGATGCTTGAAATAACGATATTCCTGTTTAGAAATTAATTCGTTCCTTTATTTTCACCATACATTTTATGTAGCATTTTAATTTTGTATGGATTATACTTTATTTATTATAAGGTACGTTATACCCACTTATCCCCTTAAATAGGCACTTTTAATTTCTGACTCTGGTATCACTGTACCTAACAGGTAAGTTTTAGTGATGGGACAGCACAAAAATAAATGTTGATATTAACATTAGCAGTATGTTATACTTTTTATTTATAATAGAAAATGAAGAATAGAAATAGAAACACAAATTGGAAACAGATGCCCATTACAATCAAAATATCAACTGCGAAGGACTCTGGAACATCACGATGTCGCTAGTGACTGATTCATCATTGTTCATTACAGTGAAAAATTCACTGAGGTGGATAGAGGAATGTCTAGTGTAATTGGAAGCACATTGGAACGGTAATCTAAACACGTGGGTTCGAATCCCGTGATGTTCCAGAGTTCTTTGCAGTTCATTGTTTCATTTTAATAGTTATTTGTTTCCAATTTGTAGTATTTTCCACTAAATATAAAAGCATTACACATCAAAATATTAAATTGATAATATAAAAGTTATTCTAATTCAGCTTGCAAGATTTGTCCTGAACAAATAGACAAACTAACTTACGTACTCGTAGAATACTAACATTGTACGTAATATGCTGGTAGAAAAACTTGATATTTAATCACAACTTAACGTTATAATTTTATCAATAGCTAAACCTTGTACGTGGTAAAGAAACAAAAATATATTACTAACCTTCTCTGCGTCCGTAGGAAACACCTTAGACAACCATACACGTGATCCCTGGGTGGTGCTAAAAGAGTTACAAACTTGGCAGCTCTATTGTCCTACCTGGACCTCGCAGCACTCACTGGATTTTCTTCATCATCTGCTTTAACACTACCCTAGGGAAGAAATGCCTATCTATATCCAGTGACATGTAGGCAGACGATAAATAAATCTTCGATAAAATGTGACATTTTCAAGTCAAAGGTACATCATCATCAGTTGTCAATAAGGCGTTACCATAAAAAAAACATTTAGAAATTAACTCTATTAACAACCGACAATGATGTACCTTTGACTTGAAAACGTCACAAATATCGATACTTATTAAGTATATTATTATCGACGCGTTCCTCGCACTGTTTACGTTTACTTAAAGATGACATTATCTCGTTCACGGACAGGTTGTCTGTGGCTGTGTTTGTACTTGTGTGAGTATATTTTATGCTAGTGTTTGATAATTTTATCGTGTGCGTGTGTAGCGACGTCAATGGAAAATGCATTAGTGTTAACAGTATTTGTGTGCGTTTCCTCGTCCCCCGCGCCGAAATTGGCAGACTTTTTCTGATAGAAATTAGTGCGCGTCTCGCATCCGGTTGGTTTAATAATCAAAGGTTCACGATGTTCCGCGCGACAAGGTTTTATTTCGTAGTAAACACAGAAATTCTTGAAGAAATCGCGAATTATATCTGTTTGTGACCCTCCATTGCTATAAGTAATAGCGTGGAGGGTAAGGTAAATTAAAAAAAACCGGCCAAGTGCGTGTCGGACCACGCATGGGAGGGTTCCGTACCTTCAATGTAATAAAAACCAAACTAATACCAAAAGATCGTATCTGATGCCTTTTTGGAGATAACTCAAAAATGTCTGAACCGATAATGTTCAAAATAATTTTCGTAGAAAGTATATGATAAGGCACATCGCCTCAAATTTTTTCATAGTTTTTGGACTTACGGTTCAAAAGTTACCGGGGGGCTACACAATTTTTCTGACTTTCGAAGCGATTATTTCAGAAAATATTCACTTAATTACAAAATGGTCAGAGAAACCTCAATGTTATTTTTAAAGACCTATCGATTATATGATTTCAAGCTCACATGGTCATTCACATTATAAATATTACCTACTTGAAACGGGATATTTACCATGTATATTTGTTTTTACGAGCACCCGATATTTCGGCGCAGTTGCATGCACCATTATCACGGAGTAACTAACGTTGCGGCGAGTTTTAGTGGTCTACCAACACACCGTAGCGATCTACCCTCTTTCGAGTTCGCTTTTTTCGTCCATTGTCACTGCTACTACTACTGTCCGCGTTCTCACTAGTAACTCGATCACGATTGCGACACACAACACTTACAGTATCAACTCGCGCGTTTTTTTTGCGAAACAGTATATTTTGGATTAGAGAACTTCCGGATCACTGGATACCAGACACTTGATAGACGAAACCCATCTTCCCGGTTAAAATTCTTATATTTAAGAATTTCAATGGCTTCTTTGACCATCCTGGGTATGTAGTGCCTTTCGGTCGAAAGTATCTGAGGGTTGTGTAACTCAATCCAATGATTTGTTCCCGCCTCCAGCAGGTGTTCCGCGATCGCCGATTTCCGAGGATCATTGTTCCTGTACGCTCGGATGTGTTCCTTTATACGGCATGAGATTGTGCGCTTCGTTTGACCGATGTAAGAGCTACCACAGCTACAGTCTATTTTATAAACACCTGGACGTTCAAGTGGGAAACTGTCTTTTGGTGTGCGTAAATATTGGGACAGTTTTCTATAAGGGGTGAAGACAGTAGTGACAGAGAACTTCTTTAAAATATTAGCAACTTTATCTGTCACACCCTTTATATATGGTAAGTACGACGGTTGTCGCTCCACTTTATAGTTCAGGCGCTTAGGGGTATCAGTGTGTCGAGGTGGCATTATCCGCCCATTATAACCATTCCTCTGTAGGACGTCCCTTAAATGTGTCAGTTCCTTATTTAAATGCTCGTCATCGCATAGGTTGTATGCACGGTCGGTAAGTGACGTCACTACAGAGTACAGTTGGCGAGGGTGGTGATGCGAGTTAGCATGAAGGTAACGATCCGTGTGAGTGGGCTTTCTGTATACAGAGTGACTAAGAGAGCCGTCATCCCGAACCCCAACTTTTACATCTTTATGGCTCTATTTTCAAAATGCTCCATCCAGAGGTTGGATGACCAACCTCTGGATGGATGACCAACCTCTGGATGACCATTCCTAGACGTAAAAGTTGGGGTTCGGGATGACGGTTCTCTTAGTCACTCTGTATACAGAAAGCCCACTCACACGGATCGTTACCTTCATGCTAACTCGCATCACCACCCTCGCCAACTGTACTCTGTAGTGACGTCACATACCGACCGTGCATACAACCTATGCGATGACGAGCATTTAAATAAGGAACTGACACATTTAAGGGACGTCCTACAGAGGAATGGTTATAATGGGCGGATAATGCTACCTCGACACACTGATACCCCTAAGCGCCTGAACTATTAAGTGGAGCGACAAACTTACCTTATATAAAGGGTGTGACAGATAAAGTTGCTAATATTTTAAAGAAGTTCTCAGTCACTACTGTCTTCACCCCTTATAGAAAACTGTCCCAATATTTACGCACACCAAAAGACAGTTTCCCACTTGAACGTCCAGGTGTTTATAAAATAGACTGTAGCTGTGGTAGCTCTTACATCGGTCAAACGAAGCGCACAATCTCATGCCGTATAAAGGAACACATCCAAGCGTACAGGAACAATGATCCTCGGAAATCGGCGATCGCGGAACACCTGCTGGAGGCGGGAACAATTCATTGGATTGAGTTACACAACCCTCAGATACTTTCGACCGAAAGGCACTACATACCCAGGATAGTCAAAGAAGCCATTGAAATTCTTAAATATAAGAATTTTAACCGGGAAGATGGGTTTCGTCTATCAAGTGTCTGGTATCCAGTGATCCGGAAGTTCTCTAATCCAAAATATACTGTTTCGCAAAAAAACGCGCGAGTTGATACTGTAAGTGTTGTGTGTCGCAATCGTGATCGAGTTACTAGTGAGATCGCGGACAGTAGTAGTAGCAGTGACAATGGACGAAAAAAGCGAACTCGGAAGAGGGTAGATCGCTACGGTGTGTGGGTAGACCACTAAAACTCGCCGCAACGTTAGTTACTCCGTGATGATTGTGCATGCAGCTGCGCCGAAATATCGGGTGCTCGTAAAAACAAATATACATGGTAAATATCCCGTTTCAAGTAATATTTATGACCTATCGATTGATGTGTCACATGTTGATATTTGGTTAAAAAACATTTTTTTAAATTTAGTTACATCTATGGAGCGCCCCCCTAAAAGTATTTTTTTTTTCAAATTTAACTCCATAACTAAGTAGCGGCATACAAAATACACCTTATGTGTAAATTTTATTCAGATACGTCGTATAGTTTCCGAGTAAAATGGCTGTGACATACGGACGGACAGACAGACAGACATGACGAATCCATAAGGGTTCCGTTTTTTGACATTTGGCTACGGAACCCTAAAAAGGTGTGACTATGACAAGGACCAACGATAATGGCACCTTCTCTGTTGTACCTATTGAAAGTGTAATAAAATAAGTCTATCCTGTTCGATCTTGGTATTGTTTATAGAGTCTGACTAGCCAAATATTGTTGACAGATATTTCCTTGTTGTATCACCAATTGTCTATGATTAAAAAAAAAAGCTAAAAGTCTGTTGTCAATTTATGCCATTATTTCAAATTGTTCACGTTTATAAGGGGTGTATTTTAAATAATATTTAAAATAACTGTACCGAGTGGTCCGCAAACTATTATTTAGGCTCGTAAATAATTACGACGATGTGCGAAGTTGACGTGAAGCGTGTTGTATAACGAAAAACTGTAATGTTTACAAGTCGTCAACGATTTTGTAGGTAGGCTCTATTAATATTTTGATACTTTAAGTACTAGTTCTAACATTTGCCTATAACTTTGATTAAGTACGTGAATTTATTAATCTGAATCTCATAAATAGGACAAGTGTGTAAAGAAACGGATAAACTAGAAGCTCTGGAAAATATCAATACAATCAAAACATTGATACGTTAGAAGTTACTTACTGAAAACCAATATTTAGGAGAAATCTGTGGACTGACTGGTCAGTAGTAATTTTATGTAAAAATATAAATAAAAATATTTGCGCGAAACATGTATATATAGTACGTAAACCAACTAAAACCATTCCTTAAAACAAGTGAATAGGGAACTCAAGTACATACATAGTTATTAGATTTTTTTTACTTGCTTCTGAGCATGTTTTGGGGAATTTAATTTCTGAATGTATTTCTCTTGTTGCAGTCGGTTAAAGATCTTTCTAACAGCCTGTGAAGCTTGTTTACTTCGTTGACTTCTGTCTGTTTACCTAAACCTACCTACCTACCTACCTACCTTACGTGTGCACAGAAGTCAAAAGTATTTTCTAGTATTAAAACTATTATTCCTGCTACACAAGGTGTGACCAGCCCATGATTTTTTGAATTTCCCGCCAAATATTTGGGTAATATTTCAATGGTCAGACTCTACTATGGATGGTATAGATCCATAGTTTATACCATGACAGGTCTATAGCTAGTATGTCTATGCTTGCACCTTACCATTGAAGTAAACATGAAGTAAACCTATGGAAATGACACGTCAACGTCATATAGAAGTCAATGCACCTTAGAGAATTCAACCCGGATGGAGTAACTATGTCTGTCATATCCGATACAATAAAGTCTGCCAATTTTTGCGGGGGAGGGGAACGTCAAATGTATGGCTATTCGTACGTAACGTACAAATAGCTACGTCAGATAAACGTCAGTCCATACATGTGTATGACCACTGGTCATATGTTTTCGGCAGAGGGGGACGCCTGTCAATGGGGACTCCGGTTGGTTGAATCCTCAAAGCAATGCACATTACTCGTATAAAACCGGTATTAGACATTGCAATTTGATAGGGCCCAATCTGTTGTGTACCCTGCCTCTCCCTAACCCTCCTTCAGCTCCCTAAGGGCCCTAACTTTTATTAAACCTCCCAACCTGACAGATTAGGCCATACAAATTGCAATGTGTCTAATACCGGTTTAACTCAACTATAGTCTGGCCAGCCAATGAACGCAGTAGCAATGTACAGCGACCAAAAGTATGACATCACTAAGAATCAGTGAAAAAAGCAGCAATGATCATCAAATTCTATGTTTTTAATTTTAGTTGGTATTTCCACCCCTTTCATTACGTGACATTCACGGTGTGTAAAAAGGAGACGGATATATTTCGTCTGATCTGTCATCAACGTTTCCCTCTCTCATTCCAAACTTTTACTTAGCGTTTTTTATTCCCCCTCCCTTCACGTTAATTACTTTGATTCTCTTGAGAAACTTCTCGAAGACCTTATGCCTTCTTATAATCATCACATTCTTATGGGAGATCTAAATACGTGTCTTCTGAAGGATGACAGTCGATCCCGGCGCCTTAAATCCCTGGTAGATGCATGCAATCTAACTATTCTCCCTTCAGACGCCACACACTATTTTCCAAATTGCTCGCCTTCTCTTCTTGATTTAACTTTAGTTTCTTCGACTTCTCATGTGTCTAAATTTGGACAATACTCCGCGGATGCCTTCTCATATCATGATCTGCTCTATCTCTCTTACAAAATTCGTCCTCCCAAATCTAAATCAAAAATTCTTTTGCAGCGCAATTTTAGTGGATTAAATGTGGAAAAGCTTCGAGATGACGCTTTAACAATCGATTGGAGCAGTATCGCTCGAGCGGGTTCGGTAGACGATCAAGTTTCTCTCTTTAATTCGCTCCTCATACAACTTTATGACGCTCATGCTCCTGTTCGTGCAATAAAAGTCAAGCATCTCCCTGCTCCTTGGCTCACTGAGGATATGAAAGCCCTTATAGAGAGGAAGAATCAATCTAAATCTAAGTATAAGGCTAACAACTCTGAGAAAAATAAACTTAAATATCATACCCTGCGCAATCGCTGTAGCACTATATGTCGAGATGCTCAGAGGCGTCATATTCACAATTCTGTTGAAGATGGAAATCCAGCCAAAGTGTGGAAATTTTTGAAAGGTCTCGGAGTTGGCAAATCTCAACAGGCAACCAATTTAAACAATATTAGCGTTGACCAACTTAACCAGCATTTTTCATCGTCCACCTGTTTCAGTGGTCCTAAGAAATCTAACTCACTTCATCATCTTTCATCACTTCCTGCCTTAGATTTCTCTTCTTTCTATTTTAGCCATTTCTGTGAGAGTGATGTTAGGAAGGGTATATTGAATATCACTTCTAACGCCGTTGGTGTTGACTGTGTTAGCCGAAATATGATACTCCCTCTCCTTGATTTGTTTGTTCCTATTATCACCGGTATTCTGAATTTTTCCATTTCATCAAGTACTTTTCCCAGTCTGTGGAAGGATGCCAATATTATTCCTTTACCCAAAAAATCCAACCCCAGTTCCTTCTCTGACTATCGTCCCATCTCCATTCTTCCTTTCCTATCCAAAGTCCTCGAACGGCTAGTGCATCAGCAACTAACTTCCTTCCTGAATAGAAATGACCTCCTAAACCCATTTCAATCTGGTTTTCGTCCGGGCCATAGTACTACCTCGGCTCTTGTCAAGGTTACCGATGACATCCGTTTGGGTATGAATGACCAGAAGCTTACAGTTCTTGCACTTCTAGATTTCAGTAATGCCTTTAACACGGTCGATTTTGACATTTTGCTCGCGTTCTTACAGTCTCTTAACATATCGGCTGCAGCGATTGACTGGTTCCGCAGCTATTTGGTTGGTCGTCGGCAAAGAATAAAACTAGATTCTTCGTGTTCTTCCTGGTGCAGCACATCAGCTGGTGTTCCACAGGGTGGTGTGCTGTCTCCTCTTTTATTTTCTATCTTCATTAATTCCATAACTCTTGATCTCTCCTCTTCGTATCACCTCTATGCCGACGACCTTCAAATATATTCACAGGGTATGCATAGCGATCTCAATTCAGTTATAGAAGCCACGAATCTTGATCTGCTCCGCATATCAAATTGGAGTCAAAATTACGGTTTAAAAGTAAACCCCCTGAAGTCACAGGTAATTGTGATGGGTAGCGCTAAACAAATCTCCAAAATTGACTTTCTCAGGCTCCCTCCGATAGTCTTCGATGGTATCCAAATTCCTTTTTCCAACCAAGTGAAAAATCTTGGCGTAATCATGGATCGTTGTCTATCATGGGTGCCTCAGGTGAGTGAAGTGAGCAGGAAGATGTTTGCTGCCATAGGGTCTCTCAGACGGCTCCGGAATTTCCTGCCAATTGCTACTAAAATTGCGCTTGCTCAGTCGTTACTTCTCCCCATTCTTGATTATGCAGATATCTCCTATTTAGACCTAACCGAGGAGCAACTTAATAAGCTTGAGCGTATTCAAAATGCCTGCATTCGGTTCATTTTCGGATTACGCAAATTCGACCATGTTTCTAGTTTTCGTTCTCAACTCAAATGGCTCCCTATCCGTCACCGCCGTAACTCTCACATACTTTCTTTACTCTTTTCTATACTTTTTAACCCTGCAACTCCCCGCTACCTCAAAGAGCGTTTCTCTTATCTTAATTCTATTAGATCCTCTCAAAAATTGCTCCTAAAAGTGCCATCTTCATTTTCCAAATTTTATAATTGCTCATTTACGTTCCAGGCCGTTCGTTTGTGGAATTCTCTCCCTCTCAACATAAAACGCGCGCAATCTATTGGTAGCTTTAAATCGCAACTTAAGGAATACTATTTATCTCTTCCTTAGGTTTTTAAGTTGACACTGTTGTTTCTTACTCTGTGTATTATATATGTATATATGTACGTATATGTATGTTTATTTTGTATTTATTTAAGTATGTATATTCACATGAATGTGCTGTGTTATCTACTTCGTCTCTTTTGTTTCTATGCACCACCTACTGCTTATTGTTTTTCTCTAGTCTCCACTACCCAAAGGTTGTCTGGAAGAAATCGCTCATTAGCGATAAGACCGCCTGTTGTTACCTCTACCTAAATTTATCTAATTGTAAAATTTGTGCTTGGAACTGTATGAGGTGTGCAATAAAGAGTATTTATTATTATTATTATCAACTGTAACAGATAATCTGGTTGAGGCAATTGACACTTAGCCATAAAAACGAAATTAAATTCAATGTAGAACGTTGCAGGAGTTCTATCTCACTCGCGCTTAGGACGAGAGAGTGAAATGCACTATAAACAAATTCAATGTAAAAGAAAATGTGAATTGAAATGTTCGTCACGAACACGGTGTCTCATCACTAAGGGTTGCCACAATGTAGGTATTTTGAATTTGCCGCGCTTTTCTACTGACAAAAACGGTTTGCCAGACTATACGTCGATGTCGTATAAGCAAGGGTGTGTATATGTCAAACTCAAAGCAAGTATCTCTAGAGTGAAACACGCGTACAGTCACCGGCAATAGTATCTTCCTACACGAAGGCCGCAAAAACATGTGACACGCTCTTATGACCCTACAAATAAGAGCGTGTCACATATTTTTGCGGCCTTCGTGTAGGAAGATACAATTGCTGGTGACTGTACACTCAAGAAGGACAGAATACACGCAACGCGACTAAAGGTGCGACCACACCGCTGCTTTAAATACAGCGATGTTACGGAATCGCAGTGACGCATACGATGCATCACTGCGATTCCGTAACGTCGCCATATTTTCAGCAGCGGTGTGGTCGCACCTTTATTTGGAATCGCATTTCAAGATGGCTGAAAGCATACCGTAGCTAGTAGCCTACATAATTTAGTTGGTTTCCTTGTTCCCAACAAGCAGTGGAGGGTAACAAACGTTTATATTGTAAATACTTAGGGACTTTTGGAAGTAAGCAATAATCAGAATGTGAAATTATGACAAGGACCAACGATAATAGCTCCTTCTCTGTCATGCCTATTGAAAGTTTAATAAGACCATCCGGTTAAATCTTGGTTTTACTATTACCATGACAGATCTATGGCTAGTATGTCTATGGCTATTATTTACTCGGTAATATAGGTGTAAAAACGGTATTTAGGGCTCAATCTGTTGCAAGTTGGGAGGTGTAATAAGAGTTAGGGCCCTTAGGGAGCTAAAGAAGGGGAGGGAGAGGCAGTGTACACATCAGATTGGGCCCTACCACTGACATTATAATTAGAAGACTAGGTGTCATCGTGACAGTCCCGAAACCGATATGTCGCCACGCTTAAACATGTGTGCAAGCTAGTAAACGAAAGCCCCCGTGAATGTGTAAGTACAGTCGAGTTCATAAATATATGAGCAAATCCGAGGCTTCAAAAATAAATGAGCATAGAGAGGTACATATGCATCTGAACAGATTTACCTGTCAAAAATATGTGTACATAGCACCTGTCATATTAATCTGAGCAAGTCGCACAATAATATGTGAACAACTAAAAATTTATAAATATCTGTACTAGTATTTTTCAAAATTATTTGACCGAGTGAAAATACACAAATACCTACGCAAAACTTTTTTCAAATATTTATAAGCATATATTGGTGCATAAATATGTGTACAGTTGAGTTCGTTAATATCAACACGTCCAATCGAACAAAAATATGTGTACAATATGACAATCTCCGAAAAGAGTGTGCACTTGTCATCGTGACATGTATTTTTGTCTCTTTCACGGATTAGACAGATATTCCCAACCAAACATAATATCAACAAAAACCTTGTCAAAATACGCAGGTAAGGAATAAGTAGCTTAATTTCGGCTTATGACGTCAGATACTCAGTGGCGTGATTAATAGTAGCTAGAGTAGGAAGTGCGAGGTCTTGGGTTCAAATCTGCTGCAATTACAGGGCATTTTTTTTGCTTATTCTATAAAACAAAAAAGACAGAAGTAAAATCGCTAAGAGATCTAATTTACTAACACCTATATATATGTCCCGTCGGGCTACTGCTTAAGTGAACCGAACCCGACCAACTTTCTTTTTATTTTAAACTTAGCGGTATGTACCCCGATGCAACATTATATTTAGGTGTTACCAAATTTGACTTGACGATTTTATTTATTGCTTTTAAACGTTTACTTTTTTGCGTTGGGTTTTTTTTAAATTTTTAATATAGGTTTTATTGTAAATTTTTTAAACTTAGTAAGGACCATAACTTTTAAACTTTCTCGTAAAGATTAGGAACGGTACAACCGATTTAATGAACGTGATTCTTGATTTATGAACTTGTGTATGAAATATTATTTTATATTTACCATCCCTTTTCGGTGAAGGTTTTCCTTCGTGAGGAAACCGGACCTAGTCATAATAAGGCTTAGTTCCCCTCTGGGTAGGAAGGTTAGAGGGTGGTCACTTCCAGAAAAACTATTTGAGGACCTTGGGTGCTCCCATATATCTGATGGCGACTGTACACGACCTTAAACCCATATACCTAGTATACTTTATTACCAACACAAAGTCGAGGCTACATATTTCCGATATATGTATTATTTACATATTTTCAGACGTGACACGACACCTTGAGTTTTTGGCGTTGAATGGTATAAGAATGCATTTAAATAAGTTAAATAAAACGATAAGTATTTTTGAAATTTTTAATATAAATGTGTACATCTTCTAACTAAACTATATCTTTGAATATCTTCTAACTAAACTATATCTTCTATATCAAATAAAACTTACTAAGTATATTAGTTTTATTATTAACTTAATACTTAGTATAACCACCCTCAGCGTCCCGAACTGCCTGCAGTCTGTCTTTCATCGAACGTATCATATTTTGACAAGCTTCGGTCGCCCTGTACGTGTCCCAAATTTCTCTGACGTGTGCTCGTAGGCCGTTTAGAGTTCGAGCCTTCGTAGCATCCCAGTCTTGCACCATCAAACCCCATACATTCTCGATGGGGTTCAAATCTGGGCTTTTCGGTGGCATCTTAATTAATTTCAACTCTCCCAGGGCTTCTTTTTCACCAATCCACGCCTGAACAAGCCTAGAATTGTGGATGCTGCAATTGTCTTGCATAAATTCGACTTTGTGGTTGTCGGGATACACAATTTTCGCAGTGGGCAAGAACGAATCTCTTAGTAATTCAAGATAACCTTGAGCATTAAGACGGCCACTTATTTCGCATAATTCTATTGGCCCACTCGAATTCATCCAGCCCCAGAACCCTAGCGAAATTCGTCCGCTACGGCGGTCTGGACGTACGTTTTCTTCGTCATATCTTGTTTTAGGAGTCCGCCAGAGAGATAGTCGCCCATCCGCAGAAGACACGAATACCTTTTCGTCCATGAAGGCCACCCCTTCAAAATTGTAATTCAGATAGCGATTGGCAAACAGCAATCGCAACGTTTTGTGCCTATCTGTTAGTAGAGGTTTCCTCGCAGGTACGCAGTTCTTTAAACCAGCCTCATGCAGTCTGCGACGAACAGTTAAGTTCGAAACCTGTAGGGCAGTCGCTAGAACTGTTGTATTAACGAAGCGTTGTCGTCTTACGCTGTCCACCAACTCCCTATCCTGGGCATGAGTGGTTTTTCGCGGCCGCCCTTTAGACGCATGAGTTTTAACGTCACCTTCTTGAACCCACCGGCTTATCCACAGGTAAACCGTGTTCCTCTGTAACAAAAAGTATATATGGTATGTAATACTAGACATCGAAAATTCGAAATACATGTGCTAAAAGTCAAAAGAAAGAATAATTGCAGGCGGTTGGAGACGCTGAAGGTGGGGAAATACCGGGTGTTAATTTCATATAATAAATACCGGGTTTTATTTAATTTATTTATTTATTTTATTCTGAGAACCGACAGCTAACAATTCAGACTAATAATATATGCTAATTATTGGACACAAGTAACAGAAAGCCAATTATAATTATTATTATTGTATAAAATACCTATAGTTTAAAAAAACAAGCTACGTTGGAAGCTTCCAAAAACATTTGTTAGACTTACCATAACGCCCAATTTTTCAGCAATATCTGTTACGTTACTACCGTCCTCATACATCGTAATTATTTTGTGTTTGGTGTGATCGGAAATTCTGTACATCTTGATACGGGAATGTACTATAATTTAATATTCAATGCAATGCACAGGAATCACAATCGACAATTGAAGATTGACTTCAATAACTGCTTATCATTTAAACATTTGTAAGTGGCCAGTCATTTGACTCATCATAGTTGATAACAACCTCTTTCAAGTCGCTTATAAATCGAAAACAGCAAAAATGGGTAAGAAGCCGCAAGCAAAAGCATGACTCTTCTATGACATCGTACTTAAGGTGAAAGAGACAAATATATGATTTGACAGTACGGTACTCTTTTCGATGATTGTCACACTGTTAAGCCAGTTAAATCTTATATTTGCTTAGAAATTTATGAACTTCTACGTGTTCACATACAATTGTATAACGTTAGTACACATATTTATGCACCAATATATGCTTATAAATATTTGAAAAAAGTTTTGCGTAGGTATTTGTGTATTTTCACTCGGTCAAATAATTTTGAAAAATACTAGTACCGATATTTATAAATTTTTAGTTGTTCACATATTATTGTGCGACTTGCTCAGATTAATATGACAGGTGCTATGTACACATATTTTTGACAGGTAAATCTGTTCAGATGCATATGTACCTCTCTAAGCTCATTTATTTTTGAAGCCTCGGATTTGCTCATATATTTATGAACTCGACTGTACATCCTTCGTCAAGCTTTATGTTCGTCATATCTTCATACGGTATTTTATAATATAAGTAATATAACATATGCCTTTTTTATTTTAACAGCAATTTGGCAATAATTCAAACTTTTCGTTCACCCAATAGAGATGACCAAATCTGCAGGACAAAAACAGAGCGGTATTTTAACCAGTTGGTATGGCAGCGACTAGATCCTGTGCCGCATCGCGAAAAAGGTCTTAGACGTCTTTCTAAGTATTTAATTTACTAGTACTCTCTCGATTTACTCGCGATGAACGCGAGATTTACTTGTAAATGAGTTGACCAATATAACAAAACGTTATGCTGGGTATTATTATTATTATTCATTTATTTGCTAGAATACAGTCATTATGGTGTCACATATACATTGTATTCATGTATTCCGCCAATAGAGGCGTGCAAATAGTTTTATACATGAATTTAAATGTCAAAAATAAATTAATCGTATTATAAATAACCTTAATTTCTATCTTAACCTATATTGTTCAAGAAAACAACTAACCCGATAAAAACATTTTTCCAAGTGCCAATCATTTAATTTAGCGGTAGGCGGTTAAAAAATTCAATGCACATGTTGAAAATGTTGCGCTCGTAGATAGCCTTCTCACATCTCGGCTTAAATAAGACATCTCATCCTCTAGGTATGTACTAGATTTATTTAACCGGTCCGCGTCAATGTATTTAATGCTTGTTATTAGTAAGAAAACTATAAAGCTTGGATCCTGTAGCTAATAATGGATGCTATAACTATTAGTTGACTAGTGGATTCCACCGGTGACCGTAGAGCTGGCAGCTTCATAGCCCAACGTATTGGTATTGCCATACAGAGAGGGAACGCTGCCAACATCTACGGTACCATTCCGCGGGGGGATTGGTATTAGTATATTTTAGTAGGTTGTTTATTTAGGATTAGTTTTTATCACGGGAAATACATATTAGTTTTTCTACTCCTGTACTTTTATCTGTCATCTATACATTTGTCAACACCTAAATAAGAACATGCATAATATCCATATACATATAATATGTTTGAAGAAGTCTATCTAGTCTTTTCCCCAAAACAGCACTTGTTCTATGTTCTAAAATCGCCAAAATAGTATCACGTGCAAACACAACTTTAGTACCAAATAAAGTTTAGCCCACCTATTTTAACCATTATAAACGTTGTGTTTATAAAAAACACTTTATAAAACAAAATGCAAGAGGAACTATAGATAAACTTTGTAAGTTTTTACGTTTCCCGCTCGTTTTTAGGGGCAAACTGCGATCTTCGCAAATCTCTTTATTTATTCTCTATCGCTCTTTCTAATTCTCCCTTAACTGCAAGATTGACTGGAAGAGATACCTTAAGGGATACATCCGCTTTTGTACAAATATTATATACTAGCTTTTGCCCGCGGCTTCGCTCGCGTTAAATTCGGGGTAACACGGTTCCTCTTTCCTGATTTAAAACACAGAAGAGAACTCGGGACAGAATACCGCACACAAATAGTCCGCATACTAATTTTTAGCTTTCTACCTTGAAAATTGCGGAATGCTCCATACAAACTTCCACCCCCCATTTTAGGGAAGTGGGGAGTTAGAAAGAGACAAAAAGTAGCCTATGTCACTCTCCATCCCTTCAACTATCTCCACTTAAAAAATCACGTCAATTCGTCGCCCCGTTTTGCCGTGAAAGACGGACAAACAAACAAACACACACATACACTTTCCAATTTATAATATTACTATGGATTATTTCTGTTGTTTGTTTCTTTGTTGTACAATAAAGTATTATACTACAACTACTACACTTTCTTTCTTTCTAGAGTGAAAGAGACACATATATACGAATTTAGAATTTCAATTCTAGCGATAAGCTAACCTGCCTGATAATTTTTCGTTTAGTTAAGTAATTTTTCCTAGTATATGTATTTAAACATTCAACCAACCGGACTCGCCATTGATAGGCGTTCCCCTCTGCCGAAAACATATGACCATTGGTCATACACATGTATGGACTGACGTTTATCAGATGTAGCTATTTGTACGTTACGTACGAATAAATCCTCCGCAAAACTCGGCTGACTTTTTTTGTATAGAAAATGACAGACATGGCTACTCCATCCGGGTTAAATTCTCTAAGATTAAAACTGTATTCCTATTTAATATGTATTATTTATTTATCGTATGGTTTATTACAATGTCACTGGATATAACATAATAAAACTTAAAAAATAAAATAGAGAAAATCTAAGGTTAGAATTTTGCCCTGCACAAGTAGGCAACCGCACAATAAGTATGTATTAAAACTGGATGATTCAATAACGACGTGTGTGTTTGTTAGTATTCTTGAGATACAGGATTAAACTTAATTTATAGTTGATTATGTTGACAAAATAACTGCAATATCCAAGAAGTATTTAATTTCGCAGTTTATATAAAAGTACCTACCTAAGTGTAGTCATAGAAAAAGTATCGTATGCAAGGGCGTATAAGTAGGTCAAAAAAACTTAGTGGCGTTTTTCTTAACAATTTGAGCGGTAGGCTCAAATTGTTACCCATGCCACTCACCTTTTTTTGACTTACCTGAAATACTATTATACAATCATGACATAATTAAGAGCTTTTCAGTCGAAAGCTTCGTGGCCTAAGTAAGGTACGAGATTGAAAGTTTGATTATGTTACTATGGTATACAGTACTTTTTCTACGAGTGCCCAATATAGACAAGCCGGTAAAAATTGGGTTCGACGGATATTGTGCCGTTTAACACTTCCACCCCTGGAGCATATTATTATTATTTGGTGGAAGATCTACTGTGACCGTTTTCATTAAAATGGTCACAGATATATTTGTTGGAGGCAGATATTATAAATTGGGGATACAAATTTGGTGGCAAATCTAAATTTTGGTGGCATAAAATATAACCAAAAAAACACCATGTTTCTATCATAGACTTATAAAATAAGAAGACGTAACGCCGTGAAGACAAAACTGTGTTTCCATAATAAGCCGATTTCTTCGTGTTTACGCGCGACACGCACACATCTACAACTCGTGGACGAGCGGTGATTGGTTCAAACGTCAAAAGCGAGTGTGTGTGCACGAGATCGCGGCTCATTATGGAATCACAGTTTTATCTTCGTGGGATTACGTCTTCTTAATTTACATGTCTATGGTTTCTATGTATGTATACCATTGTAACTGTAAGGCATATTATTCCATAGAGGCTCCGAGGCCATAACTGTGTTGACGCGCGGTCTACAGCGGAAGAGCGCTAATTCTTAGCCTTAATCTCTCGCAGTGTTTTTTTACAACGCCGACAAAGTGAGCCCGGTCATCCCCTTTTTTGTTTACATAGCTAAACAAATTTCACTCCGCACATTTGCCTGAGTCAACAGACGACGGTTACGACTTCCGATGTTTCATAATTACTGGGCTTGATAAATTACCTCCAATACTTACAAACATATAAATAGATGATATAACTGTCGACCTACATTAAACCTTTTTTATTTAAAAAATAATTTAGTTAAATGTTGTACGTAGTTGCCTAATATTTATATTAATGACGTTTTGAACTTAATTTAGTAGGAGTGTTTTATTGGCTGAAATGTTTGGACAAATCAAATCCTAGTAGGTAATTTACTACTTAGATAGGTACTAGGTATAATATCCCTTATACCGTATAAGGGATAATAGGCAAGGAATATTAGGTACAATTCCAAGTAGTAGTAGTAAATATATAGTAATAGTAAATTATCTAAGTGTGAGAATAAGAAATAAAACATATAACTAAGTATAATAAATAACTGATTAGCGTAGATAAACAACACAATAAGTAATTAATAAACCTAAGTAGGTAGGTCACTAAACTTGAGAAGTTATTAGCAAAATATGAACTTACTTAATCGACTAAGAGCTAGCCACGTCAGATATGACACAATAATGAGAGCAATGAAACCCATCTAGTAAGATTGAAACACTATCCTTATAGCTAGAGCCGGGCATCTGGCAGTTTTAATGGATGGAGGTCAGATTGACAAACTAGCAAAATTTTTCAATTGGAAAAAAGCAATACCAGAATAGTTAAAAAACTGCCGAAGTTGTCTTATTTATAGAGGACGGGGCCTATATTTTAACATTATGACAACAAATAACGCGTATTATTTCAGAAATAGAAACAGTGGGCGACAAACTATAAATTACATTATATGTCGGACTACTTTCCCCCTTCAGAAAGTTTTGGCAATGATATAATCTAATCTTTTGTATTAATTTTCATAATACTGCATCAAAACCAGAACTCTTTGACTTCCACCACTTTACAGCTGCCAGTTGTCCGGATCTACAAATAAGCATAGTATAGCAAAGTAACGAGAGGGGTTTCGTCGCTCTAATTATTGTGTCATATCTGACGTGGCTAGCTCTCCGTCTATAACTATGTATTAGAATTTACCCTATAATATGTTAATGGATAAAATACTTTAACTATTCTTAGTTAATAGTGTTAATACAATCTTAAAAGTAAAATATTTGAACTATCTGTCCGTGTAAAATGTTTGTCCCTAGGTACCTAGTTAATACTTAATTAACAACAAACAATTAGTAATAGGCGTTGAAAATTTGTAAGAAATAAACCGATAGGCAAATTTTATAAATTAACTATATAAATATATTATGGTACTAGGTACATGGGGACGCTGATACTGTGTAACAGCTAAACTACCTGTACCTACACTACAACAAGGAAACCAACTACATTTTTATAATGGGGTCTCTGAGTCTGAGTGCATCGGAGCAGCTTAACACACAGTCCGTTTGGAATAATTGACGGTTGTGCGGGGACAATGCGTATTATATGGTGAAGTGGTTCGGGGGAAGTATTGTCAGAAGAATGTGGGCGCCGCCCTCGGCAGGCTGGGCGTGCTGCACCCCGCCTCGCGGCGGCGGCGCGGCGCGAGCGAGACAACCACAATTGTTGGTCCGTATTAGACAGAGAAGTCGGTTTCGAGGGCGGAGCGAGCCACCGTCGCATCTGCCGGCGTCGCCCCTGATCCCGCTCATTCGTCTCTCATTTAGCGTCTGCTATGTAAACGTGCCTTGTTGTGAATCTAAACAAAATCAGTCAGTCGTCGTTTTGTTGTCGAGAGAGTAGCGCGTCGACGGTTCCGCGTCCGCGGGTTTAACATGCTGTGCCAGTGACCGTGGTTCGACACGATGCACGCGTTGTTCGGCGAACAGAGCCCATACGCGTACCGCGGAGGCGCCGCCGGCGGCTACTCGGCCAGTGTCACCCCCTATGCTTACGAACAATATCGATACGGTTACGGTGCTCCTTACCTCCATCCACACCAGCAGCATGTCGGTGCTCCTAAAGACATGGTCAAACCACCTTATTCCTACATAGCACTAATTGCGATGGCAATACAAAATGCGCCGGATCGTCGAATTACTCTTAATGGCATTTATCAGTTTATAATGGAGCGTTTTCCATATTACCGTGAAAACAAACAAGGATGGCAGAATTCCATTAGACATAATTTAAGTCTAAACGAATGTTTCGTGAAAGTGGCTCGTGATGACAAGAAGCCAGGTAAAGGTAGCTACTGGACTCTAGATCCAGACTCATACAATATGTTCGACAACGGGTCATATTTAAGGAGGCGGCGTCGTTTTAAGAAGAAAGATGCTTTGAAAGAGAAAGAGGAAGCCCTAAAGAGGCAACAACAACTGCAGCAGGCGCAAGAAGCTCTGGCCGCTCAGGAAGCGCTAAGCGTGTCCGACGTGACAGGGCAGGCGCGGGACGTGAAGCCCGACGTCAAGCCGCGTCTGTTCGAGTGCCGGCCCAAACGCGAACCCGGCGCGGATTGTGCGCGCTATGATAAGCCGTCCGACTCCTTGGATGACTACAGCGAGCCCCGGTTACCGCCCTCCGCTGTGTATTGTTCGCCGCAGCCGTATGCCCTGGCGGCAGAGGAGTTCCGCGCGGCCGCGTCAGGCTGGTACGCGGCGCCGGAACCGCCTGCCGAGCAGTTACCGCCAGCGTTCCGCGACCTCTTCGAGCCCCCGAGCTGCCAGCTGGCGGGCTTCCGCGGATCACCTCCTCCCGACGCTTACCGCACGTCGCCACCGCCTCATCACCATTACCGCGCGCCGGCGCCCTCCTATTACCATCATCAAGCGTGCGTGGCCGCCGCACCTGCACCCGCTCACAAGTCTTACTGAGACATCCCTTCCAGGTTGGATACTATCCTTAATTTTAAATATTAAGCGCCCTGCGACTTTTTTTACCTTAGACAGTTTTGGCGATAGCGAATTGGCTGTGCGAGTTGTGACGGTATCACCTCTGGTGGCCAGTCGCCGAGACCGGCGCGGTGCGCTGGGACAACTTCGTGACGTGGTTGTGGTTGCAGGAGGCCGGCATCACACGGCGCCGAACGAATTTAGCTGCGCGTCAGTTCCAGAATGGATAAATATAGCGCAGTAGCCGGAGATGCCGCAGAGGCTAGTGGCGGCGCGTCGATAACCACTGTTTACACGTCGGCGGCCAGCCCTGCCGCCTCCCGCTCCGTCCACACCTATAGGTACGTAGCCAAGGATCTCATCTGTGTATAGGAACTAGATGTAACAACAAGTGTCCGGTAACTGTGTGCGTCAACGAGAAGCTGCGTGTGAGCGTCTCGCGCTCGAGTCTGACTCTCGGTGCATCAAGGATGTTAAGGACGGGTGTTTTGATTTTCTCTAGACATAGTTTATATTTATTTATGGGTTAGGCACACGTTCGTTATGGAAGTTATGAGGATTAAACACATTTTTTTTATATCATGACGATTGCAAACTAGGTATAGCGTAGGTACAAACGTGGGCGTCTTGTTAGGTAGGTACGTAAGTGGTTTACCGTAGGCAGGCGTAGGCGTGATGACACATGCGCATTTCTGACCCTTGATAAATCTGCGAAATACTTTCATAACTCCTTACACTTTTTAGGGTTCCGTAGTCAACTAGGAACCCTTATAGTTTCGCCATGTCTGCCCGTCCGTCCGTCCGTCCGCGGATAATCTCAGTGACCGTTAGCACTAGAAAGCTGAAATTTGGTACTAATATGTATATCAATCACGACGACAAAGTGGTAAAATAAAAAGTGGAATTTTTTTTTATTAGGGTACCTCCCCTATACGTAAAGTGGGGAGTGATATTTTTTTTTTCATTTCAACCCTAACGTGTGATATATTGTTGGATAGGTATTTAAAAATGAATAGGGGTTCACTAAAATCATTTTTCGATAATGTAAATATTTTCGGAAATAATCGCTCCAGAAGTAAAAAAATATGCGTCCCCCCCTCTAACTTTTGAACCATAAGTTTTAAAAATATGAAAAAAATCTCAAAAGTAGAACTTCATAAAAACTTTCTAGGAAAATTATTTTGAACTTGATAGGGTGAATAGTTTTTGAAAAAAAATTACAAAATAATTTCTGAACTAAGTTTGTAATTTAGCCGTATAAGCAGGTGTTTATTGTACCTGTAATTTGTACAAAATTACAATGAAATGACGTGCTTTCAAATAAAGTAAAAACGGTGAAAATCGGTTCACGCAATAAAGAATTATTCCATAAAAAACATCTTCCATACTTTAAGCTCGCGCGCAATAGTTTACTTAATTTGCCGATATATGTCGCTGTACGTGGAACTCTCATATCATATCCTACATGGCGGTGTTATTAACTCTTAAGTGGGGACACTTACTGTGACGGACGGAAAACTACGGAACCCTACACTGAGCGTGGCCCGACACGCTCTTGGCCGGTGTTTTTAAACTAAACAGCACCTACTTACCTTATGTTTTCGAACCATACTTACTTTAGAACAATTGTTCCAAATTTTTTATTGTAGGTTGTTGTAGTTATTTTTGTATTTTTCGGAATCTGATGCGTTTGTGGTACTTTAATCTATCAAAAAGATTATTAGTCCTGCATGTCCTCAACTTTAAACTTTAGGCATAGTATTTTCAATTTGTTCGACTGTAGTTTCGTTGTATCTACGTAAATTAGGCTGTCTTATATAATTTTAGGATTTAAAAAAAATGGTCAAGTATGAGTCGGATTCGCGCCCTGAGGGTTCAGTACATCACACAATTTTAACAATCACCGAACATTACTGTAACGTAAAGTTGGATTGAGGGACACTTTGTATTTGCCGTTGAATAACTGTTGTCTTGTCTACATATACATCGACCATAGGTCGCAATTAGTTAAAAAACTGCATATAACTTTGTAATCGTAAAAAATAAATAAATAATGTATTAACAACCTTTTTGCCAAATTGTAAGATTCCATAGGAATGGAAGGTACCCTGCCTATAGTTTTGATACTCTTGATTTGACATACCAGGAAGCTTGATTTTTATTACAGCTTCAAGGGACCACAGAGACCCAGACATTAGATAAGATTTAATATTAATTTCAACTTGATACTTCCACGCGTTCCAGAGAAAAAGGGCCTTGACAGACACATAGACGGACCGACTAAGTGATCCAATAAGGGTTCCGTTTATTCCTCTTGAGGTACTGAGGTACAACAAATTTTTGAAATACATTAAATATATAATCAATTCCTTATCTAACGAGCGGAGCGTAAGCGAAGCGAAGTTCTTACAGACAACTCCCCACAACGAAACTGTCAGCTGGCTACCTAGACGTCTTTGCATTTTGATGGCTATTTGAATTTGAATAGTTGTTCCGCGACAACTTTAGTATCGTAGTTCTGATCTTTATGAACTTCGGTGGGGTTATAACTGAGATAACTACAATTTGAGAGTTCGTTTATGAGTAGGATCGATCAAGGGGTCATGGAGCGAGAAGTCGTTTGCAAGTAAATCGCGAGTTCTCAGTGCGAGGCGGACTACTAGTAAAATTAAATCTCGCACCGTTATTAATTTTCGATACCCTTTACCATTCCAGAGGTGCAGGTATTTGACATACATTGGGTATATACATGCCAGTCAGGTACCTGAGTATTTGCTTTAAATTATAATTATTTTCCTAAACTATCTTTGATAGTCGAATAGTCGGGCAGTACTTTGACTATTCTACTTATACCCATGTTATTCTTCCCTATATAAGTAGCGAAAATGTTTCGTAGAGATGTGACGACAACGTGTCGTAATTAGCGCTGTAAGGAACACCGCTCTAGATTATATGCTTATCGGAGTCTATAAGTAAACGTATTGCATCACAGTCCAGACGCTTATATGGACTAAAAGCTGGCCACGTCATACATATATGACACAATAATGAGAGCAACAAAACCTGTCTGGTTAAATTGCTATACTATCCTTATTGCTAGATTCGGGCACCTGGCAGCTTTTAATGGGTGGAGGTCAGAGTGACAGACAAGCAAAATTTTTAATTGGAAAATAGGAATACCAAAATAGGTAAAAACTGCCGAAGTTGTCTCAGTTATAAAGGACGGGGCATAATTTTTTAACATTAGAACAAAAAAAATCGTATGATTACACAGAAAAAAAAAACAGTAGGTGGTAAACTATGAATTTAGTTATACGTCGTTTGACACTACTTACCCTTTACAGAACTTTTGGCAATAATATAATCTAAATATTTATGTGATTTCTCATAATATTGCATCAAACCTATAGGATTTGTGTTCTTGAAGTGGTTAACGTTCTTTGACCACCACCACTTTACATCTGCCAGATGTCCAGATCTAGAAATAAGCATAGTATAGCAATTTGACTAGAGGGGTTTTCATTGCTCTCATTGTAGAATGTAATGAATACCTATGTAGAATGTAAAGAAAAAACGACGATAAATATCAATATTATTTATACTATAGGTGCCTACCTACAGATAGACGAATAGACAGAGAGACGACTAATAGACATAGACGTCACATAGGACACAATAATGACTCATTATTGTGTCCTATGTGACGTCTATGTCTATTAGTCGTCTCTCTGTCTATTCGTCTATCTGTAGGTAGGCACCTATAGTATAAATAATATTGATATTTATCGTCGTTTTTTCTTTACATTCTACATAGGTATTCATTACATTCTACATAGGTATTCATTACATTCTACATAGGTATTCATTACATTCCTACAAAACATTATCAATAGTAATGCTAATGTTATTAAAAAGTACAGATGTTACTGTTAGGTACAGACTGTCTGGCTTGCACTGGAGTGCCTCGTGTCATCATAAAATTCTGCAATGTTTCTGAATGCAGATAGGTACCTTTTTTAAAACCACACTTAAGAAACTAAATGATGAATCATTAACATGTAGCTATACTAGATGAGGTTTGGGTAGTTATGTAAACTTTAGAATAAATATTTAATAGCTTAATTTTCGGCCTTTTTTACATTTTTAATTAACTTCGCTCCGTACTTGTGTTGTAAATTCATCTTGTAAATTAAATTTCAACCACTTCCCGGTAAACTTCAGTAATTCACATGACTATAAAATTAAAACATAACATATTACAGTCAGCTATAAAAGGGAGTATTTACTTACGAATTGGCTATGCAGTTATGAATCCGATGGTACATACACATGTAAAACCAACTTAGAATCGGTGTCGCTATGATTAAAAAATAATTATTAGGTTACATACATATATATATATTCGCATGAAGAAGTCCTAAAAGCCTTGTTACATTTGTCCTAGTTAGCTTCCTAAATGATTAAGTTTCTAAATTTAGTCAAGTGTAACGACATTTAGCAAGTACAATTACTATGAAAACTAGTTAAGGCCTTAAAGCTGACAATATTTTTCATTCGTTGAATATAGGTACCTGCATATTAATATAGGTATTAGTACTATAGTAGGTAAGTCACAGGATGTCACTAACTACATACAATAATCATACTTTGATATAATAAAAAAAATCTGATTTTAAGTTTAGTGAACCGTAAAGCTATAACGTGTTCCACGATCTGTCTCACTAATTAAATACCCAACACACAACAGATACATTGTCGGGGTAGAATTTATTGTTTACAAATGTGAAATCTTGGAAGTGATAAAAACTTTGTGTAGACAGTAGGTAGAACCCGTTGTTAGTTGCTCGTGTCAGCTTTGTTAAACAACTGAGCGGAACTGACCATATGGTGACCAAGTGACGGGAACGGCCCTAGCGTTAGCTGTTTTGTTTGTTCACAGATAAACTGCTTACGTAGATTTATTTTGAGAGTCACGTAATATGAAACAGATTTTGAAATGTATTAACGAAAATATTTTAACTAATAGTTTTCGCGGTATTCAATTGACATAACTACAAGACATAAGGATAAAATAGCCTTACCCTCAAGTAATTTAGAAATAAGTAACCAAAGTCCTCACGTAATGAGTATAAGAATTTTCAACCACCTTCCAAGGGAAATAAGCGAAGAGCAAAAATACACCAAATTTGTCAATAAGTTGAAACCGTACCTCATAGAACACTGCTTTTATTCTTTGCAAGAGTTTTTTGACGCAAACAAATTTCATTCATACCTATCTTTACACTATACCTAAATGTTAGTCTTAGAAGTAAAATAAACTTATCATTTTAGGTTATTGTGATTTTAAGATAAAATTTGCAATACCCTTATACGGTCTCATGTTGATCTGTGAAAAGTGTGAAATATTGTAAGGCCTGTACACTAACATGAATGCAATAAAGTTCTATTCTAATAAAAATAGAAATCATAATGGCATAGGCACTTACTGTTTGTTACAAATACTTTTTATTTAACCAAAAATGGGATTGTAATCCAGGTAGTGTAAACGGGATGGCGTGGGCAGTTGGGTAATGAATGGGAAGAGTACATTGAAATAAAGGTCAGTGGGACAGTAGGGGTGAGAGAGGGACGAGTTGGAGTTGGACGACATCTGACTCGACAGGAATTCAGTAAGAAACTAAAGTACATACGACCGTAATATTATTGTGTATAAATTAAAGTTTCACATATAAAAATAAACTGTTATCTAGGTTTTAACTTCTATTTTGTCCGTACTTACCCCATTTTACGGTATCTAAACAACATATATCCTAAAGGGTTCATCAAAGTACGTAACTATAAAGTACCTACTTACATATTAAATACGATAAAACGTTATTTGTATTAATGTTACTCCGCTTAAGTATTGCTTAATTTAACGTCAAATTATTATTATGTTTGACCCATGTGTACTGTACTGGTTTTAAGTTTTTTGCGATTAACAATTTCTATAATATGAACTCACAAATTCGTCACAAAATTCACGACAAATCCTCGATTATCCCATAATCCAGTTAGTCTCTTGTTTGACCGGCTTAGGGATTAATATTGGTTTTTACACATTAAGACTTCTTTTACGTTTCTTTGTGAAGATAATTTATGTTACACCGGACGTGAATGAGGTAACTACCTATTAATTTAAAAACGTAACCATGATTTTCGCAAAATAGCATAATCAAATAGTTATGTATGAATAATTGTATGCATGGATACATATACGTACTTAGCTGAAAGGAATTTAAAAACGGAAATTTTATAATAATACCTAAAATCTTTAATTGCAGAACCCAAACCGATTTCACAAAAATAGTTTAAAAACTTTATAGCAAAGTAGGCGGTTGTTGCAAACTATATTGTACATAACTCTAGGTAGAGTTACTATATTCCTTGTCTCTATAATATTATATATTTTTTTTGCTATGCCCTCGCATTCTTAAGATTCACATCACCTATAATGGATTGATAACCGTAGGAAAAAATGGTCTACACATTAACACGAAAATAATGCTAACGTGAAACTTAAGACCGGCAAAATACAAACAAATAGGTACTCGTAATTAAAAACAAAAAAAAGGATCCCGACGAAGCGATAACTTCCTCCATCGAACTTTTGAAGTCGGTTAAAAAAGCAAATACATTATTTTTAACACGTAAATGTAAGTACTTACATGTTATAAATAACTAAAAACATGATTATTTGTTGTCGCAGGTTTGGCGGAAGAAGAAGACGGGAGGCAAGCAGCAGGTTGAGAGATTTAGTGTGATGGACTGACATTGTCACATGTGTTATCTCTCAGTGGACCCTATAATCTAACCAGTGAGACAGATGCTTAGTTAGTTCCGTTTGAGGGAACTACCTACTTAACATATTGCCATTATAGTGAAATCTTTAGTTGTCAAGAGAGCGTTCATAGTGCGAGGAGTTAGTACGTAGGTATGTATATTTGTTCACCAGTGACTTATGTAAGGTAGAAAAGGCTACAAATAGGGTAAATTGTAATCGGACAATCACGTCTCCTGAGAAATAATTTGTATTGCGTATATTAGTGTAAATACGTAAGGTACGTAACTTACACAATTCCACATGTATTTTACACCTATCTTAGAAAGCTCTTCTGATACTTGTTCTAGTCTGTTGATTCGTCTTTTCTGTGTAATATTTGAATTATTGATTGTATACGTACTTATTCACTTTTAGAAATAACTATTGAAAGGTCTTTGACATGCACACCCATTAGCATGTAAGTTAGGTAAAACATTTTTGGCTTTAATATTTGAAATATTTTTATTTTGTTTAAAATATGGACATACTACGGTGTATATGTAAGGAGCATAATTAAAAAATTACCATTTCTGAAAGAGATTTCCACAGGAAGAAGGGGAAAGTGAATGCATTTAACCGATAACATTTAAATATCTGTAATAAAGTTTTTTTGTGGTTTGTGTGTTTTCTCCTAGTGGGAAATCAGATTTGTCACCACGGTTCAAGAACAGCAGACAGTGGAGCTAAACACTCCCACTGACTCCTGACTCCACTTGGTGAGTCTGTACTTAATGTGTTCATTTTTCCGACGTCTATATGGTCGTTTTGTCACTTTGTATACACGTAAGTACCATTCTGTAGTAACGAGAAAACTAAACTTAACCACAAGAGTATGTGTGCCATAAACATAATGTATTTTATGAAGAAAATGAAGTGAATAGGAGTAATAGTATGTAATATACTAATAGTAGGGAATAACTAAGTATGATCGGTACACAATTTGTACATTTAAGTGCAACCATGTAGTACAATACATTATTTAGTCAAAAATTGCAAAACTGAGTAGGCAGGTTCCACGGAATAGATAACATTAAGGGTACCGTATAGTTATGAATTTATATAAATAGGTACATTTAATTTAGTCAAATAATTTAAGTAGTTGAATAGATCTAAGTCATCAACAAAAGCCACAAACAAGAAGTGGTTAGTGCTGTCCTCTCTTCATCAATGACTATCCGATCCGATATGGTACAGGTTCTGAGAATGTTTTTAATTTATACTTAATTTGGATTTAACCATAATGTCAAATAAGGTTTTCTTTTTTGTTTGTTTTTTCGTCTTTTTGAAACTATAATATCCAAAATTTTGGTTACATTGTAACGAAATTAAAAAATTGTATAAATACAAAAGTGTGAATCATAAAATACAAGTTATGTGAAGATATGTTAAAAAAACCGTGGTTTGATTTTTTTTGTACTCTACTTAATTTATGGTATAGAAAAAATCGACTAAGTAATTATAGTATATAAAGTTCTGAAACAGCAATGGGCATCCATGTAGGAGTACTAACACTTAACAGCGCTACTATATATATATATTGATTTATTTACACGCTTTTACCAATGTCTATTTACTTTTCTTAAATCTTTCAACTAATCACAGTTAATAACTAATGGATAAGAAATAATTGATCATTAATAGTACCTACTTTTATTGGACTACCTACTTAAGTTGGCTTTTGAATTTGTGATAATTATCGTAAATGTGTGTACATAAATGTATTTAAACAATAAATGTTTATTTGTATTTAAAACGGTATCAGTCATTTTTAAAAGCACTATCCCTAATATGCATGATCTATTAGGTACCTCACCCGGAGTGTAAGTAACTACACTATGTACGTACATACATACATCTATCTACGAGTATTAGTTACTAGGCATTTATGATGTGCGGCGACGGCCCACGCCTGCCAGAGAGGCACATTCCAATTTTATGGTGCATCTAGCGCTGTACTAAGAACAATATATTTCCAAACATACCGTTCAGTAATAAGGATCAGTCCACCCACCGAAAATACTCCTTTTCTCAGGCTAATTTAGTTTGGTGATACAATTTTGGTGGTAGATTTATTATTTTCGTTACCAATCTTATTAATTAGTTCATCGACTTCATATTTATTTGGTGAGCGGTTAAATCATACTCATTTATTAATCTCCCGAAAGAATTGTATGGCTATCTTATCTGAGTTATCAACTTATCACTCAGTACAAAAGTGAAAAAAATTGTGCGCATCGAGTAAAGGTTGTGAATTTTTTAACATAGATAGAGTGCCCCACGATGAATATTTTTAGTATTGGAGGTCCGTACAATTTTTGGACCTTTTCAGAATTCATTTCTGGTATTAAAAAAAGTAAAATTTCATATTAAAAAAAAAAAGCTCTGCGGAGAGGAAACTCATCAGAAAAATATTTTTATTAGAACATTATACAACTAATAAATATCATTATTTTTGAATAAAAAGTTTTTGTGATTCAATTCGTCAATATACGTTGTTAAATTTTCAAGTGACTTTCCTTCGTCGGTAATTGACATTGGCCAATTTTTGCCGAATTCTGAAATTTTGGCCAACGGCGTAGATTTTTAAACGGCATGTATTTAACGCTGCTAAATAATTGAATTTGGATAGCTATAAAAATTCAAAATGGGTACCAAAATTAATAGGTTGGCGACTAATACATACATTACATTATATTATTTCAATATGGGCTGTTTTTAGGGTTCCGTAGTCAACTAGGAACCCTTATAGTTTCGCCATGTCTGCCCGTCCGTCCGTCCGCCCGTCCGTCCGTCCGCGGATAATCTCAGTGACCGTTAGCACTAGAAAGCTGAAATTTGGTACTAATATGTATATCAATCACGCCGATAAAGTGGTTAAATAAAAAGTGGATTTTTTTTTTATTAGGGTACCTCCCCTATACGTTAAGTGGGGAGTGATTTTTTTTTTCATTTCAACCCTAACGTGTGATATATTGTTAGATAGGTATTTAAAAATAAATAGGGGTTCACTCAAATAATTTTTTAATAATATAAATAGTTTCGGAAATAATCGCTCCAGAAGTAAAAAAAAATGTGTCCCCCTCCCTCTAACTTATGAACCATAAGTTTCAAAAATATGAAAAAAATCTCAAAAGTAGAACTTTTTAAAAACTTTGTAGGAAAATTATTTTGAACTTAATAGGTTGAATAGTTTTTGAAAAAAATTACAAAATAATTTCTGAACTAAGTTTGTAATTTAACCGTATAAGCAGGTGTTTATTGTACCTGTAATTTCTACAAAATTACAATGAAATGACGTGCTTTCAAATAAAGTAAAAACGGTGAAAATCGGTTCACGCAATAAAGAATTATCGCATAAAAATCATCTTCCATACTTTGAGCTCGCGCGCAATAGTTTACTTAATTTGCCGATAGATGTCGCTGTACGTGGAACGCTCATATCATACATCCTACATGGCGGTGTTATTTTAACTCTTAAGTGGGGACACTTACTGTGACGGACGGAAAACTACGGAACCCTACACTGAGCGTGGCCCGACACGCTCTTGGCCGGTTTTTTTAATGTCTTAATAGCCATTGTTTAACTATAGGTAGGTATCAAATAATTATATTGAAAACTGAATTTATAACTGGGAAGCATTTTAAGAAGCTTTTTTTTAAATCGAAAACGATTACCTATTAAATTAAAAATAAGGTACTTTTAAAATATTTAGGAAGCAATTAAAGTGAATTACATATTCAATATTAGTACAACGGGCAACTTTACACTTTAGAGGGCTTTAATTATAAGATAAAATGGATTCTTAAAAAGTTACTAGGGTCTATGAATATTGGTAGGTAAGTATCTATAGTCAGATATCTAGAACCAAAATTCATATGCCACATGATTTAGAAAACCGGTCAAGAGCGTGTCGGGCCACGCTCAGTGTAGGGTTCCGTAGTTTTCCGTCCGTCACAGTAAGTGTCCCCACTTAAGAGTTAAAATAACACCGCCATGTAGGATATGATATGAGCGTTCCACGTACAGCGACATCTATCGGCAAATTAAGTAAACTATTGCGCGCGAGTTATAGTATGGAAGATGATTTTTATGGGATAATTCTTTATTGCGTGAACCGATTTTCACCATTTTTACTTTTTTTGAAAGCACGTCATTTCATTGTGATTTTGTAGAAATTACAGGTACAATAAACACCTGCAATGGGCACATTTTTTTCAACTTCTGGAGCGATTATTTCCGAAAATATTTACATTACCAAAAATGATTTTAGTAAACCCCTATTCATTTTTAAATACCTATCCAACAATATATCACACGTTAGGGTTGAAATGAAAAAAAAAATCACTCCCCACTTTACGTATAGGGAAGGTACCCTAATAAAACATTTTTTCCCACTTTTTATTTTACCACTTTGTCGGCGTGATTGATATACATATTAGTACCAAATTTCAGCTTTCTAGTGCTAACGGTCACTGAGATTATCCGCGGACGGACGGACGGACGGGCAGACATGGCGAAACTATAAGGGTTCCTAGTTGACTACGGAACCCTAAAAATGAAAGGTGCCTTTTGTATAGTATTACCAAAATACCAACCTAGTTAGTAGAGCATAATGAATGGTGCCTTTTGTGTAGGTATTACCTAAATACCTACCTAGTTAATAGAAAATATGAAGGGTGCGTTTTGTGTAGGTATTACCTAAATACCTACCTATACTTCCTTTTTTTTAGATTAGAAAAATCGTGCGATTGTCGTAGTTTTCCCTCATAGGGCTGAAAAAAAAGATACATAGGCGAAATGGATCGTTAATTTTCTATTGTGAAAAAAAAAGTCTTCTTAAGTTTTAACGGAAAAGAAAAAAACATATTGCAGTTTATAATAATCATTACCTGTTGTTTATTGACATAAAAAAAAAACCGGCCAAGAGCGTGTCGGGCCACGCTCAGTGTAGGGTTCCGTAGTTTTCCGTCCGTCACAGTAAGTGTCCCCACTTAAGAGTTAAAATAACACCGCCATGTAGGATATGATATGAGCGTTCCACGTACAGCGACATCTATCGGCAAATTAAGTAAACTATTGCGCGCGAGCTTAAAGTATGGAAGATGATTTTTATGGGATAATTCTTTATTGCGTGAACCGATTTTCACCGTTTTTACTTTATTTGAAAGCACGTCATTTCATTGTGGTTTTGTAGAAATTACAGGTACAATAAAAACCTGATTATACGGTTAAATTACAAACTTAGATCAGAAATTATTTTTTTCAAAAACTATTCAACCTATCAAGTTCAAAATTATTTTCCTAGAAAGTTTTTATAAAGTTCTACTTTTGAGATTTTTTTCATATTTTTAAAACATATGGTTCAGAAGTTAGAGGGGGGGGGGGGACACATTTTTTTTACTTCTGGAGCGATTATTTCGGAAATATTTACATTATCAAAAAATGATTTTAGTAAACCCCTATTCATTTTTAAATACCTATACAACAATATATCATACGTTAGGGTTGAAATGAAAAAAAAAATCACTCCCCACTTTACGTATAGGGGAGGTACCCTAATAAAACATTTTTTTCCACTCTTTATATTACCACTTTGTAGGCGTGATTGATATACATATTAGTACCAAATTTCAGCTTTCTAGTGCTAACGGTCACTGAGATTATCCGCGGACGGACGGACGGGTAGACATGGCGAAACTATAAGGGTTCCTAGTTGACTACGGAACCCTAAAAACAAGTTGTATAATGTATATGTAGTAGTGTTTCTACTAAAAAATAATGACCAAAATATTCAATGAAATTATTTGATTATACCTAGATAGTAGTCATGTGACTCATGTGCCTACCAAGTACCTACCTTTTGGAAGTAGGTATTACCTAAAGCTCAAGTGCTCAATGTATACATTCAAAATACGTAATAAAGAGAGGGAAAATTGCATACTACGGGCTCCATACAGATCATGACAAATGCACTGAACTTTAACTTTTAATCACAGTTAAGCTCCTTGTTCCTTTGCTCGTCTTGGCACCTAACTCTTCCTAGGCTTATTTAAAAATACAAATTAGTCAGTTTTTTTTTAAATATTTATTGCCATGGAAGATTCATGTGGAAAACGACCATTACCTAACCAACATGCATACCGGTCGCGCAGACAATTTATTTTTATACCACGACGGTGGCAAACAAGCATACGGGCCGCCTGATGGTATAGTTACCATCAGGCGGCCCATTAACCCTAAGGTTTGCAAAACATTTTATTTAATTTTCTTAATTACCCCCTTAAAGCAGCAGGAGACATACAACCTACAAAATTTCAGCTCAATCGATCTAGCAATTTCGGAGCAAATAGACATTGTGACAAAACTGAGTAGTACATGCTTCCTTTTAAACCATTTTGGTACGGAACCTTAAAAATATTCCAGTTTCCTGAAATTTTAGTGCTGGCGTAATTAAAATGATACCAGCAATTGATACCCAAAAAATGGTTAATTAGGTAGAAACGAATAGCTGGCAATAAATATTTAAACCAAGCCTGCTTTGAATAATAGATGCCAAGTTAATATTTTTGTTGCCAACCTATTATTTCAAGTTCCCGGTAAATTTTTTGGTCAGCTATATATTGCTGCCGTTTTTCAATGATATGATGCCATATGTTTGAGGCTTATAAAAAAATATTGTTGCTAAAATATTAATTCACGGCCAATTTATATTATTATATGCCTTAGAAAAGTTGCCGATTCATGTTTTAGATACCCGGAAAATTATAAGCCTTTTTAAACCCGCGGAGGCCGCGGCGGCGCGGCGGCGCGGCGCGCGGCGCACATGTCTAGTGTAACGTTTTTCTTTAATTAACGAACGGGCTCTCTAAAGAACCTTTAATTTTTTCAAGATTCATAATTGTTTACAAGTTATGCATTATTTCTTTGTGAAACAGAGAATTTCAAAATTAGTTATTCAACACGATTCCAAGGAAAAAATAATTTGAGAATTTCGTTAAGGACGTAGATATTTATCACGTAAAACCCAAATAAAAAAATAATTACCTACTGATGCTATTTATCATCATTATATTAGAAAGACAGATGTTAGTACGTTAAGGTTTAATTTCATTGTTCAAACTAGTTGTCGTAAAAAAATCTGCCACCAACTTTATTGCCAAATAAGACGATGAGGGCCAAGCAAAATATATAAAAATATAATAATAAGGACAACCGAAACAATGAACTTTCATTGTTTTATTACAGCGTCCCAGTTCGTGACCACCTTGATTCTCAATATACATCATGGGTCTACCCACAGATCTAGTATAGACAGATGGTTTGACAAATATCAAAAGTGCGACAAAAACTGAAATGCTAGAGTGTGGGTAAATTGTCTATGTGAGCGTAAAAAATAGTGGTGCCAAGTACAACAGGTCAATTATCTATCGATATTTGACTTTATTATCGATAAGTTGCAACGTTAAATTTATATTCATGTTTTACACTAAACGGCATATTAAAATTCTAGAAAACTAAAATATATTTATTCAGAATTATTTTATATTTCACACGATTAAATATGATCTGTTAAAAAGCGGGTTCATGTTATTTTACAGAAATTAAGATGTTGGCACGCCTTTAGATTTGTCATTTTTTTCTCTCGCACTTGTGGAGTGTTTATATACGTGATAGTTTGTTTTTTACATACTTCTTTATTATAGCGTTATTAATTGTGACGCTAATAAAATCGCATGCAAATGTAGTCTTGCATCAATGCAATCTTGGTGGAGTGGAAGTTGGGTGGAAGTCGAAGTGGTAGGCGCAGCACACACTTAAGAGTGGAATTTAGCTTTCATAGATAAAAGTAAGCGGAATGACATAATGTTAATACGAGATTTATTATTTATTATAATTCTTTCGAAGCTATAATTATAATTTTCATATCGAACAGTTATCGATATTATGCCCCTACGATATTTTGTCAAACCCTAGCGTAAAATGACAATTTTGATTTTTACACAAAATTATCTTTAATATTAACTATTATGATAAAATATTCACATGCAGTAAAAGAGACATTAATATTTAATGGTATCAAACGGTTATTTATATGATTTATTTGGCTAATTTGATAAAATATGGTTTCAAAAACAACGATCGGAATATCATATTTACCTGTGAAACGAGTGATTGCCTGGGTTTTTTATTTGTGTAGTTGTGCAATCCGGGACGCAACACGACACCATTCTTCTTTTGTTTCATTCCAGGTAAATGAACAGCGGATAATATTATATTTTTCAAGATTAAATATGAGCACTCCCGACGCAGGTGTTTAAGTGTAACGAGTGATGTCAAAAGTCGTCCTGCTAGGAGACTGATCATGTATCTCTTTCGCACTCGCGGAATGTTCATATACGTGTTGGTTTCTCTTTTGCGCACTTCGTCTGTCTTTTAGCAAAGCGCAATTTTAGGTCTGTGGGTCTACCTATATACCATGGGTATACCTTACAGTCACGGAATTGTTGAGCTTTAAATTTACGGTTCAAGCTATTTTCTTTTAGACTTGGCTAGTTTTCACCAACAAACCCAATTTCAAACAAGTAAGAGTACTTAACATAAAAACTACCCATCAGCCCAGTCAAAGTCAGTCAGTTGCTAAACACACGGCTGCTGCGTCGCCAGTTACATTTCCTCTGAACTTGGCTGGACACGCTACCGCGTGTTTAGATAAATGCTTGTAAAAATAATAATAAATTAGACCCGGGCCACACACTAACTATAAAAGAATTGTTTTTAGTTACTTGTTCGTAAGTATACCTAAAATCTAAATCGGCGTTAAAATAAAAATAAATAGTAGTTTTGACTATATTTTAATATGATATGTAACTATGTATGTATCTACGAACTGCTAAAATTAAGGAACCTATTGGCTCCGGGTAAAACTCATTTCGGTTTGATTTTAAAAATATACTGCATCAATTCATTTTTAACGCGTGTGGCATGTCACAGAAAATTAAACTGTGATTCTTCATACAATCAATTCTTGATGTCATCGACAAGTGGCACTCATTGCTTGATTTGGACGTCGCATTCCAAGGTTAACAAAAAACTTCAAGAGCTCATTCAAGGAGCACGATAGATTGATCACAACGCTGAATGAGACACGTCCACCAGCGGAGTGGATCTTCGAATCCGGCTTATTGCGTGTTACCACTGAGTCAATAATGCGCAGTCAGGGCTCTCTGGGATTGGTTGAAGGCACCGAGTGTTGACAACTTCAAATGACGTTCCGCCACCCGCGCGCATCCCATTTGATTTAACATTTCATTTGACCGCGACCCACAGCCCACGGAAAACCTTTCCTATAGATACGTATTGGTTTAATTATCTAGGTTTTGAATTAAGATGTCGGAAAATAGTTAAGGACCATATGATTTTTGAAAGACCTATCCAACACTACCCACAACGACGCTCGTAGGGGATAAAGAAAAATTTACACCTTATCCCACTAAATATACGAATAGAGTGTAAGTATTTTGTGATATATATGTATTATGTGTTTACACATACCTACCATATCACAGCATTTTAGTAAGTAGGTACAAGCACAAGTTGTGTAATTTTCTTAGAATATTATGTAAATAAGCCATTGGCTTCAAGATCGCCCTATGATTTTTTCATCTCATTAGGCACTGGTCCCACCGCGGGCGAGTAACTATGAGCTATCGGCTATTTTCTAGCCCAAGAAACGAACAAAAGATAATCGCTCCCGTGTAAATAAAAGAGAGAGATGTATATGTATAGTCCATCGCAGTGTGAACAGCCAGCGATGAACTATAAATATATATCTCTCTCTTTTATTTACACGGAAGCGATTATCTTTTGTTCGTTTCTTGGGCTAGAAAATAGCCGATAGCTCATAGCTTACTCGCTCGCGGTGGGATCAATGCCATAGATACGTTCTTAACATGATCCCACGGTAGTTTTGTTTTATCTGCAACAAGCAATAATAGTACCTATAGGTATAGAGCATTTTGTGTGTCATTCCCAACGGGTTTTTAGGGTTCCGTAGCCAAATGGCAAAAAACGGAACCCTTATGGATTCGTCATGTCTGTCTGTCTGTCCGTCCGTATGTCACAGCCATTTTACTCGGAAACTATACGACGTATCTGAATAAAATTTACACATAAGGTGTATTTTGTATGCCGCTACTTAGTTATGGAGTTAAATTTGAAAAACAAAAATTTTTTTTAGGGGGCCGCATAGATGTAACTAAGTTTCAAAAAATGTTTTTTAACCAAATATCAACATGTGATACATCAATCGATAGGTCTTTCAAAATAACATTGAGGTTTCTTTGACCATTTTGTGATTCAGTGAATATTTTCTGAAATAATCGCTTCGAAAGTCAGAAAAATTGTGAAGCCCCCCGGTAACTTTTGAACCGTAAGTCCAAAAAATATGAAAAAATTTGAGGCGATGTGCCTATCATACACTTTCTACGAAAATTATTTTGAACATTATCGGTTCAGCCATTTTTGAGTTATCTCCAAAAAACTTCTTCCATAGGCATCAGATACGACCTTTTGGTATTAGTTTGGTTTTTTTACATTGAAGGTACGGAACCCTCCTATGCGTGGTCCGACACGCACTTGGCCGGTTTTTTACTTTTTTGTGTTTCTAAAGTGATTACGCGACAAGTACGATTGATAAAGTAATTAAAGGTACAGCGCGGTCAGGACAATGAGAGCACGCGGAAATAAAAGTAGCCGAAAAATTATACTTTATGTTGCTTAGACACACACAACATTCGCCGATGTGATGAAAATCTTGTTGTAAATTAGTCAGGCCTGCGTATTAAAAAAGGCAACACAAACAGGTATTTAGCAAGTAAGTAACAAACAACAAGTAAGTAAACATTAGTAATATAATCTTTTTATTTGTTTTGTTTTTGTGTGTTACTAACCAAATGGAATTTATATTCTGAAATAAATATTGTTGTATTGTATTGTATTTACTAATATGGTCGTTAGAAAATGAAACAAATGACAATTATACGTTACAAGATTTTTTTATCGCGATCTACATAGGTATTTAAAAACTATTCCGCGCAGAAATTCCCTTTGGACTTTTGTAACATTATTGTTTTAGTTAATATTTGCGTTATTGCTTCAATTAAAATAAAATGAGTATTTATCTTATGTTATAATTAAAACTTGTTTTAAACGTGGAAGCCCCGTCGGCTTTACACAGCAGTGGGATACGTACTCTAGGCTCAATATATAAATACAAAAGTTGTTTTATAACTATCGCGAGATATAGTACAATAATAAAATAAATTATAGGACGATACACTTTACGCGATGAGAGGCAGTTAGTACATTGTGCATCAAGGTGGGTAAGTAAATATCGCAAACGAGAATTAATAGTTTCACGACAGCCGCAGGCAATTTAACTACAATATTGTTACCCGCCGAGTTACACACAATTGATATAAAGTGTTTTCACATCACACTTGAGAAGAAAATAATTTTTATCAAAAACGAACCGACTTCACTTAACCTCCACCTTTCCAAAAGCAAATGCTCGAGCTGCTGTAAAAATTACTCAAATCACTATAGTTGTGCCTATAATAGTTGAAGAGTTCCCTCGATTTCTCCAGGATTCCATCATAAGACCCGGAACTGGTTACAATGGGACCAACTGTGAAGTCTATCAAACAAAAAAATAATTTTCCCAATCGGTCCAGCCGTCTTCGAATAATCGGTGAACATAAATACTTACATAAAAAAAGACAAAAAAATAGCAAGAATAACTAAGATCCCGACGAATTGATAACATCCTCCTTCGAAATCTTGAAGTCGGTTAAAAACTAAATTCCATGTGAACTATGTTTAAAAAATACCTACGGCGGGATCCGCTATATCGTTATTGTTTTGACAGGTTAGGCATCGAAGGCAAAGACACATTCGGCATACAGCTACAATTGAAAATCGTGTAAAAATATTGTGATCAGATTTAAACGGTATAAATTATTATTTCAAAATTATAAACAAAAACTAGCCAAGTACGAGTCGGGCTCGTGCCCTGAGGGTTCCATATTTTAAAAATCATCGAACATTGCGTTGTGTAACGAAATGAAAAAATTGATTGAGTATCAAATTTTGATTGAGAGAAGAATGGAAAAATTCACCGCGTCGAGCAAGATTCGAACTTGCAGGTCTTTTGGAACACCGAATCTTGTTCGACACGGTAAATATTTCCATTTTTCTTTCAATTATAAAATTTAAATGTCATGGTTCTAGTTCTATTGGAAATACCCTTAGGTTTTGTAAAATTGTTATCGCATTTTTTTTGTGACATAACAACAAATTAACTATTTTCAGTCATTTTCCTTCACTTATCTATGGGAAGTACCCCTATGGGTTTTGGGTCCACTGCGAAGTGTTAGAATATAAGGCTTAAATGGCCGTATCTTTGGATTGAATTGACTTAGAGCTTGATTTTTTACAGCTTCAAGGGATCGCAGACATACCTACCTACGTATTGTATTTGATGTAAATTTCCACTTGATAGCTCCACGCGTTCCTGAGAAAAAGGGTCTTGACAGTCAGATACACAGACAGACGGACAACAAAGTGATCCTATAAGGGTTCCGTTTTTCCTTTTGAGGTACGGAACCCTAAAAAACTATAACTCCCTTGGGAGTAAAATGCGATATTCCTCCCGGTTCACAAAAAAATGCTGGAATAGCATGTGTGATGACAATGAATGAACATGCCCAAGCAAATTTGGTAGGTATATCTTTCAAGTGCTTATTTTGGCAGAGTCTACTACTACACGATATTGTAGCTGGTATCGGTCGCTGAACCAGCTCTGTTTATTGTTTTTCTACTAAACCGATGTCGGTTTTGGCACAAAGCGTGTTTGTTTTATATATCAAGTCTTGCATTTCAGGTGCCATGATTATGTACCTAATGTAACGGAGTGGTCTTGGCATTGGTAAAAGTATTTACAAGGAAGTAGGTAAGTTTAACATGGATTGAGAGACACAACGAACAACATACCTATATAGTAAATAGGTATAGGTCATGTCACGAGCTATTGTTACGACAAATATAATTTACCTCCTTAGAACCATCTATATTTTCTAAAAATGAATCCCGCATATAACTAAATAAAAATACAAATCAAATTTTGAAATATTACGGTTCGTTTCCTTGAATGGGCCTTATAGTTACATGACAAAAAACAACGTGTGCCGAAGTAACCAGGGTAGCCTAGACGTAAAGGCGATTGCCGCGAATGCAGAAGACGCTGGTTCGTTTCCAGCTCTGGGCCCCGGAGGCCTCGGTCACTTTTTCTGTCGTATGTGATATCAATTTCAGTTTGTAATCTATTAGCGCACAGTTAATCCAACATGAAAATTCAAATTATGTATTTTTCAATCGTGTACACATGATCAGTGCTGTAGATAATCTCATGTTTATTCGGCTCCCTTAATGGCCCGCTCGGTTGGCGCCGTCAGAGTAAGCGCAGTCGTGTATCATACACATAAGAAAATAATCCGCCTTGAGTTACGATCCGGGCCATCCACGCGCTTCAGACTTTCAAGGAAGTCTGTATTACAGTTTGAATTTATAGCCTTTAAAAGTTTAGTGGTAATAACAACGCTGAATAAAAGTTAATCCTATGGTGCTGACTACCGAAATATTTACACGTTGGATAATACCCTGTCTTTATTTTGCGATTTAGTACATGCCTACGTACTTAGGTAGGTATAGCGAATAGAATTAGGAACAAAATATAAATATTATAAATATTTCGTGCTCCCTACAAATATTATAATAGCGAAAATAATTTTATCTGTTTGTTATCTCTTCACGTTAAAATTACTCTACATTTACTCAGATGAAAACAGGATATAGGATAGTTTTTTGTTTCACGGAAACCATCCCTTCATATGATCTAATTGAATCTTTCCTATTAGGTACTATAATTTTACTTGGCTATAAAAATTGCTTAAATTTGATTATTTGTACATATTAACTATAGGTACTAACTAGACTACACACCTGGCACGTAATTGGACCTGCCTATTGAGCATGTTAATTCAAAATTGATAGAATTTTTAAGCCGAGCTAAACTAAAAATCTCACCTCTACCTGTTCACTAGGTTATTAGAACAGAGTAAATACCCACTGAAATAAAAAGTATTAAAACAAAATACTTAAAGCGAGAAATCAATGAAAAATACAGAATTCTAATCTAACAACGCGGTGGCAAGTCCGTGCCAAATTAGACTCGATAAAGTAAATATTTATCTAAGTTTCAATATAAACGTAGGAGGTGAGGATAACCGTCAAATCAAATAGCTTGCGACCGGCCTGTGGCTGCGGCCGCCGCGGGTGGCGGCACGGCTCAAATATCCAGCTTTTAAACTATTTCAAAATTAACATTTCGTTTTCTTAGTGGACCACTGATCGTAGGATAATTATGTTTTTAAAATATTTCGCAAATTTGTAGTTTTTGAAACTGCTTTTTAGTGTTCAATAGTCATCCTTATTGTTTCGTAAATATGTGAATCTGCGGCTTTGCTCAGTTAGACCAGAATGTAACTATTAAATATTAAAATAAAATAAAAATAAACTACGCAGAACGTTGTGAACCGATTTCGATAAAACATGTCTGAGATAAGATCGCTAGACAACCTACTTTCAAATAAAGCAAAACTCAAATTGGTTCATCCGTTAAGGGGGTACGGTGCCACAGAGAGACACACACAAAAATAGCGGTCTAACTCATAATACCCCTCTTTTTGAGTCCGATAGGCTGAATGTTAAAAATGTTTTGTTTCGCTTAACATACCTACCTATAGACGGAGAGCTGGCCACGACAGATATGACACAATAATGAGAGCAACGAAACAGCTCTAGTTAGTTTGCTACTATGCTTATCTCTAGATCCGGACATCTGGCAGCTGTCAAGTGGTGGACGTCAAAGAATGCACTATAAGAATATAAATCCTAGAGTTCTGGGTTTGATACCATTTTATGAGAAATTATATAAATAACTAGATTATATCATTGCCAAAAGTTTCCGTCGGGGGAAAATAGTACCAAACGACGTATAATGTAATTCATAGTGTGTCGTCTGTTTTTGTTACCGCAATAATACGCTATGTTTTTTGTTCTAATGTTAAAATAGCCCCTGTACTCTACGATTGAGACAACTTCGGCAGTTTTATCTATTTTGGGATTGCTATTTTCCAATTGAATTTTTTTTTCTAGTCTGTCACTCTAACCTCCACACTTTAAAAGTTGCCAGATGCCCGGATCTAGCAATAGGAAAGTATATAAATCTTAAGGTTTTATTAACTATCGGTTATTTATTGCTTTCATAGGTACCATATGGTGGTACATTGCATAAAACGTTCAGCTATTAGGGCGCTGCAAATTACAATTATTCCTTATAACCTAAATAAAATATACAGAACATAAGTTCTACAGCGAAGCATCTGCAGTATAATTTATATAGATCATTAAATGGCTAGATATTGTATGACTACTATTTTACACATGAGATCTTTCTTTGCAATAATTTCATCATTTATATTATAATGTTTCTGAACTTTTTACCTACTTAGCTTTCGAAAAACTCTTGCATTGTATAAAAGGTATTATCAATTAAATATTCCGTAATTTTTTGTTTAATATAGGTACTGTCTTTATTTTATTTTTTTATAACCTTAGGGAGTTTGTTATATATCTTGAATATCTTGATACACATAATGTATGGACTAGAGCTATGCATTTCTAGATAAAAAAATGGAACAGGAATATTATTTCTAGGACGTACATTAAAATTGGTTTATTTAACAGCGGGAAGAAGTTATTATATTTTCTTTTCAATTTGCATATTTCGAGTATGTATATATGCATACGGTAAATGTTAATATCTTTAGTTTGCGATAGTGGGGTCTGTAGCTGTCTGGTAACTGTACGAGTATGTTAGCTAGGGTTCTAACGAAATCCTTTTGTTGAATAAACAGATCGATTACATCTGTACTACTGCCCCCATATAATAATTCCGTATCGGAGCCAGGAGTGAGCAAAACCATAGAAAGTGTATAAGGCAGTTTTTAAATGTGCATGTTTTTGTACTACTTCTTCTAAATGAAGATAATTTTGAGGCGATCTTTTTGATATGGAGTTTCCAATTTACATTTGTGTCTATATCGAGGCCGAGGAGATGTGAAGAGTTTAATTCTAAAGTTTGGATATTATATTTATAGTCAATGTATATATTTATCTAGACTTTGTTTTTGGTGCGGTCTAAACTGCATAATTTTGGCCTTTACTAAGTTTAATTCAAGATTGTAGAGATTTAACCAATCGACAATTTTAGTGAAGGTTTAAAATAGAGTCTAGGGTAATTTCGTGGGATGCGTATGGAAAACCTATGGAGATATCGTCTGCAAATAGGATACTAGTATGTTCAATACTTTTGATAAGATCATTTATGTATATTAAGAATAAGAGGCAGCCGAGTACAGTACCTTGCGGTATGGATCTTGACATAGTCACGGTTCGGATTTTACGTGCTCAATTAACGTGGTTTTATGATTGTGATATTCTATTTGGATGTATTGCTCTCGATTAGCTAAGTATGATTTAAACGATGTACGGGCAATACCTATCACTCCGATGTTGTATGTAATAAATAAATAAATATTATGGGCAATCTTACACAAATCAACCTAGTCCCACGGTAAGCTCACTAAAGCTTGTGTTGTGGATACTAGGCGATGATATATAAATATAGATAAATACTTCAATACATAGAAAACGCAGGAACAAATACCTGTGATATACACACAAATAAATGCCCTGACCAGGATTCTAACCCGGAACCTGCTTCATAGGCAGGGTCACTAGGTCACTACCGACTAGGCTAGGAGGCCGTTAATATATACTTTACTCAAATCTAAAAGTAACCCAATGGCGTAGTTTTTGCTGTCTATGATATTCAGTATTTCTTAAATATAGGTGCGCGGCGTTCTTGGAATCTCCGTTTTTATAGATCGGTTTTATCACAGATCTTTTTGAGTAGGTCTGATGACCGATAAGAACTCTGTGATAAAACAATGGAAGTCAATTGCGTTTGAGTTTGTTAGAATGATGCAACACTAGATGACTGTTGCAATAAAAGTACATTCGGAGTTAAAACCTTGTATTAAAAAATTAAATAAGAAAAACTTGTTTTAAACATTTCTAAATCCGCGTCTATGTCGTTATTTTTTTAAGGTTTACTAATAAATTGTTTGTTAAATGGTTTTTTTGTCAATTTGTCTGTCACGTAATCGACATTGGCAGTATGAGGCGTGCTTTATCCTTTTAAGAAAAATAAACTAAGGAGCGAAGCTAATTTATGATGTTTAATAAGAATCGTTTTTACCGGCCTCAGCTGGAATGTTGCTTATGTAGTTACTATTAATAATTTAACGGATAGTACTATTATTAACTAACTTATATATAAACAAAAACATTAATAATCATTATTTTGACAAAAACGGAACTTAATCGCGTACACCTACTTTTATTATTTCCCTGACGTTTCGAGGAATTGTATCAGCATCTCTTAGCTGCGTGGGTTCTTGTCAAAATAATGAGTGAAAATCGTGTAAGTTTAAATCAGTAACATGAATAATGTTTTACATATAAACATTATTTGTGGTGGCGAGCTAGACTCAATGACATGTAAGTGTTTCAAACATGAATTGGCTACAGGAAAAATATAATAAATATGTACCGGGCAAAAACAAATACTCGTATTTGTTGCATAACAAGTTTATTCTCGAAAAAGAAAAGTAACTTTTCTGTTCCTCAAAGCTAAGGATACTGAAAACTACCTTCTGGTTTTATCTATAATATGCATAGCTAGAAGTCTGACTAGCCAAATATTATTGACAGATATTTCCTTGTTGTATCACCATTCAAGTCTATGATTTTAAAAAAAAGCTAAAAGTCTGTTGTCACTTTATGTCATTATTTCAAATTGTTCACGGTTTATAAGGGGTTTATTTTAAATAATATTAAAAATAACTGTACCGAGTGGTCCGCAAACACGGATAAACTAGATGTTCTGGAAAATATCAATACAATCAAAACATTGGAACGTAAGAAGTTACTTACTGAAAACCAATATTTAGGAGAAATCTGTGGACTTGGTCAGTAGTAATTTTATGTCAAAATATAAATAATAATTTTAACCAAAAGGAACCGACTTCACTTAGCCTCCAAAGCAAATGCTCGAGCTGCTGTACAATATACTCAAATCAATATAGGTGTGCCTATAATAGATGAAGAGTTCCCTCGATTTCTCCAGGATCCCATCATCAGATCCTGACCTGGTTATAATGGGACCAACTGTGAAGTATACTCTTTCAAACAAAAAAATAAGTTTTCAAATCGGTCCAGCCGTCTCGTCGTCGAATAATCGGTGAACATACATAAAAAAAAGCAAAAACAAAGATGCCGACGAATTGATCCTCCTTCGAAATCATGAAATCGGTTGAAAATATTTTCGCGAGACATGTCTATACAGTGCGTAAACCAACTAAAACCATCCCTTAAAACAAGTGAATAGGGAACTCAAGTACATATGTAGTTATTAGATTGTTTTTACTTGCTGCTGAGCATGTTTTGGCGAAATTTAATTTCTGAATGTATTTCTCTTGTTGCAGTCGGTTAAAGATCTTTCTAACACCCTGTGAAGCTTGTTTACTTCGTTGACTTCTGTTTGTTTACCTAAACCTACCTACCTACCCACCTTAATTATGTGTGCACAGAAGTCAAAAGTACTTTCTATTATCAAAACTATTATTCCTGCTACACACGGTGCGACCAGCCCATGATTTTTTTAATTTCCCGCCAAATATTTGTGCAATATTTTAATTGTCCGACTCTATATTAAGTTACGAGACAATCTAGGAACTAATAAATATCTGCCGGTGATCACTGTCAGGATTCAGTCCTTTTTCCCTGTATGAAACGAATGTTTCTCCTGGTTTCTAAAAAAGCGCGTTCGATTTGGTTGCGCTTTTTGGCAAAGGATACGAGACACACCAACAATGGTTGTTATTATAAATTTAAAACTTGTTGATATGCGCTGATACAATCTTATTCAGTTTATCTTGTTAGCCGTGCCACTTTAAACTATCTGTTGTTGACGTTTGCACTAGGTACTTTGCATTGCACTAGACTTTCGAAGAATTATCCAGTACTTAGTTAGGTTAAGTACTACCTCAATCTTGTCGTGCCGAATTTTATTTTGGTTGAAACGAAACGGGATTTCATTTGTGGTGAGTGTTGACAATATCATTGCCATCAAGTCTTCAATAAATGTTAAATGACAGTTGATAGACAGGGCGTTGTTTTCCAGTGGGGGACGGCGAAGGGCGTGGACGCCATGTTGGCGCGAGCGTTAGGGGAGCGCGCCCCTTCAGCCACTGTTTTGCTATCTATAGGTATGGTCCGAATTGAATTGTTTTTTGAACGCGTATGCGACCGATATATCTATATAGGTATGTACTGCCATGTATTTATTATACACGATAAATTAGTAGACCCTAGATGGCATGTCACTTATTGAACCTAATCGTATTCAATTTTAATTATGGATTTTTATGAACAATAATTCCTTGTGTGTATTCAATTTGATAATTCATAGTTTTTAATAGGTACCTAGTAGATAAGTATAAGACGTTATAACGGATTGATTAAGTGGTACCTATAATACTTAGAACGTACTTAGGTAGGGTACTTATATTGTTATTATATGAGGTTATAAATAAGGTGCGTTCGGGTAATTCCAAAAGAAAAAATGAATAGATAATTGGTATGGTGGAATGTTGTTATGAATGAAAAAAAAAGAAAATAAAATGAAAATATTTTATTTCACTATTAAACATGAATGCAGTCATGCACCCTATTTATACTTACTTATGTTATGGTATTTTTTATTGTATTTTATTTATTTCCAAACATATTACACAGTATTACAGTAGATACTAAGGCACTGTGGTATGCATACAATATTATTATTATTTTAGAATAACGTTAACATAGAGTTGTGTTATACAATAACAATAATCATAAATACTAACTGAAGACGGCCGATCATCCATCGCCTCACATAACCTCTTACATTCGTCACATAACGTCTTCCAACTACTGGCAAAAACATCGCAGTCAGGTGCTGACTTGAGAAGTGCGTTTAGGTATAAGGCATTATTACATCATCATGTACCTACGAAACAATATACTTCGGGTACCCCGTATCTATAGGTGGCAGTTTGATACGAATTCCATATCTCGGAAAACGAATAAAAAAATACATAAGTACTAACTTGCAAGATATTCAATACTTCCGTATGTTATCTACCCAGATAAATAGGTACTAGGTACCATGCAAAATAGTTTCTGTTGTGGTTACTGTATCTCGGCTTTACTTATTGGTTAATAGTAGGGATCCAAATTAAAACTTAAAAAAAAGATGTATCGATTTCCAAAAAGGATAAAATAATACAATATAATATATTATTTATATGCGTTACCAACTGACATGTTTGAAGTCGGTGCCAAGCCAAATTTGGAGGAGGTTAATACCACCAATTTTATGGTTTTGCGGTTACTGTATTTCGGCTTTACTTATTAGGGATCCAAATAAAAACTTTAAAAAAAAGATGAACCGATTACAAAAAGGATAAAATAATAAATTATATATATTACTTATATGCGTTACCAACTGATATGTCTGAAGTAGGTGCCAAGCCAAATTTGGAAGAGTTAATAGGAACGAGGCTATGTGTTCAGTGAATCGTTCTTCATGCTATAGAACTAATCGTTAATAATTCGTTTTGACCATGCGTTAACTGTTAGGCAAGTACAGAAAGTATAATCATGCGTCTTATGTTAATAAACTTTATTACTAGTTTTCGGACAATCCATATCTCGAACGAAGCCTATGCTTTGGTTTGAATTATTTATCCTCTTTCATCTAAGGCTTAATACCAAAGTATAAAGTAATTCATTGGCTTGATTAATCTTTCTATACTCAGACACACATTGTCAGTAGAAAAAGGCACGATATTCCAATTTTCTATGAAAGGCCATCCCTACGCGGATACATTTATTTTTTAAATTTGTCGCCTTTTTCTGATAACTGACAAAGGAAACGTGTCTCAGAGTATTATATACACAGGTACCACATTTCATCAAAATTGGATTAGTAGTTTAGCCGTGAAAAAGTAACACATAAAATCACATTCTTTTTTGCAATATAAGTACAGATGTTTTGTGATTTTCAGACTTGAAGCTGATTTGACCGGTATTGTAACTTTTTGGTTTGGCACCGACTTCAAAGATATTAGTTGGTAACGCATAGAAATTTATTTTATCCCTTTGGAAGTCGGTTTATATATTTTTTTAAGTTTCTATTTTCTCATTTTTATTGGATGTGCATCAGTGAAGTTGGGGACACCGAAGTAAGTTAAAACATAAATAAGTTGCATGTGCCACACGAGAACGACGTTATTTACTTTGCACCTCGTACCTTAGAGATCCTCGCTACATTCATGCTAATAAATTAGTAGAATCTCTACTGGTAACTATTTATGGAAGGGAATCCACGTGTCACGGTCTTCATTATCGGGTCCACTAATTGAGGAGTTCCCTCAATTCCTCAAGATTCCCATCATCAGGTCCAATCAAATTAGTACGGGGCTACTTTCGAGGTAAGTCTTTATAAACAAAAGAATCGGAATAATCGGTGAAGACATGAAAAAAGTTCATAATACACCCACTTAATGTAAGGAAAGTTCCACATATCATATGTGGTCTTCATCATTAGGTGCATTGCATAAAATAGGTGGGTTTTTCGAGGAAATGCTTCAGTTGCTGAGGCTTCAAAAATTAAGGAGTTCCCTCAATTCCTCATGGATCAGAACCTGATTAATGTGGACCCACCTTTGAGGTAGTTCCTTTCAAACAAAAAAAAATTGCTTAAATCGGACCACGAGTCTCTGAGTTATCTGTGAACATACATAAAAAAAAAACTGGCCAAGTGCGTGTCAGACCACGCATAATGGAGGGTTCCGTATATTCAAATGAATAAGAACGAAATTAATACTTGGTCGTATCTGATGCCTATGGAAGAATTTTTTTGGATATAACTCCAAAATGGCTGAATATATTGTACCAAACAATTTTCGTAGAAAGTATGTGATAAGGCGCATCTTCTCAATTTTTTTCATATTTTGGGCTTACGGCTCAAAAATTACAGAGGGGAACACAATTTTCTTCCGAACTCCCGAAGCGGTTATTTCTGAAAGTATTAACAAAATGTTTAAAAATAACCTCAATATTATTTTAAAAGACCTATGGATTGATGTGCAACATGTTGATATTTATTTGAAATTTAGTTACATGTATGGAGCGCCCTCTCTAAAAATATTATTTTCTGCAATATAACTACATAACTAAATAGCGTCATACAAAGTACACCTTATTATGTCAAAATTTTATTAAGGTATGTCTTATAGTTTCCGAGTAAAATGGACATGAGGAAACTTTTTTGCAATTTTGGCAACGGAGCCCTAAAAATACAAAACCGAACACAAAATTGAAGTCGATTAATAAACGTATCTCAGGTGCCTCGCTATCCTCTACCTCCTTTATTGTATAATGTAATATTCTTTTCACCTCACTAGCTCGGAAAGCCCTTTTTTATTCTTTAAAAACAGATAGCAAAACTGCATTTTATTCACAAGAGTGTAAAGAATATTTGAAATTTTTATACATGATTTTACCATAAAACGCTTAAAATCTTACAAGAAATTTTATTTTGATCGATCCAGTTTCATTGATTTTACATATTCCAGTTGTTTTTTTTGTACCAATGTAGTATTTTCCTCGCTTTAGTGAGGTGAAAAGATTTGTGTTACACACGGCTGCAAAGTTTTTTTTACGTCTCGTGTGTCGCAACACTCGCTACGCTCAGGATTATATTTTTGAACTACTCGCTCCGCTCAGGATTCTATTTTTAACCATAGAATCCATTCGCTAGCTCAGGCTTCAATTGCACATTCGCGGTTAAAATACAACTTTGCACCCTTATATAACAAATAACTATTATTTGTTTACGGCCATAGAGATTACGGCACACTATGTCTCGGATTTAAGTAGGTACGAGTAGGTATTAATTACTGACTTGCGTCTGGGTCGCGTGCTTCCGCTAGTGATTAGGTTCATACGTAAGTGCGGATTTTATAACACCAAACATTTTTAATAACAGCTGATGCTAACATCATAGAGGCAGAGCGCAGGATGCCGCGTGAATTTGATGTACTATGCAAATGGTCCCACGATGCAGGACTAACTATTAACTATCAAAAAACTAAAATACTGCATATACACTCTCCCTACATTAAAACCAACATTATACTAAAGATAGTAGCACACAAACACTCTTGCCTGCATAATCCAAGTTCATGCTGTGACTGTGAGCCTTTAACTGGGGACAGCACATTGACCATGTATGCAAGAGATTAAGAGTCATACTTAGTAACCTTACAATACTTAAAAATAAAATGCGTATAACACACTTCGACTTATATACACGGCCATGGCTGACTCAGTAATAAACTATGGTATATCTAGCTATGGAAGAACCTATAAAACTCACCTCCAACGAATATACAGTATACAGCTAAGAATCCTTAAAACCATTGTACCACTAAAAATCAAATACAAGTATAAACATAACTACGATCGCCTCTTTCAACATTGTAAAATAATGAATGTATATGATAAAATCAAACTGGCAGTGATCCTGGAGTACAAACATAATCTAGGAAAACTATACAGGTATAATAAGCTCAAATAACCTTAGAGCACTAAAAGATTCGAAGCACTTCACTATACCGAATAGTAACAACTTCTATGGACAGAGAGTGTGGTCCAGTTACTCACCTAATATCCTGAATGGTTTTCCTAGAAATGTAATAGACAACCTAGGGGAGAAACCCCATAAGCTTAAAATGATTGTCAAAAAAGCTCTGTTTGAGCAGTTATAGTTTATAGTCAATTTGTTAAAAATATAATTTAATGAAGAAAACATATTATGTAAAGCATGAAAATATATATACTATGTATGACGCTTGGCAAAAAATCTCTATAAATTGAGATTAAGGGTATCATGTAAATTTTTTTTATTTTTATTTATAATAAACAGTTTTTTTTTTATAAAATATATATTACATCTCTTTCGGATAATTGTATGTGTCTGACTACCTATATTAGCCACCTACTCTAGCTAAGTTTTTCTACAGTTTAAAAAAAACCAGCCAAGAGTGTGTCGGGCCACGCTCAGTGTAGGGTTCCGTAGTTTTCCGTCCGTCACAGTAAGTGAACGTCACACTTAAAACCAGACTAATGTCAAAAGGTCGTAACTGATGCCTTTGGAAGAACTTTTTTGGAAATAACTCAACAATGGCTAGACCTGTAATGTTCAAAATAATTTTCCTGAAACGTTTATCATAACGCGCATCTTCTCAATTTTTTCATATTTTTTGGACTTACGGTTCAAAAGTTACAGGGGGGGACACGCTATTTTTCCGACTTTTGAAGCGATTATTTCGAAAATATTTACATTATCAAAAAATTATTTTACTAAACCCCTATTCATTTTTAAATACCTATCCAACAATATGTCACACGTTAGGGTTGGAATGAAAAAGAAAATCACTCCCCACTTTACGTATCGGGGAGGTACCCTAATAAAAAAAAAAAAACACTTTTTATTTTACCACTTTGTCGGCGTGATTGATATATATATTAGTACCAAATTTCAGCTTTCTAGTGCTACTACTACGGTCACTGAGATTATCCGCGGACGGACGGACGGACGGGCAGACATGGCGAAACTATAAGGGTTCCTAGTTGACTACCCTGAAAAATTTTTGAAAAATTCATTCACTGTAACCAAACGTTTGAGTGAATAACAATACTTAGTACCTATTTTATACATTACTTTTCATCATTAATATGACATACTCGTATGTAGACTCGATAAAATATGAATGACATAGTTTAGATAAAAATATTAAATCCATTGTAATTGATAGCAACTCATATAATAGCCAGGATCTACTAAATGTTGCTTGCGACTTCATACATATTATTTACGATTAAATAAAATGTAGGTCTATAAGTATATCCGTTATTAGTATTTCGTCACTTAGTGAAAATTGTTTCCAGTTAAATATCCTAAGATACCTAATTAAATGAATTATTGTTATTTTAGGTGAAAATATCTACTCCCGATTTATATTGTTGTTTTGGACTGTCGGAGTTATAGAGGTGACTAAATAAAATAAAAAAACAAGTTTAGTGCGAGCTAACGACGATGGCGACAAACCTACATTGGTAGTGGAGAATAGAAAATATAGGTATTATATGATATTTATTGTCAGACAATTACGACTACATGAATATTTCAACTCAATTTGTCAAAAAAAACCGAAAAAATTAAAGCAGCATTTTCTTAACTTAGGTAGCTGTATACATATGCCTACCAATATTCCCCTACGTGTAACATTGCAACGTCAGAGAATGTTATGATTTTTTTGATACAGGTAGGTATGTGACTAGGATACGTCAATGTATAGTGGTAGTTTTTTAAGATGTCGGAATCATAGTAAGGAATTCTACCGACAATACCGACATCTTAAAAAAATCGTACTATACCGTACCTGTTGAAGAGGAGCAGACAGTAGGTCGGTAGTCGGAAGCTCAGCGCTAGAGGCGGCCGCCGCCGCGTGGACGCCGAGTTTACGTTGCGATCACAAACCACTTGCTAAGTAAATAAATACAGCGGGTTTAAAATAAACTTCCCTAATAATGCTTAACCCGGGATGTGTGTGATTCTTAACTAAACACTGATAAGGAATTTTAATTATAATATAATTTGCATATTAAATAGCGCACCATATTCACTTTCGTAAAACAATTTTGCATGTGAAATTTTAACATAATCTGTTTAATTTGGAAAATTAATATATTCAACTTAAACAATAACTATTCAAACTAAAAATACACTGATCTCATTCCGAGGATTAATATTTCACAAATATTATTCATATAGTGAGCTGAGTATTTTGTATGGCAGTCAAGGAAATGAAAATAACATGATGTGTGGCGCAGCCAACACTCGAGTCCATATGGGCTGTGTCTCGGACTACCCTTTCTGAGACCACTATTTTTGTAATGACAGTTTGCAGGCGGTGGAAGCGGCCCGAATCTCTCAAGTCGAGCGTCGAAGGCCGAGCAGATTGTGAGTTCAGAAAGAAGAGCGCGGAAAAAAGACATTGAACGCCGTGCTCAATATAATGCGCTTTAATACTACACATACAATAAAATTGTGCAATACGTTGTCTCTATATTGCTATCGGAAAGCTGTCTACATTACCGAATAGGTAGTCGATTACAAACCGGCCCAGATTTGGTAGAATGATAATTCTATCATAAGAATAAGGTCTATCTAAGTATTAGGTTGGTATTATATAGGCAGTGAAATTAAAACGAAAGTTACCTACCTCGTGATCTTAGTTTCTTTTAAGAATAAAATAGAATCATATAAGTAGCTAAAAATCGCTTAACAAACTTTCTTTCAATAGTAACTATTTTTACTGTAAAATAGTTCAAGTCTAATTATAACGGGTTTACTTGAACTGAACACAAATTAGACATCCGTGACAAATAGATGGGCCTGAAATAGCTGCGCTGACAGTCGAACACACGTCGATCTGTTCACATAATGGTCTCGCATTCCATTTTTCATGTTAGCTTAAAAATAGCACCAGTTATCTCGGCGTAGGAAACATTTCAGCTATTGTTTCTAATGGTTTGACTAGTCATTATTCATTGCGTAGGTACATAGCATGGCATTGATTACAACTTACAATAAAACAGTAAATTACGAGTTGCAGAAGTACCTACTTACATAAAGCTTGTCCCAGAAAAAAATGTCGTTTATTAGTTAGTATGAAATAATGTAAGCTGATGTAAGCAATAAAAAGTTACCAAATTTTTGACAACAGTTTATTAGAAATGTAGTAAACAAAACGTATTTTTGTTATGTTTTTGTTCTATTGTTTATTCATCCAGAAACTTCGTAATTTTCTTTTGATACCTGCCATCAGGTTTTGTACATCAGTGTCTGTGATTAGTTTTGAAGCTGCATTACATTTTCGCTTGAAGTTTTCAACTGATGTGGCTTTGATTTATGTTTTAAGAGCTTCTGCTTCATACGAGCCCAATATTTTTCTATAGGTCGTAATTCAGGACAGTTAGGAGGATTTTGGTATTTTTCCACAAATTCGACATTATTGGCTTTGTACCATTTTATTACATTTCTAAAATAGTGGCACGTGGCCAGATCAGGCCAAACCAGAACTGGCTTCTTGTGTCGCTTAAAAAACGGCAATAATCGCTTTTCCATGCACTCTTTAAGGCATATATCGCCTTTCATAGTTCCTTTAGCAAAGTATGGAGTGCTGCGTTTGCCGCAAGAACAGATCGCTTGCCACACAAGAACCTTCTTCACAAATTTATCCGTTTTTATGACATTGTACTCGTCATTGATAGTGTTTCTATCGGTCCCCGAATAAAAATGATGTCCCGGCAGTGATTTAAAATCAAGCTTGCAATATGTTTCGTCGTCCATCACAATACAGTATTTTTTTGTCGTTAATTTTGAATACAGTTTTCTGGATCTCGTTTTAGCGTCAGTTTCTTGTTTCGAATTTCTATTAGGCACTTTAGTTTGTTTGAAAGTCTTTATAGAATTATTTTTCTTTACTCGTTGCACAGTGGATTTAGACGTTTTAAACTTTTTAGCTAAATCTCTTACAGATGATGTAGGTTTTTTCAGCAAAGCAGCTATGATACTCTTCTCAATATTTTTCTTAACAAACCCGGTCTTCCGACCACTTCCAGGACGCCGTCGAATACCGCCAGTCTCTCTGAATTGTTTTAGGACCTTTGCACAGTTCTAACAGACGTGTTTAGCTCCATTGTCACTTTTTTCGTGAAAATGCCTTAATATTGGACATATTTGTACAATATTTTCTCATGAAGTTTTTCTTGTGGAGACGAGATCTTTGAAAATGTGACTGTGACAGATTTTTTTCTAATATTAAATAAAGACCAGCATATACATACATAACCAGCCAGTTACAACCATTTTCATTGAAACCTGATATACCAACGCTGCGTAAACTAACGACATTTTTTACTGGGACAAGCTTTAGATATAACAAGTTTGTCGTGCCTAAAAAAGTTAATGGTTAATTTACAAAAAACCGGCCAAGAGCGTGTCGGGCCACGCTCAGTGTAGGGTTCCGTAGTTTTTCGTCCGTCACAGTAAGTGTCCCCACTTAAGAGTTAAAATAACACCGCCATGTAGGATATGATATGAGCGTTCTACGTACAGCGACATCTATCGGCAAATTAAGTAAACTATTGCGCGCGAGCTTAAAGTATGGAAGATGATTTTTATGGGATAATTCTTTATTGCGTGAACCGATTTTCACCGTTTTTACTTTATTTGAAAGCAAGTCTTTTCATTGTAATTTTGTAGAAATTACAGGTACAATACACACCTGCTTATACGGTTAAATTACAAACTAAGTTCAGAAATAATTTTGTATTTTTTTTTTCAAAAACTATTCAACCTATCAAGTTCAAAATAATTTTCCTAGAAAGTTTTTATAAAGGTATACTTTTCAGATTTTTTTCATATTTTTAAAACTTATGGTTCAAAAGTTAGAGGGGGGGGGGACACATTTTTTTTAACTTCTGGAGTGATTATTTCCGAAAATATTTACATTATCAAAAAATGATTTTAGTAAACCCCTATTCATTTCTAAATAACTATCCAACAATATATCACACGTTAGGGTTGAAATGAAAAAAAAATCACTCCCCACTTTACGTATAGGGGAGGTACCCTAATAAAACATTTTTTTCCACTTTTTATTTTACCACTTTGTCGGCGTGATTGATATACATATTAGTACTAAATTTCAGCTTTCTAGTGCTAATGGTCACTGAGATTATCCGCGGACGGACGGACGGACGGACGGACGGACGGGCAGACATGGCGAAACTATAAGGGTTCCTAGTTGACTAAGGAACCCTAAAAATATACCTGCATGTGCCTATTGTGCCTGCAAGTACTACTATATCTACACACATCAAATAATTTCAGATTCTGGCATACAAAATGGTTTGCAAAAGTATCTAAAGTGCTGCCAAATTTCTTCACCCTATTAAGAATTCTACTTAATGTCATGTATGGCGTACTTTGCATTGTTATTAGTCGGTGCAAAGTAAGCGTAGACGACTATCAATAATAAGTACATATGTATTTATGTACCTATAATCAGTTTAAATGTTAAAACCTTGTCAAGTGCGGGCTTTGCGTCGGTATACGAGTATTATTTCAATGGATTCTCGATGTTAAAACCATACGACGTAGTTATTTAGTTATCCAAATATTCATCTGTAAAATTCTTAATTGTTTATCTGGTAACCTATATTTCTCAAACCTGACCTCAAGACTTCCAATGTTTCCGTAGGTTCTTTAAAGTATGAGTAGTGTTGAAAAAAAGTGAGTTAGTTCCAATAAATCGAATTAGACAATATTTGTATAAGGGCGGGCTCGGGTATTTAAAGAACAATTAGTCGGCGGCTTCTCAGCCCTCAGGGCAAATATTTGCCTATTCCCGCCAACCCTTGTTTGGACCAATGCCGCCCTGGGCGTTGTCGTCGCCGCAGTGAAAACGGTTAATAGATGAATGTTTGCTCGCTCTTCCCCATGTACTCTTCTAGCTATAGCCGTTTCCCCACAGAGCCAATTTGGCTTAGGCTTGGATCCCCCGATGCCTAAGCTAAATGCCATGCGCCCTGAAGGGTGCAACGTTTAATTAATATTTTGTGCAGAAGACCCCGCCGCGCCTGCCATATTATCTCCTTACTTCGAAAAATAATGTAAAGAAGGTATGGACTTAAACCATAGGCGTATAAAATAAGAAGACGTAACGCCGTGAAGACAAAACTGTGCTTCCATAATAAGCCGATTTCTTCGTGTTTACGCGCGACACGCACACATCTACAACTCGTGGACGAGCGGTGATTGGTTCAAACGTCAAAAGTGAGTGTGTGTGCACGAGATCGCGGCTCATTATGGAATCACAGTTTTATCTTCGTGGGATTACGTCTTCTTAATTTATATGTCTATAACTTAAACAAGATTTACTGAACATATGACTCGTGAAAATTAGTAACCGGCCAGTTTTATACCGTAATAAGACTGTCAAAGAAAGTACGAGCCGTTGTTGCGGTACTATTGTATGGCCATTCTTATTTTTAAATTCATGTTTTTTTGTATTTACGTAGTATTTATCACTTTCTTGCACATAAACAAGTTTAACATCAAAACAAAAGTAAAATAAATAGAAGATCACTAAGGCGAGATTATGCCTAAAAGGGATCTATTCCAGCTAACCTATGATACAACGAGAAAAATACGTTATTAAAACAAATGTTTGGTACTAAATAATAGGTTTCAGAACATTTAAACTTATAAAAACGTGCACGTATTGCTGGTATTTCCAAATTCATCAATTAGTTAAAATGCGCGTCTATCGAAAAGGTGGCCACCGCAGAGCTCGTCGCTGGCGGTCCCGCCGTACTTACAAAAATACCAGAATGTAATTAAATGTGGATAACTTGCGCTTTATAGACGGGTGCGCGCGCGCTGCTCGTGTTTGTTTACTTTGTTATAGACGTGTTTTTACGCAATCTGGAAGTCGTAAATCGTTTCACCAAATTATGTCGTTCCCGAGAGTGAAGGTGCGGGCGCGCCGTGTAAGAATGAACCCCATCTTTATGTACTTTATAGCTGCTAGCTAATTTAGACCACAAGTTTTTACATGTTTATAAATTATATAAGGGTATAATGAGGATATTATACCAAAACCATTTATGTTCAGCGATGTTGTTCAATCAAAAGCTTATCAAAGAAGAAGTCGCCCAGTCAGCCCAAGTCTGAGATTTAGCCCCCCGTAAAATAAATACAATAACGCGAGCTACAAAACCCCAAATAGTTACTAGATCCGCGAATCTGGCAGGTATTCATAGGTGTTACTCTGAAGTGACGGGCCAGCACAGCTTTTCAGTTGGAGTAAAGGATTAGGTACCACAAAAGTACATAAAAACTGCCGAAGTTTTTTTTATTTACAGACTATACAGGGCAAAGCCTGTACAAACACTATGAATAACGTTATAAGTAATATGGCACTACATACTTAACCCCAACAGAAACGCCTAGCAACAATATTATTCTTATTGATTCAGCATATAATTAACCATAATACTACATCAAACCCAGAACTCTAGGAGTTGTATTTTTCAAGTAGCTTGCATTCTCTGACCTCCATAATAGTATTTTCGAATAGTATTGCCAACTAACTAGATAACTAGATATTCGTTGCTCTTATTATTGTGTACAAGGCTAGCTCTCAGCCCATAATATAGCGCCTATTTTACTAATTACAAATACAAAATACAAATAATTTATTGAGAAAAGTATAGTACATTGTTTGCTCTTACGGACTAAGATTTTTATCGACACGCGGTTAACATATTATGCCTGAACTAGGATTCCCTGTGTTTCAGGCAGCGAAGGACAATATTAGTTATTTTTTTAATTATTCACTTAATTATAAACTATAAGTATTACACAATAAAAGTATTATCACATTAACAAAATAAATAGGTTCTTATGTAATAAATATCAAAGGACAGTAGGTAGTCATTTTACGACTAATAGTAATTTCTCTGTATCATCGTATGTCATTTTTTGAAGGGCGCATCGTAGAGTATTCTTACAACATGCATAGCTAAGTGGGTATATGTCTAGTTTTGCATTTAACCTGTTGTATAAAAATGGGCCCGAAAAGACAAAGAATCTAGATAAAAATACGTGTTTTTTTTGTACTGTTTTAATAACTACAATATCTTTGCGTCTCTTATTTCTATATTCAGAGTTAAAGGGAGTTCTGGCGTGCTGCTTAATACCTAATTACCTAGGTATTTCATATTTATATCTACCACATTTCACGTTTTCATCTAAGAACTTCAATATTTAAAACATCACCCTTTCGTGAAGGGTTTTGAATATTCAATACGTATTTTATTAGGTACCCAATTCTTAATCGATGACTAGGTTTCAGGTAAATATCTTGTTTTAAGGCAATCTTCTCTTGTTTTAGAACAAATTTAGCGTAACTTTTTTCACAAATATTTTAAACATAAATGCACGGACCAATTTCGTAACTTGCACAATAGCAGCTTATAAAGATACAATAAGTGAGCAACGATTGACAGCGCGGGCCCGGCGGCGCGGGAGTCGCGGGTAATGCGGCGAGTAATCCTGCGCGCGCCGGTCCACAATACCCGGATCACTATAATCCGCAAAAAAGAACAAAAATGTATTACCAACTTATCTATCACTCTTTTAAAAGCCCTAATAGACAAAATTGCCCCTTATCCCATCGTGTTACAAGCATAAAACGTACACATGGCGGTTACAATTAAATATACACTTTTTTACGGGAAGCTTGTGTTTGCAATTTAAAAAGTAACATCCTACGCATCCCATTTAATTCAATTTGTTAACAATGAATCAAGTATTTTATTTTATATTATTGTAGGTGGTCTTGAGCGCCTGCAGGTAGATAAAGTCCCACAGCCTCAGGACTCTACTGTTGTATCCACATTAAACGCTGAATTAAGCGTCGTATTGTAGCCGCAGAAGCATAAAAGTTTTTAACACAACTTAAAAAACTAGATTTAAAAAAAATTGCCACCATGCAATTTTATTTGCATTCCAGTGTTACCAGCAAAAAGGACCAAGTCTTATACTATATAAACTGGGTTTTGTTTAACAAAATTGTACTACCTATAGTTCCCTTTGAGCAAGAATTACAATTGCATTACTATAGATAAGCGAATTATTTACTATAGATAACAGCTTTACAGAAAACCTTATATTTGTGTCAAATATGCGCTTTTACCAAGTTATTTTTAATCGACCTCAAGTTTATAAGAGGAAGAGGTTGTTAATTCGATTGTATGTTTTTTTTTGTTGCTCCATAACTCTGTCATGTATGATGGGATCCATGAGGAATCAAGGGAACTCCTCAAATCTTAAAGGCATACATGATGTGTGATTTTTGAAGCATTTTCATTCAAAGAAGTGACACCTCATGAAATGGAACTGCTGACCCCTCGACGACGCACAGTTCCCGTTTGGATAAATTTGTTCTCTTCGCTGTGTTTCTTAATCAAGTTAGATTTTCTAGACAATTTTTTATCAAGCTCGAGGTCTGATGATGGGATCCATGAGGAATCGAGGGAACTACTCAAATGTTAAAGGCATACATATTAGTGATTTTAGTATTTTCATTAACAAATCAAGCATTTACATTTCATGAAGTGGAAGTGCACAAGTCATTATTATTAGTATATATTTACTATCATTGTCATTCATCATCCTCTTGCCCTTATCCCATTTACTTGGGGTCGGCGCAGCATGTCTTTTTCTTCCACACATCTCTATCACCCGTCATCTCATCACTCACATCCTTTCTTTTCATATCATCTCTCACACAGTCCATCCACCTTTTCCTAGGTTTGCCTCTTCTCCTACATCCTTCCACATTCATTCTTAATACCTTTCTTGTAACATTTATCATTGTCATTATTATAAGTATATATAATTAGTTAGGCGAATGATGCTGTCTTATTCATTTAATTGTATGAAATCTAAGAGTGCACCATCTACAATAATCTTTCACCGGCCTCCTCAATTGTAGTCGGTTTTTTTTCTTAAATAATATTTAATAACAATTCTATACCAAAAGCGAAAGTACAAACGGGATATAGACCAGTTCATAAATATTGTATGTTATTTCAAATGACAGCCTTAAAAATACAGGTATACTCGTATAGAGAAATCTCACTAATTTCCTTGTTTTGAATATTGAAGAGGGACCGTATTCTAACTTTAAAACACGTATAGACACGATCCAAATTTAATACAACTCCAATGCATTAACAACGGAATACAGCTACGGCATAAACATCTGAATCAGAAATATCAGAATTTGCTTGAGAAATATTCCAATGCTCCAATACAACTTCATTATTGGTTGATCATTTGTTGTGTGTTGGAGTTATGTTTGAGATAGGTGTGTTCTTATTGTATTGTTAATGTATTTTAAAATTAGAATCCGGCACTAGGAAAGGGTAATTAATAAGCTACGGGCGTAGGCCCTGTGATGGTCGTCGCCCTCGCTGTAGAGGCTCTACGGCTGCGGCTAAGCTCAAGTCGTGACGTCGACTGGCGTACTTTAATATATATTTTATGAAATTTTAAACAAATACGTAGTACTAAAATGTTAACTAAAACTTTGACGTAACTTTAATGTGAGGAGGCGAGTATCAGTACGATTTCATTTAAATCACATTATAATCTGCAATTTCAATCGGTATTACGTTTAAAAACAAGCTGTTCGGATATAGACTAATTGAAACTGCTTACCTACTCAGTTACATTTCTTCCTAACAGTTTTGCCATAGGTCTTGCCAGCTACCAGACGCTAGCAATCCAGAATAGAATGTCAAATGCAGAGCTTTAGGAAGTAAGAGTGTTAACTTAACCCGTTAAAGTGCAATAACAAGTTATTAAAGTGTGTAAAAAAATGATTTATTTATTTTATTTAATTTATTTGGAGATCCAACAGCTGTGACATAAACATTATACATTAGGAAGCCAATTATAGATAATATAATAAATAATTATTTTAATTAATTATTGTATTAATTATATTATAGATATTTAAATAATTATTAATTATATAATAGCTAATAATTTATTATAAAGTAACATTGGGTCCCCACCTACATCAATCTTAATATGCCTCATTTAACGCTTGAAAGACTCGCGAAGGCCAAAAGTATAATACCAAAAAAAATACGCAAAAAATCAAAGTGACACGTCATTTTGACAACATTCATCCCGTTCCGGACCTCCGGACCCGAGCTTTTTTGCACTTATTAGACGTTAAGCTACCAAGTTGTACGAGACTCTACGTATTGCCGTATGCTACTGATAATACAGTTTAATAATGAACGGCACCTATTAAGATACATTTTGTACTTCTACTCGCCAACATGGAAGATTTTCTCAGCAATATTTCTTAATGAATCCCTTACGCCACCATTCATGTCATCTGTTGAGTAAACAAAGACCTTCGTCAAATACACGACTTATTTTTCGGTCAAAACTGTAATTTTGTATCTTTGTATGTAAGTAGTAAAAGTTAGATAACCAATAGAGTAAAACTTTTAGCTACTTAACCATATTTCTTAAGACGTATTAATTTATTCAAGTATTATTATGTACAGTAAATTGGTGTCTTATTCTGATAATTAAAGGTGGCGGACTGACAATGCGGGGATTAGTGCAGGTTTGTTCACATTGTTCACATGCACTCTTTATGCAACTGCAGAATTGCAGATCAGCTCTCGCGCGGGGCGCGCTATCGCGCCGCGCCACGACCCGCCACCCCTTTCAGCTCCATTCTAACGCCGTTCCAATTCCAAACCGCAAACGGATCAGCATATTTAACACGCCTTTGTGAGGTCGTTCAATTGAGACCGGTATCTGTAAATTAACTAGGGACGAGACCGCTATTGAGATACTAACTTTTAATTTATTGCAGCGAAACAAATAAACATAGAGAGATAGATGATGCCGGTTTCTGGAAATGCTAGTAAATTGTGTTGAATTGTTAAAAAACAGCACTGTAAACATTTAGACAATAATTACTGAAAAAATTGGTGTTGCATGGTTATTGCTTTAAAGAGCACATGGATGATCTTTGTGAAGTCAAGGAATTGCGACAGCGACATAACATATCATTATACCAGTTGCTATACAGAGTAATAACCTGACCAGTATAAACCTGAGCATATATATTAATGTATTTATAAGCAAAGGAATACACTTAAACTTGTTGCGTGGCGCCACCGATTTATTTTTAGCTTAGGTAGGTAACTTATCTATTTAGGTTTAAGTAAGTACTAATATTTTTATAATAATGGATTTGTAATATGTATTTTAGTTATTATAACCCTACTTTTACTTATAAAATTTGCTCCATTTTTAATAAAAACATTCTAAAATGCATGCAGATCTCTATATCCTTTGATATCATACTTTAATCCGCGGATGTTGGTTTCCGTAAGATGTCTCATAAATTCCTTAACCGGAAACCAGATTTTGATTTCTTTGGCTTCTGCGCATCAATCTGTTATCGGGTCCCTGGATCAAAAGATTATCGCGAATATCAACTCGGTCACTGGAAATGGTGACACTTTATTCAGTATGGCATCAAGGTGACGCCATCAAAGCTAATGATATATTTAATGTCTATTCGCGTTACGTTCCACTCAGGTACCTACAGCTTCAGCTTCTGCGTCCGGATTCAACAAGTTTCTTAATGTAGATAGAAATAAAACACTTTTTCCAGTGCAGTCAGATTTAGAACTCACGCTTGATTATATAGTATCTTGCATAGGTTAGGTAGGGTAGGTAAGTAGCTACGTTGTTCGCCGGGTCAGATAGTTGTACATACAAGATGGTTATACAGTCTGTCCCAGTGATAAGTGTGACCGGCGAAAGTAGAATTTAACTAAGCCATGGCTGCCACCAGCCCGTTCTTGTTAGCTGCTGCTGGTACTCTCCATTTACAACGTTAAAGGCACGATGTATAGGAGCAAACAAGAGCTGGCGATCTGGAGGTAAGACGTCACACTTTCAATCCGAAGGTCTCGGGTTTAAACCCCGGCACGTACCACTGAGTTTTTCGGAACTTATGTACGAAATATAATTTGATATTTACCAGTCGCTTTTTGGTGAAGGAAAACATCGTGAGAAATCCGGATCTAATCCCAACTAGGCCTAGTTTCTCCTCTGGGTTGAAAGGTCAGATGGCAGTCGCTTTCTTAAAAACGATTGCCTACGCCTACGCCGATTCCTGGGATTATGTTGCCGTGCAGACCCCAAGCTCAATAGAGCTAAAAAGCTGGGACAAGCGCTAGGAGGAAGTATAAGTATCTATGCTTCAACTGGGATTTTGGGATTAGTCTTTATGTCTCAGACAAATATTCAATACTAATGCACGTTCATTTCGGGCCTTTTTGGTGATTATGTTTAAATAATATTGTCATTCCCTCACTTAAGTTACTTATTTTAATGACACATTTTCCTAAAACATTTTGAAATGCATTTATTTTAAGGACCACTACATTGACTAGTCTAAGTAGTGGCCTTGGCTTAAGTACTACATATAAATATCACGAAACGTGAGTATGAAATCCATTAAGTACCTAATATTTTTTAATGAAGTTCTTAAGTTGGAATTTCGAGATGTTCTGAGGTATTCTAATATACTTACCTACGTTTTTTTAATTGAGTGAATGAAGTCGTGAGTTTGGGCTCGGCTTACCTACTAAGCAATTTTTGCAAATAATCCAAGTTAGATCCGTCTAGGATTAATCAGTAATTTTAATATTTTTAACTGATTGACTATTTAGGCGTATTTAGATAAATCAGATATAAAATCGAAGCGCACGGATTTTCGGGTGAGTTATAACAAGATAAAATATTCTTACCAAAGTATACGAGTAGGTACTTTATAGTTGGCGTAGTTTAAGACAGTTAATTTTTTATATTTTAGGCTCCACATGTACGAATAAACAAAAACCAAACATAAACAATAAGAGAAAACACGAGTGACCAAAAAAGTTGTCTCATTTTAGCATTGACTCTATATTGAGGGCATCGTGAGAGAACTGTGACATTACAACTCAATTCCTTTTGTGCAGCAAAGCTTTTACAAATTACAACATTAAAAAGGCGTAAGTGTACTCAAATTTGAATAACTTTATATCCTTTAAAACAAGTACATCAGTGAACCGCACTTCAAAGGAGGTGGTTAATTGAGCAAAGCGATGGAAATAAAAACACTAGCCGGTGTTCCTCTCCGTGCTGTGATTGACGTCATCACGCACAATTTATTATGACACGTTACTTTTTGCTTCAGTTTGTACCACGGCTTCGGCTGCATTATAATATTAGTTGCCAAAACTAAACGGGTATGAATTCGTCGGCTATATATTTAGGGTTAACTTGCATTCTGTTTTATCTACGAGCACTCAATGTTTGAAACAAAGACAAATTATTGATGAGTCTTATTGTGCCTCCACCCGACGGCTCGAGAGCTAACAGCTGCAATTTGGATTTAGCCTCCACGCCTAATTTCGGTGGGTAGACTTATTTAAACATTAAATACACACACAAATATCCCTTGTATAAACACATCGCCCCATAATACAAACGCAGCCCAAAAGAAAAGCTTTGCTCGCTGGCACGCAAAATGCACCTCTATTAATAGGGGTGAAATGTTTTCTTTTCCGTGGCACTTGTCCTAAAGGATAATTGTATTGTTTTCCTAGCACACAATTTGTTATAGAACATCAGGCTGCAAGTTTTTATTAGTGTGGCTATAGATAAGCGAGCGCCCTTCCAGGCGGTTAACCGTTGATGCGCTGCGGCTTCCCTCGTGTTTAGAGTAAGTACTTGAGTGCTCTGTGCTTATACCTGTATCATTTATTACTGATGCCTCGATATGGATCATCCTATCCATTCATACTGCCAGATGACATCATTAGTTTAAATACTAGAATTTGTAATGTATAAGTCTTGTACTAGAATAATATTTGATATAAAGTATAGGTAAATATAACCGACCTATATGTAGAGATCCACGAAACCTTATGAATTCTAGCGGAAACTTTAATTAATAATTTAAAGAAAAAAAAAACAATTTCAATGGGGGAGGCCGGTGAAAAATTATTGTACACGGTGCACTCTTAGATTCCATATAATGAAATGAAAAAAATGTCTAGAAAATCTAACTTGCTTAAACAGCACAGGCTGAAAGGCTCACTACACGTTAATCAGATAATTAGGTAGGCAGATACCTACTGTTTTGAACGTGTGTTTCGTAATAAATTAAATGCCACTGCTCGCCGCCTCAAACACATGCTAGGTATAAAAGAATTAACTATCTGAGTAAGGTGACGCTAAAATATTTTTGATGAAAACTAAGGATACGCGTTGTCCGACGGGTAGGTCGGATTGGTTGAGTTACCACGTAAAGCTCAGTGCGCTTGCAATGTGGCGACCACATGGGCCGAGGAACTGCCGTTTTTAGGGTTCCGTAGTCAACTAGGAACCCTTATAAATAGTATCGCCATGTCTGCCCGTCCGTCCGTCCGTCCGCGGATAATCTCTGTGACCGTTAGCACTAGAAAGGGAAATTTGGTACTAATATGTATATCAATCACGCCGACAAAGTGGTAAAATAAAAAGTGGAAAAAAATGTTTTATTAGGGTACCACCCCTATACGTAAAGTGGTGAGTGATTTTTTTTTCATTTCAATCCTAGCTTGTGATATATTGTTGGATAGGTATTTAAAAATGAATAGGGGTTTATTAAAATAATTTTTCAACACACCTGCTCGTAACAAGGTTCTTATTCTACCGCTTTTATGCTCATTATCCTAGATATTAAACACGCGTGCATTTCACAATAATGATCGAACTAGTGCAATAATTTAATAATCCGATCAAGTGACGTTTGTACTCTAGTACCAAGTTGTATGTACGCAGACGACGCGTTGTAATTTAGTCGGGTATTACCTTTACTTCTTTTTAACTCTTTAAGAGTTTGCATTCTAAAAAAGTAAATATATTAAAAATATACACATTTACGATAAAGCTTGTCCCAGAAAAAAATGTCGTTTATTAGTTCGTATGGAAAAACATAAACAATAAAAAATTACCAAATTTTTGACAACATTTTATTAGAAATGTAGTAAACAAAATATATTTTTGTTATGTTTTTGTTCTATTGTTTATTCATCCAGAAACTTCGTAATTTTCTTTTGATACCTGCCATCAGGTTTTGTACATCTGTGTCTGTGATTAGTTTTGAAGCTGTATTCCATTTTGCTTGAAGTTTTCAACTGATGTGGCGTTAGTTTTATGTTTTAAGAGTTTCTGCTTCATACGAGCCCAATAATTTTCTATAGGTCGTAATTCAGGGCAGCTAGGAGGATTTTGGTATTTTTCCACAAATTCGACATTATTGGCGTTGTACCATTTTATCACATTTTTAGAATAGTGGCACGTGGCCAGATCAGGCCAAAACAGAACTGGCTTCTTGTGTCGCTTAATAAACGGCAATAATCGCTTTTCCATGCACTCTTTAAGGTATATATCGCCTTTCATAGTTCCTTTAGCATGGGGGTAGCAAGTATGGGGTGCTGCGTTTGCCGCAAGAACAGATCGCTTGCCATACAAGAACCTTCTTCGCAAATTTATCCGTTTTTATTACCTTGTACTCGTCATTGACAGTTTTTCTATCGGTCCCCGAATAAAAATTATGTCTCGGCAGTGATTTAAAATCAAGCTTGCAATATGTTTCGTCGTCCATCACAGTACAGTACTTTTTTGTCGTTAATTTTGAATACAGTTTTCTTGATCTTGTTTTAGCGTCAGTTTCTTGTTTCGAATTTCTATTAAGCACTTAAGTTTGTTTGAACGTCTTTATAGAATTATTTTTCTTTACTCAGTGCACAGTTGATTTAGACGTTTATCCTTTTTAGCTAAGTATCTTACACATAATGTAGATTTTTTCAGCATAGCAGCTATGATACTCTTCTCAATATTTTTCTTAACAAACCCGGTCTTCCGACCACTTCCAGGACGCCGTCGAATACCGCCAGTCTCTCTGAAGTGTTTTAGGACTCTTTGGTCAGTTGTAACAGACGTGTTTAGCTCCATCGCCACTTTTTTCGTGGAAATCCCTTGATATTGGACATATTTGTACAATATTTTCTCATGAAGTTTTTCTTGTGGAGACGATATCTTTGAAAATGTGACTGTGACAGATTTTTTTCTAACATTAAATAAAGAAACGAGATGCATTTAACGTATAACCAGCCAGTTGCAACCATTGTGATTGAAACCTGATATACAAACGTTGCGTAAACTAACGACATTTTTTACTGGGACAAGCTTTAGAATACAAATTATACAATCCTGATTGTGAAAAAGAATCATTTCAACTTATTATATTACTTGTTATACACAATAAATTATGTTTTAAACACGAATTGTCTGTTTTAATATTGGCTGTTTGGCATAAACCGTCCACGCCTTTGCCTCAAGCTGCACGCACTACCAAAAAAGAAGATTGCGCGCCATTTATAAGTTAACCTCAAATCATTGTTTATTTGTTAGATTTTTCTCGTTGTGTTTTATTAATTTAAACAAATTATATTTTAAGTGAATAAGCAGATAACTTTAGCGTTAATTTAACCTCTGGATATATTTCAAAATTGTGATACATACTAGTAAAATGTTATCATAAAAATCTAGTACGTAAGAAAAAAATACTATAATTTATTGCAAAATAAATGTGAAGTCTTTAATTTTATGAAATGATTTGAAAAAGAGTTCCAGATAGTCAGTAACATCACAAAAAGGTTAGTTAAATTTTATTATCTTAGGACTTAGGTTCGTAAGTACCTGTTAACATTCTGACAATTAATGTATTTATCAAAAGTTATTAATTACACTATTCTGTTATTTCCTCGCAAGTGTGTTGAAAAACGTCGTATGAAACGCGTGTGCTTGCTAATGAGCAAGCACACGCGTTTCATACGACGTTTTTCATATGTAATGACATAGCTCAGCTTTCTTAGCGCACTCACGTGCGTTCGTGCGCACAATATCGCTTCGTATGTAATGATCAACTTAGCACACTTGTATCATAATGTACTATTTTGATAATGTAAATATTTTCGGAAATAATCCCCCCCTCTAACTTTTGAACCACATGTTTTAAAAATATGAAACAAATCTCAAAAGTAGAACTTTATAAAAACTTTCTAGGAAAATTATTTTAAACTTAATAGGTTAAATAGTTTATGAAAAAAATTACAAAATAATTTCTGAACTAAGTTTGTAATTTAACCGTATAAGCAGGTGTTTATTGTACTATCGGGTTCAGAATTGCATGGCCAATTTATAAATTGACCATGCAATTTTGAACCTGATGGTACCTATAATTTCTACAAAATCACAATGAAATGACGTGCTTTCAAATAAAGTAAAAACGGTGAAAATCGGTTCACGCAATAAAGAATTATCCCATGAAAATCATTTTCCATTTGCCGATAGATGTCGCTGTACGTGGAACGCTCATATCATATCCTACATGACGGTGTTATTTTAACTCTTAAGTGGGGACACTTACTGTGACGGACGGAAAACTACGGAACCCTACACTGAGCGTGGCCCGACACGCTCTTGGCCGGTTTTTTAAGTACTATTGTTTAGCCCAGAACCCAGGCCCGTTATTCTCATCGACAAGCGCGGACGAGCGTTTTACTCTGGACAACCAGTTTTTCATGATCTGCGAGATTCACACCTAACAACTATTCACGAGTGGCGATCACTCTTATACAGGCTATTATACGAGTACATAGTCCTATAGACAATGGTAATAAATAGAAAGCCCTCCTCGCCCGCCGCTATGTTAAACGTTCTGAGATGATAACAACATAATCGTCCGGCTTATGCATACCCCTATTTAATTACAGACAACATAAACTAATAAGTAGGTGTAGGTACAATACAAAATGAATCAAGTTAAGTTATTGCCAACTTAATCCATACTAATATTATAAATGGGAAAGTGTATGTGTGTTTGTCCGTCTTTCACGGCAAAACGGGGCGACGAATTGACGTGATTTTTTAAGTGGAGATAGTTGAAGGGATGGAGAGTGACATAGGCTACTTTTTATCTTTTTCTAACCCCCACTTCCCTAAAATGGGGGGTGGTAATTTGTATGGAGCATTACGGGGGGCAATCAGGAAAGGGGAACCGTGTTACCCCGAATTTAACGCGAGCTAAGCCGCGGGTAAAAGCTAGTAATAAATATTAATATTATATTACGAGTCAGGGCTCGACCCTGAGCCCTCTTCTGTTCAATCTGGTATGGGACTATATCACTGCGGACATTCAAAAACCAGCTCCGTGGTCAATACTGTAGGCCGAAGACGTGGTTCTTATAGCTGAATAATTGGCAGAAGTGCAATCAGACTTCACATCATGCCAGGAGTCATTGGAACGAAGAGGGTTGAGAATCAATAGACAAAAGACCGAGTATTGTATTCATTTGGAAATACAGGGTTGGCTTATGTCATTCAAACCCGAGTCATAATTAGATTCACCGATTGCGAATTAATTTTGTTGTCAAAATTTATGAATTAAGCTTGAATTATTAAGTAATAAATATTGAGTAAGCTAAGTAGATCTCGGCGACTCGATTACCTTAAAATATAAACCAAACAGATCGGTGTCAGCCGCCACTCTCAGGGCTCCACTCGTGTTTATTTGTCCACATCTTTTCGATAAATAAAGCAATATTTATTTTGTGTAGCATCTTCCAAGTCGCATCCCACAAAATGTGAAGTATTTCACGGAGTTACCGGTAAATTGAATAAAAGTCAATCACGTTAGGTATACTAAATTCGGAAAGAGATTGTGTAACAGGTATGTATGGCAGAAAAAACAAATAAACAGTAAACAAAATAATAAAAAGACAAGGAATTATTACCTACTCAAACATTTATCAATGCTGTAGTATATTTTCCCATTTGTATAAAAAGGACTGATAAGATAACCATCCTTTTTTGTATGTCTGTCAAGTTTTTGTAGGTACACTAAATGCTCAAGTTACTAAAGAAAACACTGAAATCAACATGTTTGTGTCTTTATATATTGAGGAATTCCGTCATACAATTCCTCGTAAAATTTAAGCATCGTATTTATAACCACCAGCAATCCTTTTCATATCCCCCCCCCACCCCCACATCCATTAAATTCATTACTGACCCCCTCAAAAATTCATTTCTGCATTCGTGACCCCCCCCCCCCCCCCCCCAATTTCAGGCGGTGCTGATTGGACCACCTCTAAAGTATCTTGTTTTAAACAAAGATAGAATCTTATAGTAGTCATAGTCATTTATTTAAAATATTATATACAATTACATTATTATATTATAATATTTGCATTATTGTAACAACCACAGCCCAGCAATGAGCATGTGTGATCGAGGGACAAAGACAATCTTTGGTTTATGGAAACAATGAACTCTTACATAATTTAAAGCCTGGAACTTACCGACCCACCAGCGTAATTTTGGGTGCCGTTTACTCTATATAACAACTTTTGATATTTATTATTGCTCGAAATAACGGTCAGAGGGTATATTGATAAAGGGTAATAACAACAAGTAACATATTATTATTGGGTATAACCGGCATTGGTATAACAGACATTCGATATATCAACTTTTAAACTAACACTAAGGTAGTAGAATTTAATATTATCCGATATAAAATTGAATGGGTATTATTTCCTGTAGGTACATATATTCATAGAGATTATATCTTTAAATTTGAATAATATCGTAAACTCAAAAAATTACAGAATATTATCAATTGACGGAGTTAAGGTAGGTGCAATGACAAGCGAAGCGAGGAGTGTGTTAGATCAACCACGAACACTTCATTTCGATGAAAAAAATATGTTGGTACTTCATATATTATACCGGTAGATGTCATGTTATACACACATTATACTGGGTTAATTTTTATACAGAAAGTTCGTTATATCTACCTTATTTTATACGGAATGTAATTATGTCTTAAGTGTTATATATGTCGGCGGCCGATCGTAAAATCCGCCAGATCACGATATTCCTAGGCATATCATGAAACGCCGCCATTTCATGATTTGGCTGAGTGACATCCGCCATATCGTTCAAAATTCACCATTTAACGATTTGCCTCGTGACGTTTAGGCAGATCATGAACTTCCTAGGCATATCATGAAACGCCGCCATTTCATGATTTGGCCAAGTAACACCCGCCAGTGACGTTTAGGCTAATCATGAAATTCCTAGGCATATATAGTAGGCTTATGTAGGAACTTTTTAGGTTAGTTCAAGACAGACTCTAAGGCAGGTCGGTGTAGGTACGACGACGAGCGAAGCGAGGAGGAGTGTTAGGTAGAACTGCGACCCTACAGCGCGCGAGCCGAGCGAGCGAAGCGAGCGTGCCGCGGCAGCGGCCGGCGAAGCGCCAGAACCTAACATTATCACACTCCCCCCTTTCCTCTCCCTCCGCCCCCTGCCCCCCCCCCCCCCCCCACCACAACGCTGATTGTGTCATGGTGGTGTAAAATCGGGATTTTATATGGAACTTTTGATTATTTTTTATCTCGCAAACCAAGCGTTTCCGCAACTTAAAATTTGGTTTTAGGCGAGTAGAAGCTACAAAAAAAATATTAAGCCTGAACTCGATGTCACGTATTGTACAGTCCTTCCCTAATTAATCAATCAATTATTGAATGAATACTTTATTTATCAACAAAATACTAACCTCTAAAATACGCGCAGACGTTCATGGTTTTTTCACGTTGTGCACAGAATCCGTGTGATTCACTTAAAAAGAATGATGTTCAAAAGCTTCTTTTGCACTTCTATTTTGAATGCAATCACTATTTTCGGTACAAAAATCATGAACGCGGTAAACAAACATGGCCGCCTTCGCATACGCAGCGCCACCAGTGGCCAAGAAATAAACTATTTTACGATGTGCCCGCTATATAGGTAGAGCTAGGAATATCGACGAATGCGTTGCTCTAATCGATCTGCCGTATTGTTTATCAGGCACATCGTGATATGCCTGGCCAACTTTTAGGCATATCATGAAATGGCGGCGTTTCATGATATGCCTAGGAATATCGTGATCTGGCGGATTTTACGATCGGCCGCCGACATAGGTATATATTGTCGAAAATATCTATTAAGTGTTATATACTTATTTATGTCAAATATTGTTATATACAGTAAAAATATATTAATAGTCCTTATACCGAACATTACACACCCTGTAATTTTACCAACTAATCAAATATAGGCACTTGAAAGAGCATAGGTATAGCAAGCTGTATGTAATAAAATTCATCACTGGTAACGTGAAGTGGCGAGCTAAGCCGCGGTTAAACTTAGTGCCGTTTGTTTGCATAAGGCAGAGGCGGCGGTGCGGGTACGCGCCCGCTCATCGCGGGCTCGCCGACTGGGAGCGGCAGCGGAGTGCACATGTAATAAACATTTTGTAACAAATAATTGTGCCGTTACTTAGTTAATGCTAAATGTACCATTTGCAGGCCGGCGCTTACGTTGGACGTAGTATAGTGTTTTCTAAAAAAACTAATTCATTATTATTAATTAATTAATTATATAAAACTTAAACTGTCAGCATCGAATGTCATCTCGCTATGTGTGGTAAGGCACAGCACAGCGAATGTCATCTCGGTCAAATCTGGAGCAGATCCCGACTGGGGAAGTACCTCCACCTTACAGAAAATCACAGCAAAACAGCACTAGACCACAGATTATATAATACTGGACCCTACTCATAGTGTTGAGTTCCTGCTGGTGAGTAAGGTTGCCAAAGAGTGTGCCCAGTGTGTTGACGATCACGTCATTCTAGTATTCAAAGGGTTTTTATGAACAATAAACATAGATTTAACAAATTCCTACATGTACCCATTACATGATATCGCTTCGTTTTTAATTAAAAAGTACCTACCGGATTGTCGGTAGTTAATAAGGTGCTACTGCCGTTAATATTTGACTAGTAATGAACCTTACCAACAACCGACAATCCCGTACCTTTTACTTCAAAACGTCAACAAAAAGCACAGGAGTCAGCGGTCGCTTTGAAGCCGACACTTGGAGCACCCACACGCACAGTATAAATCAGCAATTAGCCGCGACGACACTGTAACAACACGGACACGTGCGCCGGCGCCGCCACTGCACCGTCACACCCAGCACACCTCCTGGCTAAACTCGGATATTATTCTGTCTCATTCAATAAAAAAGAAATGGAATACATACTCTTTCACCGCTTCTTCTCCTTAACGTAAATTTCTAATATTTCTAATTTTAACGTCGCTGTATCAATTAAAAAGTCGGGCAAGTGCGAGACTGACTCGCGCATCGAGGGTTCCGTACGAATATACCATAAACGGTTGGGACTATAGCTTGATGCAGTGACGAATATAAATACCAACATGTACAATTTTAAACAAAACACAAAAAACTATTATAGTTAGTGTCGTTCGCTACGCCTCTTCATTATATTGGGGCAGGGGCTGGTATAAAAACTATTTACATGAAGAATACCCGACCCCATTCAGGAAAAATCTTAACACCGCCACGTAGAAAACGAACGTACAGGGTCATCTTTTGGAAAATTGTGTCACTATTTTTTGCTACCTAACCTTGGTACGAAAGTTAGTATTTAAGGGATAATTATTTATCACGTCAATCGATTTTCAGCATGATTTCATGAGAATTCAGCAAAAGACTCTTTCAGCATGATTTCATGAGAATTCAGCAAAAGACTCTTTCAGCATGATTTCATGAGAATTTATAGGGTGGCCGAGTTAGAGTCGGACGAGCGCCTCGATTTTAACAATTTTTTTTCTTATGTCTGACTCACGCTTGACTGCACACTCTTATTATTTTTCCTGTAATCTGTACGTAAAGAACTCTGTATTTTTTTCAAAATTTTCGGTCCAGCAGTTTTTGAGCTAACGGTCAATTAGTTAATTTAGAGCTTTTTAGGGTTCCGTGACCAAAATGGCAAAAACGGAACCCTTATAGTTTCGTCATGGCCGTCTGTCCGTCCGTCCGTCCGTATGTGACTCGAAACTATAAGACGTATCTTAATAAATTTAGACATAAGGTGTATTTTTTTTAATAACTTCAAAACTATTCATGTTAAAATTGTACAAAAAATATATTTACGATTCTCACATTAAGCCCTTTCATTTGATATACGAGTATACCACACAATACTCGTATAGTTTGCAAACCTTTATGTTTAAAGTTTATAGATTGGCGTTAAATGTCTGCCTTTGGGTCGCTGACTTACATATGTGTACAAAATTTCAGCTCAAATTGGCTTTGTGACAGACAGACCAGAGTCGCAGCACCATAAGGGTTCCTTCTTTACCATTTTGGTACGGAACCCCAAAAATTGGAAAAATAACGCTAAATAAGCAAGCAAAATCAGAGTCAGACGTAAAAAGTTCTAATCCTTAACAGACTTATTTGCCTATTAGAATAAATAGTTAATACAAATCTATGTCCATGTCTCAAATACCTAATATTCTAATAACAGGGGCAAATCTTAAGTATATTAACAACATGAAAAAGAGTTCCTAGCTAAAGTAAAAAAACTTATCTAAATAAAATAAAAACTTCCAACAACATTAAATCGATGGATAGTAGTTTGGTTCTTTGATTACGGAGTTAATAAATAAAAAGAAAAGTAAGAGCAGGTTATGTAGCGCAGTGTAAGTTAGTTCTAAATAGATTGATAGTCTCTTCTGTTATATTTATATTTATTGAGTGTTATTTATTTAATTATTATTTCTTTTCACCGGTCTTTAAATAGATAGTACCTACTTACTTAGTTGTATAAAAACTACGCCACGATTAAACGCTGGATTCAATACTCGTAAATCAACTGAATCAATGATGGGATTTATACTCGTTCGTGAGCAAACCAAACTCTCTATTTTAATCCACTAAAAATGAAAGAATAAGACGCGCAACGCAAACAAAACTATAATTTAAATGCTGTCCACCAACACCTCGAGACAGCAAAGCCGGCCTTGCTCTTTTTGACCGAGACGCAGATATCGTCTCCAGCGGACACATCTTACCTCTCTTACCCGGGATACGGACTAGAACACTCCTTTATACCCAGGGCCGGGGTATGCGTGTACGTTAGAGATGATATCAGTTCTCGCCGCCTCAGCAATCTTGAAGGTATGGACCTCTCCATTTTGTGGCTGCGTGTAGACTGCGATGACCATCCTCGCGTTTACTCGTGTCTGTATAGGTCCCATAGCGGTAATGCCGAAACTGACCGACTCATTGAGCAGATCCAAATGGCTACAGACTCTGTGCAGCAGCAGATTCCCTCCGCCGAGATTGTGATACTTGGTGACTTTAACGCCCACCACGCCGAATGGCTTGGCTCCAGCAAAACCGATCATGCGGGGAGATCTGTTCACGACTTTGCTCTGGCAAATGGCTTGACACAACTGATTACAGCGCCTACGCGAATCCCAGATGTGGAGACAAAAATTTTGTTTTTTATAGCAAAGCAGAGTTTCGTTCGCACTGTCGTTGTATAGTTATGGACTAAGAGCTGGCCACGTCAGATATGACACAATAATGAGGACAAAGAAACCTGTCTGGTTAGATTGCTATACTATCCTTATTGCTAGATCCGGGCATCTGGCAGCTTTCAATGGGTGGAGGTCAGAGTGACAGGCTAGCAAAATTTTTGAATTGGAAAATAGTACTACCAAAATAGGTAAAAACTGCCGTACTTGTCCAAGTTATAAAGGACAGGGCCTATATTTTAACATTAGAACAAAAAACATTGCGTAATATTACGGAAACAAAAACAGTAGGTGACAAACTATGAATTACATTATACGTCGTTTGACACTACTTACACAAACAGAAACTTTTGGCAATTATATAATCTAATTATTTATATAATTTCTCATTATATTGCATGAAACCCAGGAATCAAATCCTAGAGTTCTGGCTGTGTTTTGCATTATTTGTATAGTGGAAAGTGGTTTGCATTATTTGACCTCCACCACATTACAGCTGCCAGAAGTCGAGATCTAGAAATAAGTATAGTATAGCAAAATAACTAGATGGGTTTCGTTGCTCTCATTATTGTGTCATATCTGACGTGGCTAGCTCTCCGTCTATTAGGGAACATCCTTTATTATTGTCCAAACATGATAGGACTAGCTTTCCGCCCGCGACTTCGTTCGCGTATAATACGGTTCCTCATACAGAGTTTCATATCCAATTTTATCTTCTTAACTAACTTTTGTTAATCCCCGAACCATCTTCTTAATCTATTTATACTTATAGCTATACAAACTTTCAACCCCTTTTTTACCCTGTTAGAGATTGAATTTTAAAAATCGCTGAAATTACTTTTATTGTTTTTTAATTATTAGTAAACGTACGAAGTTTCAAATCTCTAACTCAAAATTTTAAACCCCATCCATACAAACTTTCAACCCCCTTTTTACCCCCTTAGGGGATGAATTTTGAAAAACCCGTTCTTAGTGGATACTAACGTTATAAAAACAACCTATTGTGAAAAATTCAGCTCTCTAGGTCCAACGGTTCGGGCTGGGCGTTGATTTAAGTGAGTCAGTCAGTCAGTCAGTCAGTCAGTCAGTCAGTCAGTCAGTCAGTCAGTCAGGACTTTTACGTTTATTTATATAGACATGCGTGCGAGTATGTACAGTCAGCAGCAGAAGTAGCTGAGCGGGTGGGGTGTTCAAAATGATCTTGGCACCACTTTATTGTTAAGAGAATAAGAGCGTGTGAAGGTCATTTTGAACAACTCACCCGCTTAGCTACTTCTGATGCTGACTGTACCTAGCCACTACGTAAAGAGATTTAACCTATGGAGTTTATTTCTCCTTTACCTGATTAAATACGAGTTTTTTTTAACTGTGATTTGTGCTTTGTCTCTTTCTGCAAAGTGGTATTGTATCAACCAAAGTTGAATTCGTTTGACAGCAGGTGTTGAGCTACAGTCAAGGAAATCACCGTGGAGAAAGGTAGGTACGGCAATGGGAAAGGCAAATGTCAAAGTGACATCTCCAACATTGGTCCTTAGAAAAACTAAATTTAAAAACGAAGTAGTTTTTATTTATTTTCGCGAAAATGACTCAATATCTTGTCTCGACTTGCTCCGAAATTGAAATCCACGGGTTTCTAAAATACACTAAAATTAAAATGCTGTAGATTTACGCCAAAGGGTTGCTCCCTAAGAAAAGCATACTAGTTAAGGACCATTCCGCTTCTGTCTCTATCTCTCATTGTATGTGTCTCTTTCTCTTATCGTATGGAAACTGGAACAGCGCCCTCTACAAAAAGTTTTCACCAGCCTTCCCCATTCCATGTGACAACATCGAATGGCCGCTTTTCCGCTTCTTCATGCAAATCTCATTCGTTTTAATCTTATTGCTACTACGAGAATGCATATGAAAACAACGCAACGACGCACCTGCCGCGCGGAGGCAACAACTCGTCGCCGTCGGCAGTAACACAGTAGGTAGGTACCTACTGGTTCACTACTAGAGCCAAAATGAAACTACTCGAAGCTTAGGAAATATGTAAGTAAATTTTGTTCTACCAAATTACGAGCTTACCTATATTTTGTATATCCTGATAAATATTATAGTGAATTAATCCTCACATGTCTTATTACGAAAACAAACACTGCTCTAATTATTTTATTATATACTTTAAAAACTTACAAACTATTTAATTTAACCACGTAATAACAGGTAAAATATCATTTATTGGACTAATTGGACCTGGGTATGTCCTTAAACTACGTCCGGACCTGGGTATGTCCTTAAACTACGCCAAAAAGAGAGGTATGGGCACTGCGAATGGCATCTCGCTAAGTGTGGTAGGGCACGTTCAGCGAATGTCATCGCTCAAATCTGGAGCAGAGCCCGACTGGGGAAGTACCTCCACCTTACAGAAAACCACAGCCAAATAGCACTAGACCCTACTCATAGTGTTGTGTTCCTGCTGGTGAGTAAGGTTGCCAAAGAGCTCAAAGAGGACCCAGTGTGTTAACGATGAGGGACCTTCTTGTTCCTTTAGTCGTCAACACAGTGAATCCTCCTTTTTGTAAAGGGTCGGCAACGCGCATGTGACTCCTTTGGAGTAGCAGGCGTCCATAGGTTACGGTAGCTGCTTACCATCAGGCGGGCCGTGTGCTTGTTTGCCACCGTCGTGGTATAAAAAAAAAAAAAAAAAAATTTATAATAAAACTTACTTCGATAATCACAGGAAATAACAAATAACCTGAAAAATTAATAACTAATATGGGACAATCTTACACAAATCAACCTAGTCCCACAGTAAGCTCAATAAGGCTTGTGTTGTGGGTACTGGTGGCGACGATATATATATATATAATAGATAGATATACATAAATATTTAAATACATAGAAAACATCCATAACTCAAGAACAAATATCCGTGATGAACACACAAATAAATGCCTTGACCAGGATTCGAACCCGGGACCTCCTGCTTCATAGGCAGGGTCACTACCGACTAGGCTAGGAGGCAGACGACATAGATTTATATAAAGTGTATCTAATTCTTACACTTTTTCCCTAACCACAGTTGAACCTTTATTACCGAGTAAAACAGTCGTTCATAGGTGACTAGTAAAAAGCTAAAAAGTAGTAAAAACGGTCCGATAGAAAGCATAATCGTAGGGGACGGTGTTCCACTCGCACTCGATACAAAATTGACATTTTAATTGTCTAATCAATGTTACTCTGCGGCCGTAGGAAACACCTTAGAAAACCCTACACGTGATCCCTGGGTGGTGCTAAAAGAGTAACAAACTTGGTAGCTGCGCTGTCCCATCTGGACCTCGCTGCACTCACTGGATTTTCTTCATCATCTGCTTTCACACTACTACGACCCCAGAGAAGAAATGCCTATCAATATCCAGTAGCCAAACGATAAAATAAATAAAAATGTCTAATGACGTCATTACCATTACCTCCTTAGATCCAAAATGAGAGACAGTCACCTACCCCCTACCTTCTCTTTCGTCTTCACTTCGTTACCGAAGAATTAGATCCACTTCACATAAATCATGCATTACGACCACTAGTTTGATACACGTTTGTTTACACGATACTTAGAGAATTCAATCCGGATGGAGTAGCCATGTAGACTGTCATTTCCGATACAAAACAAGTCTGTCGATTTTTGCGGGGGAGGGGAACGTCAAATATATGGCTATTCGTACGTAACCATAGATATATTAAAACTTTTTACAAAAAAAAGATAAACCGACTTCAAAAAGGATAAAATAAATTATTATATTATTTATATGCGTTACAAACTGATATGTTTGAAGTCGGTGCCAAGCCAAAAAGTTACAATACCGGTCAAATCAGCTTCAAGTCTGAAAATCACAAAACAGTTAATATGAACGTGGCGTATTTGTTCAGTGAATTGTTCTTCATACTGTAAAACTATTCTAATACGGTATTGACTGCACGTAGGTTTTCATTCAAGTATAGAAAGAAAGTATAATCATGCGTCTTATGATGTTACTTAATAAAAATTTTTACTAGTTTTCGGACTAACCATATCTCGAACGGAGCCCGTGCTTCGGTTTGAATTATTTATCCTACTTCATTTAAGGTGTAATATCGAAGTGTAAAGGAATTCAATGGCTAGATTGATCTTTCTATACTCAGACACACTGGGTGTGTGGGACCCACCTTTTCAGTAGAAAAAGGCGCGATATTTCAAATTTTCTATGGAAGGTCAACCATACATGTTTTTTTTTAATTTGCCGTCTTTTTCTGATTATTGACAAAGTAGACGTGTATCAGAGTATATAGACATGGGTACCACCTTTCATCAAAATTGGATTAGTGGTTTAGACGTGAAAATGTAACAGATAGATTCACATTCACCTTTGCAATATAAGTAGGTATCGATATGTTTTGTGATTTTCAGACTTAAAGCTAATCTTCAAGTTGGTAGTGGGGATGTCAATTGACGTCACAGTTGACTACTTTGACTAGTCGCTTACGTCTGTAGAGGCCTTTAGAACGTATCGATAAGAAAGTCAAATACCGATAGATAATTAACCTGTTGTATTTGGCATCACTATTTTACGCTCACATAGACAATTTAGACACATACATGGATTTCATTTTTTTGCCACACTTTTGATCGTTGACAAGCATTCTTTGTCATCCCATTTCTCTGTACGTAACGTACAAATAGCTACGTCAGATAAACGTCAGTCCATACATGTATATGACAACTGGTCATATGTTTTCCGTAGAGGGGAACGCCTGTCAATGGCGCCTCCGGTTGGTTGGATTCTCAAAGACAAGATAAGAAAAGTAAGGATGAATGTTTAATCAACAAGAAGCAACAGATGCTCAGATTGTTTTCACATTGTCCGATCGGATGTCGGATGGCCCACAAGGAAGAAAAAAGCTGCTAGAGAGTATGACTTTAAGTCCGCCTTTTTTGCATTAGTGCTTTCTTTTGAGCATTGGACATTTGGTATTTTAAGAAAAAATATTGAAATACACAAATTTTAAATTTGTCCTGTACGTGGCCCTATGCGACATCCGATATCAGATCGGATAATGTGAAAGCACACTAATACTCCGCGTGTTGATGTTGATGTTGCGTTGATGAATTCATGTTGTTCCAACTGTCAGATATTGATCTCTATAATTTTAAAACAAAAAAGAACCGACTTCACTTAGACTCGCTTAGACTAGAAACGCCCGAGCTACGGCACACCTATAGTGATTTGAGTATTTTTTACAGTAGCTTGGGCATTTCCTTCTGGAAAGGTGGAGTCGGTAAGTGAAAAAAAGTCGGTTCTTTTTTGTTTAAAATTAAGGCCCATTTACACATTGATTAGTGTTAAGTGCGAGTTCATACATTTGTTACTAAACACAAGTAGAAAATGTAAGGACACGCACTAAACACTAATCAATGTGTAAATGGGCCTTTATAGAGATCAATATCTGACAGTTGGAACAATATTAGTTCGTATACTTCTGTATAAGCGAATGTAACATTAAATATTTTTGAATTGAAAAATGAATTGAAAATATTTAAATTAACATACTATTTTTGTGCCTAATAAATATATATACGTATGTCGTTTAAAAATACACAAATAATGGAAAAAAAATATTTAGAAAAAAAACTGTTTTAATTTAATTTCGTTTAATTAATTGCAAAAATCTCACGATATCAGTTATTACAGCAAATTCTAAAATGTTCCGAGGTTCTGATGTACTCCCTAATAAAAGAGAATTAACTAAGTCTACATCGGCTGCATCTGTATCGGTGTCCCTAAACTATTTTTTATTAAATGGATCTAGACACACGGCAGTTCGCAGAGCAAATTGTAATTTACTAATTTATTTACCTTCTAAGTTTTAAATAAATTACCTATTTTAATAGGCTATATTTTCATCATTTACTGTTGAACTGAGAAATATATAATTCCAACTTTGAATACGTGTCCAATCTAATTGACGAATGGACACTCTGGCCTACAATATTTTTGACTTGATTCAAACGCTGGTATCTAATTAAACAAGCATCCATTTATATCAATAATTATTAGACACGTTGACGGCCACAATGAGAGCTTTCAACAAATTTGTGAATGGGGGCGTGCTTAATTTTTAGAGCCGGCGATTATCCGTCTGAACAATCCGATGTGCAAACACTGTCATCCCGCATTCCCGCCGGCCACGTAGGTGTCGAGGAGCCCACACCAATTTCTATAGCCCGCAAACAATGCGCGTCACTTGTCTCCTACCAAATCTGGTCAGTTTTGACATGTTGTCATGTTTTTACTAACGCCCGCTGTCAATGGCTCGACGATTTCACGGCTGAGGGCCGCGCCCATGCCCAAGACCAATTTGCGACAACGGGCCACACTTCTAATTCCCATTGTACCGATTACGAGTCTGTTATTGTGGCCCATCATCCACAATGTGGATTAGGCATTATTTTCCAAATGACTTTAGTTCTCCGGAGATGCCAAAGGATATTTGCTCACCTGTTTCGTCCCCAATTCCCTGTTCATTGTGTAACGAGCAATACGGGCCAAAGGCGCTACATCTTTCTTGCCGACTCTAAGTTATTTTTATTCCTGTATAGGTTACAGAATTATAGATAGACGCTACATACTCATACATATCTGAAATCAACGATTCGTGCGAACACTTGTTTTGTTTAGACTATTTTCGCGGCACTTGCGTCCCTATTGGTAAGGCTTTTTAAATTTTAAGCCTTATTTTCGTGATAGATTATATTTAAAAAAATATGTATATGTAAGATAATAAAACCATTAAATAGATAAAAAATATCTTTCAGTACTTGAAATCAGTAGGAGCTACAAACCTATCTAATTGCATGTAACATTTCAAACACATGCCATAAAGATTCACTTTACCAATCAATGAAATGTTAATCTTAAATTTGAAATGTTTACACAGCCAATAGCTGGGGATGATTGCGCGTTTCGTGACTGTTTCGAATTTACAAAACAGCTAATAAAGGTCGTCATTGTTGCCTTATAAAAAATTGGAGTGTCTCCTTCGACGTGTTCAAAGAGCTTTAGACGAAATAATATTCACTGTACCTTTATTAATAAGATCTAAATTGGTATAGTCATAGAATACGACGGGTCGTATGAAGGTAGCTATTGTGATGGTGAATTTTTTTTTGAATGAAGATCGGTGAGAGTTTTGTTGCGGTCAGACCCCCCGGGCTGCGAGCTTGATAAGTATGTAGGCGATGTACTTACGAGTAGCTGCGGAAATGAGGTCATAATTATCAGAAGAATACCCCACACTAAATATTTCAATGTTGTTGTCAACAACATTTCTCGTTTTGTATTTAGTGATCAAGTTGGTGTTAATTAAAGTATTTTATGAAAATGTGTAATTATTCTAAATCCACAATTCGTGAGTAACTTTACTAATGTTAACTTAATTTCTGTTACTAGTGTTCTCGTATTAGGTAGATACCTACTTACCATCAACAGGAAGTAAATTACTGGCAGTTTATTTAGTTTTGTGGTTCAGTTGTAATGTAATAATTAAAGGAAGAGCCAGACGTATTATGCTACTACTAGTTTGTTTTCTTATTGGTAATTATGAAATTTACTCGTAATGTTGAATTTCAGCTATAGGTAATATCGGTTTGAGTGAAATGCACTGAAACAGAATAGGTATTAAAATTTCGATGCTGCGGCGCGCTATGAGCGTCCACCACAATGGTTTCATGGTAAATTTATTCTATTTTACCAATAAAAAACTTGGAAGTTCAGTAAATACAAGCTGATTCGTTTCTTTACTACATACTTTTTAATATAATAATATATAATGCAGTTCATACAGGGTTTCATTTCCTATTGTATCTTCTTTAAATATGTTTTTTGGTATAACAATTATTTTTGTTAATCTCCGAACCATCTTCTTAATCAATTTAAAGCTATTTAGGTGAAAAAAACGGGTAACGTAGCATATGCAAAAAAGTTTAAACCCCCATTTTACCCCCTTAGGGATGTTTTTCAAAATCGCTTAATATCACTTGTACAGATTATATGTAAATGTAACCAGTCCTGAAAATACAACTTTCTAGCTATAGTATTACTTAAGGCCTCCCTTCAATACAAACTTTTCAACTACACTGGGTGGAATTTTGAAAAACCACTGGGTGGATTTTTTCTTTTAAGATTCTATACAAGCTTTCAACCTCTTTTTAACCCCGTTAGAGGTTAAATTTCAAAAACGCTGAAATGACTTTTATTGTTTTTTAATTATCAGTAAACGTACGAAGTTTCAAATCTCTAACTTTAAATTTAAAACCCCATCCATACAAACCTGGGGTGAATTTTTCAAAATCGCTTCTTTTTAGTTGTACACATTATAAATTTAACCTGACCTGAAATTTTCAACTTTCTAGCTTCAGTAGTTTCGGCTCTGCGAGGATAAGTCAGTTAGTCAGGGCATAGGCATATATATGTATAGATTACATATAGTATATAACTATATCGCGACTCTGCAGACAAAATAAAGTATTGACCGCAAGAATTGGTTTCGTTAAACGGAAAATTCCTCGCGAGGCGGTGCGTCATGTGTGGACCCGCCTAATAATTCTGCAGATGCCTATGAGTCCACATGACAAGAGCGAAATTAGGTGTGTCTAAATAAGAAACCTTATTTGAAATAATTATAGTTTATTTTTTATTTTTCGATCTCTCCTAGTATCTGGCAAAAAGTTTAAGCTGGCTTGACCCTTTAAACGCCTATGAAAACTTATTTAAAATTCCCGATGTAATAATTAATTTTCCAGGGGGTCTCAGTCTAGATGTGTTTAGTCGCAGTAGGTACGGAGAGAAGTTTGCGCGGCAGGTGTGCCAGGTCGATGGCGGCCGCGCATGCGTGCTGCGACTCACAGTATTGAACCATCTTCGGTTTCCCCTTGTTTCAGCTTAAGCAGCTTCGCGCAATATGTGCTTTCAGTGGGTACATAGTAAAGTTACGAAGCAACATAACGAACAGAACATATTAATATGTACCATCAGGTTCAAAATTGCATGGTCAATTTATCAATGAATTCATTCATGAATTGGCCATGCAATTCTAAACCCGATAGTACATACATATTGCGATCTTCAAACATAATGAAAGTCGTTGTTTTTACGAGTACAAATAATTTTAAACCGAATAGGTAGGTATGTTTAAGTAATTATGCCGTTTCATTTTTGGAATATCTTACCTAGAGCTTATTTATAATGAGAAAAATGGAAGTTCATTAGGTTACATTTAGCTGCTATAGATAATTAGGTACTTACATATAGTAAGGTCACTTAACTAGGTACATATGTATAGGTATGCCTAATTAAGATCAGATAATTCCTCCCACTCCTAGAATTCCTAGATACCATAATGTCAAGTAAGCTACCTAATTTGTTTGATTGCTCATTGTAGCATACATAATAAGTATCTATTACTATGTAGAAAATACTTATTCTCGAATTAAAAATTGGTATCTATTGAACAAGTAAGAACCCTCCTTCACTCTTAAACCATTTTCGACAGATGTCTAGTACCCATGGCATGGCATACAAAGTGCGTCATAATATCTTTAATTTATATACCGTGAGGACGACACCACCCCTGGGTAGTTAAAATAACAGAGCTTTTGACGAAGATGCATTGTCATCGACAGAACTCGAGCGCTGCCTCCACCCATCATGGACGTAAAAGAGAACCTAAATGTAAAGTAAATACTCGACATTTATTGTCGATTTGATCCGTGACATTCGTAGTGGAGTGCCTCGGGAACTACTACGCTTCTACGGACAAGAACTGGCTCATGGCTGACTACGTTTAGAGTTGACTTTACAGTAGCAACCTCTGAATTAATAAAGGCATATTGTCTCCTCGTCACCGGAATATGGCCCACGCTGCCCTTTAATAAATGTGGTTCTCTTGGACAGTAACGTCACTTATGCGACACCATCGACTCTTGTATTAAGGGGTATAACCGGTATAAGTAATTAAGTAGGTATATTTTCAGGCTTAATACTTATAATAAAGGCCTGATTCATTACAAACTCGCCAAATTGAGAATCCTGTATTGTATGGTAATGAAGCCGGTTCAATAAAAATTGGTTTTTTCTATATTTTCTTCAAAATTTGTATAAAATATGTAATTTATCAATAAATGCATCATTCTCGATTTTTCCCAGCTCCTGGTGTACTCGTAAGTTTTATTGGAAGCATGCCATTATTGCATTGCATGCCTTGAGTTATTTGCTACTTAAATAATAGTGCGCTCCTCAATCACGTTTCATCTGTGACAGATGTGGCAAAAGATGTCGTGCTGCAGGACTGCTAAGCTACATAAAACGATGTACCGGCAACAACAACAACATTCAATCCTCACACTGCAACAATCATCTATTAAGATGTCGTGGCCAATTACGAATAGTGTGACTTAGCAAGTTTTCTCTTATATCAAATACATCGTTACCTCTACTTGATTGATCTAAACGTAGAAATATTTAATCACTTATTTATCCAATAGTACCTTAAATTCGACGCACATATTTGAAATACTTTTATGGGTAAATATGCCGTGTGTCTAGATCAAGCAATCCGTTTTTTAGATATTTTTTATCGTATGTCGTTTTTGTCGCTTTTATGAAACACTCCCTTTGTCAAACAACCCAATATCGTTCAATAGGTCAATACTGTGGGAATTTGAATTCTTGGATCAAGTATATAGGCTCGATTTAGAGGGCATTGGCTTATAGGCCAAGCAAATTAGATTTTTTCGAAGAATTAATTCCCAGCAGGCTGGAAATCGTTTTAATACCTTCATGTGGTCCTAAATGCATGTAATCTGAGTTTGCCCAATCCCAGGAGGTGTGCATTACTTTTTAGCGAAATTTTTGCTTATTGTAAATTTTTTGCTTCTAGCTCGAAAACGGTACGTCCGACGGAAAATGTCCCGTAAATCAATATTAAAGAGTTTATGTAAGTTTATTTTATTTTTAAATTTTAACTCTTTGTTGTTGTTGTTTGTAACTCTTACTGTGAAACTATGCCGAGTGTATAATTGACCCGTAATAATAATAATTATGAATTTATTTTACCTATAATCTTCACAACCTCGAGTGGAACTAAATGACTACAGCAGTCTTTATGCCACAACTGCAAGCAGTCCGCCTGCCGCACTAAAAACGGAACGTGAGGATATACATTGATTTACTTTTGGTTAAGAATTTGTTATTGTATGCCATATGGGTCGGGGCTGCGCAAGCGGTGGGGTTTTTTCTCTTAGGACGAATACAACGATCGTTAAACAATGGGACACATGCGTGGCTCAGGGTTTGCATCTGTGACCTGCTTGTGGGCCCCAGCCCACTTATCTACAACAAACTCTTCAATCTGCAGCTCTAACAAATAACGATGGGAAAATGGTATGTGATTACCGTAATCTCTATAGTTATGTACATCACAAACTCTACTCTACAAGGCGTGTAAAGTTTTGGATACTTTGTTTTTGTAACATTAAATGTATCCACATTTTCAGACATGACCGTACATTCGAGCCTTTACCTTTACTAACTTTGGCAGTGATTATGATTAAGCAGCATAACACATTAGCTTGGAATATAAGAATATATTGTATGTTATTATAATAAATAAATAAGTAAAATCTATATGCCAAACTGAGTACTAACTACTTATTAGTAGTGATTGAACCTACTCATTAGCTAAGTACTACTCCTATATTATTGAGCCGATTAAGTAATCAAATATCGTCAAACCAACGTTACGGGTCGCGTTATACACACGTACTAGTAGTAGGTGAAGGTGACTGATCTACACCGCATATACCACTGCAACTGGTTCGATGTGTCTTTCGGAGGTCTGTCCGCGGACGCATACGTGCCTAATTCGCTCCGTGTTTGTCCTCTGGACACATCCGATCCAACTGACAGATCTATTTACACAGTTATTTACTCTTGGCTCAGTAATCTACCTAAGATTCTAAAAGGAAAACTGTTTCAAAACATCTACTTGTCTTTATGGAAGCGGCCCAGGGACGCGAACGGATGCCCGTCGAGTTAATCGACTTCGAGCTACCGAGTATAATCCTTACAGAGCTGGTAATATCACAAGTTCACCGGACGTTTAATGAATATCGCATTAGGAATATTCCTCGGAAACTTAAAGACGAGTCAGCCCCGGGCACGTCGCCGGCTCCGCGTTCGGCGCGCCCCGCGAAATGGAATCTACTTAGCGCCCAATCGATACTTTGTTAAGGTAAGTAGTTACCTACCTACTTACCTATCCTATCCTATTCCGGCTGCTAAGCTCTCTACGGCCGCTGATCAAAATTAAAAAAAAAACGACTCGCCCGGTGTGGAGTTCCTCCACGATTACAAACGGTTGGTAAACGAATCGCGACCTACGTCAATGTATGGAGACAACAGTTTTTTAACTGCAAAGTAAAAGTTTGTCCCTTAATATCATTATTATTTTCGTTGCAGCAACGTTACATGATTGTAAAAATTATGTACGGAACCCTCAGGCCGCGAGTCCGGTTTACTCGCACTTTCCGGTTTTTTGTGATGGAATAATAAATTAACGTGTTACGGGCTAAGAGCTGGCCACGTCATATATGAGTTATATGACACAATAATGAGAGCAACAAAATCCGTCTAGTTAGATTGCTATACTATCCTTATTGCAGAACCGGGCATCTGGCAGCTTTAATGGATGTTATATGATGGGTAATGGGATGGATAATGCAGGTTAGAGTGACAGACTAGCAAAATTTTTGTATTGGAAAATAATAATACCAAAATAGGTAAAAACTGCCGAAGTTGTCTCAGTTATAATGGACAGGGCCTATATTTTAACATACAAAAAACATTGCGTATTATTACGGAAACAAATACAGTAGGCGACAAACTATGAATTACATTATACGTCGTTTGGTACTACTTTCTTTCTACTTTGTGGCCCAAGGGCACACCCTTGGGCCACAAAGTGAGGTCCAGTTTAAAATTATAACTTCATGGATACTAGTAGAAGCGAACTAACAAAGCTAAACCTTATCTCTTTGTAATAAGTTCTACCATTGTTTAGTTAATATAGTAGCAATGATGGTTTGACAGTCATTATATTTGTTTACCCAAATACAAGAAATCAGCGACAGAATCAAAATATGACTTTTTATTATTTTATTATGATTTTCGTTTCATTATCATGTCAGATTTTGTAGCTATTCTTTAAAAAACCGGTAGTTATTTTGTGTTATACTGTAAATCATAAACATGTACGCTTTTCAATATTGTCCTTATCACATTCATGTTTTTTCATCCCCGATTTCTCAATTTTCCCGTTAGATTTCATGATTATTTTATGACCGTCCTGATCTAGAAATTAAGGCGAATGTTTTGATACCTATTTCATAATTATACGCACCTTAATGAGCTGGGGCAAATCGCCTAGCAAAAATTGACGATCTCCATGCCAGCGACCCATAGTTATGCCCTATTTAGTGTTGCATCTTTTCACAATCAAACGCGACTCAAGAAATACAATGCGAATACGAATTTCGATGCGAAGGCGACATATAAGTTGTGAGTTCCTTAAGTGAAATTTAAGTAATACACTAGGCAAATAGGAAGTCGTACAGGAATAGTATACTCAAGTCGAATGAAAACGGGTTAATTCTTTTGAAAATTCAATACCTACAATGGAATCTACTTAGCGCCCAATCGATACTTTGTTAAGGTAAGTAGTTACCTACCTACTTACCTATCCTATCCTATTCCGGCTGCTAAGCTCTCTACGGCCACTGATCAAAATTAAAAAAAAAACGATTCGCCCGGTGTGGAGTTCCTCCACGATTACAAACTTATTAAAGTTGGTAAACGAATCGCGACCTACGTCAATGTATGGAGACAACAGTTTTTTAACTGCAAAGTAAAAGTTTGTCCCTTAATATCATTATTATTTTCGTTACAGCAACGTTACATGATTGTAAAAATTATGTACGGAACCCTCAGGCCGCGAGTCCGGTTTACTCGCACTTTCCGGTTTTTTGTGATGGAATAATAAATTAACGTGTAATGGGCTAAGAGCTGGCCACGTCATATATGAGTTATATGACACAATAATGAGAGCAACAAAATCCGTCTAGTTAGATTGCTATACTATCCTTATTGCAGAACCGGGCATCTGGCAGCTTTAATGGATGTTATATGATGGGTAATGGGATGGATAATGCAGGTTAGAGTGACAGACTAGCAAAATTTTTGTATTGGAAAATAGTAATACCAAAATAGGAAAAACTGCCGAAGTTGTCTCAGTTATAAAGGACAGGGCCTATATTTTAACATACAAAAAACATTGCGTATTATTACGGAAACAAATACAGTAGGCGACAAACTATGAATTACATTATACGTCGTTTGGTACTACTTTCCCCCAACAGAAACTTTTGGCAATGATTTAATCTTATTATTTATATAATTTCTCATAATATTGCATCAATATCAGAACTCTGGGATTTGTTTTCTTGATGGAGTTTGCATTTTTTTACATTTTGGTTACATGATCACACGATGGACAACAAAGTGATCATATAGGTACGAGTTCCGTTTTTTTTCCTTTTCAGTTACGGAACCCTCGAAAACTTAAATTTTAGCTGCAGGAGCTTGCGTGCTTGGAATACAATAAATGACAATTCTTACAACATTAACCTGTTTACATTAGGCTCTAATATAAAGTACCTAAAATAGTACGTACTACCAAATTATATTTTATCTTTGCGTCACCTATGTCCTTTTATTAAGAAAAAAAGTTTTTCGAAGTAACTATACTCAAAATTCGTATGAAAAGTTTGTCAATTATCTATAGGTGAGGATTTTCGCTCCGCCGCCATATTTAATGTTGATCAGTTCGTCAATCGTGCGTGGTGTTCCCCTTAGGGCCGGTTTAACTATCTAAACGGAATGTTAACGGCATCGTCATACTTTAAAAATAAACTACATGAAATGTAAGTTTAAGTACATTAGTAAATATAAGTTACATAATATCTGGCGCAAGGTTATTGTCCTGGTTTTTAACTTCGTGTCGCCTCGTAAGTTTTGGCTCAACTAATTCGCTTAGTTCCTTCTCAATATCGATTGGGATACTTGATTTCTCCTGGATATATGTGTTTACAATGTGTTGTCGTCTGTCGTCGATGAATTGCCGACGGTAGTTTTCTAGCAGGAGATGGTGTACGATCATCGTCCCGGCCGCCTGGCAATTCTCGCCAGCCTTTAGTCTCGAATCGTTTCTCAGTTTATTTTCAGTCCTGACTTCTGAGTCATATTTTGTCAACTCGCCCAAGAAAAGAATTAGTTCCTGGCTCATTCTATATACACTTGTCAATTTTTTTATCAGCTGGAATAAGTTGTTCAAATAAGTAGATGACATAGGTTAATAAGTAGGTACTAAACTTTTCGGAATGCAAATCATCCAGTACAGTTCAATGCAACACTTAACGAGAGGATAACACTTATAGTTAAAGCAATGGCGCAAAGTTACAGTGTCCGAGAGGCAACCGCGCTCGAATATGACATTTAAAACTCTGAATAAAACGAAGAAATGATGTTTTAAAAATAACAGGGATAGTAATTTAAAATCATGATTATTTATACTACTCGTATTAATTTCATGCCTAAATAATGACGACAAACTTTTGTGTGCGATTATATTCGAGGTTAATTAAATTCTTTGAATTCGAGCGCTCGATTGTCAACAATCGGCCCCCTGACCCACCACGTTGGACTTTGTGCACTACGCGTCATTGCTCTGAATATTAACACTAACAATTTAATTATTTAAATCGTTACAACGACAAAACAATGACAAATCCATCATATGGCAACTAGGCCCTTGAACTTATTAAACATTCAAAATTACTAAAATCGCAAAGCGTGGTGTACTTCTGGATTTTCGATATGTTTTTGGGACAGGTTAAGGCTATTTAATGTGTTGCTATAACTAGTTACTTGTGCTGGCTGAGAATTTAAGTTCAAAATATAGGATTTTTCCTTTTTTATATTACAAACTGTAAGTTTTGTTAATAAGATTGCTTTGACGATTTCAAAGACCATTTAATTGCAAGAAATTAAGTTTGAACCCGATTGTCTGCTTTCTATAATTTACGAGATACAGCCACTTATATTTCAGAAAAAACTGTTTTTTTTGAAGGCCAAGCCTTTGTCTTGGATTATAAAAAAATGGTAAGTGACAATTTCCATTGTTGACCTTACAATCAACTTGCGCACGAACTCATAAAAAACTGCATATCCATTGACGTCACAGTCGTTGATGACACACATATCCACAGAAAAGGTAAAGGAGACCGTCAATTCCAGGCCCACTAGCGATAATGGTCTCGTATAAGGTTTGTTCTGCAATTTTAAGCAAATACCCATTTTATTACTAAACTAGACAAAATATTTCATGAAAATGAAACGGGAATTAGAAATACAAAATAAAAAGTAATTTCGTTGATCCTTCCGCGATCCAAATAGTGCTTAATAAGTTGTTAACGTCTTTACAGCATTGACATAAGGTTGACTTTACCTGGACTGAGACGAAACAGACATTTTTAGAAAGGAGTTACGTTTACATTGCTAATCTAGTTTGACACTGTCAATGTATGACGTCACCGTCCTCCAAGTCTACCGCATGAAGTTATAGTTTTAAACTGGAGTGTGCTCTTCGGCCACAAGGTGGGGCCGAAAGAAAGGGAGCTGCGTCTCGTTTTGACTTGGGGCGTTATGACGGCATTAAATCATGCTCTTTCCATAACGAAACGCATTTTTTTTTCAATTTAGTAATGTCTGATACTCGTATGGATTTATAAAAAGTGGATGTAATTGTTGCACTTTTTCCCTAACCACAGATGAACCTTATTACCGTGCTAAACAGTCGTTCATCGGTGATTAGAAAACAAACGGTCCGATAGAGGGGATAATTATGGGGGCGGTGCCTCACTCGCACTCGTTACGAAATTAACACACATTGACATTTTGACTTGTTGTCATGCTGGCATTATTGTCTAATGACGTTATAACTCCCTGGGTCGGGGCGATACGCAGCTCCCTGTATTACTCACTCTTTCGGCCTCACTTTGTGGCCCAAGGGCACACCCTTGGGCCACAAAGTGAGGTCCAGTTTAAAATTATAACTTCATGGATAATAGTAGAAGCGAACTAACAGAGCTAAACCTTATCTCTTTGTAATAAGTTCTACCATTGTTTAGTTAATATAGTAGCAATGATGGTTTGACATTCATTATCTTTGTTTACCCAACCTTTGTTTGTCTTGTATTTACAAGAAATCAGCGACAGGATCAAAATATGACTTTTTATTATTTTATTATGATTTTCGTTTCATTATCATGTCAGATTTTGTAGCTATTCTTTAAAAAACCGGTAGTTATTTTGTGTTATACTGTAAATCATAAACATGTACGCTTTTCAATATTGTCCTTATCACATTCATGTTTTTTCATCCCCGATTTCTCAATTTTCCCGTTAGATTTCATGATTATTTTATGACCGTCCTGATCTAGAAATTAAGGCGAATGTTTTAATACCTATTTCATAATTATACGCACCTTAATGAGCTGGGGCAAATCGCCTAACAAAAATTGACGATCTCCATGCCAGCGACTCATAGTTATGCCCTATTTAGTGTTGCATCTTTTCACAATCAAACGCGACTCAAGAAATACAATGCGAATACGAATTTCGATGCGAAGGCGACATATAAGTTGTGAGTTCCTTAAGTGAAGTTTAAGTAATACACTAGGCAAATAGGAAGTCGTACAGGAATAGTATACTCAAGTCGAATGAAAACGGGTTAATACTTATGAAAATTCAATACCTACAAGTTTATTTATGTTTAGTGATTAACGCTAGATATTTTACAATATTTGTTATAGGAAATATAAAGTTTAGTTTGAATACCCGCTACTGTATCAACGAACCAACGTAAACCTTTTTTCAGTGAATGAAATGGCCGTACCTCAAAAGCAATAAAAGATATATATTTGAATGTAGACTAGAATGATGTGTAGGGTGGAAAATTTAACGTTCTTTTAAACTCCAATAGCAACCTATATGAAAAATGAACAGTTTCTGAGATTATATACCTACAGGAAATATAACATATTTGACAGTTTAGCATGAATTCCTCGGCTAGCTCAAGACAGTCGTTGTAGCCAATATCAGAAAATACTTACCCGTCTCTAACAACATAATAAAAAACCGGCCAAGAGCGTGTCGGGCCACGCTCAGTGTAGGGTTCCGTAGTTTTCCGTCCGTCACAGAAAGTGTCCCCACTTAAGAGTTAAAATAACACCGCCATGTAGGATATGATATGAGCGTTCCACCTACAGCGACATCTATCGGCAAATTAAGTAAACTATTGCGCGCGAGCTTAAAGTATGGAAGATGATTTTTATGGGATCATTCTTTATTGCGTGAACCGATTTTCACCGTTTTTACTTTATTTGAAAGCACGTCATTTCATTGTGATTTTGTAGAAATTACAAGTACAGTAAACACCTGCTTATACGGTTAAATCACAAACTTAGTTCAGAAATTATTTTGTAAATTTTTTCAAAAACTATTAAACCTATCAAGTTCAAAATAATTTTCCTAGAAAGTTTTTATAAAGTTCTACTTTTGAATTTTTTTTCATATTTTTAAAACTTATGGTTCAAAAGTTAGAGGGGGGGGGGACACATTTTTTTTTACTTCTGGAGCGATTATTTCCGAAAATATTTACATTATCAAAAAATGATTTTAGTAAACCCCTATTCATTTTTAAATACCTATCCAACAATATATCACACGTTAGGGTTGAAATGAAAAAAAAATCACTCCCCACTTTACGTATAGGGGAGGTACCCTAATAAAATAAAAATTTCCACTTTTTGTTTTACCACTTTGTCGGCGTGATTGATATACATATTAGTACCAAATTTCAGCTTTCTAGTGTTAACGGTCACTGAGATTATCCGCGGACGGACGGACGGACGGACGGGCAGACATGGCGAAACTATAAGGGTTCCTAGTTGACTACGGAACCCTAAAAAAGCTCAACTAACCCATTAAATAACGATTTTCCCTCCTCTTTACACCTAAAAACCTGATTCACTGGCTATTACACAATTTTGTTGATACACATTACTTATAGTAAGAGTAAAATAAGTCTTTCAATATGAAAAATGTGTACGTGATATTTTCTCGCATCCCTATCCCAATCGTTACCTCAGTAGTGGTCCGTGTTCTGGATTTTCCTGCAAGGCGCAGTGTCGATCGGATCATTTCTGCCATTTTCGTGCGTATGAGGAAAACCTTTTCTCCAATGCCAAAAGTTTTGTATCGCTGCCAGTCGTCTTTCAAACCCCACAGTTTTTCAGCCTTACGCATGGCGTCGTTCACTAATACTTTACTTAAACCCATAAGCAGGTCTTTATCTTTTTGGTGTTCCATCCATGTTTTGCATCCTTCCAGCAAGACTAGAAGCAAACAATATTAAAATCGGTTCAGCCGTTGTTAGTGTCACTGACTCCATTTATAACTCAAGTTGATATGTACGAGGGTTGCTACTTATATATCCGGAAACAAAAAAACAAACAAACGTACACGGCTGAAAATGGTTTTATTGTTTTTCAAAGTATTCCCCTTGATGATCTATGCACTTTTGCATTCGCGTGAACCAATTTTTAAAGCACTTCTGCCACTCCGCCTGAGGTACCTCCATAACGTGTTGTTTGAATGCGTCGACAGCATCTTCAGCGGTCGAAAATCGTTGACCGCGTAATTTATTCTTTATATTTGGAAATAAATAAAAATCGTTGGGTGCCAAGTCAGGGCTGTACGGCGGATGACCCGTTAATTCCACATTTTGACCCTCCAAAAATAGAGTTGTTTCGCGTGACGTATGACAGCTGGCATTGTCATGATGAAGAATGATTCTTCGTCGCTGGTTAGTTTTACGAATTTGTTCAAATACTTTCGGTAAGCAAATGGTCGTGTACCACTCTGAATTAACCGTTCTACGGTTTTCTAGTGGCATGTAGCTACATGGCCATTAATACCGAAGAAGCAGGCCACCATTTGTTTCAATGTACTTTTTGCACGAGTAACTTTCGTAGGGTTCGGCTCATTTTGAAACACCCATACCGTTGATTGTTGCTTCGTTTCGGGATCGTATGCATAGATCCAGGATTCGTCACCTGTATAGATGTTATAAACGGCTTTTGAGTCACCACGGTTATATTTTTTTAACATTTTATTGCACCATTCGACGCGAGCATCTTTTTGCTCTTTTGTTAAGTTGTGGGGTATCCAACGCGAACAAATTTTTTTTACAGCCAAATAATTATGTAATATGCTATTAATGCTGGTCATAGAAATACCCAGAGTCGCCTCTATCTCGCGGTACGTAACATGTCGGTCGTCCATTATAAGTTTTCGCACAGCCTCGATATTTTGTTGTACAACGACCGATTTCGGGCGACCTGCCTTAACTTCGTCCGTAAGCATACTACGTCCACGATTGAACTCACTAAACCAGTGATACACAGTAGTTTTAGATGGGGCTTCATCACCAAAAGTTGAAGTTAGTTGATCTATGCACTGTTGTTGCGTTAAACCACGCCGAAAATCATAATAAATCATAGCACGAATATTTTCACGAGTGAGTTCCATTCTTGCTGCGAGATGACATTTAAAACCCGTCAAAAACAAAACACGAGCGTTAATAAGAAAGAAAAAATATACCGGCCAGTACTTAAAAAAGTTCAAATTTTACCATGGAGGTCAAATATGCTATTTAAGAAGATTGTAATCCCGGTTTCCGGATATATAAATAGCAGCCTATGTATAATATAACCCTAAAAACATGGCATTTAATCTGTAAAACAAAAGCAAATAACTTTGATTTTATGTTTATTTGGATTTTGTAAAGAGAGTTTTATAATGCAAGTGGGACATACATATTTGCATTATATAAAACTCTCTGCCTGAAGCCATTTTTTGTGTTGGAATTTGGTTATTATTAGGTTTGGCTTTGCTCGCGTGCGTTTGGGAGTTTTGTCATTTTAATTTACTTAATCCAGGCCATTATTGTAAAACTTACCCTTTTTACAATGTCAATGTCCTTCAAATTGGTAACTGCATTAAAATTTATTGGTTCTGCCGTGTTAAGATAACCGACTAAAAGGCGAGCGTCAAGACCTGCGAATGCTAATGGCCGAGTTCCTGCAGCAGAATATATTTCGAAAAGAGGGCCGAACGCCGTAGTATGGTAAGCGTGTGAGCGCAACGTCTCAGCGAAAAGTACTTCTCTTGCAGCAGGACAAATGTACTAAGGCGGAAGTGAGAATCGTTTCAGCAGCAGCATAACAGAGTCCAGACAAAACTCAATGGTCAATAAGTTGCTTCAACCACAATGTCTGGGAAAGCCAAAGGTCGAGTACTTCGTAGGACCTTGGCCCGGAGCGCCGCAGAAAAAAATATTGCAGCAGCAGCAGCATGACAGGGACCGGACATAACTCGGTGATAAAGTTTAGCAAACCCGAGGACTGTCGCAGTGAGGATTGGTTCTGCAGCAGCGTGTCAGGGACTGGAATAAACTCAACGGTCAAGTATCTTACAAGCGAAACCCAGGGCCGAAGACCCGAGGGTGAGCGGCAATGTTTGTGAAGGCTAAAGGCCGAATACCGCGTAGGGCTCAGGCTCGGAACGTAGTTGCGAGAATTGCTTCAGCAGGAGCATGACAGGGACTGGATAAAACTCAGTAATCAAGTGTCTTAGCGAATCCGAGCGCCGAAAGCCAGAGGGTGAGCGGCAGTGTATGCGAAGACCAAAGGCGAGGCTCGGAACGTCGCAGAGAGAACTGTTTCAGCAGCAGCATGATAGGGACCGGACAAAACTCAAGGACTAAGTATCTCAAAAGTGAGCGGTAATAAGCGCGTAAGACCCAGGCCCAGAGCGTAGCAGCGAAAATTGCTTCAGCAGCATCAGCGTGACAGGGACCGGAGAAAACTCAAGGGCCAAGTAGCTTAAAACCGAATCCGAGGGCTAAGGGCCCGAGAGTAAGCGACAATGTCTGTGAAAGCCAAATGCCGAGTAAGGCCCAGGCCCGGAGCGTCGCAGCGAGAATTGCTTCAGCAACAGCACCATGAAAGGGACTGAACAAAACTCAAGTGCGCAGTATCTTATCTCTATCCCCAATGTATGCGATAGTAAAAGGCCGAATACCACATATAGGCTCCAGGCCTGGAACGTCCTAGCGAGAATCGCTTCAGCAGCAACGCAAACGCCAAACGTCTTACAGAAAGGATAAAATTACTATGCTAGATTTATGACTACCCTTTTCATTGTATTCGGATGTTAAAGCGAGATAAAACATGTTGCTCTCGTGATCGGTAAAATTTCTGCTCTCGGGTAAATCGGAATCGGTCAATCTTAACTACCTATTTTAGATCTTGAAGCAAATCAAATTATTTTGTTGAATATTTTTTGATTTGCAATTCTTAAGTAGTTACACAGTAGTTATATATATACAGGTTGATTCATGAGACGTGAGCAGGCTTAGCACTACGGATTAAGTTATTAATAAGCTATTGTTTGATATCACTATTAGTGTGATAACAGCAAAAAAAAATATTCAAGTAAAAATAAAAAGATTAAAATTATTTACGACACGCATGGTCACTCTACAATTAGAATACTCCGTCGAGTACTGATATTCTCTTGTTTTTCTGTGATATGTGTCAAATTGATGTCTGGTTATTTTGGAAACATCGTATATCACTCAATTTGACAATTATTTTTTTCATAATCAATATGTTGTCATGATTGTTAAAGAGGTTTTATCTTTATTGATGGGTTTATGTAGGGTGACCTTGATTACAGAAAATAAAATTTCTACGAAACAAAAATGTAAAAAAATTAGAAAGGCGTTATTGTTTCATTTAAACATGATGGGGGCCGATTCATTATCGTTAACTAAGTGTGTAGGGTTGTTCCTGCTCACGTCTCATGAATCACCCTGTATATTAAAAACTGAAGTAAGTATATGTATCTTCAGTTTATACCTATTTTATTGTTTATACTTATACTTTAAATTTTCAAAACGAAGCTAATTTAATTTCTTTCTCACGCGTTTACTGTTTGTATATAGGTAAAAGATAGCATGATTATGGGTTAGTTGGGTGGTCACTTTTTTTTAATAAATAAGCGTGATGAAAACTACCCTAAATGTTGCTACTGGGTATTAACTGTTACTATACAAAAATTCATGAAATTCTGTTTAGTAGTTTTTGTGTAGTGCGCGGACAAACTCACATGCAGGCAGACGATAATTCCAAAAATCACTGAAATGTATTCAGTCAACGTTTCTAAGACCCCACGAATTATTTTTTATCAAATATCTTCAATGTACTTTTTTTCGCATTATGCGTTTACTATGTGTATAGAAAATAGAATAGATTGTACACCAAGGATTTACAGCACTGTTTTATGTCACGGGCGCTATATTGAATCCTGAACGTAATGAAGGACTTCAGATTTAACTCCCGAGCGAAGCGAGGTAATTAAGACTGAGTCCTGAGTGCAACGAGTGCAGTGAAGCGCGCCTGTGACAAAACAGCTTTATCCCCGAGGAGAATATACTCTACTTTTCTCATCACTTTTTTCTTCTCATTTTTATTAAAGTAAATCTATTTTATTTTATATTTTTATAGAATCTGCAGTTTTGCCCCGTGTACTGCAGCGTCTTATGAGCTTATGACACTCGCAGCATTGTTTTAGGTATTATTAAATGTGGTCCATTTATGGTGGCCAGCACGATTTTCTTAAAAATTCTATTTTCTTATCAGTTCGGCGCGGCTCCGCGGGCCCCGACTCGCGGGGATGGGTTGTGTTGTGCGCCGTCCGGACTTTACGAAATTAGACTTTAATGACATAACAATAAGAACTATAGGAAGTGAAATCACATTATTAACCAGCGGGTTATAATGAAATTTAGTACAATAATATGACCCGGCTAAAGCCAAGGGCTATAATGATTTGCTTTCGGTAAGGTTTGGATGATATATAATTTAGCATTGTCGAGCAGGTGGCGTGAAAATTCGTTTATTGGATTAAGACACGTTATCAATAGAGTTGAAAATTATAACCGCCATGTTAACGAGATAGGTTCCTAATTGGCTGTTAAATGCTTAAAGCTAATATTTTTTTCTTAAATCAACAATGAATACATACTTAGTAAAAGAAAGGCCGACCAGAAGAAACGCACGTAACAAATCGCCATGATTCAGACGATAATTATGACGAATCGTAATAACTCACGGTCATTCAAATTTTTCAATTATTCTCAAGTTTTTATGTAAAAACTATAAAAGTTTAATTATGTTTGTAGAATCCTAATAAACTATACCTTATAATGGACTGTTAAGAAAATAAAACAGTTGTATTTTAGCTGTAATACAACAATCTTTGTAGGGTTATAATATTATATCTACCTATATACCTTAACGTAAACTGTTTCGTAATAAACACAAAATACAGTACATAGCGGCGCCCTTTTTAGGGTTCCGTAGTCAACTAGGAACCCTTATAGTTTCGCCATGTCTGCCCGTCCGTCCGTCCGTCCGTCCGCGGATAATCTCAGTGACCGTTAGCACTAGAAAGCTGAAATTTGGTACTAATATGTATATCAATCACGCCGACAAAGTGGTAAAATAAAAAGTGGAAAAAAATAATTTATTAGGGTACCTCCCCTATACGTAAAGTGGGGAGTGATTTTTTTTTTTCATTTCAACCCTAACGTGTGATATATTGTTGGATAGGTATTTAAAAATGAATGGGGGTTTACTAAAATCATTTTTCGATAATGTAAATATTTTCGAAAATAATCGCTCCAGAAGTAAAAAAATATGCGTCCCCCCCCCCTCTAACTTTTGAACCATAAGTTTTAAAAATATGAAAAAAATCTCAAAAGTAGAACTTTATAAAAACTTTCTAGGAAAATTATTTTGAACTTGATAGGTTTAATAGTTTTTGAAAATAAATTACAAAATAATTTCTGAACTAAGTTTGTAATTTAACCGTATAAGCAGGTGTTTATTGTACCTGTAATTTCTACAAACTCACAATGAAATGACGTGCTTTCAAATAAAGTAAAAACGGTGAAAATCGGTCCACGCAATAAAGAATTATCCCATAAAAATCATCTTCCATACTTTAAGCTCGCGCGCAATAGTTTATTTAATTTGCCGATAGATGTCGCTGTACGTGGAACGCTCATATCATATCCTACATGGCGGTGTTTTTTTAACTCTTAAGTGGGGACACTTACTGTGACGGACGGAAAACTACGGAACCCTACACTGAGCGTGGCCCGACACGCTCTTGGCCGGTTTTTTAAATATCAATCGTTAAATTTAAATTTTTATATTTATTTATCAGTGACGCTGGTGGACACATTAGGGCTCTTAACTGCCATGAATTCCGTCATAGGGACACCACACACTTGAGCTGAATGTCTGCAAATTCTGCCATACAGATAAAAAAACCGGCCAAGTGCGTGTCGGACCACGCATAATGGAACCCTCCATACCTTTTGTACCTTCAATAGAATAAGAACCAAACTAATACCAAAAGGTAAAATCTGATGCCAATGGAAGAAGTTTTTTGGAGATAACTCAAAAATGGCTGAACTGATAATGTTTTAAATAATTTTCGTAGAAGGTATTTGATAAGACGCATCTTCTCAAATTTTTTCATATTTTTTGTACTTCAGGTTCAAAACTTTCGAAGCGATTATTTCTGAAAATATTCACTTAATTACGAAATGTTCAAAATAAACTCGATATTATTTTTAAAGATCTGTGGATTAATGTGCAACATGTTGATATTAGGTAAAAACAAATGTTTTTGAGATTTAGTTACACGTATGGAGCGCCCCCTAAATATATTTTTTCTACGATTTAACGACATAAATATCAGTAAATAGCGGCATACAAAATACACCTTATATCTAAATTTTATTAAGATACGTCTTATAGTTTCCGAGTATAATGGCTGTGACATACAGACGGACGGACGGACGGACGGACAGACGGACAGACGGACATCACGAAACTATAAGGGTTCCGTTATTGTGAATTTGGCTACGGAACCCTAAAAAATGTACAAACCTAAAGTAGATAATATTCAGTTACTGTGCGGAAAATTGGTATTGGTATGGTTTGCGGAAATGTTATCTGTACGGCTGAATTACACTAATATTCAGCTCAAGTGTCTGGTACTCTGATTGGTAAGATTCCAATGAGGTCAAAAAACCGTCCAAGTGCATGTCGGATCACGCAGAATGCGCTAGCTTACATACTAGCCACTATTTTGCTGAGCAAGGTCAATTTCGTGGTGCTACACCAATTACGTGGTGCATCTTTGATTTGTCTGTCTGTAAATTTGAAACTATGTAATATTGTGTTCGTCATGAATAAATATTTTGAATCAGAATGGATGGGTCCGTAGCTTCAATGGAATGAGTAAAAAATCTAATACAAAAGGTCGTATCTGCGTATGGAAGAAGTTTTTTGGCAATAACTCAAAAATGGCTTAATCGATAATTTTCCTATCAGTTTTCATTGAAAGAATATATAAAGATGTATCTTCTCGAAACCTCATAGTTATTTTTAAAGTGCTATCGATTAATGTGCAACATGTTGATATTTGCGAAAACAAAAATGTTTTTGATATTTTAATTGTTACATGTATAAAGTCCTCGCCCTAAAAGCATTTTGTCCACCAATTTATCTACGAGTACAAAACTAAGTTGCCACATTTCGATTAAATTCCATTATTATATAGGGTTTTCCTCGACGCGGAATTTCAGCGATGACGGACATGGCAAAACTATAAGGGTTCCGTTTTTGCCATCTGGTCTACGACAAATAATACCTTATTCAGTATTGAAATATCCCTTAAAATTGTATACATTTTATTCAGACCGCACGAATACCTACAGCCGGAGGAGCAGCTAGAGAGTTTCGGAACAGCCCTCGTATTCTACTATACTTGGTTATAATACTATACTTTTTTATCTACACTCGCATTGTAAGTCCTCTAAAACGTATTCAAAAAGGGTAGGCAATGGCTAGCATTACCACAACCCAATTATTTTACTATGATAAGCATTTTATCTGTGACAGTAACGTAATTTTAACTTTACATGCTCAAACATTGATGTGTTATTATGAGTTTGATAACATAATGTACACCTGCACGCGCCCGCGCGGCCGCCGACACGCTCCCTCCGACCGCCGGCACTCTCTCTCCCGACCGCCGGCACAATCGAGTTGGCCATGGCGGTGCAATGGCGGCCATTCTATGGTTTCCGAACACGGCAATTAGTATAAATAATATGAGTGTAGATAACGCAGTGTATGCAACTGTACGTAATTAGGCCTTAAAACACTCGTGTGATCTTATTATGAAACTCACCTGCGGCTCGTTTCATAAAACTGCACTCGTATTTTAAGGACCCTTATTACGTAACAGTTACATAAACTACTATTATACAACTGTCTTCTTATTTTGTAACCCACGTCTAGTTTACAGGCTTAACCGACTTCAAGATTTCAAAACCGGCCAAGAGCGTGTCGGGCCACGCTCAGTGTAGGGTTCCGTAGTTTTCTGTCCGTCACAGTAAGTGTTCCCACTTAAGAGTTTTTGAAAGTACGTCATTTCATTGTGATTTTGTAGAAATTACAGGTACCTACAATAAACACCTGCTTATACGGTTAAAACAAACTTAGTTCAGAAATTATTTTGTAAATTTTTTTCAAAAACTATTCAACCTATCAAGTTCAAAATAATTTTTATAGAAAGTTTTTATAAAGTTCTACTTTTGAGATTTTTTTCATATTTTTAAAATTTTATGGTTCAAAAGTTAGAGGGGGGAGACACATTTTTTTTTTACTTCTGGAGCGATTATTTCCGAAAATAGTTACATTATCAAAAAAATATTTTAGTAAACCCCTATTCATTTTTAAATACCTATCCAACAATATATCACACGTTAGGGTTGAAATGAAAAAAAAAACACTCCCCACTTTACGTATAGGGGAGGTACCCTAATAAAACATTTTTCTCCACTTTTTATTTTACCACTTTGTTGGCGTGATTGATATACATACTAGTACCAAATTTCAGCTTACTAGTGCTAACGGTCACTGAGATTATCCGCGGACGGACGGACTGGCAGACATGGCGAAACTATAAGGGTTCCTAGTTGACTACGGAACCCTAAAAAGTGGAGGTTCTCAATTCAGCGTGTAAGTTTTTTAGGGTTCCGTAGCCAAATGGCAAAAAACTGAACCCTTATGGATTCGTCATGTCTGTCTGTCTGTCTGTCTGTCTGTCCGTCCGTATGTCACAGCTATTTTACTCGGAAACTATACGACGTATCTGAATAAAATTTACACATAAGGTGTATTTTTTATGGCGCTACTTATTTATGGAGTTAAATTTAAAAAAAAAATTTAGGGGAGCGCTCCATAGATGTAACCAAATTTCAAAAAATGATTTTTAACCAAATATCAACATGTGACACATCAATCGATATGTCTTTAAAAATAACATTGAGGTTTCTTTGACCATTTTGTGATTAAGTGAATATTTTCTGAAATAATCGCTTCGAAAGTCAGAAAAAATGTGTCCCCCCCCCCTGTAACTTTTGAACCGTAAGTCCAAAAAATATGAAAAAATTTGAGACGATGTGCCTTATCACATACTTTCTAAGAAAATTATTTTAAACATTATCGGTTCAGCCATTTTTGAGTTATCTCCAAAAACTTCTTCCATAGGCATCAGATACGACCTTTTGGTATTAGTTTGGTTCTTATTACATTGAAGGTACGGAACCCTCCTATGCGTGGTCCGACACGCACTTGGCCGGTTTTTTTATGTTTGTTACTCCATAACTCCGTCATGTCTGAAACGATTTAGAAAACACTTTTTTTGATTGTAAGTATATCTAAATATATATAACTCAAAGGTAACTGACTGACTGACATAGTGATCTATCAACGCACAGTCCAAACCGCTGGTTCTAGAGATTCCAAATTTGGCTCCTGGCCAAGGTTCCTTATAAGGTCTAGGGGTGCACTAAGAAAGGATTTTTCAAAATTCATCCCCTAAGGGGGTGAAATGGGGGTCCAAAATTTGTATGGGGAAACAAGATTAGTTAGTCTATTTTATTCGAAACTCCACAGAAGTATTCCTAACAATAAATGAGTAAATACGTGTTGCAGGTTTTTTGAGAATTCAACCCCTAAAAGGGGGAAATGTGGTCAAAAACTCTGAAAATCAACATGGGTATTGTTTCTATGGTTTATCGGGTCGTTGATTACGAAAACAACAACGATTTTAAAATCCGACGTGGCGGACGTGAAATACCATCTCCCTTGTTAGGGTACAATGGGGTTGAAATGTCTAAATATCCATATGGGTGTCGTTTTTGTGATTTTTTGGGACGTTAATTAAGAAAACGGCATCGATTTTGAAATTTAATATTGTGGACATGAAAATTCTTGAAAGTATTTGTGCCAAATTGCAATCTTCTTCTAAATATATAAAAGAAGAAACTGACTGACATATCAACGCACAGCCCAAACCGCTGGTTCTAGAGATTCCAAATGTGGTACGTAGGCTCCTTATAAGGCATAGGGATGCACTTAGAAATAATTTTTAAAAATTTACCTCCTAAGGGGGGAAATGGGGTTCAAAGTTTGTATGGGAAACGAGATAACAACTATTTTATTCGAAACTTTACAGGAGTATTCCTAACGATAAATGAGAAAACAAGTGTTTCAGCTTTTTTGAGAATTCAACCCATAAGGGGGAAATGTGGTGACAAAATTTAAACATCAACATGGGTATTGTTGCTATGGTTTATCGGGTCGCTGATTACGAAATCAAAACTTAAGGGGGTGAAATGGGGGTTGATAGTTTGTATGGGGAATTTTTAAACGTTGAACTAATTTAGATGCAACTTGGTATAGAGATAGTTTGTGTACCGGGAAACGACATGGGACAGTTTTTATCTCGAAAATCAATCTTTAAGGGGGTGAAATGGGGGTTGGAGGTTTGTATGGAGATTTTTTACCGCGAACCGATTTAGATAATTTAGTTGTGGATATAGTTTGAGTCCCAGGAAACAATATAGAATATTTTTTAAGCCGAAAATAAATCTTAGAAGGGTAGAAAACATGTTGGTAGTTTGTATGGCGAATTATTAACCGCTGAACAGACGATTGAAATGAAACTTGGAACATATTTATTATATAGATTGAGTCGCGGTAAACAATATAGGATAGTTTTTATCTCGAAAATCAACCCTCTAGGGGGTGAAACGGGGGTTGAAAGTTTGTATGGAAAATTAATAACCATTGAACCTATTTAGATGATTTGGTATGGAGATATTTTGCGTTCTGGGGAAGGATATATAATAGTTGTTATCCCAGAAGTCATTCCTTAAGCTGGTAAAAAGGAGGGTGGATTACTAATTCCACGCAAATGAAGTCGCGGGGAAAAGCTTCTATTCAAGAGTAGAAATCTGTATTAATCATAATCTCTCAGTAGTAAGTCGTTGATGGCGTAACAATTAAACAATTATTGCAATAATTTCTTTAAAATAAAAAATGAGGGAACCGCCGTCTTCAGAACGTGGTATACCGAAACCTCCAGAATGTAACGAATACTTTTCCGAAAACCGCTTCTAAATCAGTTCAGCGAAACGCAAGATGATCGCGGACAAACATACATTCCTACATACAAACATACGAGTCTAACTGATAACCTCCTTTTTTAGTACTTTTAGTACGCGGGCGAAGCCGCGGGAAAAAGCTAGTATATTATATACAGATTGGTCCCGTTTTTCTCATAACGCAGCTCTGATGATGGGATCCATGAGAAATTGAGGGAACTCCTCAAATCTTAAAGGCATACATATAGTGATTTTTATATTTTTATCAACAAATCCATAATTTTCACTCAAAACAGTGACATTTGATGAAGGAAAACTGCTGATGATGATCAGAACGGAACTCTTCAATGACGCATTGTTTACGTTTAGCGATTTGTCCTCTTCGCTGTGTTTGGTAAGCAAGTCTGATTGTCAGGACAAATGTTCGTCAAGCTCAAGTTCTGATGATGGGATCCATGAGGAATCGAGGGAACTCCTCAAATCTTAAAGGCATACATAAAGTAATTTTTGTATTTTTATCAACAAATCAAGCATTTTCAGTCAAAGAGTGACATTTGATGAAGTGGAACTGCTGATGATCAACAGAACGGAACTCTTTAACGACGCATAGTTCACGTTTGGCGATTTGTCCTCTTCGCTGTGTTTGTTAAGCAAGTTAGATTCTCAGGACAAATTTTCGTCAAGGTCAAGTTCTGATGATGAGTTCCATGAGGAATCGAGGGAACTCCTCAAATCTTAAAGGCATAGATAACGTGATTTTTGTATTTTTATTAACAAATCAAGCATTTTCATTCAAAAGAGTGACATTTGATGAGGTGGAACTGCTGATGATGATCAGAACGGAACTGTTCAACGACGCATGGTTCACGTTTGACGATTTGTTCTTCTCGCTGTGTTTGTTAAGCAAGTTATTTCATTGTATGGAGTCTAAGAGTGCACCATCTATAATAATCTTTCACCGGCTTCCCCCATTGACGTCCGTTTTTAGGGTTCCGTAGTCAACTAGGAACCCTTATAGTTTCGCCATGTCTGCCCGTCCGTCCGTCCGTCCGTCCGCGGATAATCTCAGTGACCATTAGCACTAGAAAGCTGAAATTTGGTACTGATATGTATATCAATCACGCCGACAAAGTGGTAAAATAAAAAGTGGAAAATTTGTTTTTATTAGGGTACCTCCCGTATACGTAAAGTGGGGAGTGATTTTTTTTTTCATTTCAACCCTAACGTGTGATATATTGTTGGATAGGTATTTAAAAATGAATAGGGGTTTACTAAAATCATTTTTCGATAATGTAAATATTTTCGGAAATAATCGCTCCAGAAGTAAAAAAATATGCGTCCCCCCCCCTCTAACTTTTGAACCATAAGTTTTAAAAATATGAAAAAAATCTCAAAAGTAGAACTTTATAAAAACTTTCTAGGAAAATTATTTTGAACTTGATAGAATGAATAGTTTTTGAAAAAAAATTACATAATAATTTCTGAATTAAGTTTGTAATTTAACCGTATAAGCAGGTGTTTATTGTACCTGTAATTTCTACAAAATTACAATGAAATGACGTGCTTTCAAATAAAGTAAAAACGGTGAAAATCGGTTCACGCAATAAAGAATTATTCCATAAAAATCATCTTCCATACTTTAAGCTCGCGCGCAATAGTTTACTTAATTTGCCGATAGATGTCGCTGTACGTGGAACTCTCATATCATATCCTACATGGCGGTGTTATTAACTCTTAAGTGGGGACACTTACTGTGACGGACGGAAAACTACGGAACCCTACACTGAGCGTGGCCCGACACGCTCTTGGCCGGTTTTTTTTCTTAAAAATTATTAGTATTTTGTCTATGGTATATCTTTTAGATATACTCAACCAGTTGTTTTTTAATAGCAAATACCGCGCCATCTGCTCATTAATTTGTAGCTTTTTTGAATTTTATGTTTAATGCCCAGTTATTACCTCTATTAAATAATTTTCCCAATTTTAATGTCTGAGAACTGCATCGTTCCCTGATGGAAGGATAGGAAAGTGAAGGCCCATGCACACCGGTTGCGTATGCGCAGACGTCGCTTGCGTGACGGTGCGTGACCTGAGCATGTGCGTTCGGTGTGACATGTCTTATGAGAATTCTTATTTTACAACGCAGTGGGACCTGCACGTCTACGCACACGTAGCTGGTGTGTCACGCAAAATGAGCTGCCAAAATTGGAAATACCTTATTCCTTATATCATGGGTATCATGTGCACGATAAAAATATGTCAGTTTATACAACGTCACTCTGCTCATATGTCACGCTATCCACACGATACGTGCTGGTAGCTAGGTAGTTAGCTGCTGGTAGATATAAATAAATTAACAACATTCAGCCAATTAACTTTTACCGTTTAATGATAAGAATGGAGCGATCACGTCATAAAATCAGGGGCAAGATTACCAAAATCCGAATTTGGTTCCTGGTTATGATTGTTATGAGAACCGGATGAAGTCGAGTATTTATATACGTAATCAAATGAAAGATTAAGTTTCGCATCAATATCGATTAGAGGTTCATATTTTTTCAGTTGGTATTTTTTTCTGATAAAGTTTCTTCTACTCTCTATAAGTTGAAGAGCTTGGTCCATGGTGCTCCGCCTGTAGCCCTTAAAAGCAGGCATGAGGTCACACGGTGGTCCGGCAGTGTGGCAGGGATGTTCATCAAACCTCGTCCAGTTCAGTGGATTTAACACCGTGTGGACCGCTACATCAAAATCTTCCAAATCGGCGACTAGGGCATATATGCTTTCAGTTCGTTTTTGTAGATACAATGAGTTACGAAGCAACTAAAAGAGTAAAACATTATATCGTACAGTGTTTTGACAAATACTTGGAAGTTCAAATGTTCGGAATCCACAACATTTTTATATATTCCTAAACTGAATCGTGAACAGAATTTAATCAAATCGTATTAAATAGGACACGAAATATCCTCATTTACACCTAGAGTATTTTTTTTCTCATCAGTTCATCACACATATTACATTAGTCAACTGCTGCAACATTGCCTACGATGCTTAACTTTGCCTAGCTTTAAAAAACAGCGTTTTTTTTATCCCTACTGAATATATATTTAATTCTTAATAGGTACCCATATAGATTAAATAAGAGTAGGCCTGGGAGTCTATTCGACATGGCATAACTGACAGTCGCATGCGAGACAACTATGATATCACACTTTTGTGACAGTTGATTCACCTAACCTACGTCAAAATCAACAGGTCTCGCTAGAGGAATTTCTCTATTGGCATGGGCGCCATCTTATTGTTTTGACGTTGACGTCAGTAAACACGTAAGGCATTTGTTTACCTCTAGTAGGTAAAGAGAGCCTTGAAGCATTTTATGAAAACTCATTTGAAAGCGACATCTCTGAATGTCTTCTGAAACTAAATACGTGTGTGAGTATGTGTGTAAATCATACGTGTATTTTCGTGCTACAATACTAGGCTAGAACTAGGGTAGTCTACATAGACGGCCTACAAGCAATTTTTTAGATTTGACGATGCATTTTTGGGTGTAGCAACTATGACGAAACTTGTGCTTTGGGTAAAAGATATGTGACAAATATTACATATTGAATAAAAATGACTGGTATGAATGATTTTAAGATTTCTTGTAACCAATAAATGTTTTTTGTCACAAGAAATAAAACAATACATTGACTTGTAAACCGACCACGTAGATCCAATATTATGTAGAATAGGTTTAGTGTAAATAAATTATAATATCAAGAATACAACCTTGATATCTATCTCACGTGTTTATATCGAGACCCGAAAAAGTGAAAGATTACAAAATTATAACTAGTGTATGGTTAAAAAAGTGGTATCTTGAGCGTTGCGGGGGGCACTAGAAGCAAACAAACTGCTGCCGAGAGTATTACAACATTTTTCACCACGCCACGGCAAAAAAATACAAGCTTAGGTAAATACATAAAACAAAACAAATTAATTCTGCCAAATATTTATGGTTTAAAATCATCGTTATGTAACGTAAAGTAATAACTGTTCTCCCTTGTGAAAAAAAAAAACAATTTTACTGACGCTTTAAAAAAATCAAGATAGGCGGTGGTGCTGATGTGGTGAAAAAGCATTCATACAAAAGAAAATAATTTTAATAAGAAAACCTAACTACTAATAATATAATTATTTAATTTTGCAATGTTTCTGTCTGTTTTAATACCTACTTATAGTGCTGCAGTCTTTGTTACGTCAACGTCTATGGAAAGTTTGAGGCATTTCAAAAACATCAGAAAAGAAATTAAATTCGAGAAATAAATGAATCTTACACAAATCGAACTAGGCCCACAGTAAGCTTAGTAAGGCTTGTGTTATGGGTACTAGACGATATATATATATATATATATATATTAGATAAATATGGATAAATACTTAAATACATAGAAAACATCCATAACTCAGGAACAAATATCTGTGATAAACATACAAACAAATTCCCTGACCAGGATTCGAACCCGGGACCTCCTGCTTCGTAGGCAGGGTCACTACCGACTGGGCTAGGAGGCCGTTATTTCTATCGGTAGCCTGGTAGTCAGTGCCTTAAAGGATTGTTTGACATTTGATACTTCACGCAGATAAACATAGTAGAAAAATGGAGCAACAGTATAGTAATTATCAAAACAAACTCTGGTAGCCTGGCGGCCAGACGCCCGACTTACGCTCTAAGGATCGCGGGTTAAAACTTGGCTCCTACTACTGCCTCCTAACTTAACTAAGGTTTTAGACACTTCAAACAATTTTACACATATTCTTCATAGATTCTAATCTAATGTAAGACTCTTATATTACAAAGGTATTCCTAATCCTGAGAGTTGAGGATGTTATGGAAATATAAACATATTAGGTAAACAAATACAGTGCACAGTAGTACTAGTCATAATCCCCATGATTATAACTAATTGCCACTAACAAGACCCAAGTTTTGAATTACTATTTCGGAGACTCGGGATATGAAAACCGATGGGTCTTCATTTCAAAAAAGAAGTTGACGTTTACTGCAAGTAAATGTAATTGTGTATCTGACTGACTTACGTGTAAGTTATATTCCAATATTATATCATATTATATTTCTTATATAATGAATTGATATGGTTACACATGGCACTTAAAACTATACATACTTGTTTCTTTAAACATCGATTTTTTTTAAGGGTGTTCAGTTTCCACCGCAGTCGCCACCGCATCTGTATGTTTATTGGATCCGGTGAGGTGAGAAGCCGCCAGTGTGTCTACGCATGTAGTATCCCACATGCACATGCACATGGGGAATGGCTATACAACCGCATACAGTCAAGGCGTTGTAGGAGATTTATTGCTAGTGGCTTGCTTAATCTGAGGAAATCTACTCTAACATAGCATCCAAATTACACAAAATAATTCAGAGCACAGTGAATGCAGGGTACTGTAGAGATATTCCCAACAGCAGGGTGGAAGAACACCTACAACTCATCGCACTTTTTGATGTTTATCCATTCGCTCCTCGGCCAGATATCGACATTTCTTTTATGGCATGTTAATTGAACTTTAGGTTAAATAGGTAATGCCAATCATATTATATTTTAACAGTTATATATTTTTAATAAATATCTACAATTAATAATCATAAAAATTATAAATATTAATGTGCTCTCAGTGAAAATGTCTTAAAATCATATCAATTTTATAATTACTTCTAGAGGTATCTTACCTAGTTTGAATAGTCAGAAATCAACTTCGCGCAAAAGTTTCGTGGGGGCAATTACTAGAGGTCGCCTCCATCATTACTATCGGTAGCCTGGTAGTCAGTGCCTTAAAGGATTGTTTGACATCTGATACTTCACTACAACAATAACATTATAGATACTGATGCCGGCTATACTGTAAGTTTATCAAAAATCTAAAATTACCGGTCGGCTTCCATATAGCGTTGACAGCGTTGTAGAGCCCATCACGGAGATATTGAAAACATAATTCTTAAAGGTCTTAATGGGCGCTAGTATGTGTGGCGTCAAGTTGAAAATACAAAAAAAATACGTTAATTTATCGTTACGCTTAAATTTTGACACACGGCGAAGCCCACTTACTTAACCACCCACAAAATCTACATACTTACCAAATTTAAGGCCATTACGGTGGGCGTATAAGATTTTAAGACCAGTTGAAATCGCAATTTGTTGAGCCTTAATTTATTTTTGAGCTCACTGCTCGAAATTTTTACAGAAGCTATAAGACCCGTTTAGTAAGAAAATACCAAATTTAAGACCATACCGGTGGGCGCATAAGGATTTAAGACCATTTTAAGAAATAGTCGGCTTCATAACATCGAATGTAAGACACTCCTCCGTCTACAGCTCAGCCAGCCTCGTAGGTAAAGTCACTAAAATCTTACAGGACCCCCACCCCCAAACCATGGAACTGTGGGCTTAGAGGAGGCCAAAAAAGCTTGGTGAAGTGGTTGGCGGGTCAGGATGTTTTTACACCCATCCAAATTGCCATTGGAGCTGGGACGACGTATTGTGCCAAATTTCTTATGAGTCACTCACTCCTAAGCCGCAGCACTGGCTACCGGCTTACCCGTCACCAAACAGGAGGTTTGGTGACGGGTGGACAGCTTTTCCAGACACTGTCAGTAATAATGACATTATTTCTCTACTCATCTTGCTCATCCTTCATTCATATACATAGAAAAGGATAGGTACAGAAATATTGACATTATTACTGGATAGAAATAAGTAAAATAATAATAACATTAAATAATTCTTTAAAAAAAAAAGAAAAAAAAAAAATATATAAATGTACAAAAATGTATAACATAAAAAAGTTAAAAACTAAAATAAAAACGTCTTTTAAGGCTTTTCCACAAAATATGCACTTAATGAATACACACAAATCATATGTAAGTTAACCAGTGAACGCACCGGGTAGTTCGGTTTAACTGGCCCCTATGCACAACATTACATTGTTGCATTGCGCTTGGTGTTACCGAGCGCCTTTGTTCTTAACTCGTTCACCAGTTTTTGCATTCTACCCTCCCCCATTTAGCTTTAAGATAAATATTGTTTTCTCAGTAAGTGATTTATGTAAATCTTTTTGAGAAATAAATGTCTTAAACCGTATACTATCTGGACCGGCACCTGATTGATTGAAATCTGATTCCAGCATTGAGTCCGTGTTTCTGCTCCACACAGGTATTCCTGCGGTACGTAAGTAAATGCCACATGCGTGCCTGTGGGATGCTATATGCGTAAAAACACTGGCGGCTTCTCACTTCACCGGAACCAATAAACAAGCAGGTGCGGTGGCCAAAGAAGCTGAAAAACTAAAGACCCATAAAACATTTTTATACCTTTCGTAGTCGAGACCCTTGGCGCGTGGGGACCCAGTGCTCAGTAACTTTTTAAAGAACGCAAAAAGAGGCTCGTCGATTCAATTGGTGACCAAAGAGCTGGCAGCTTCCTCGCTCAACTCATAAGTTTTTACATCGTGTTATACATACTAGCGCCCATTTAAGACCTAGTAAGACTTATTTTTTCATGATCTCGAAGATGGGCTCTATATCGCTATATGGAAGCCAACCGATAAGATTTTTTGATAAATTTACAGTGGGGCGGGCTAACAAGGTGTAATCTGTGTTCGTATCACGGATTTATATGAAGTGGATCTTTTTCTTAAAACCTTGCCCTAATCAAGGATGTGCATTTCTGTCATTGAATTTGACAACTAGTATCCGATACGTTTGCCTAAGTGAGAAAGAGAACTTGCCATGCGTGAAGAAGGGACAACATGATTCGTAACGTCAAAGAGGGACCTCTGTATATTACTATTGTTTACTCGGTGCCCTAGCCACCGTTGAAAATTATTACCGAGTAAAAGAGTCGTTCATAGGCGACTGGCATAAAACCGCCCAAGTGCGTGTCGGACCACGCATAATAGAGGGTTCCGTACCTTCAATGGAATAAGAACCAAACTAATACCAGAAGGTCGTATCTGATACCTATGAAAGAAGTTTTTTGGAGGTAACTCAAAAATGTCCGAACTGATAATGTTCAAAACATTTTACATTTTCGTAGAAAGTATGTAATAGAAAAATAAGATAATCTTCTCAAATTTTTTTAAGTATATTATATGAACTTAGGGTTCATCATGTTTTGGGGGGGGGGGGGGGGGTTCACTCAATTTTTCTGACTTTCAAGGCGATTATTTCTGAAAATATTCACTAAAGCACAAAATGTTCAAAAAAAACCGCAATGTTATTTTTAAACACCTATCGATTGATGTGCAACATGTTGATATTAGGGGAAAAATTGTTTTTTGTAATTTAGTTACATAGAGCGCCCCCCATAAAAATATTTTCTCCTTCAATTTAACTACATATAGTCTGGCCAGCCAACGAACGCAGTAGCAATGTACAGCGACCAGAAGTATGACAACACTAAGAATCAGTGAAAAAAGCAGCAATGATCATCAAATTCTATGTTTTTAATTTTAGTTGGTATTTCCACCCCTTTCATTACGTGACGATTCACGGTGTGTAAAAAGGAGACGGATATATTTCGTCTGATCTGTCATCAACTGTAACAAATAATCTGGTTGAGGCAATTGACATATGCCATAAAAACGAATTTAAATTCAATGTAGAACGTTGCAGGAGTTCTATCTCACTCGCGCTTAAGACGAGAGATTGAAATGCATTAGAAACAAATTCAATGTAAAAGAAATGTGAATTGAAATGTTCGTCACGAACACGGTGTCTCATCACAAAGGGTTGGCACATGTACGTATTTTGAATTTGCCGCGCTTTTCTACTGAAAAACTGGTTTGCCAGACTATAATTAAATAGCGGCATGAAAAATACACCTTATGTCTAAATTTTATTTTATTCATTTTCTAGTTTCCGAGTAAAATGGCTGTGACATACGGACAGACGGACTGACGGACAGACAGACGGACATGACGAAACTATAAGGGTACCGTTTATGCCATTTTGGCTACGGAACCCTTAAAAGTACTAAAAACATAGAGAGCAATAGTGGGGGGCGGTGCCTCACTCGCACTCGTTACAAAATTGTGACATTTGACACATATTCACATTTTGATTGTCTGATGACGTCATTACCTCCTTAGTCAAAACGAGACACTCCCTTAGATAAGCTTCTCTGTCAGCCTCACTTTGCGACCGAAGAATGAGATCCACTTCATATATATCCATGGTTCGATACCTACGTATACCTACTTAAAAAAACACCAAACTCTCTGCCATGGGATTCCCAATGTCCTGTCAACATATCTAAAATGGTGGCCATAGCCATAGACAAAACGCTCTAGCGAGACATACTGACAGCTTGACAGTTAGGTGTATCACTCTATCACCTAGTGAGACAAGTGTGAGAGCAACGTTTCGCAGTTTGGCATCTCGAATCGGGCCCAGGCCGTTGACAGCCCAGTAGCAAAATTCGGTCTATATAGAGCAATGCATAATAAAAACTTATGTATTTTTTTCCTGGTAGCGTGAGCCAAACTTGAAGCGTTTTTGTACAGTGAGCAGAAATATCACTATTTTTTGACAAAATCTACTATTAAGAATTAAAAATATACACAGTAGAGGTAAAAAATCACTGTTTTTTTAAGAGTCCGGTAAAATTTTATACTATTTTGCAGTAACTAACGAAACTTCTATCAGTTTGTATACATATTTTGAAAGTACGTTTCTTTTTAAATTGTATAGGTGGAACGCTTTTTAGGGTTCCGTAGTCAACTAGGAACCCTTAGTTTCGCCATGTCTGCCCGTCCGTCCGTCCGTCCGCGGATAATCTCAGTGACCGTTAGCACTAGAAAGCTGAAATTTGGTACTAATATGTATATCAATCACGCCAACAAAGTGGTAAAATAAAAAGTGGAAAAAAATGTTTTATTAGGGTACCTCCCTTATACGTAAAGTGGGGAGTGTTTTTTTTTCATTTCAACCCTAACGTGTGATATATTGTTGGATAGGTATTTAAAAATGAATAGGGGTTTACTAAAATCATTTTTTGATAATGTAAATATTTTCGGAAATAATCGCCCCAGAAGTAAAAAAAAATGTGTCCCCCCCCCCTCTGTTGAACCATATGTTTTAAAAATATGAAAAAAATCTCAAAAGTAGAACTTTATAAAAAACTTTCTAGGAAAATGATTTTGAACTTGATAGGTTGAATAGTTTTTGAAAAAAAATTATAAAATAATTTCTGAACTAAGTTTGTAATTCAACCGTATAAGCACGTGTTTATTGTACCTGTAATTTCTACAAAATCACAATGAAATGACGTGCTTTCAAATAAAGTAAAAAGTCTGAAAATCGGTTCACGCAATAAAGAATTATCCCATAAAAATCATCTTCCATAATTTAAGCTCGCGTGCAATAGTTTACTTAATTTCCCGATAGATGTCGCTGTACGTGGAACGCTCATAAGTGGGGACACTTACTGTGACGGACGGAAAACTACGGAACCCTACACTGAGCGTGGCCCGACACGCTCTTTGCCGGTTTTTTATTTTTTTGTTTGATTTATAAGTAATTCACCCTAATCTAACACCTGTTTCGTGATTTTTGCTTGGAGAGGTGAAAAGAGTAAGGTTTATATTGATTAAAATTAAGTTATACTAGTACGTAAAATACATTGGAAAATGAGTCGTCTGTGGAATAAGTGGAACAGTTTTTTTCATTTTCATATATATTTTTTAAGGGAGAGTATGTTTAGCTAGAGCAATTTTATGAAAAATTTCCGAAGTTTAGGTGATATTTTTGGGAAGGTATTAATGCATTTTAGAAAACTAAAAATACAGAAATAAACTGTACTTCATGCTTTATTCAGATAATATAAAACATATTAGGGGCCATAAAAATAATATCTAATAATAAAGCGACAAGATTGCACGAATCAACGTCCTCACTAAACAAGCACTGTAAGAATTCAGTTTTAGGGTATTAAATATTAATATATATAAACCCAAATAACTTTTATCTACACTCACATTGTAAGCCCTCTAAAACGTGTTCAAAAACGGTAGGCAATGGCTAGCATTACGACAACCGATTTTATTATGATAAGCTTTTTATGTGTGGCAGTAACGTAATTTTAACTTTACATGCTCTACTATTGATGTGTTATGAGTTTTGATAACATAATGTACACCTGCACGCGCCCGCGCGGCCGCCGACAGCCCGACACGCGCCTCCCCGACCGCCGGCACAATCGAGTTGGCCATGGCGGTGCAATGGCGGCCATTCTATGGTTTCGGAATACGGCATTTAGGATAAATAATATGAGTGTAGATAAAGCAGTGTATGCAACTGTACGTAATTAGGCCTTAAAACACTCGTGTGATCTTATTATGAAACTCACCTGCGGCTCGTTTCATAAAACCACACTCATGTTTTAAGGACCCTTATTACGTAACAGTTACATAAACTACTATTTTGCAATAACAAGGCTTCAAAATATCTTATCAAATGCGATTCATGTGCGTAATTTCATTATTAGCGATTTTCGTTTTCAAATCGTTACCGGACTCGTAAGTCAGGTTTTTTATTTATTATTTAAGTTAATCGAAACTTTTTACCGTCCATTGCCCTATACGGGCTGTTTTTTAAAAACTAGCCAAATTTGGATATGTTGTTTTTTTTTTTTTTTTTTTTTTTTTTACTACGACGGTGGCAAACAAGCATACGGCCCACCTGATGGTAAGCAGTTACCGTAGCCTATGGACGCCTGCAACCCCAGAGGATTCACATGCGCGTTGCCTACCCTTTAGGTACCTATTCACTCCTTTTTTGAAGAACCTCATACTGTAGCCCCCTGCTGTTACGGAGTATAATAGCAGGGCAACTCATTTTTTGACAGTTGTATCCTATAAAAGTAAGTACAGTTTCACGAACGTAACGACAACATTTTCGCGCATGTTTTATACCACGACGGTGGCTAACAAGCATACTGTCCGCCTGATGGTAATCAGTTACTGTAGCGTATGGATGCCTGCAACCCCAGAGGATTCACATGCGCGTTGCCTACCCTGTAGGGACCTAATACACTCCTTTTTCGAAGAACCTCGTACTGTAGCTCGCTGGGAAAACCTCGGCAGGGAGTTCATTCCACAGCCGCAGCGTTCGTCGCAGGAAATTCCTCTTACACCGTACTGTGCGCGACCCTTTGGGCTCCAGGGTGTGAGAATGAACACCCAGCCGGCAGCGAGCGGTGCAGAAACAGATATGCCGTGGGCATCATATCAAACAGTTCTTCAGAGCACAACCGATTGTACAAGCGATTAGGTGATCTGGCCCAGGTTATTTAGGACCGTTTAGGAATGGTTCTGACCTTTGAAGAATCGTCATAATTTCTAGATCAGGATGGTGGTAAAAATATTGCGAAATCTAATGGGAAAATTTAAAAATCATGCATTTAAAACTTGAATCTGATAAGGACAATATTTGAAAGCGTGCTTGCCTATGATTTATATATTAATGTAAAAAAAGTACCGATTTTTTTAAGATAATGTACAAAAGCGGACTTGAAAACAAAACGGGAATCATGATGAAATAATAAAAAGTCACATTTTGATCGTATTTATAGTTCCCGTATTTCGGTAAACAAAGACGGCTGTCAAACCATCGTTGATACTATTAACTGAACATTCCTAACACCTATTGCGAAGGGATAAGGTTTACTACCGTTAAGTGCGATAGCACTAGTATCTGACATTGCAAAATTGAAAAAAAGATGCGTTTCGTTATCGAATGAGCATGATATTATGCCATTATGAAATCCACTTTTAATATTCAATCTTCGATCAAAAATGCAAAAATACGCGTTTTCAATCTTTAGGCGTTTTAATATAGTCGATTTCTAATTTAAACTTTCGTATTCGTAGGCTTAGATACTATTTTAATATTAGAATGTTCTAACTTACCGAGCAGTATCAAAACGCAGATTATGTAACGGTATACATTGACAGTGCCAAACCAAAAATCAATCCCGTTTCAGGCCAGGGTGAAATTAAACTTTATGTCAATGCCATAAGGACGTTAACGACTTGTCTTGCTGTATTTTAATCGCGGAAAAATCAACATAATGTTTATTTATTCAGTATTTCTAATTCCCGTTTCATTTTTTTGCAATATTTTGTCTACTTTAGTAATAAAATTAGTATTTATTTTACTTTGCAGTACAAACTGTATACGGTTTATATCAGGTGGCCCAGAATTGACGATCTATACGATTCTACCTTGTTACGTTTTCGTACTGGTGTGGTCCTCCTTCGGACACTCTTCCATTTTAATATGATTAACGAATCTACAATCTATTTAAAAAAGTACTGCTTCAAATTTATTTAGCATATAATAATCAGTAATCACACAGGTATTATAATCACACATATTTTTTGGGACCAGTCCTTAACACAACTTACCTGGTTTAATGCATACGAATTACGATGTTTAAAATTGCGGTAATAACTTCGAAGCATAGCTGCGAATCTCGCCCGTACGACATACACTCGTTCTCCCATCGAGAAGCTTATATAATTTCTAAAAAGTTTCCGATAAGCCCACACAGACTCTCCTTTTCGTGCGCCGTCATGGACGATTCTGCGGCCCAAATCGATTATGGTACTTGTATCTTCAACTGTACAGGCATCAGGCAAAACTGTAAAGCCCAATAGTATTTACAACAACTACAAATAACTACAATCCCTGTGTAGGTTAAATATACCCACATGTTTATGTACAGTTGAGTTTATAAGTATATGAGCAAATCCGAGGCTTCAAAAATAAATGAGCATAGAAAAGTACATATGCATCTGAACAGATTTATCAATCAAAAAAATGTGTACATATCACCTGTCATATTAATCTGAGCAAGTCTCACAATAATATGTAAGCAACTGAAAACTCATAAATGTCTGTACTAATATTTTTCAAAATTATTTAACCAAGTGAAAGTAGGTACACAAATACCCATAGATATTTTATTATTCGATATTCAATGCAACGCACATGAATCACAATATGCATATGATCGACAATAGGGAAGATGCAGTTATAATATTTACAGAGAGTTCTAAACCAGGAGAGGCCTTAGGTATCATTTCCCCTCTGTCAAAAGTATTGGCAGAAAATCTAGTACATCTAAATAAAAACTATTTCAATAATCGCCGTCGATGGATAACAAGCTCCGTGAAAATGCCCTTATGCGCTGTTTTTGGATGTAAAAAATGATATATTTCGTCTAGTTTACATAAAGATGAAATACCATTTCAGATGTAAGTAAAGTTTTACTTTATTTATTATTACTTTCGTAATAAAAGATTTAACCTAAATCGAAAATCAAGCTTCGTTTACAGAATCGATTCAAAGAATCGTTTTCTTTCTGACGGGCAGTAACTATTTGACGTTTGACATTTCTCCATATTTAACGCGCTTAAGGATTGCTGTCTTCTATATTTTGTTTGAAAATACAATCAAAAATGATCCTTGACTCTTTTGTTTGACATTTGCAAAGACTGCACCCAATAATGAACCATATGTTAACGTATGTACAGTCGACTATCTATTGCTCAATTTAGTGTTATGAAGTATAAAAAGAATATGTCAAATATGTTTGGTGTTTTCAAGTCAAAGGTACATCTTTGTCGGTTGACAATAAAGCGTTGCTGCCATAAAAATTCATTTAGAAATAAACTGTATTAACAACCGACAATGATGTACCTTTGACTAGAAAACATCACATGCGTGCTACCTCGCCCCCCTCCGATTTTGGCAGACTCTTTTGTTTGGAAAGATGAGGCGAAGCGTACTCCATTTATAGAGCTTTATGAATATTTACCATTATTTTGTAAACAAAATGGTGTAAAAATATAAAATAATAGCTATTAAAACGTTTTTACTTTAGTTTATACTAATTTCAAACAATTATTACGATTTAAAGTAATGCGAAACGGAACGTATTTTAATCCACCAATCAGCGTCTGGTGACGTCACTCCTGTAGTGACAACTATGGATGGTATAGTCAAGGATGACAATGTCATATGGCGGAACAGTCGAAAAAGTGTCCAGCTGTAGGCAGTAAATAACAGTTCCAAATTCATCCAAAAAGTGCGCTGATTGACCGTGGATGAGTTGCGTTAGAAATTTAAAAATTTAGGTCACTAGAGTAAGCAGAAAACCTTAACCTTTCCTAAAATAACTATAAAATTAATTGCTGAGTGTTTTTCCTTTCTGAAGATAAATATTTTAAAATATGTACGGATTTTCACATTTTAATATCAAAAATCATAATATATAATAACAAGTATCCGTGATAAACACACAAATAAATGTCCTGACAAGGATTCGAATCCGGGGCCCTCTGCTTCGTATGCAGGGTCACTATATACCGACCGGACCAGAAATTTACTATCTCTGTAGCTATTATGGCGCCACCATTTTAACAGTTCGATTTGACGGACACTTTTGAACATAGATATTGTCATCCTTACCTTCTACCATCCATAGAACCAAGGATGAACAAATATGGCGAGTGACACTGACACACTTGAGTGAGGTCACAGGCACTGTAGATCCATTTAGGCGCGAAAATTTAAATTGTCAGTTTGTAACAGCAATTTTTGACCATAAATTATAGTATTTTCATTTTTTAAATACACTCGTGGTTTATTCTACGTGCAATTCTTTCAAATTAAAGCATAAATTAAAATATTGCATCTTGCCTATTAAAGATTGACTTCAAGAACAGCTTATCATTTAAAAAAAATTAAGTGGCCAGTCATTAAAGTTGATACAACCTCTTTTAAGTCGATCAAAAATCGAAAACAGCAAAAATGGGTAAGAAGCCGCAATCCAATACTAATAACACTTCTATGACGTCACACTTAAAGTGAAAGAGGCATATGTATGATTTGCCAGTACGGTACGGTCTTTTCAATGATTGTCAAACTGTTAAGTCTTATGTTTGTTTAGTTATTTATGAACTTCCACGTGTTCACATAAAATTGTAAAACGTTAGTACATATATTTATGTGCCAATACAAGCTTCAGTTACTTACATACATATTAATGTGAGACTTGCTCAGATCCGATCCGATTAATATGACAGGTGATATGTACACATATTGTTGATTGGTAAATCTGTTCAGATGCATATATACCTTTCTATGCTCATTTATTTTTGAAGCTTCGGATTTGCTCATATATTTATGAACTTATGATTTCTAACTTGCGACTACTTACATGATATAAAAATAGCAAAAATAACGTATTGTGCGCAAGTACTTGACATATTTAAAATTGTTAGAAATGTTTTGCACCTAGCATATTTTTTCTATGCTTATTACCCACTGTTCTTAACCTAAACCATGCGTACCTATCTAATAAAATTTAACGAGTCTTAAGCGGCGGCGAGTGAAAATGAGATTCAAGATTTGATGATTAATTCAAAGCAATAAAGTGTTTTGCAATAAATGTGGTACGGGTAGGTAGGTGCCGGCCTGGTCTTAGGTCATAATTTAAAAAAATGCATGTGTCATTTTTAAATATTCAATGACCATTTATTATTCACCTATAAAATCTCTACTCTACTCTATACTCCAATCGGGTATAAATAGATCTTGGATTATTAACTATTTTCATTCTCTTACGAACCTCGAAAGTGACCATATCACCCGTTTCTGCGCGCTCCCTTATCAGCGACTCATTAAGCGATCGGTCATTAGTAGTGAATTCCTGTGAAAGTTGGTATTTTAGTGATTATTAGTATTATGGATCTTCAAGAATCAGGTACGTTTTTTTGTTTTACATATAGATTTTGTTCTGTACATGTAATATATAGTAATAATAACGGGTCTACGCCATGACTAACTTACATGCGAAATATTATAAGAATATTTTTTTAAATGAAAGTTTTAGTTATGTTATTAAACTCACTGAAGGATAAAATTACCTTCATTTGAAAGCTTGATCTTTGTAGATTAATAGACATACAACTTTGTTTGCCTCATTATGCCACTTTAGTATTTAGAATCCTGCTACGCCTAAGTGGGCCTACGCGTAGCGGTACTACGAAAATATTACGTTACAATATTAACCATTTATTTATATTTTTTTCAGATGATATGTACGTCGGATCATTTACAAGGGGATTTGTATTTGAACTGTGGCTGTCTAAGAGTGGTTCAGATGTAGAAAGGCGTCGCCAAGTGATACAATATTTGATTGAAATGGTCCCATATGCAGATAACGTGAATACTAGCAATTTAGAAAAAGTCATAAAGTACATTTGCGAACGATTTGTGTTTTTTTCGAAATCGTGTTTGAGAACCAAATCTAAAGTTGTTAACCAAATGATTCTTTTTCACAATTAGGATTGTATTCTATCGTAAATGCGTATATTTTTAATATATTTACTTTTTTAGAATGCAAACTCCTAAAGAGTTAAAAAAAAGTAAAGGTAATTCCCGACTAAATTACAACTCGTCGTCTGCGTACATACAACTTGGTACAGTCACCAGCATAAATATATGACTGTGGGCAGCGCTGTAAAAATATCTGATTCTCCATTGAGGGCAAAAGTATATGACGACACTTCCACGGGAAAAATATGTGATGGTTTCTGGCCGGCATAAACATCATTTTGCATCGATCAGCATAAATATCGGATCCGTCCACTTAAAAATATCTGATTACCTATCAAAGCAAAATTATGTGACTACTGCCACCAGCATAAATATCTAACCTCTGTGAAAGCTTTAACATCGGATGACAGGTCGACCGCGTAAATATCTGACATAATAACAAAATCAAAATTATGTCATCAATATACGAAACCAAACCTTATCTAGCTGGTATAAAGCAGTAAATGGTATATGATGGTATGGTTGATATTCATCATGACGTTTAATAGATGTGATAAACCTTCTTATTACTATCCTAAACTATCATTAAAAAGTCCATTAATCCATTGAGAGTTTATGTGAGTTGTTTCTTGTTTCCTTACATGATACCTACGTAATCAATAGGTTCTACCGACTTAATAATGCATTTGTAATTTAATATTGTTTTTAGATAAATGCCGTGAAATCATGGATTACTTGCAAGTGGAAGATGCAAAATCCTAAAAATTTAGGCCGTATTTTTGAAAATACAGCTTAATTGACTTATTTAGTATATAACCTGGAGGGCCCAGAATGGTCGAATTTATAATACTGAAGATAAATAGTGCAAAATAAAATTATTGAATATTGACCTTGTTTTATTGCATGTTGCAAGGCACCTGTCCGACAAGTGACAAGGAGGCAATAGGAGAGCAATAAGCCAATCAGGGTTGGGCAAAAATTTGTGTATTGAAACTAAAGTTAAAAATTAGAACGTTAATCTTTATCATATAAACATGATTACGATTTCAATCATGAGCTTTCCAATCAGATTGAGCACCGACATGAGTAAATCATGACGATTTTCAGTTTCTATCATGATTACTTAGCTGAAGTTATAACATTAGTAAGACAGATGCTTAGTTAAACTAACGATTTAGTTGTTTTAATGATGTTTTAAACAGGATTAGATTTTGCATAGCTACTATACTCTGTATCTTTAGGTATTTAAATAAAAGTAAATACGATCTACCCTCAAATGGCTCCTTAAGCCAGTTGAAGGTAGATGAAAACATTACACGATCAAATAATATTGGTTAAATCCAGGTCGTCAAGTGACAGACCCAGGCTATTTTGTATTTGATCGGTTAACCAATAAAAGTTATAACTATCCGAAAATTAAAAAATTGTTTGTTTACTTTTATTTAAATACCTAAAAACATAGAGTATAGCTCCATTATTTTTTCCCTGACGGAACAGAGGCGGTACGAGTAAGGTCAGTGTCAATAGAAAAGTAATATAAGGTAAACAAATATGTCTGAATTTGTATGCAAGAAAGGCATTTGGCAATATTAAAGAAATCTGTTTTCACTAAAATATGTAAATAATAAGTTTGTGTATGAATTTACAAAAAAAAAACCCATAATTGTTCTTTAAAAAAGTGTGAAGCAATGAAGGTAAATGTGTTTGGTTACATTATTTTACTTTTCTATTAACACCGACCTTATATACATTTATCTACACTCATATTGTAAGTTCTCTAAAACGTGTTCGAATACGGGTGGCAATGGCTAGCATTACCACGACCGATTTTACTATGATAAGCTTTTTATCCGTGGCAGTAACGTAATTTTAACTTTTCATGCTCAATTATTGATGTGCTATGAGTTTTGATAACATAATGTACACCTGCACCCTCCCGGGGATCCGCCGACAGCCCGACACGCGCCCGCGCGACCGCCGGCACAATCGAGTTGGCCACGGTGGCGGTGCAATGGCGGCCATTCTATGGTTTCCAAATAAGGCATTTAGAATAAATAATATGAGTGTAGATAAAGCAGTGTATGAAACTGTACGTAATTAGGCCTTAAAACACTCGTGTGATCTTATTATGAAATTCGCCTGCGGCTCATTTCATAAAACCACACTCATGTTTTAAGGACCCTTATTACATAACAGTTACATAAACTACTATTAGGATAAATGGCTATTTGTGACAATGTTTTGTTGGTGGTTGGTTGGTTTTATCACTTGGTGGTTGGCGCTTACGTCATAGAATGTATTATACAGATTCAATATTGTATTCGAGCAAAAAAACGTATGTGCCAGCTGCCAAATGTTACCTTTACCAAAATAGCGACACATTTGTTTGTAAATTTTTCGGTATGTGTACGAGTACAAATGAATGCTCCCATTATACTTTGAAACGGCCTGTTCGATTACATTGCAGTTTTCGGTTACGGTTAAGGTAACTATCACACTGCTGCGGTTTCCACATGCGGCGATGACGTTCGTGCGAGATAGCGTTTTGCATATGTATATTGCTGTTTCCTTGACTGATATATGTGTCAAAACGTCTAGTTTAAAAGCTAATACCGAGTAATATGGCTGTGATATGCAGATTAACGGACAGATGGGCGGGCGGGTCGCATATGGCGTATATTCAAGAAATCTCAATCAAAGGTCTAATTTATGTGCCGCTACTTAGTTTTGTAGGAAAAAATATGTTTAAGGGGGGCACTCCATACATGCAACTAAATGAAAAAAAAAACATTTTAGGAACTATCAACGACGTGTGCCATATCATTAGATAGGGCCTCCTAGCCTAGTCGGTAGTGACTCTGCCTACGAAGCAGGAGGTCCCGGGTTTAAATCCTGGTCAGGGCATTTATTTGTGCGTTTATCACAGATATTTGTTCCTGAGTTATGGATGTTTTCTATGTATTTAAGTATTTTATCCATATTTATCTATTATATATATCGTCGTCTAGTACCCATAACACAAGCCTTATTGAGCTTACCGTGGGCCTAGGTCGATTAGTGTAAGATTGTCCTATAACATTTATTATGCTCTTTATTTATTTTTCTTCTTAGTTTAGGCTTTTTACAATATTTTTATAAAAGTAAAATATAACAATACATCTAAAACATATAAAAACAATGAAAGCATTATAAAAAACCTAAACTAGGGTGCCGCCGGCAACGGAGCAGGGCCCAGGCTGCCGGTGGTTAGGGCCGCAGAGTGAGGAACCTTCGGACTATGCGCGCCGTGTCCAAGATTACCGCCTTCTGAATCTGACCCTTAATCCAACCACAACCCCGTAGTGAAAGTCTCTCAAGATGTTGGTCGAGACTCTTCGCTATGAGACCGTTCGCAGAGACAACTATCGGCACAATGATCGCCGAATCGACCTCCCACATGGCGGTTACCTCGTGAGCCAAGTCTAGGTACTTGCTGGACTTGTCCTTCTCGGCCTTCACGAGGTTCTCGTCACATGGGACGGTGATGTCGATGAGCATGGCCCGGCGTTGCGGTCGATCTATTACCACGATATCAGGCTTATTGGCTACAATAGTCCTGTCCGTGATAATAGATCGATCCCAATAGAGCGTGGCACGACCATTTTCGAGAACTGGCGCAGGTGTGTACTTGTAGTACGGCACTTCGTGGTCCACAAGACCGTATAGGAGAGCAAGCTGCTGGTGTATAATCCTGGCTACGAGGTTATGTCTGTGCAAGTACTGGCCGTTAGCAAGATGAGAACAACCGGAAATGATATGCCTGAGTGACTCTCCGGGACGGCGGCATGCCCGACAAATGTCGACCGTACCGTCCTTCAGGATATATTTCCGGTAGTTATTCGTCATGATAACTTCGTCCGCAATTGCACAGGCAAAACCTTCGGTTTCTCCGAAGAGGTCCCCGAATCGTAACCAGTTCACCGACGCGAGCAGGTCTACGTCGGGTCCCGTGAGGGCCCTGTAGAACCGCCCGTGTAGTTCCTTGCTCTTCCATACCGCCTTGCGATCCTCGGTGCTTAGCACCACAGGTTTGCGCCAGTTCTCGTTTGCCAAGGAGAGCGGCGTGAGACCCTTATCTACTGCCACCACATCACGATGCATACCACACTCGTTGTAAAGGAAATAATTCCTGCGATTGTACACCTCACGATTGTGGAGATTTTTGGCGTTTAAAAAGCCGCGACCTCCACACTTCCGTGGGATGTACAATCTCATAACAGACGAGCGTAGGTGAAGCATACGGTGTGTGGTGAGCAATAGACGGACTCTCCGATCCAGGGCATCCAGCTCGGCCTGAGTCGACCTTAGTATGCCAAAGGAGTATGTGAGTAGGGGCATCACCCAGGCATTGAAGGCGCGCACCTTGTTGCCACCTGACAAAAGACTATTAAGTACTTTTGTCAGCCGACTAAAGAAGCGCTCCTTGAACGCATGTTTAATACCCACATCCTCAACACCCAAAGACTGTGACATACCAAGGTATTTGTAGGTTTCTGATTCAGGGATAGATCTGAACGTCATTGTCTCAGAAAGCTGTAGATTTGTTGAGTTTACTACTTTCCCCCGCTGTACATGCATAACCGCACATTTATCAACACCAAATTCCATCTGGATGGAACTACTGAACACTTCTTCAGTAGCTCCAACAAGTCTCGGTTATTTGGTGCAAATAATTTAAGATCGTCCATGTACAGAAGGTGAGATATGACTTCACCCTCTCTCCGAAGCCGGCAACCTAGCCCGAATCCTTCAGCAGATTGCTGAGCGGATTTAGAGCTAGGCAAAACCACAGGGGACTCAGACTGTCGCCCTGAAATATTCTTCGCTCGATCCTTATAAAGTCCTGCGGGCCAGGGGGGTTATCCCCGCCTCCTGGTTGACGAAGGACTGTGGTCCACTGCCTCATACACGTGCCAAGGAAGGACCTTAAAGCTGTATCAATTTTATACAGCTCTAAGATCCTCTACAGCCATGAATGAGGCACCGAATCATAGGCCTTGTTGTAGTCAATCCAAGCGGCCGAGAGGGCCCCCCTGTTCCGCCGGACTCGTTGGCAAATGGTCATGTCTATGAGGAGGAGCTCTTTAGTACCACGGGACCCAACCCTACATCCATTTTGAGCCGAGGCCAAAATGTTGTTTGCGACCATGTGCGCGTTTATTTTTGCTCTCAAAATGGATGTAAGGAGCTTGTAAAGTGTAGGCAAGCACGTGATGGGTCGGTAGTTTTTCGCTTCCGTGGTACTACCGGACTTATAGAGCAGAAAGGTTACACCAGTTGTTAAGGAAGGCGGGAGGGAGCCAAGTTCGAGGGCTTGTTGAAATTGCGTTGCCAGACGCGAGTGCGAGCATCGAAACCATTTTAGCCAGAAGTTGTGCAATCCATCCGGGCCGGGACTTTTCCAGTTCTGGGCCGTACGGATCGCACAACTTACGTCATCGGGGCTGATGGTGATAGCCCCCATAGGTTCGATGGACTCGCATTCGACAACACTCATTCACTCGCCCTCCGTGTGTTCAACGGGCGCTGAAATCAGTCATGGCAGTAGCATCCGGCAGTCGCACGTCGGACACACGGTGGTCGGTTTCCTCCCATCTTCGGTATACCTTCCTTTGTTCACTTTGGAAAAGACGATTCTGCTTGAATCGGTCCACACGCTCTCTGTAGCGGCGAATACGGCTTGCCCATGCATAAACTTTCTGCTTCAGAAAGTCGATGCGCTCTATGACATTGGCCATGTAGTCGCGGGGCTCGATATTCGTCCCCGCGAACGCCTGGTGCACAAAGCGCATTACTCGGGGGCGGTTATTGCCCCCCCTGAAGCAGATCAGCTTTGCAATGAGAGTCCTAAATGAGTTGATACGACGCTCGATCCGTACTTGCCATGCGGGGACACCCCCGGTGGTCCTAGGTGCACGTTGAGCGTCCGGAAACTTGACTCGAGCAACACGGCACGCCGCGATGGCTCGGCAGTACATAATCGAGTGCGTATCATCTAAGTCTTTACTAGTCCGCAGGAGTGGATCTAGCAAAACATTCAGGGCTCCCATTAACGCTAGATTGCGTCTATTCATAGGCAAGCGTGGTAATCGCGGCCTAGGGGTGTTTGTGGAGCGATACTGCGTAATTGCCTCTTCCAAAGTCCTCCTCAGTTGCTCATTGGCTGTAGTACTCACACTCTGATTCGCGATCTCCTCCTCATCGGTACTGAGATCAACCCGCGGCGCCCCCGATGCCAGGTCGGGTGACGGCATTGGATCCGGCGACGTGGCGGGCGGATCCCGCGCCGAGGTGGTGGCCGCGCGAACAGAGAGAGCCTCCAGGCGAAGCCGATCAAGTGTCGCGTCATTCAACCGCTTTAGCCGCTGAATGACGCGCACCTGATCCGATAGGCGTTGCGCAGTCGTGTCAATAGCTGGTTCAAGGGCCTGAAACAGAGGAAGTATCCGGTCACGATACACGCACAGATTAGTTCCCCCCTCTGTAGCCCCATAATAGGCGCGCATGACGTTCTCGTTCATGGAAGGAGTCCATTTCATGCGACGCACTATACCACCGGCAGCGGGGGCCCTGGGCGGGGCAGGATGTCCCGCAAGCCCCAAGCGTGCCGGCAGCGGTGGCCGTCCTCGTCGCGCTGGTGGTCGTCGTGGCGGCGGCGGCGGCCCGCACTCGTCGCTCGACTCGCTGGTCTCGGGCGCTGTAGCAAATTTGTCGCCCGATGAGGATGGCGAGGAGACGGACGAGGCCGGCGTAGATGGTGGGCGTGCGCTTGTAGTATCGGCTTCTTGTTGACGTGCTTGGCTTCTTGTAATCATCCGTGTAGTGTATTTTTATATCCGTGTATCTTTCTCGTGTCAGATGTTGTGACAGCCCGTATATATGTTGGGGTCATTTTTGGTGACGAAGAGGTAGAAAATATCACATTTGCGAGAAAAATACGTCTAAAATACATAATTACAAAAAATAGAAGCAAAATTTGTATAAAACACGTCTGACGCTGACAGCCGTCATTTGTTTTTATATATTTATTATTATTATTATTATTAGATAGGTCTTATAAAAAAAATTTGAACATTTTTTAGCAAAACATAGTTTCAAAAATAATCGCTTCGAGAATCTTTAAACGTGTCGGTGTTGTAACCGTTTGTTCTTGTAAACAGTTGAACGCATAAAAAAATCTTCAGAATAAAACTTGTTGCAAATTTTATGCTCTACAATTTACTAATAGATGTCAACTTAAATGGAGTTATAAAAACCAATATACTTAATCACAAAAAACCCATTTTTTGGAGTTTGACCTTGCATAACTTCAGGCCCAGACACGAGATTTTCTGAGATTTTTGAGATAACGTTAAAAACATCATAATGAAAGTGTATAAGAGTTTCCAGCGTATTATCTCTGATTTGAAGTTAGGCTAATTTGAAGTCTATTTTTATTCCCGATATAAAAAAGGAGTTCGGTTCTACAATATCTACCCATTCTATTTGGTTTTGGACTAAAATAATAATTTACTTAATTTGGTAGATTAGGTGGTAAATTCTCAATCTATCAAGTTTTGTATTAAAATTAAATCCAAATATGATGATAAAGTCAGATTAGGGCAGATTGAGCGGTCGTTTTAGTAACTGCAATAAAAAACTAGAATTTATCGAGAATACTGATGTTTACCTCAATATCTGATCACAGCTGTATTGTAGAGTAGTTGCCTAAAATTATTTATTTACAAAAAAAAATGACGAAGCCTCATATGTAGTCCACAATAGAGCATTCACTATTAAACTGTTCAATGATTTCAATTTGAAAGAAGTAGGTAAATAAAAAATAAAGCAGTGAGATAGACTAACAAAATCCTCCCACACTTTTCGTTACCTATATTAGAATTTAGTTGCTATCGGATAAGTATATTTTGTGGAAACCTTTTTAGCTTGACAGGATTTTTACAAACCACATTTTTTTATTAAATTACCCGCTAAGCAAATTGTATAATAACGCAAATTTCTACAATTCAGAATAAAGGCCTTATATCCTTGTACTAATATAAATGAACTTAAAAATATTCCAATCATATATTCGTCAATCATATTAAACGACTCATGATTGACTTAAGTTGATTAGCGTTACTTTAGTTTAAATCAGCACCCGTCGTTATTGATATATTCTTGGCGAAATTACTTAATTGTTTTGTGTTATCACTATCAGCGATGATTTGATAATGAGAATTTTTAATCAAATCACCGATTTCAATCATGAGTCCCCAACTCTGGAGCCAATGAACGGTATCACACACGAATCGTAGAAATAAACCATTTTTAGCTACCATAGACAAGCATTTACCTCTGATTTCGTCTACGAATTCAGACGTCAAGTTGGCGCCATGTCGCGGTGATTATAGATAGACCCCTTTGCCTCAGTCACTCGCCGGATTTCAAATGGGCGAATCTGCCCCTGCCGGTTTAGGACTACATTTACGAATGGATGTGCGAAACTTCGAATAATTTATGACATTCCTGCTTTTTCAATTAGAAATCGTATAATAGATTTCTAATTCTCGTTTGCAATATTTCACTTACCTCCCGGTGGTGAGTGTTCCCAAGGGAGTTATGGACTTAATACTAATTTATTAATGATTTATTTAGATATTTTTTGACACAATTTTTTTTTCACAAGAGTGATGAAAAAAATTGTGTGTAATTACACAACGACTACGAATTCGTAAGAATATTGCAAACTTGAGTAACAAGGACCGTTGACAAAACAACAATCAACCTGGTAATATAGTGACTAGTTAGATATTATTATGTGTCGCCGGAAGTTATATTATAAAAATACTACCCGTAAATGTTCAAAGTAATGTATTGAATAAACAGTACTGCTTCTTTAAATTAACAATTTATTTACCCTATATACGTAAATCAACCGTTTACAGTGTTGGCGCGATTTTTTTCTTTAATTTAATAAAGTAAAATATCGCTTCTCGCAGATTGACGGCAGTCGCACCGAGTCCTAACTGTATGAATAAATCGTAAATATTGTAATGAAGCTTTTAATGCAATGAAACATTATGAATTTGAATGTGTCAAATTCGTGATAGAAAATGTGAGATAGACATATGCAATGACACTTCAATGACAAGTCTGCACTCTTTTCGTGAATTGTCAAATAGCTTTTTACAATTAAGACCTCTATGCCAGCCAGATAAGGTTTGGTTTTGTATATTGATGACTTAATTTTGATTTTGTTATTATGTCAGATATTTATGCGGTCGACCTGTCATCCGATGTTAAAGCTTTCACAGTGGTTAGATATTTATGCAGGTGGCAGTAGTCACATAATTCTGATTTTGATGGGTAATCAGATATTTTTAAGCGGCCGGATCCGATATTTATGCTGATCGATGCAAAACGATGTTTATGCCGGCCACAAAGCATCACATATTTTTACCGTGGAAGTGTCGTCATATACTTTTGCCCTCAATGGAGAATCAGATATTTTTGCAGGGCTGCCCACAGTCATATATTTATGCTGGTGACTGTACTAGAGTACAAACGTCACTTGATCGGATTATTAAATTATTGCACTAGTTGGATAATTATTGTGAAATGCACGCGTGTTTTATATCTAGGATTATGAGCATAAAAGCGGTGGAATAAGAACCTCGTTACGAGCAGGTATGTTGAAAATTAAGTTTACTAACACTTCATAGTTCTCGAGAAACAACTCGTATATTTTCAATATGTATGTTGAATGGGTTGTGTCTGAGATAAGATGAGACCCGGTTAACATACACATAGTTATCAGCACTGATTTTTATTTTGTTGCTAGTTATAGTACCTATTGGGATCCCAAAACTGCCTACAGTACTCTTGAAAGAAACAGTCTTCCGAATAAATACGACATCAAAATTATTTTTCCCGTATTTGGAACAGTCCAAATTGGACCCAAATCGTGAAGTTTAGAGTAGGGACGAACAATGACGAATTACATTACTATGAGCACGTTTATCTCGGGAACTATGAGGTCTAACCAAATTGGCCTTATCTTGTTACAAATTTAATTTAATTATAAATTATGATAGTATGTTTTTCTATTATTTGATTTTATGTTTTTTTATAAAGTATAAGCAAGATAAGTATGTGACAAGCAGTTAAGCACATCAAAAATATGCCTCAAAATAGACCCATTTTATTACAATAAATGTTCTGATTTCATAAACCAACAATGAGGTACCATAGGATTTATAGACCGTAAGCCACGAACAAATGTGATGACTGATGACCAATCGCGTCCACCAAGGCCATATATGCTACCGAGTGGCTCAAGCGTTTCGGCCTTCAGGGTATCAGCTGACGGTCTTTCCACCGCGATGCAGCCGGCTGACGATTGTATATCTTCATAATAGCATATGAACTACCATCTGACAAAGATCTGGACGCGATGACTGAAAAATTTTTTTTTTTTTGGCTGCCGTTCCTCAACCCACCGACGGATCGGCAGCTGACGCTCACGAGGCTCCATAACACGTCGCCCTTAATCATTATACGAGTTATCTAACGGGACGCGATGACTGACGGTATTTGCGCCTGACTTACGGTCCATTAGTTGACTAGAATAAAAAATAATTAATTAGTAAATGACGAAGAAACTGTTTACTTTTATCAAAATTATTATGTTTATGTTAAATAATAAGATATTTGTATTAGATGTTTTCGAATATGTATCTAATTTAAGTGTAGTGTTTATTCTCTAAAGTTACGAACACCGACAAGGATTTTACCTAAATAAGTAAGTAAATCACTTTTCATACAGAAATAACGTTAAAAGTACTAAACTTCAGAGTAAATTTTTTCATACAAAAACTAGATGCTTTGTATTGATTTTGCACTAATAATTTATTCTTATGCATAAACTAGCTTTTCCCGCGGCTTCGCCAGCGTACTAAAAGTACTAAAAAAGGAGGTTCTCAGTTAGACTCGTATGTTTTTATGTACGTATGTAGGAATGATGTTTGTCTGCGATCTTCTCGCGTTTCGCTGAACTGATTTAGATGCGGTTTTCGGAAAAGTATTCGTTACATTCTGGAGGTTTCGGTATACCACATTTTGGTGAAGCCGGTTCTCTCATATTTTTATTTTAAAGAAATGTTTGCAATAATTGTTTAATTGTTAAGCCATCAATGACTTACTACTACTGAGAGATTATGATTAATAGATTTCTACTTGAATAGAAGCTTTTTCCCGCGACTTCATTTGCGTGGAATTAGTAATCCACCCTCCTTTTTACCCGCTTAAGGAATGACTTCTGGGATAACAACTATTATATATCCTTCCCCAGAACTCAAACTATCTCCATACCAAATCATTTAAATAGGTTCAGCGGTTATTAATTTCCCATACACATTTTCAACCCCCGTTTCACCCCCTAAAGGGTTGATTTTCGAGATAGAAACTATCCTATATTGTTTCCCGCGACTCAATCTATATAATATGTACCAAGTGTTATTAATCGTCTGTTCAGCGGTAATAATTCGCTATACAAACTACCAACATCTTTTCTACCCCTATAAGATTGATTTTCGGGATAAAAAATATTCTATATTGTTTCCTGGGACTTAAACTATATCCACAAAAAAGTTGATCTAAATCGGTGCGCGGTAAATAAAATCTCCATACAAACCTCCAACTCCCAATTCATCCCCTTAAGGATTGATTTTCGAGATAAAAACTGTCCTATGTCGTTTCAAACTATCTCTATACCAAGTTTCATCTAAATCGGTTCAGCTGTTAATAATTCTCCATACAAACTATCAACCCCCAGTTCACCCCCCTTAAGTGTTGATTTCGTATTCAGCGACTCGATAAACCATAGAAAAAAATATCCATGTTGATATTTAAATTTTGTGACTACATTGCCCCTATGGGTTGAATTCTCAAAAAATCTGAAACACTTGTTGACCTATTTATCGTTAGGAATACTCCAGTAAAGTTTCGAATAAAATAGTTGAACTAATCTTGTTTCCCATACAAACTTTGGACCCCATTTCCCCCCTTAGGGGGTGAATTTTAAAAAAATTTTTTTAAGTGCATCCCTAGGCCTTATAAGGAGCCTACGTGCCACATTTGGAATCTCTAGAACCAGCGGTTTGCGCTGTCCGTTGATATGTCAGTCAGTTTCTTCTTTTTTATATTTAGCAATTGCAATTTGGCACAAATACTTTCAAGAATTTTCATGTCCACAATACTAAATTTCATAATCGATGCCATTTTCTTAATTAACGTCCCAAAAAACACAAAAACGACACCCATATTGATATTTAGACATTTCAACCCCATTGTACCCAACAGGGGAGATGGTATTTCACGTCCACGAGGTTGGATTTTAAAATCGTTGTTGTTTTCGTAATCAACGATCCGATAAACCATAGAAACAATACCCATGTAGATTTTCAGACTTTTTGACCACATTTCCCCCTTTTAGGGGTTGAATTTTAAAAAACCTGAAACACGTATTTACTCATTTATCGTTAGAAATACTCGTGTTAAGTTTCGAATAAGATAATAATCTTGTTTCGCTATACAAACTTTGGACCCTCATTTCATCCCCTTAGGGGGTGAATTTTGAAAAATCCTTTCTTAGTGCACCCCTAGACCTTATAAGGAACCTACATGCCAAATTTGAAATCTCTAGACCCAGCGGTTTGGGCTGTGCGTTGATACGTCAGACAGTCAGTCAGTCAGTCAGTCAGTCTATCAGTCAGTCAGTCAGTTTCTTCTTTTATATATACAGGCTGTAATCGTTAAGTGTAGCCAGGCGATTATTCCGTAAATATAAGAGATATTAGAAATTTTCAAACTGATATCGAAAGTGCGTTACCCAATGAGTAAAATTGCATTTATACTTTTTTGAAATAAAAGTATTAATATTTAAAATATTAAGTTTAAACGCTCCCATACAGTTAGTACCTACGACGAGTCACTCTCAAAGTAGAACGTCGGTGCCGTAAGAGATAAAACTGCTTGAGATTCATTATTTGCACGAATAAACTGTAATAAAATAAAACAATTCATGAATCATTTGAATCGTAACGGTGAAATGACTAGACCGTACAAACTAGTCTTTCAACGAACGTCGTACTAAATGTATGGGCGGGTTTGAAGTTAATGTTTGGGATAGTTCTGATTTTATTAAAAAAAAGTTATTAATGCAATTTTACTTATTAGGTGACGGACTTTCTATATCCGTTAGATATTTTCTAATATCTCTTATATTTACGGAGTAATCGCCTGGCTACACTTAACGATTACACACTGTATAGATTACCGTATTGTTGGATCATAAAATGTCGATTTTATTTAAGATTTTTAACCAATTATGTTGATTTTATACCTCATTTAATTTCAATAAATCCTTTTACATACAGTCCTTTTATTATTTTTAAAGAATTCTTGGATCCAAGAAGTGTACAGTCGAGGACAAAGAGATGTATACACTTTTGGACCTTATTACAACGCAATAAGGTCCAAAAGTGTATACATCTCTTTGTCCTCGACTGTACAAAACATACCTCTAAACTATAATAGTATTTTTAATTGAGTACCTACAGTAATCTAACAGCCCCGGCCATACAAATTGGTTTAACTTTGTATGACAGGAACTATATGCACTATACCTACACCCAATTGAAAATAGTACTTTAGTAGTCCACCTCGAACTGAGAACTCGTGATTAACTTGCAAACGAGTTGACCGATTTAATGAGACCTTTATAAAGTTCGTTTTACATGAGTTATCTTCTGAGTTTATTTTATACTTTTTGATGGCGTATTTTAAAAAAAATATAAAGAACTTTATAGTCAAATATCTTCTTAAATATTTATCTAATAAAAAAAAACTTTTAAAATTGAAGATACCTTTAATTTATTTATTGAAGTCTACCGGACGGCATTTTTGAATTTTTTGTATTCCTTTTTCAAAAGGTACATGTATGGACTGCCCCCCTAAAAATGGATTTAAAAATAATATTAAACAAAAAAAAACTGATTTCACTTAGCATCCACCTTTCCAAAAGCAATTGCTCGAGCTGCTGTAAAAAATATTGTAAAAAATACTGAAATCACTACAATAGCCTATAATAGTTGAAGAATTCCCTCGATTTCTCCAGGATCCCACCATCAGATCCTGACCTGGTTTGTGAAGTATATACTCTTAAAAAAAAAAGAATTTTCCAAATCGGTGTAGCCGTCTTGGAATAATTGGTGAACATACATAAAAAACATAAAAAAAATAGCAAAATCAAAGACCCCGACGAATTGAGAACCTCCTCCTTCGAAATCATGAAGTCGGTTGATAATTCTTGATGCCATAATACTTGGTGAGTTATTATTGTTACAAAAGCCACTCACACACCAAATTTTGTTAATACAGGGCCGTAAATTTCGGCTACAGACGGAAAAGGTAGCTTACGAGTAAATGTTCAGGATATAATTAACACGTCGCTGTGCAGCTCGAAGCACGTTGTGCTCAAGCAGACCAAGTGATTTGTCACTAATAAACTTTTACTTTTCTATAAAAAGGTTATAAACTGCTCCTCTATAAAGTAAGTGATCATACGGCCGCCGCCCGGTCCACGAAGGCCACGAAACCCACGCTTCCAGCGTGCGCTCTCGACGTTCATCCAATTTAAGGCGTCAACGTCTGCGTGTCTGGCTCCATAAGTCCATACATTATGGCTCCTCTACACAATGGGCCATCATAGGGACGCAGCTATGCGTTAGAGGGAGCAAACGATATTGCGCTCTCATTCCGTGGTATAGCTGCGTCCCTTAGACTGGGCCATAATAGTCCATGGAGTAGAGGAGCCTTTAAGTCGAGCATCGAGCGTGCACGCTCGGAGCGTGCGTTTCGTGTCAGAGGCGTAAGGGCATGGGGAGAGGTAGGCAAAGGGCGGAGCAACCGCGCCCCTTACATCTTGCTGTCCCTGTTTCACATTTAGCTATTGATTAGACCTCCGACCGAGAAGCCTCCGCTGGGTTGACAGTAACTTAATAAGAAATAGACATCAAAGTAATAGGTTTGACTTACACGCCTATTACAAGCTGTATAGTGTAGGCTACCAAGGTACCTAAAGTGAAATAGTACATTATGGTACAAGTGTGCCAAGTTGATCATTACATACGAAGCGATATTGTGCGCACGAACGCATGTGAGTGCGCATAAGGAAGCTGAGCTTATGTAATGATCAAGCACACGCGTTTCATACGACGTTTTTCAACACACTTGAGAGGAAATAACAGAATATTGTAATTAATAACTCTTGATAAAAACATCAATTGTCAGAATTTTTACAGGATAGAGGTACTTACGCAACTAAGATAATTAGATTTAACTAACCTTTTTTTGTGATGTTATTGACTATGTGGAACTCTTTTTAAAATACTTCATAAAATAAGACACTTCACATTTATTGTCCAATAAATTATAGTATTTTTTCTTACGTATTGTTCACTAGATTTTTATGACAACATTTTACAAGTATGTATGACTGTTATGAAATATATCCAGAGGTTAAATTAACGCTAAAGTTGTCTTCTTATTCACTTAAAATATAATTTGTTTAAATTAATAAAAAACAACGAGATATCTCTAACAAATAAACAATAATTTGAGGTTAAGTTTATGCGCAATTTTCTTTTTTGGATGTGCGTGCAGCTTGAGGCAAAGGCGCGGACGCGGTTTATGATAAACAGCCAATATTAAAACAGACAATTAACATAATTTATTTAACATATTCACAATTAGGATCGTATAATTTATTTTCTATTGTAAATGTGTATATTTTGTGTATATTTACTTTAAATTTTTTTTTTAATGCAAACTCCTAAAGAGTTAAAAAAAAAATAAAGGTAATACCCGACTAAATTACAACGATTCGTCTGCGTACATACAACTCGGTACTAGAGTACAAACGTCACTTGATTGGATTATTAAATTATTCCACTAGTTCGATAATTATTGTGAAATTTAATATCTAGGATTATGAGCCTAAAAGCGGTGGAATAAAAACCTTGTTAGGAGCAGGTGTGTTGAAAATAATATTAAGTATTTAGTTATGTATTCATAAACGCCTCTCAGGGCTGAATTGGTAAATTTATGTATCGTATCAGATAAGAATTTGTGACATTGATAGTTGTGTTTTATAGATATACATAGATACAAACATAAAATAACTAATTGAAGCCTGAGAGACTTTTATGAATAAGGGGGTTAATCTTTATTGATCATAAGGTCATAACCAGGGCCCGGAATTAGGTGAGCTAAAATACCTAAAGTTCGCGACAGGACATAATATAGAGTGGTTACAACTGGATGAAAATAATATTTTATTTGGATTAATACTAAGTACTTGTTTCCTTATCTTTCTATATATACTATAGTAGTACTAGTAGCTTTCACTATTTTGACGCTAATACGCCACTCTGACAAGCATTGATAATGAATAGGAAAATACAGATTACTAATTTAAAATATATGTCACATTTTCAGATTTATTATTATAATGTTAACTTTATGGCTGCAATGTAACCATTTTTCATCATTACGACTATTACTTGCAGTGCCCGGATGAATATCGAATACCCGGAATCCAAATAAAATATTATTTTCATCCGGTTGTAACCACTCTATATTATGTCCTCTCGCGAACTTTAGGTATTTTAGCTCACCTAATTCCGGGCCCTGGTCATAACCAAAAGGCGTTCTCTATATATCAGTTAACCTTAGGGCAAAACAAAAAAGATTATGTTGTGCATCCAATAAAATTATCAGTTTAAGCTATCAGGAACAAAAATATTAAGACTGAGCCAGTTCTCCATAGGCTGCGAATTAGAAATCATAAAGAATACCTAACCACTGATGTAAAAATAAGTAAAACTCATATACCTACCGCCGAATTGAGAACCTTCTCCTTTTGAAATGTGGAACTAACCGACAACACAACCGAATGCTGTGACTGGACTTTTTAGAGGCCTAACCGAATATGTTGGGTAGGTATAAAAAAAATAAAAAACCGGTATGCTCACTTTGCCGTCTCTAAATTATTAAGCTATATCCAGGCATTTTAATTTATAAGGGAGCTAGAAAATTACATGTAACATTACAAAAAAAAAACACAACACAACAAAAAGTTTGGAAACCAAAGTAATTATAGTCTATCTACTCTACAGTGATAAGATCATGCTGGGCCAGATACTTGACCGGAGTGCGGGTGGGTAGGTTGGGGTCTGTGCGTCCTTGATAACGCTCGCTTCGGTCCGCCATTTACATTTAAATTGAACCCGCAGGGGCTGCACCGGATAATTTCCAAATGGATTAACCGTGTTCCGGACGTGCCACCTACCCGCTTTCCCACTAAGGTCCAGATAAAAGCGTTTTCAAAAGAAAATTGGAATAGGTAAGTATACCTACTAGATATTAGTAGGGGAGGTTGGGCACCATTCGTACACTTTTCACTCTAACCCTTGTAAAAAAATTTACTATTAGTAAAATCATAATAATTTAAACACTACTAAATAGTCCACTTATTAGGCTTTATTTTTTATACTAAGCGACTAAGCTATGATGGTTCTCGTAAAATGTGGAAATTGCACGAATGTACTTCACATGCGGGGTTGCTCCATACACTAGTACGAGTATCTACCTCTATTATCGCAAGTTATGTACCTATTATATATACCTTCTCTTCAAATATCAGTTTGTATTAAAAGTACAATGATGTTTGAAGAAATATTTATGTTGTAAGTAAACGAGCTATTTTAATTTTAGTGGGGTACGTTCATACAGCACGATTTTTCATACATTTATATGACTGTAAACATGTACCCCAAACAAACAAAAAACAGGAAAAAAATAAAAATAAAAAAAATATAAAAGATATCCCGAAATTAATGTACATTTTATATTGTTTTGTATTTATATACTTACAAAAGATAAACATTTTTTTTTCATAATTTTTATTTCAAGACTTTTTTCAAAAGTATTTAATCCGTATGTAGGTACCTACATAGATTTTTTAAAGAGTTAGTTTAACTAGGAATAAATGACACTTTTCCATTGCACTTGACTGTAGGTAGCCATCAAAAATAAAAACGAGTCTTTGTTTCAGTGTTCAATTATATATATGTGCACTTATCCTGCTTACTGGCAATAATGACTAATTTACCTACAGAATACAGCCGATTCTATCTTTCGCATCCGGTATAGGCGACAGGCTGTCTGCTGGCATTCATGAAAAAAGCCATAACATTAAGCTTTTTCAACATTTAAAGCGAGCTAGTAATATTGTCAACTTCTAACAAACATCGTTTAACACAAGTTCGAAAGTAGAACTTGAACTCTATTTTTAATATTGTTAGAGTGCCTCCGACGCAAAAATAATTTGGTAGACATTTAATTTATGGCCATAAGACATGCCGGGGCGGACGGTAGCGCTTCGAATGTCACACATCATTAATCTGGCCCTTCAACGGCATTTTTTGGGTCATTTCCCATATGAAACACTGATGTGTTTCAATGGACCCATTTGACATTATTTCTTGTTCTAGACAAGGAACAAAACGGTTTTCATGAAATAAGAAGTATTGAATCGCAAATTCGATCGTTTTTTTAAACCCTTTCAATTCACCAAGCATATCGTCAGTTTGCAAACGAAACTCAAAACCAAATTTTGAAGAGTTGAAATGAAACTTGTAATTGGAGTAAGCAAATGAAATTGGAGTACCCAAACTACTCGTGCACAACTACATACTTAAGTTTTAACAAGGAAACACAACGGAAAAGAGTGACTAGAGTCGATTGTTATGGGTAATTATTATTACGCAATTAAGGTTACAAACAACATTGCGACAGAGATTATAAATACTAATATTACAGCACGGGTTTCAGGCTAGTGGCAAGTAACATCGAGTAAACCAAACCTTCTCTAATGCTCGCTTAATCACAAAGTACGTACCTACATCTACGAGTAGATTTGACTGTGAAATATATTCAACTTGGTTGACAGTATTTATTTAAAGTATACATATGAATCCTTACTTCCACACGAGTAATAGACCAATGCAGTTAGTAGGGACCGGCCATTAATCACTTTAATCAGACAAAAATATGCCATCAAAAACATTACATGTATAGGTACAATAATGCCAGTCCCGCAACGCAGTTCTTCTACAGCAAAAAATATTAAGATCTAATGTAAAACCATGCCGGAACTCAATCCCCGCTGGAGTTTACTAACAATAAGTATTTCATTGTGATTTTGACCCTATCAATATTAGATGTCTATATTCATAATAAATAGAATGACCAGGCTATCGCACGGCTAAATAGATATATATATATATATATATATATATATATGGGTACCTGCGTTAGCCGGCCTGTCAATTAGGAACATCCATGATTTTTTTGGAAGACGTCATTCGATTCTTTTTCCCTGTAGATTCAAATGTCTCTAATAACAATCTATGATAGCCCTGAAACGTCAAAAATGTGAAAATACGCCAGGCGTCTGCGCCGCGCGTCAAAACGCCCCATACAAAAAGTGTGAGGATTGTGACGTCATCACGTCACCGACCACAAAGTTGCAGAAAACTGTTTGGAAGGAACAAGTTTTTGGGAGATTTTTGTAATTATAGGCACGAAAAAATGTGTTTAGCTGTATAGTTATCGTACATTTTTTTTCTTGTTAGAACATAAGTAATCGAACTGAAGTTTCGAAAATACATTTGAGGTATAAAAAAAAATGCCTAAAATTTTAAGTTTTTAAACCGCAATATCTTTAAAAAACTGCTAAAAATGATTACGGATTTCCACTTATCGAACGAGCGAAGTGAGTTCTTACAAACAACTCCTGGCTAGTGGGACGTCTCGGCATTTCGATGGCTTTATGATTTTGAGAGTTTGTTCCGCGATAACTTTAGTAACGCTTTTCTGATCTTTATGAAATTTGTTGGGGTTGTCGCAGAGATACATATAATTTGAGAGTTCGTATATGAGCAGGATCGACCAAGGGGTCATGGAGCTAGAAGGCGCGAAAAAAATCATCACATGGGTCTTGTTATATTGGTCATGTCGTTTGCAAGGAAATCGCAAGTTCTGAGTTCGAGGCGGACTACTAGTTTATATTAATTTGGGGTTGTTGAACGTGTTTATGGAACAAATTCAATTAAATATTTTTCATGCATGTTCTCTATTGGTACTTAATTGCATTATATAATGTGATATCGATAGATATTTTTTATTGGGTGTCCATTATTATTGTCCTGTCTTTGGCAGAGTAAGCGGTTGTACGAATGTACGCATATGTATTATTATTATTACGAGAGCGTCTAAATTTAAAGTGATGTGTTCGCGCGGTAAACAAGACAACAATCTAAGCAGGGCGTCTTAAGAATATGTGTATGTACATATATTTACGTATTTTTACGTAACGCACGCACGTGCTACGTGCGCCGGTTTGTAGTAATAGTAACGACAAGAATAATTATCGGTCAATTTCGGTAGCTACCGTTGTGGCGAAAGTTTTGGACCGTCTGCTTGATCTTCAAATTACACGTCATATACACTTGAACGAGGCGCAGTTCGGCTGTAGGCCGGCTCTCTACGGCTCAAGCACACGGTTCAATACTAATACTTCGCGAAAAAAGCTTTTTGGACTTGTCGAAGGCATTTGATCTCGTTTCTTACAATGTCTTATCGAACGAGCAGAGCGTAAGCGACACAAACAACTTCTCTTACAAACAACTTCTGGCTACTGGGACGTCTCGGCATTTCATTGGCTTTTTGATTTTTAGAGTTTGTTTCGCGATAACTTTAGTAAAGCTTTTCTGATCTTCATGAAATTTGTTGGGATTGTAGCAGAGATACATATAATTTGAGAGTTCGTATATGAGCAGGATCAACCAAGGGGTCATGGAGCTTCAAGGCGCGAAAAAATCATCATAACGGTCTTGTTATATTGGTCATCTTGTTTGCAAGGAAAACGCGAGTTCTGAGTTCGAGGCGGACTACTAGTTAAATAACTTGATAGATGAGCTCAGCAGAGCAAGCGTTGGGTGCTCGGTCGGTGGCAAAATAATGAATAATGTCAGTTACGCCGATGACATGGTTCTGCTGAGCCCTTCGATCGGGGGTCTCGAAATACTGATTGGAATTTGTGAGAGGTACGCGGAGGCACATGGTCTCGGTTATATCATAGCTAAAACTTGGGGGAATTGAGCTGATGGGGTTATTCGCGGATGGTCTAGAACGCAATATGACCAGTGTAATATTTTGCCTATATTGTAATTTTTTTTATCTACACTCATATTGTAAGTTCTATAAAACGTGTTCGAAAACGGTAGGCAATGGCCTACATTACCACGCCCGCATTACCACGACCGATTTTACTATGATAAGCTTTTTATCTGTGGCAGTAACGTAATTTTAACTTTACATGCTCAACTATTGATGTGTTATGAGTTTTGATAACATAATGTACACCTGCACGCTCCCGCGCGGCCGCCGACAGCCCGACACGCGCCTCCCCGACCGCCGGCACAATCGAGTTGGCCATGGCGGTGCAATGGCGGCCATTCTATGGTCGGGGAGGCGCGTGTCGGCGGCCGCGCGGGCGCGTGCCGTTGGTCAGGAAGGAGCACAGGATTTACATTATGTTATCAATATTTCAGCATGTAAAGTTAAAATTACGTTACTGCCACAGATAAAAAGCTTATCATAGTAAAATCGGTTGTGGTAATGCTAGCCATTGCCTACCGTTTTTGAACATGTTTTAGAGGACTTACAGTGTGAGTGTAGATAAACTACTATAGTCTACATCGCGAAAAGTCCAGAACGCAAAATGTCTACATCATTGTCGCCGTTTTATCTTTACGTTAGCGATGTCGACGGAGCCCCGCTGTCGCGGGGCTCCTATTTCTGTGCGGTTTGGCCTTCGGCCATTAGAAGATACCTAACCAACCTACCTAAGAGTGGTGATGACAACAACAAGTTCAAGTATCTGGAGCACTGAATCACCGAGGACATCTCTGACGACCTGGCTGCATGTGATGCGGGAGCGTAGGGCATTGGCAGTAATGAGCAACATGTTGGCTGGCACTGCTGGCTGGTTTCCATGTTGTACGAACGATGTCAAATTAACTCTATTCAGGGCATATTGTCAGACTTTTTACACGTGTAGCCTGTGGGTCAAATGTTCGCGGCGAGCTCTCAATGCCTACGCGTGCAGTACAACAACGGGTTCAGGACGCTGATGTGGTTTCCTCGTTTTTGTAGCGCCCCAGATATGTTTTCTGAGGCTCACATCGATCACTTCCACGCAATAATGCGCAAAAGAGTGGCCTTCCTGATGCATCGTGTTCGAGACAGCCCCTTCAGCCTCCTGAACACGGTTGTTGAGAGATTGGATTGTCCAATTGTAAAGCATTGGAATAACATACACATGAGCTCCAGATGTAAGTACTTTTCTAACGAGCGGAGCGTAAGCGAACCAAGTTCTTACAAACAACTTCTGGCTAGGGACGTCTCGGCATTTCGATGGCTTTTTGATTTTAAGAGTTTGTTCCGCAATAACTTTAGTAACGCTTTTCTGACCTTCATGTAATTTGTTGGCGTTGTAGCAGAGATACATATAATCGAACGAGCGGAGCGTAAGCGGAGTGTATGCGAACCGAGTTCTTACAAACAACTTCTGGCTACTGGGACGTCTCGGCATTTCGATGGCTTTTTGATTTTGAGAGTTTGTTCCGCGATAACTTAAGTAACGTTTTTCTGATCTTCAGATGGGGTTGTAGCAGAGATACGTATAATTTGAGAGTTCGTATATGAGCAGGATCGATGAAAGAGTCATGGAGCTAGAAGGCGCGAAAAAATCATCATATGGGTCTTGTTATATTGGTCATTCGTTTGCAAGGAAATCGCGAGTTCTGAGTTCGAGGCGGAGTACTAGTCGAACGAGCTGAGCCTAATGGCCTAAGAGCTGGCCACGTCAGATATGACACAATAATGAGAGCAATAAAACCTATCTAATTAGATTGATTTACCATCCTTATTGCTAAATCCGGGCATCTGGCAGCTTTTAATGGGTGGAGGTCAGAGTGACAGACCAACAACGTTTTTCAGTTGGAAAAAAGTAATACCAAAATAGGTAAAAACTGCCGAAGTTCTGTTCATTTATAGAGGACAGGGCCTATATGTTAACATTAACTAGAACAAAGTCCATGCGGTATTATTGCGCAAACAAAAACAGTAGGCGATCAACTATAAATTGCATCTTACATCATTTGACACTACTTTCCTTCAACAAAAACTTCTGGCTATGACATAATCTAATTAATTACATAATTTTCCATAATAATGCATCAAATCCAGAACTCTAGGATTTGTTTTCTTCAAGTTATTTGCATTCTTTGACCTCCACCACTTTACAGCTGCCAGATGTCAAGATCTAGAAATAAGCATAGTATAGCAAACTAACGAGAGGGATTTCATCGCTCTCATTATTGTGTCATATCTGACGTGGCTAGCTCTCCGTCTATAAGCGAAGTGAGTTCTTATTACAAACAACTCCGGCTACTGGGACATCTTGGCATTTCGTTGGCTTTTTGATTTTGAAAGTTTGTTCCACGATAACTTTAGTAACGTTTTTCTGATCTTTATGAAATTTGTTGTAGCAAATATACATATGCAAATATAATTTGCGAGTTCGTATGAGCTGGATCGATCAAGGGGTTGTTGAGCTAGAAGGTGAAAAAATTCTTCAGAAGGGTCTTGTTATATTGGTTATATCTTTTGCCAGTAAATCGCGAGTTTTCAGTTCGAGGCGGACTACTAGTTTATTTTCGAATGAGCGGAACGTAAGCGAAGCAAGTTCTTACAAACAACTTCTGGCTAATAGTGGGACATCTCGGCATTTCGATGCCTTTTTGATTTTGAGAGATTGTTCCGCGATAACTTTAGTAATGTTTCTCTGATCTTCATGAAATTTATTGGGGTTGTAGCAGAGATACATATAATTTGAGAGTTCGTATATGAGCAGGATCAACCAAGGGGCCATGGAGCTAGAAGGCGCGAAAAACTCATCATATGGGTCTTGTTATATTGGTCATGTCGTTTGGAAGGAAATCGGGAGTTCTGAGTTCGAGGCGGACTACTAGTTGATATTTAAAAATAGATGTAAATGTATTAACAACGTTTTGGTAAGTAAATTTATTTATTATAATACCTTTTAACTTCTTCGTAGACGAAGTTGATGTTTCATAACTGAGAATTTCTTCAGGTTCGCAGGTCGCAGATCATCGTTACTTTGAGATTGAGATTATATATTTGTAGCATTTCGAAAGCTGGCTGCCACATTTTCTTATATTAAATGAAGAAACTTTTAGGTACGTTTCTGAGTTATTCTAACACTAGGAAGAAAGTTATCAATGTTATCATACTCGCAGAGCTAAAATAATGTAATTATTGTATCCAGGAAGATTACTCCTGTAGGCCTAGCATATCTTAATAACGTGTGATACGCGAATTCATGCTTCAAGCGCGACGCGAAGTATGAAGTGACAGGCCACTACGAAAGATAGACCATTGCTAGCCCCACTGATTATTAATTTACTCCTGCCCATTTTCTATGGTTGAGTAGAAGTCACAGAATACCCTCTTAGAAGTGGAAGTAATGTCAGCCAGCAGCCAAGGCCTAGTATATGGATGGTAAAAGGAGGATGAGTCTCTCTTATAGGAAAACGGTCGAAAAAGTGTCTACCGGTAAGCAGTTAACAATAGTTCCAAATATCTCCGGGTGGCGCTAGGTATAGTTGAGCTTTTGAAATGAATTACCTATATGGCATTCTAAATAAAATGAGTGTTTTTCTTCTCCGCAAATGATTATTTTGTAAATATGTATGGAATTATTTTTTTTATATCAAAATTAATTTAAACAAATTGAATATCATTGTAGCGCCATCAATTTATCGCCTTCTGAGTTCTGACGGACACTTTTGTAACATAGAGATTTTTATCTCCCTTATACCATCCATAGTTTTTAGAGAGCGCCAGAGAACATGTTTTCGGCAGAGAGGAACGCCTGTCAATGGCGACTCCGGTTGGTTCAGTGCTCTTTGGCGCCACCTCGTTTTTATCGGCCTTCTTAGCGCCATCTGTTTCAACCAGGTTTCAACACAACAAGAACTCTGCCTTCCATAAGCGGTCGACAGACGTAAGCAACTAGTCAAACGATTAGAACGAGATGGATCTATAGTTAGAATGAGAGATCAGATGTCAAAATGGTTGTGTTGATGTAGTGTTGATCATGGAGTTCATGGGCCACATACTAAAACCGGTATTAGTAGACATTGCAGTTTCTAGGGGCTAATCTGTCGCGTACCCTGCCTCTCCTTTCCCCCTCTCGGCGCCCTTACATCTCCCTATATTATTATAATAGATTGGGCCCTAGAAATTGCATTAAAAATACTTAATTCAGTTTTAGACATTGCAATTCGTAGGGCCCAGTCTGTAAGATTGGGAGGTCTAATCATGGTGTAGTAAAAGTTAGGACAGGGTTAGGAAGCGGCTGGGTACACGACAGATTGGGCCCTACAAATTGTAATGTCTAATACCGGTTTTACGCCAATCGCCAATGCCCTGAAGTGCGTTGCGTTGCGTACGTTTTGTTTACATTTTCAGTAGAATCCGTTGTCAACCAAATTATTACTGAAAAATTAATCATAATGAATTCATATTACTATTCTCTCTAGAATTTTCGATTGCTACTGTATAACACCCACTAAAATGAGGACTGTTCCGAAATGGGTTAACAAAATACACGAAGCCGATAAAATAGAATTTTCGTGGTATGAAAACGGTTTACTACACTGTAAGTATATAATCATGCTGAAATACGTAAGATAAAAGCTAATTATGGTTAAATTTGCAGTGTCCATACAATATGCTACAGTCCAGATGGTACTCAACTGGTGATTGGCGCTGGTGAAAAAGTTATGGTCTACGATCCCAGAGATGGGTCATTGGTCCAATTGCTTCAGGCCCACAAAGGTGCTGTGCACGCCGTCTCTTATTGCGGCGACGGGAAGAAATTTGCAAGCGGCAGTGCTGACAAAAATGTTATTATATGGACATCTAAAATGGAAGGGGTGCTCAAATATTCGTAAGTGTATAAAGCTCCTGGGCTCTTTCTCTTGCTACAAAATAATGTAATCATGTCAGTTAGATACTGGAGGCTCCCATCTAATTCTCACCTGCTTTATGGCTAATATCATGCTGTCCATCATGTCTATATTTTATTGTATATACCTAATTTATACAATTTATAAACCCTGTATGTTAATTTAAATAAAATGAGTTGTATGTTCCTTTTTAAACAGGCATAGTGAAGCAATTCAATGTCTAGCCTATAATCCTGTCACATATCACTTGGCATCCTGTGCTCTCTCTGACTTTGCATTCTGGTCAGCGGAAGTAAAGGCGGTGCAGAAGTACCGAGTGACGGGACGCATCACAAGCTGCGCTTGGTCCCCCAATGGCCAGTACTTAGCTGTTGGACTAGCTATTGGAGCTGTCTCAATAAGAGATAAAGTGAGTTGTTTTTTAAGTTTATTTATTTAATTTTAATGAATAAATTACTAGCTAACAAAAGAGCATGAATTAATGAAATTATTCTTTGTTGTTATAGGTTGGCGATGAGATAAAAAGGATTACAAGAGAAGCAGCGGTGTGGGCAGTCAATTTCACTAAAACATGTCTTCTTGTCTCAGATTGGAATGAAACATTGTCGTTTTATAATGTACAGGGACAACAAATACTTAAAGAGAGGAACATAGGTAAGGTCAATGTGGCTAATTCTGTCATAGGGGCTATACCTAGTAATAGTTCAACATCACTTCTGAAGTAGGTGGATTTCAAAAATTTAGTGTATCTCACCGGTACTCTTCATGGTACAGAAATCCATAAATTTAATCAGTGGACCAAATATATTTTGTTTTTGGGTAACCATTAAGAAAATATTATTAAATGTTTACAGGCATAGCTCCACTATCAGTGTCAATGCTTGGCGAGTTAATATTAGTTGGAGGAGTTGGAGGCTGGGCCGTGCTTACTTCAGAGGGTGTGCCTATAATCAACACACCACAAGAATGGGTGTGGTCCATCACACCTTCACCATCTCTTGCTACACTTGTAAGTACTTGCTATCCATCTATACCAGCTTATGTAGCACCCGTCTTCAGACGGGGCAGGGGGCATGAATACCAAGTTTTATAATGGGCACCCTATTCATGCCCCCTGCCCGCTCCCCCCTCAGTCCCTTACACGTCTAGCCTTCATAATGTCCATGGTTTCAGGCTAATAAAATAATAAGAGTACTCAAAGCTTACTTATTTCTCTATGCCCATATGGAGATGGCTGGACAAGCTGGGCTGGCTAGGGACTGAGATGAGATTCAGGTGGAAAGCCTTTGCCCTGCAGTAGGACAGGTTAGGGTTTAATTTCAATTTTTGTATACTACATTGGATTTCCATCAACAGTTTCAACTCGTCCTTAGACGTAGGCTTCCTCAGAAACTTTCCAATTTGTTTTGTCCCTTGCATTCCTTCTCCAGGTCCCTCCTCCAATCTTTTTTAGGACATTGTACCATCTGTATTTTTGTGGTCAGCTTTTTCTAGTGTTGTATCTTGGCCACCACTCCACACAACACCACTAGGTGTGGAGTCTCACATCATTCCACTGGGCAAGGAACTGCCCCTTTTTAATCATTAGGACAAAGACAGCGTTCAGAAGTGGGATTTACATAGTACAGTCTACCTTTTACACAATACACCTTATTAGTATGTAATTAACATTGATTTATCCTTAAAGGCTGATCTAATTGTACATATTTATGGCAAGTGGCTTATTAGTAGCGTAATCAAAATTCAATCTGCTTTTATTTGTTAGTTTTATTTATATATGTAAAAAAATGAAATCTCGTACAAAACATAAATAGTTTCGCTAATTAATAAAAGAAATGAGATCTAACTGGAAACCAAGTTCCACAGGACAACCGTTTACGAACTTGGCATTCATTCACTTTTATGTTTTGGATGGGAGAAATATCATTATTTTTTGTCAAATGTACATATATATAAGTTATTATGTATATATGCTTTATACCATGTATTAACCATTTTACCATTTTTTTTTGTTTCACCATTACCCCATTTATCCTTTACACCACTGTATATTTTAACCTTTTCACGCTTTCCCCAATTTACCCTTTTACTTTATATTACAATTAGGAAGTGGCCCCAAGTGTCGAATATTTGCTCTGCGAACTTGGCTGTTACACTACCGTGTGTCTGGATAAATATATGTTGTAATTCCGTGGTTGATTATCGAGTTGCATTAGTTGCATCTTTTTTTTCTACGTATAGGGGAAGCCCGGGCAAGCCCTGCTGCGGTCTTGCGGGCTGAATGCTATTACAAATCCTTAAACTTAAAGAACTTTTTATTCTAATTCTTTTTTAACAAATAATTCCAATTTACCGTTTTGCGTGACTACCTCGGGCAAAAGGGGCATATATGAATTAGACATCGCATTCATCAAAAAAATAGCTATCTACCCTTGAATAAGAATTATAAGAAGTACAACCCTCATGGGCCTGTTTTTGCATTGGTTACACTGAGTCTGTCTTTGGTGGGTGGGTCAATGTATATTTCAGCGCACACCAAAAAGAACACTAAATTGTACTCTCGTTTTATTTTTGTTTTTGTTTGTTAGTGTTGCTGGGGCCTAGCAATTAGAAATCTTAAGTTCTTTTTATTTTTAGTACCTTTTTGGAGTTTTCCACTTTTTTTAATACCACGTCGGTGCACAAGCATGCGGCCTGCCTGATGGTAAGCAGCTACCGTAGCCTGTGGACGCCTGCAACTCCAGAGGTGTCACATGCGCGTTGCCGACCCTTTACAAAAAGGAGAACTCACTGTGCTGACGGCTAAAGGAACAAGAGGGTCCCTCATCGTCAACACACTGGGTCCTCTTTGAGCTCTTTGGCAACCTTACTCACCGGCAGGAACACAACACTATGAGTAGGGTCTAGTGCTATTTGGCTGTGGTTTTCTGTATGGTGGAGGTACTTCCCCAGTCGGGCTCTGCTCCAGATTTGAGCGAGATGACAGCGAATGCGCTGTGCTGTGCCCTACCACACATAGCGAGATGACACACACGCATAGCTATCCGTTTTGCCCAATTTTGAATTGCCCGTAGTACTAAATATTTCGAACTGTTTATGCCAAGAATGCGTTTAACAGGTGGATAGAAAGTTATAGTAACAATTAAGCCAAGTTAATATACTATAGTTTTAACTAACCGTAGTCGTAAACGTAATACAAAAAGTTATACACTTGCTTTTTCCAAAAATCACAACATTATATAACAGTCAAAATTTTTTGTTTTATTTCTCCACAACAAGAACACACGTTGTTTGCTTTGATTGAGCTCTCATGGTGTCATCGTATCGCTGATTTGCCGACTTAAGCAAGGCTTGTTGCGCTATCTATTGTATAGCTTTATTTGGTAAAAACAGATATCTTCTTACCCACCTTATACGTCTTGCCCGGGCTTCCCCTTCCCCTAACATTAAAAAGACGCGATGCATGCTACGCAATAACAAACCATGACATTATTATTCAACTGTCAAAACTTTGCAGGCGGTTGGTTGCCAGGATGGCACTCTGTGGTGCTACCAGACAGTATTCAGCACGGTCCACGGGCTGTACCGCGAGCGGTATGCGTACCGCGAGAACATGACCGACGTCATCATACAGCACCTCACCACCGGCACCAAGGTGCGCATCAAGTGCCACGACAGGGTGCAGAAGATCGCCATATACAAACATCGCCTAGCGGTGAGTACTTCGGTTCTCCAATTAACTAGTTTTATATTCGTTTATTATATGTAAGCACAAAGTACATACAATGTTGATGAATCTCAGATTTTTATACATTTTGATAAGTTTCAGTGCACCATCTGTGCTGAAATCAATTACTCATTGTTGCTCAATTACGACATTTTAAGCTAACATGATAATTAACATTACAAAAGCTATTCAAAACGGGGTCAATGGCACATGTAACTGTGCCAAAATATCGGAAACTCATAGAAACAGTTATACACGGTAAATGATGTGTATAATATTAAATGTTTATATCGTGGAACAAGTCCATAAAGTATGGAACTTTTGAATATCATCTTGGGGCGATGTTCTATAAGCAACAGTACTTGTACGAATTGATGTAGGTGCAACTGCCGGAACGTGTGGTGGTGTACGAGCAGGGCGACGTGGAAGGCATGCTGTACCGCGTGAAGGAGAAGCTGCCGCAGAAGACCGAGTGTTCGCTGCTGGTGGCCACCAGCGACGCGCTGTTGCTCTGTCAGGTGGGCTGTTACAATATTACATGATACAGAGCAACTTCCGGAGCGCGTGGTGGTGTACGAGCAGGGCGACGTGGAAGGCATGCTGTACCGCGTGAAGGAGAAGCTGCCGCAGAAGACCGAGTGTTCGCTGCTGGTGGCCACCAGCGACGCGCTGTTGCTGTGTAATGTGAGCTGTTACAATATTACATGATGCAGTTGGGAGCGCGTAGTGGTGTACGAGAGCAGGACGACGTGGAAGCCACGCCGTACCGCGTGAAGGAGAAGCTGCCGCAGAATACCGAGTGCATTCTGAAAAGGTCTTTTTTTTCTCTAATAATAGATCGTTTAAGTTGTAAACTAATAGTCAATATTTTTATTTTATTTTACACTAAACATTTGTCCTACAATGTAACATTTTTTTCTAGTAATTGTCATCCTCCTAGCGTTTGTCCCGACTTTTTTGCCACGGCTCAATTGAGCCTGGCTATCGCTTGACAACCTAATCCCGTGAATTGACGTGGGCACTAGTTTTTGCGAAACTGACTGCCATCTGACCTTCCAACCCAGAGGGAAAAACTAGGCCTTTTTAGATTAAGTCCGGTTTCCTCACGATATTATCCGTCACCGAAAAGCGACTGGTAAATATCATATCATATTTCGTACATAAGTTCCGAAAAACTCAGTGGTCCCAGACGGGTCTGAACCCGAGAACTACGGCTTGAAAGTCGGACGTCTTACCGCCAGGCTATACCACCGCTTTTTCCAGTAATTGTATTGATATTATTACACGTAATTTTTGACAGGACACCAAACTATCAATTATTGGAAGGCGGATACCAAAGACATGGACAGTACCATCACCGATTCGTTACGTCAAAGTAACCAACCTGTATTTTGAAGAAGTTTTATTGCTGGGTTTATTAAATGGACAAGTGAGTATTACGTCTTAGGGCCTATGCACACCGCGTCTTTTAAACGCGCCGTTGACGCACGTTTGTATCGATACAAACCCGATTAGTACGCAAGTCAGGCGCGGCTTGTAGACCTTTGCACCTCTAAATCAATACAGACGCGCGTTGACGGTGCGTTTGAAGCGATACATACGCGCGTTTCAAATGCGTTTCTTAGCTGAGACTCCTCGCAGAAACCCACCTCGATTCATCTCACATTGACTAATATAACTTGACCTGTAACTTCGTTACTAATATGTCATAGAACTATGGGTCGGACTAAGATGGATGCGTGGCTCGTGGCAACGGTATTCTGTAAGCGATGGGAATTGTAGTAAAAAGACGCGCCGTCGTGGCGCGTTTGTATCGCAAACGCAAACAAACTGCTTCATGAAATGAAAAACGCGTGGACGACTCACGTTTAAAGAACGCGGCCTGCATAGGCCTTTACATTATAATTTTAAACAAAAAAGAACCGACTTCACTTAGACTCCACCCTTCCAAAAGCAAATTGGAAAATTATTTTTTTGTTTGAAAGAGTATACTTCACAGTTGGTCCCATTGTGACCAGGTCAGGATCTGATGATGAGATCCTGGAGAAATCGAATTCTTCAGCTATTACGGGCACACCTATAGTGATTTGAGTATTATTACAGCAGCTCGAGCATTTGCTTTTGGAAAGGTGGACGCTAAGTGAAGTCGGTTCTTTTTTTGTTTAAAATTATATAGTACTTGAACGTTTGATTTTTAGATATGGCAAGTGGAGCCCCGCCTCGGGAGCTGCAAACTGGTGCTTTCGACGCCGGGCAGCGTGCGCTGCTTGGACGTGAGCGCGGTGCGTGCGCGGCTCGCGGTCGTCGACGACGCGTCCGTGGCGCGCGTCTACAGCCTGACCACGTCGGAGTTGCTCTACACGGTCAGTGTATAGTACTCGAGTGTTTATTTAGATATGGCAAGTGTAGCCCCGCAGTGGGGGCCGCAAGTTGGTGCTGTCGACGCCGGGCGGCGTGCGCTGCCTGGACGTGAGCGCGGTGCGTGCGCGGCTCGCGGTCGTCGACGACGCGTCCGTGGCGCGCGTCTACAGCCTGACCACGTCGGAGTTGCTCTACACGGTCAGTGTATAGTACTCGAGTGTTAGTTTAGATATGGCAAGTGTAGCCCCGCAGTGGGGGCCGCAAGTTGGTGCTGTCGACGCCGGGCAGCGTGCGCTGCCTGGACGTGAGCGCGGTGCGTGCGCGGCTCGCGGTCGTCGACGACGCGTCCGTGGCGCGCGTCTACAGCCTGACCACGTCGGAGTTGCTCTACACGGTCAGTGTATAGTACTCGAGTGTTTATTTAGATATGGCAAGTGTAGCCCCGCAGTGGGGGCCGCAAGTTGGTGCTGTCGACGCCGGGCGGCGTGCGCTGCCTGGACGTGAGCGCGGTGCGTGCGCGGCTCGCGGTCGTCGACGACGCGTCCGTGGCGCGCGTCTACAGCCTGACCACGTCGGAGTTGCTCTACACGGTCAGTGTATAGTACTCGAGTGTTAGTTTAGATATGGCAAGTGTAGCCCCGCAGTGGGGGCCGCAAGTTGGTGCTGTCGACGCCGGGCAGCGTGCGCTGCCTGGACGTGAGCGCGGTGCGTGCGCGGCTCGCGGTCGTCGACGACGCGTCCGTGGCGCGCGTCTACAGCCTGACCACGTCGGAGTTGCTCTACACGGTCAGTGTATAGTACTCGAGTGTTTATTTAGATATGGCAAGTGTAGCCCCGCAGTGGGGGCCGCAAGTTGGTGCTGTCGACGCCGGGCGGCGTGCGCTGCCTGGACGTGAGCGCGGTGCGTGCGCGGCTCGCGGTCGTCGACGACGCGTCCGTGGCGCGCGTCTACAGCCTGACCACGTCGGAGTTGCTCTACACGGTCAGTGTATAGTACTCGAGTGTTAGTTTAGATATGGCAAGTGTAGCCCCGCAGTGGGGGCCGCAAGTTGGTGCTGTCGACGCCGGGCAGCGTGCGCTGCCTGGACGTGAGCGCGGTGCGTGCGCGGCTCGCGGTCGTCGACGACGCGTCCGTGGCGCGCGTCTACAGCCTGACCACGTCGGAGTTGCTCTACACGGTCAGTGTATAGTACTCGAGTGTTAGTTTAGATATGGCAAGTGTAGCCCCGCAGTGGGGGCCGCAAGTTGGTGCTGTCGACGCCGGGCAGCGTGCGCTGCCTGGACGTGAGCGCGGTGCGTGCGCGGCTCGCGGTCGTCGACGACGCGTCCGTGGCGCGCGTCTACAGCCTGACCACGTCGGAGTTGCTCTACACGGTCAGTGTATAGTACTCGAGTGTTAGTTTAGATATGGCAAGTGTAGCCCCGCAGTGGGGGCCGCAAGTTGGTGCTGTCGACGCCGGGCAGCGTGCGCTGCCTGGACGTGAGCGCGGTGCGTGCGCGGCTCGCGGTCGTCGACGACGCGTCCGTGGCGCGCGTCTACAGCCTGACCACGTCGGAGTTGCTCTACACGGTCAGTGTATAGTACTCGAGTGTTAGTTTAGATATGGCAAGTGTAGCCCCGCAGTGGGGGCCGCAAGTTGGTGCTGTCGACGCCGGGCAGCGTGCGCTGCCTGGACGTGAGCGCGGTGCGTGCGCGGCTCGCGGTCGTCGACGACGCGTCCGTGGCGCGCGTCTACAGCGTGACCACGTCGGAGTTGCTCTACACGGTCAGTGTATAGTACTCGAGTGTTTGTTTAGATATGGCAAGTGTAGCCCCGCAGTGGGGGCCGCAAGTTGGTGCTGTCGACGCCGGGCAGCGTGCGCTGCCTGGACGTGAGCGCGGTGCGTGCGCGGTTCGCGTTTTTAGAGTTTAAAACCTGAAAAGGAAAAAAAAACCGGTACCATTATAGGATCACCCTTGCGCCTGTCTGACCTCTCACTGAAAATTTGTTTAGCTGAAAGCTAGGTACTTGCCTATTTGATACATTTTATATTTTAATTATGATATAATTTAAAAATAAAAATTAAGATAATAGGCGGAAAAGTTAGTTGTTCGGAAAATTTCGGACGATTCGTTGTTTTATTACTTAATAGTAGGGACTGCATAACCGGAATATAAAGGTACGTTTATATAACAGTATGACGTCATATCGTATGGATTCGGAATGATTTCGGTAGCGCAACCGATATATTTCTGTACCGAACTATAACGGTACCGTTATTTTTTCGATACCTCTACCGTTATCATATTTGTTATATAAAAAACCGGCCAAGAGCGTGTCGGGCCACGCTCAGTGTAGGGTTCCGTAGTTTTCCGTCCGTCACAGTAAGTGTCCCCACTTAAGAGTTAATAACACCGCCATGTAGGATATGATATGAGAGTTCCACGTACAGCGACATCTATCGGCAAATTAAGTAAACTATTGCGCGCGAGCTTAAAGTATGGAAGATGATTTTTATGGAATAATTCTTTATTGCGTGAACCGATTTTCACCGTTTTTACTTTATTTGAAAGCACGTCATTTCATTGTAATTTTGTAGAAATTACAGGTACAATAAACACCTGCTTATACGGTTAAATTACAAACTTAGTTCAGAAATTATTTTGTAATTTTTTTTCAAAAACTATTCATCCTATCAAGTTCAAAATAATTTTCCTAGAAAGTTTTTATAAAGTTCTACTTTTGAGATTTTTTTCAAATTTTTAAAACTTATGGTTCAAAAGTTAGAGGGGGGGACGCATATTTTTTTACTTCTGGAGCGATTATTTCCGAAAATATTTACATTATCGAAAAATGATTTTAGTAAACCCCTATTCATTTTTAAATACCTATCAAACAATATATCACACGTTAGGGTTGAAATGAAAAAAAAATCACTCCCCACTTTACGTATAGGGGAGGTACCCTAACAAAAAAGAAAATTCCACTTTTTATTTTACCACTTTGTCGGCGTGATTGATATACATATTAGTACCAAATTTCAGCTTTCTAGTGCTAACGGTCACTGAGATTATCCGCGGACGGACGGACGGACGGACGGACGGGCAGACATGGCGAAACTATAAGGGTTCCTAGTTGACTACGGAACCCTAAAAAGTCATGCCGATATATTTACATTATTTTATAATCATTCTCGACAGTTACTTTCAAATATGCAAAAGAAGTAGTAAGTTAAGGGATTGTTTTTTATGTGTTATCCATCGAAATTTTGACTACACTTTATCATATTAAGTAATGAAATTACCCTTCCTTTTGGCTTTGCCGTAGTCGGGTAACAAAGAGGTAAAACTTTGAATGACGTGACTATACCACCTCATCAAAAATAATAGACACTTCAGAAAATGAGTACTCCGTAAGACATTGACTGTCATTTCATTAAGTATGACAGCTACCGATATCGATAATAAAAAGCTAGATTGCGACGTCTTTTGTTTTGCCGCAAAATTCCGGGATCTGGTTATCATATAGTATTTTGTGCAACAGGTACATAATAAGGGTTCTTAAGATTCGAGGGTCGAAGTTACAAAATGAGGCGAAGCCGAATTTTGTAATAACAGACCCGAGAATTTTAAGACCTAATTATGTACCGTTGCACACGAAACTTTTTCTACGACAGTAGCAAAAACGTAATTAATAAATAATTTTTAAGTTCTTAAGTTTCACGAGTACATAAATCAATTTTGTTTTAAGATTTTTCTATCAACTTACTTTTGTGCCGAAGTCTTCGGATATTCACTGTGAAGTTTTCTTGTCACTTATTTTATGAAAATTTACATAAACTTCTTGATATTAACATAATATACGAGTTTAAATAAAAAAATTTGAGCCGTACATTGTGTTGAATTTTTTTAAATATTAACTTTTTGACTAAATGTCATAGACAGACCACGAGTTGGTTTTCAATTGCAAAAAAATATGGCTTCATTCAAGTAACTCTCAATGCAAAAGCTTACATTAAAGTACTATTATGCTTTTCATAAATATGAAAACTAAATTATTTAAGATATTAATACTTTAAAAAAGACGTGATAATGTTTTTATCATAGTTTGTGCAAAAATAATTTCAAGTATAAAAATATAATTTATATTGTAAACAAGAACGAACCCTTTTTCGACATGGCACCTGGAAGTCAGTGTATTAAAAAAACAAAAACAGTTGCACAATATGTTTTGTGTGACTGCTAGCAGTTATAGAAAGTACCTATAGACAAATAGACTTTAGCGCCTTCACTTAAATGATGTAGTTTTAGATACCACTATCAGTCATTTAATTGGCATATAGAAGTGCTGGAGTAGAAAAAAGGTATTTTCAACAAACATGCTCGTAACCAGGTTCTTATTCCACCGCTTTTAGGCTCATAATCCTAGATATTAAACACGAGTGCTTTTCAAAATAACTATCGAACTAGTGCAATAATTTAATAATCCGATCAAGTGACTTTTGTACTCTAGCACCAAGTTGTATGTACGCAGACGAATCGTTGTAGTTTAGTAGGGTATTGACTTTTTTATACTCTTTAGGAGTTTGCATTCTAATAAAGTAAATATATATAAAATATACACATTTACGATTACGATAGAATACAAATTATACAATCCTCATTGTAAAAATAAACCATTTCAACTTATTATATTACTCGTAATACACAATAAATTATGTTTTAAACACGAATTGTCTGTTTTAATATTGGCCGTTTGTCATAATAGGTCCGCGCCTTTACCTCAAGTTGCACACACATCCAAAAAAGAAAATTGCGCGCCATGTTGAAAGTTAACCTCAAATCATTGTTTAAAAAACAAAAGTTAGATTTTTCAAAGCAAGTAACTAAGATAATGTTCGTGTTGCAGGAGGAGAACGTCTCTTCGGTGTCTTGGAACTCGTGGTGCGACGAGCTGCTCGCGTTATCGGGCGGCGGCCTGCTGGCCGTGAAGGCGGCGCACTTCCCCGCCGCCACGCAGCCGCTGCTCGGCTCCGTGGTCGGCTTCCAGGTCAACTTGCAAACACAACTTGCTACAACAGTACAAGGGCTCAGTTTACAAACAATAAGACTGCATTCTGCTGACTCTACACATAGAAGGACGCAGCAGCAGATTGTATCTGCGTCTCGTTCTTACTCGTTAACGAGTGAACGAGACGCCGATACAATCTGCATGCGTAGAGGAGGCAATACACCTACCCGCGAATCGCGAGGCGAACATCAGGCTGGGTGACTTTTCTACGTTTACATTCGCGTTAACTAGTTGCTTCACGTCTTTTTAATTTGTCACTCGAGTTTTTTAATTGCCAAATCCACGGGGATGAGAAGGGCCTCGACGCGCTCGTCGTGCTTGACCGGCACTTTGAACTATTTTACCTCCTTACGAAGTGAAGTCCGGGATAAAACGTATTAGTCAAATTTCATTCAAATACATTCAGCCGTTATAGGCGCCGGAAAGGAGGAACAACCATGCAAACCTAATATTACTCACAAATATCAAAACATCTAAATTCAGAAAATTTCGCATTTATAATGTTAGTGGGATAATACTGCAAATTCCTTGTTTTGAAACGTTATTGGTGATTCCAGGGTGGTCGTGTGTTCTGCCTGCAGTCGAACTCGATGCAAACTATCAACGTGCCGCTGTCGCACGCGGTCCATCAATACGTGCAGCAGAAAATGTTCAAGTCAGTACCATTGGCCTTACATTTGGTGTTATGATAAAATATAGATATGGAAATTGTGGAGGCTAAACACCCTCTAATTCACAAAACTTAACAAACCGATTTTATGTATTTATCTAATAAACACAAATTTGTAAATCAAGGATTGGGACAAACGTTTATTGATAGTTTGGATTTAACAGACATTTACGAATAACTTTCTATAAAACACGCCTAAGTAAGAGACCCCCGGGGGGTTAAAATAAATGGCGTAGAAGATTGCCACAATGTAATGTAATATTTGTACGTTCAGTGGGGCCTTCCTAGCCATTTAACTAAAACGACAGTTGTCCTATCCGTTTTTCTTTCCGATTCGCGCGCGCTATATCCGTCCGTTCACGTCATGTGTGAGTAAATAACTACATTTATTCTTGTGTTGCTAATGTACAATAGTATATACGCCCTATTGCTATGGAAATTAAACTACTTGTGGCATTTGTAAGTCCTATAAAGTGCATTTTTCTTTGTTTCAAATTTAAGAAAAAAAACACTGTTTCCCAAATTTCGCGAATTAAAACTATACGAGGATGGGGCGATGCTGCTGCTGTGAGTCGTGCACGGCGTCAGACGGATACCATCTAATATACATCTGCTTTATTCTTAGTTTGTAATTATTTTGTAAACACGACTACTAACGACGACTATAATTTCCAAATTTTGCATATTAAAATTATGTTTATCTACACTCACATTGTAAGACCTCTAAAACGTGTTCAAAAACGGTAGGTAATGGCTAGCATTACCACAACCGATTTTACTATGTTATCTTTTTATCTGTGGCAGTAACGTAATTTTAACTTTACATGCTCATATATTGATACGTTATGAGTTTAAAATTCCGAACATCGAATTTGATAACATAATGTAAATCCTGTGCTCCTTCCTGACCAACGGCACGCTCCCTCCCGACCGCCGGCACAATCGAGTTGGCCATGGCGGTGCAATGGCGGTCATTCTATGGTTTCCGAACACTTCATTTAGAATATATAATATGAGTGTAGATGTCGGCGGCCGATCGTAAAATCCGCCAGATCACGACATTCCTAGGCATATCATGAAACGCCGCCATTTCATGATTTGGCTGAGTGAAATCCGCCATATCGTTCAAAATTCACCATTTAACGATTTGCCTCGTGACGTTTAGGCAGATCATGAACTTCCTAGGCATATCATGAAACGCCGCCATTTCATGATTTGGCCAAGTAACACCCGCCAGTGACGTTTAGGCAAATCATGAAATTCCTAGGCATATATAGGAGGCTTATGTAGGAACTTATTAGGTTAGTTCAAAGTAGTTTCAGACAGACTCTAAGGCAGGTCGGTGTAGGTACGACGACGAGCGAAGCGAGGAGGAGTGTTAGGTAGAACTGCGACCCTACAGCGCGCGAGCCGAGCGAGCGAAGCGAGCGTGTCGCGGCAGCGGCCGGCGAAGCGCCAGAATCTAACGCTATCACACTCCCCCCCCCCCCCCTCTTCTCCCCCCCCCCCCCCCTCCCACAACGCTGATTGTGTCATGGTGGTGTAAAATCGGGATTTTATATGGAACTTTTGATTATTTTTTATCTCGCAAACCAAGCGTTTCCGCAACTTAAAATTTGGTGAGGAGTTGTCTTTTGGCGAGTAGAAGCTACAAAAAAATATGAAGCCTGAACTCGATGTCACATATTGTACAGTCCTTCCCTAATTAGTCAATCAATTATTGAATGAATACTTTATTTATCAACAAAATACTAACCTCTAAAATACGCGCAGACGTCCATGGTTTTTTCACGTTGTGCACAGAATCCGTGTGATTCACATAAAAATAATGGTGTTCAAAAGCTTCTTTTGCACTTCTATTTTGAATGCAATTACTATTTTCGGTACAAAAATCATGAACGCGGTAAACAAACATGGCCGCCTTCGCATACGCAGCGCCACCAGTGGCCAAGAAATAAACTATTTTACGATGTGCCCGCTATAGAGCTAGGAATATCGACGAATGCGTTGCTCTAATCGATCTGCCGTATTGTTTATCAGGCACATCGTGATATGCCTGGCCAACTTTTAGGCATATTATGAAATGGCGGCGTTTCATGATATGCCTAGGAATATCGTGATCTGGCGGATTTTACGATCGGCCGCCGACATAGATAAAGCAGTGTATGCAACTGTACGTAATTAGGCCTTATTACGTAACAGTTACATAAACTACTGATATTGGGCTGCATCGGAATGGCATAATACTGCTGTGCGCAGACCTCATAAAGTTGTCACGTAACAGTGAAGCCTATGCGGTGGCGTGCCTCGGCGTGACGCCGCTGGACTGGGAGCGGCTCGGCGAGGCCGCGCTGGAGGAGCTGGCCTTCGAGGTCGCCCGCAAGGCCTTCCAGCGCAGCGAGAACCTCATCTTCCTCTCGCTCATCGACCATTTACAAGTAACCTACTAATTCTTGACCACGATCAGATGGACGGTCACAGCAACGCAAATTAAGATTTTGTCGAAAGCTATTGCAAATACCTCGCAGCGGGAACCCCATTTTTTTTTTTTTCATTTATTTAGAAAATAAACAGCCATATACAAAAACAATCATTTGGAAAATAGACACAAATTAGGCCTAAAGTTTCCTATATTACTACGTAAACATTTAGAAAATTGTACAACTAATGTTACATATTTAATTGTGTACTACACGCCAATAAAATATCATCACATAAAAAAGAGAATTGCTACTAACAATAAACGCTTACTTCTTATTGTCAAAACAAAATTTTCCGAACCTTATTCTTGAAAACGGACATACTATGAGCGAAAATATCTATTTGATTAAGTGAAACATTATACATACTACAAGTGCGCCTAAACAAAGTTTTTTTTGCATACTTTGATCCCCAAGATAAGATAGAAAAGGTAGGCTTAGAACGTGAGTGGAAACAAGAAATTTTGAACGAAATATTTTCTAATAAAACGTTAGAATCTATATGATTTCTAATAATTTTAAATAAAAACAAAACATCCAGATAGACTCTTCGATTTTCTAATGGAGGAAGACTATGTATAGCTGCCGACGCGAGATAATCCTGGTTATGGATAAAGTATTTTCTGGATCCTTTCAAGTCGAGACTTATGAATACCATAGTGTGGGCTCCAAACAACACTGCCGAACTCCAATATACTCCGGACGAAAGAGTAATACAACACTTTTAATGTTAATATATTTCATTTCGCTTCTAGATCTTTTAAGAAAGGAGAACATCAATTTGAGAGGCAAATGACATAATCGGCTGCAAATATTATCTAGCCGTTGCAGAGCTGTTCAAATTTCACTCTTGTTTCTGTACTTATATTTAGTGTCTTTCGTGTTCCTCTCATGTAGTTGCATCCATAGAGACGTTTAATCCCCATAAATAATAGGAAAGATTGAGACTGTACGAAATCTAGTCCACGTGTGAACTATAGTCATCAGAGATGTTTTATATTGTTCACTTCTCATGCTCAAAAAGTGTGTCATATTATGCTTACCAAGGCGGACTAAAGTAGCATTTAGTCTGTAGGGCTAGTATGTATACATATTTATGATTTACAAAACATTTTAAATTGACCAATCGGAATACTTCACCATATTAAATCCACCAATCACAACACACATATCGAAGTTAATCGGAACGCTAGATACTTTTATGGTGCGTATACTGTGTAAATAATTAACGTCCTTAAAAAAACATTGTATTTAATATCAACCAATCAGAATACAGCAATGTTAAAATCGACCAATGAGGAAACGCAATTTATTTCTCAAAACGTGAGGTGCTTTTTAGTTCCTACTTCACAATGATTAAAAAAGATTGTAATTTTTTGGAAGCGCTTTAAAGCGTGTTTAAACTGTTTAAAGAGCTAATTATACCGTCATCGCATTTATTCGTGGCATTTATTCGCGGTGTTTATATTTTGTATCTATGTCAAAGAAGTTTTTAAAATTAAAAGACCGTCAAGTTAAACCATAATTTAACCTTAGTTTAGTTATTGTGCGTAAATAATAAGTATTTTTATCTTATTTTCTCGCAATCGAAGTGAACAATTATATGCATTACTCTGGTCTAAAAGCTATATTACCACTCGAACAATTTAGAAAAATAGCCACCTCGTGATGGTAGTATGGCCTACTTTAGACCCTTGTCAAACAATCTACAATTCTCATTCCCAATATCGTGTTATAGGAGCGATTCGAGGCGGGCGAGAAACGCGCCGTGATCGCGGGCGAAGTGCTAGCCTACCGCGGACAATACGCCGACGCGGCGCGCGCGTTCCGCGGGGCGGGCCGCGACGACCGCGCGCTCGACCTCTACGTCGACCTGCGCATGTTCAACAAGGCTCAGGTACTGATGGTTTTTGGCAAATTTTGCTTACAGGGCAGCACTATCCCCTACTTTATAAACACCTGTATATTTTACGAAAATAAATAATTTTAATTTTTTAATTTAATGTTTTACTGACTAGCAAAACCGATGTTTGACAGCTGAAGATCACAAGTCATGCTAACTCCTAACTCAAAGCATGTTAGCTTTTAACTGTAGTTGACGAGTTAGCGCGTCATTTGAAGCCCTCTCTGTTCACCGGCTAATCGTGAAATATCAGCTATATGTCTAAATTAATTCAAAAAATTACACAAAATGATTCATAAAGTAATCCGATAAAGTTCCCTGTTAAGATAAATAATTAAAAAACTTTTTTTTGTTTAATTTATACTCGTGTTATTAATTCATGCTTATTCCTTTTTAAACTAACCCTTGGCTACATGTGTACAGGAGTTCGTGAGTGAAGGTGAAGGCGGCGTGGCACTAGCCCGGCGGCGAGCCGAGTGGGCGCGGCACGTGAGCGAGCCGCGCGCCGCCGCCGAGATGTACCTCGCGGCCGGCGACGTGCGCCGCGCGGCGCAGCTCATGGCCGACAGTGGTCGCAGGGACATGTATGTACAGCATTATGAGTCAAGGCGAAGGCGGCGTGCCACTAGCCCGGTGGTTCGCGAAGTGGGCGCGGCACATGAGCGAGCCGCGCGCCGCCGCCGAGATAAATCAGGAGTAAGGAGAGGGACTCGTTGACATAATAACAATCAGGAGTCATGACAAGGACTTTTCACGCCACTGTTAGGAAATTTGGCAAAATATGATCTAAATCCAAACTGAAAAATAAGCATCCATACTAACATTATAAATGGGGAAGTGTATGTGTTTGTTTGTTTGTCCGTCTTTCACGGCAAAACGGGGCGACGAATTGACGTGATTTTTTAAGTGGAGATAGTTGAAGGGATGGAGAGTGACATAGGCTATTTTTGTCTCTTACTAACCCCCCACTTCCCTAAAATTGGGGGTGGAAGTTTGTATGGAGCATTCCGGGGGGCAAAGAGGAACCGTGTTACCCCGAATTTAACGCGAGCGAAGCCGCGGGCAAAAGCTAGTTAGCTATACACCTGAACCACACCACTACAACGATGATTTTGTACCATTTCATTGGTTGGCGAGAGCTACTTAGGGCCATTCGACCAATCGTAGCGTACAAAGTAAATTGTCCAGATCTCAAGACATACTATTATTGTTCCAGGTTGATAGAGCTGGCACGTAAGCTAGATAAGGGCTCAAGTGACTCTCTACGCTACGTGGCAGAGGCCCTGGTAACGGCCGGCGAACCCGCGGCAGCGGCTGACGTTTACCAGCGACTCGGCGATTACAGGCATGTCTACAACACTTTACACTTTATTGTGATTAGGTGCATTTTACTTTGGAATATAAACCCAACTATTTACCTAAACTAGCCGCAAAACTAACTAGCCACTGAGGTCATAACTTTCAACACAATAATAACTCTTATCAATATTTCGTACAGTCCATGTCAGTTATGTTTACACTATTGCTCGTATCTTTGATGTGGACTGTACAACTTCATAATGATAGTTCGAACAACTGACTTACCTATAGATATTTGTACAACAAGAGAAGAAAGTTCATATTTACTTCAAGTGCTAATTTTGAGTCCTGAGCAAGCGAAAGATTCTAATTTAGAATCTTGAGCGTAGAGAGGGACTCAAAAGCACAAGATGTAAATAACTTTATTCTCATGTTGTACTATTTTTCACCTCAGCAGTGAGAAGACATGGAAAAATACAACCTGGGTGATGCTTAATCCTTCTTTCTCACTTTTTTCACTTGTATTTATTATAATATTCTTGAGTTCAAAAACCTCAATTATAAGTTAATAATACAAAAATAATCAAAACAAATTAAATATTTTTAAAATATCTATACCGCCATTTTGACTTTTGTCAACTTTTTTTTATCTGCGTTCCCTAGTAGTAATATTTTTCACATGATAATCTTGTAATTATTCCGTTTATACTTATTTGATCTTGAAATAAAGAACGTAATTTATTTTAGGTGTTGTATGGTAAACATTTCAAAATTAAAATTTGTTTAAATTATATTTACAAATTAGTACTTCTGCGCATTTCGGAACGTTTCGTTCTGACTCTGTTTCAGGGGTCGAATCGAAAGTTCAGAATACGAATTAAAATTAAATAAAATTTGATTGAATGACGTTTAAAATATTTCTGTCTCTCTATTTACTAATAACGTGAAAAAGCCAACACGAATAGCTTCCGAGGATTTCGAATTTGTATTAGACTTCGCGCGCGGATAGACATTGTAATTCCAAGGTCAACAAGGTCATCTTGTCTCACGCTCGCAGCAAAATTGAGTTTTGCTCACTGTTTTTGGGTATCAAAGAATCCTCGTTCCTGCTGCTGAGGAGAAAAATATTTTTATCTTCCTCATTTCGTAGCCTAACCCGAGGACCCTGGGGAAAACCCGGCCAAGTGCGAATAGGACTCGCGCATCGGATTCGGTTTCCATCCATCAAACAATTTTAACAATGTTTTTTTAAAGTCCGACTCACGCTTGACTGTATACTTATTATTGTTCCTGTAATCAATCACTAAAGCTTGACCAGAAATATATGATCATGCGCCATGTAGCGGAATTTCATTGGAACTAATTTCTTACACTGGCAATAATTTTAATGATATGCAGGTTGTCACCATGTTGTCACCTGTTGTCAGTGTCATTGTGGCGATTTACATGAATAATATTAATAAGTGTTAAATATTAAATAATACATGTCCAGAAATGACCAAAAGTATTCATAGTCAAGAGCAAAACATTGTTAATAATGTGTGTAATAAACTGCTGGAAAGAAAGCGCCTGGGAAATGAAACTAATTCGCTACGAAACATTTACGAATTAACAACAGGGCTGACAGACAAATAAAAATGGCATTATACCATGGAGTAGAAACTACTTTTTGACTATACTTGAACTGTTGCCATATAAATGAGAATAATAGCGTCCTCTTGACAATGATCATATATTTCTGGTCAGGCTTTACATATGTTGTGATTTTTTTATATTTTAGGCTCGGCAGTTTCCGAAATAAGAAACAGGTAGAGGGAAAGGTCAATTTAAAATTACATATCTTAATATTATTAAAAATTATATATTTGGATGTTCACAACAAGCCCTTTCATTTGGTATATAAATAATAAATAAATAATTATTATGGGACAATCTTACACAAATCGGCCTAGTCCCACGGGAAGCTCAATAAGGCTTGTGTTGTGTGTACTAGACGACGATATATATAGATAAATACATAAAAAAACATCCATAACACAGGAACAAATACCCGTGATAAACACACAAATAAATGCCCTGACCAGGATTCAAACCCGGGACCTCATGCTTCATAGGCAGAGTCACTACCAACTATACTCGGATTTCTAATTAAATTCCAATGAATCTACCATGAACGTCACTGTCACAGTGACATTTGACAACTTCAGTTTGACGTACCAGATGTCACCAACCTTTTTGCAATAATAAAAGATATGATTATTTATTGTAAGTAGATGAAGTATATAATGACCATAATGAGATAATGTTTTTAGATCGAAATACATAAGTTACGTCAAAAAATTTACTAATTTGTGCTTATGAAGAAAGTAGGTAAGCTACGGGTACTGTACTGTAATATAACAACAAAAGCATGACTTAGGAACGAGTATTTGTGATACAACACACATAAATACCCGTACCGGGATTTGAACCCAGGGCAGGACTTTCTGCGTCGCAGGCAGGGTCACAACCGACTAAGCTAAAGAGACTATCAATAGTAATGGTATGGCAGAAATTTGACTTAATATTTCCAATAAGTAATAAAAACAACAAGATACTTTTAATAAAGTTTTATTCTTCTATTTCTGAGTCACTCAATTCATCTTCATCTGTATTAATAATAAAGGGCTCCACAACATCATCTATTAAATAATCTAATTGACACATATTATCTTCCACCTTAATAACATGCTCGATGCAGGATCTCCAGCGTTCCGGTGTAACTAGGTTTAAACCTTCATAAAAGAGTGACTTGACATCTGCCATCTTAAAAGTTTTATTATTACTTGCGACATGCCCCTTCACCTGTGCCCACACTAACTCTATTGGGTTCAATTCGCAGTGGTAAGGGGGCAGTCTTAAAATGGTGACATTGTGAGCAGCCGCTAATACATCTACTGCTTTTTTCTCACTTTTGGGTTTCTCCTTTTCCACCATGTTCCATAATTGTGCTCTAACCATGGACATGTCACAAGCAATGTTATGCTGTTGCAGCCACTCAATAATTTGGCCCTTATTCCATCTCTTTGTAGGGCCAGTTTCCAACTTTCTGGAATGGTATGGAGCATTGTCTAAAACCAGAACTGAGTTTGGTTTAAGCCTTGGCAGTATACCTGTCAGCCACTCTTCAAAATGTTGAGAATTCATCTCTTTATGATAATCGTCAGTATTCTTTTTTGATTCAAATAACAAGAGTCCATCTTCCAAAAACCCTTCGTCACTGCCAATGTGGCTAATAATGAGCCGCCTTCCTTTGCCTGATGGAGCCTTCAACCCTGTAGTTAGGCCATCTAAAAAAGCTTGTCGTGATGACAAAACTTTTGTATCCTGCCAGACTTTGTTCACTGTATGACCTGTAACAGAAATAATAAAAAGTTAAAAACTATAATCAGGTATCCTAAATAATTCCTAACATTGTATTAATGATAAAATAAGTGCCACGCTGCACGCGTTTAATTTTTTTATTTTATTTCCTGCAGTTGAGATTGCCCCGCCCTTCTGCTTATAAAACAAAGTACTAAAAAGCCAGTCCATATTTTTTTTAGTCTCTGAGCATGTGTATTACCAACAGGAATTTCTGACTAACATAAATGACCTAGAGCTCTACAGAGTCAAACCATGCTGTAATACTAACAGTTACAAACAAGTGAACTAACAAAATATAAACTGAGTAATTACTATCCCTGGTCTTACTATGATTCAATATAATAAATAAATATGAAAATATAAACACTACCTTCATTTACCCACGTTTCATCTTGGTAATATATTGGCATTCCCTCTCTGCGGTACTGTTTTATTTTCAACAAATAGTGTTTCCTCCACAATATTATGTCTGCTCTGTCAATAAGACAGCTTTGGCGTTTGCGACTTGCATATTTAAATTGAAGATGCTTGAGCACCAGTCGAATGGAAGATGCAGACAAGTCCGGTAGGTCCGGGTCATCATTGACAGCTTGCATCACCTGAAGACAAAATATACAATAAATATATTAAATTATTATCTTTTTATTACCGATCATGCTATGAGTTTAATGATCTTTTTGTTTTTGTATTTGTGACCCGGTAATCAGTATTTATTTGCAAAATGTAGTATACACTTATTTTCTTTTTGAACATGCTTTAAAGAAGTACATATAAGAGCAATCAATTTTCAAGAACATAATTATGTTAAAAAAATACCTTCTGGACTGTAGGTGGCTCGTTGCGATGGAAAAACTGATGAACTGTTCGTCTAATTGCAGCAAAGGTAAACTCATCCAACTTTTCTAAAACTGTCAATTTAGGGCCGGGTTTCTTGGGCGGAGTAAATTCTTTGTTTGTGTTATGTTCTTTGACAATGTTTCTCACTGTTCTCTCGGATATGCCCAATATTTCGGCCACTTGCTTGGAATATTCCATAAGTGATCCATACTTGTCCTCAGGCCACGTATTGCATGTATGTTTGTAGCAATTTATCACCATACATTTTTCTGAAACACTCATATGAGTCTTGGGTCGTTTCTTTGGTGGTGAAAGAGAGACATTCTCCTTCATGTGAGACGGACCTGGCACAGGTTCCATTTTGTTTACGTGAAAGCAAAACTCGCGTTCACGATACAAACTTAACACAGTTCCAACAAAAGAAAACAACACAAACTTAACAAAAAACAAAAACTCAACAATTGAAAACACCACGGAGAGGTAGGAAAACATTCGAGCGCTCAAGACAGACGTCAGATGCCGAATGCCGAATGAAGTGACACTCTGAACTGACATGACTCACAAGCTGACGTTTGACAAGTGTCATGGCCGCCATAAACCACTATGGTGCCCATAAGGACGTATTGACACTGCCCTACATTTGTCGTTTTCACATTCTCATTTTAAGGTAAACTAATATACACAATACGTTATTGTTTTAAAAGGAATACTAAAAAGGTTGGTTACACCTGAATAATTGCCATTACAATACGAACATTTCTACCTCAAAATTCTTTTAATGAAATTTAAATTATAAGGACCGTTTTTTACAAGCATGATTATGTAAACTTAGAGTAAAAATATCGTATTTTTAATTGGTATTTTATTATCTACATGCGACTCATGCGTGCATTCTTTTGTTCGTACTATTTATGGGACGTGTCATTTTAATGGCAACACAGTAGTAGAATCATTGGAATTTAATTAGAAATCCGAGTTTAGGCTAGGAGGCCGTTAAACACCGTTTATAATACGATACAGGTATAGAACACGATATAGTTTGCAAACCTCCTTTTTACGAAAATGGTAAAAAAGGAACCCTTATGGTGCCACTCTGTCTGTCTGTCACAAAGCAAATTTTCTCAGAAACTACTGGACCGATTAAGCTAAAATTTTGGACACATACATATGTAAGTCAGTAACCCAAAGGCAGGTATGTAACGCCAGTCTATAAATTTTAAACAAGGGAAGGCATTTGTAAAAAAAAAGTTTTGCAAACTATATTGCGTGTCATATCAAATAAATGGGCTTAATGTGAGGATGTCAAACATATTTTTGGTATAATTTTAACATACATGGTTTAGAAAGTTATTAAAAAAAAAATTCCCCCCCCCCGCACCCTCTCAACTCGAAAACTGCTGACCCAAAAATTTGGAAAAAAATACTGGTAATAGTTCTTTACGTATAGATTACACAATAAATAATAAGATTATGCAGTCAAGCGTGAGTCGGATTAAATAACAATATTTTTTTTAAATCTGTGTACGAGTCAGACTTGCAATTGCCCGATTTTTTTGGCTAATTTACCCCCTAGTTAGGCCCCCGTGTTTAAATTTCATTAATTTACTTTGCAAGTCCGCCTTTGGGTCGGCAACTTACATAGGTGTACAAAATTTCAGCTCCATCGGCCCAGTCGTAGTTTGGCAGCAAATCGATATTTTGACAGTCAGACAGTGATGCACCTTTATCAACCGACTTCAAGATTTCGAAGGAGGAGGTTATCAATTCGTCGGGATCTTTGTTTTTGCTATTTTTTTAAGCACATATGTTCACCGATTATTCGAAGACGGCTGGACCGATTTGGAAAATTCTTTTTTGTTTGAAGGAGTATACTTCACAGTTGGTTCCATTTTAACCAGGTTAGGATCTGATGATCACTATAAAATATAACGGTTACACTCACGTCACTTTAGTCACTTCGCGCGATATGTTTCGGAGAGCTTAGGTCTCCATCTTCAACAACTAAGAGTGCTATTTTGAACCGGCCCGTAGCGCGCTGTTGCACGACGCGTTGCCGACTGGCCTGCGTCCCGCTCGCCGCGCAGCTCGTGTCGCCCGCTCTGACGATGATGATGATGATGATGGATCTGATGATGGAGAAATCGAGGGAACTCTTCAACTATTATAGGCACATCTCTCAAATCTGAATAAATAGTGATTTGAGTATTTTTTACAGCAGCTCGAGCATTTGCTTCTGGAAAGGTGTTGGCTAAGTGAAGTCGGTTCTTTTTTGTTTAAAATTTTTTTTAATTAATTTTTGGTACGGAATTCGGATTTCTCACTTGGAGCATTTTTTGGGTTCCGTTCTGAGCTCAGAGTATGTAAGTAGCTCAGAGATACCTCTGAGCTCCTGCTGATCGCTATATATTTGAATATGCACATATATATATGTAAGGTCGGCGCTTTTGTTTCCGTTGTCGAGGTGTAATACATACCTGTTGTAGGAAAGTGGCACAGCTGGCGGTGGCGGCGGGCGAGTGGGCGCGCGCGTTTGCGCTCGCTCGCGAGCACGCCGAGTGCCGCCGCGACGTGTACCTGCCGCACGCGCACCGCATGGCGAGGGAGAACAAATTCGTGGAGGCGCAGAAAGGTACACGCAGAAACTATCCTAATGAGGGTTTCCTGAATCGATTGTTTCACCAGGTGGCAGCACCGTGGCGATAGGTCCAGCTGTCATAATCCACTAATCATGTTTAATAAAAAAAAAATATTGGTGGATTTTGACAGCTGCTGTCAAAAATTCCTCTTCTCAGTGGCGCGACCTGTAATTCCGGCAACCTTCTTTACGAGTACCTATACATATTACAATGTTTACCTCAATACAGACGCTTGAACCAATACTACGGAATAAATAATAGTGCTATTATATCACAATATTGTGGCTTGGGTTCCCTGGTCCCTTATATGGTTTTACTATGTCTCTCTCCATTGTACACGTTTTTTCCGATGCGTATTTGAGGGCCCATCATTAGCCCTCAAATAGGTTTATAGGGTTGGTACATTGCTTATCACCTTACGGGTTGGTTTTTAAGTCATTGTCGGTTGTTAAGAGGGCGTCGTACAAAATCAGAAAAACAGCAGTCACCGTTTAGGCTCTGGAGTTCACAACTCTTTACAAAAATCTATAGTACGAGAGCCCATGACACTGTCATGGGTTCAGTGTCATGGGCTCTCCTACTACTATATGATATATGTTAATATCATTATAAAGAGTGTGTTTACAATTTAAAGTAATTAGTACATGGTTATCATTTGTAGTCACGCGCAGGTGTTGCTGAATTTCATGGTGTGTTTATTTTGACAGAAAATCATATAAGTACACGAAAAAGGATACCAGTAGCCAGAATGTATTCAAAATGAATAGGGAAAACAAATAGAGACCGTGTGTCGTGTTGATGTTTACATTTCGTAATACTAGAAAAATACAACTGACGATTGAATAAAAGAAACGTTTCTACCGAAGCCTAATAATTCGTTTCTTCGGAAGCCATTTAATGCGAAAAGAGATTTGGATTACTTTCTAACTACGGGGCTTATTTTTATTATGCTGGTCATAATATTACGTCATTTAAAACATGTATACGAATGTCAATAAACTTGATTGACAATTTTCTTATGACTCAAATCTGGTATATTTTATTAACAAATTATTTTACTTAGAATGCGCGAAATTTGTATGAGATATATTCCCGCAATATATGAAAATCATGGACCCTATTTTCGTTGGCCGTTTTACAATATAAAAGCTTGAGTGCACACGTGATGAGATAAATAAGATCAAGAAATCAAAATAGTGACTACGGTTGAATTTCTAATTATAAAAAGTGACTTGACACATGACTGACAGTTAAAATGTTGCCTGGAATAGCAAAAATAAAATAGTCATGGGACTCATGGGTATATGTCGATAAAAAGTATCGAAAAGTGTATTATAATGTTGTACTAAACACTACCAATACGATTCCATTTAAAGGATCCATAAACGTTAGGAAATGAAATTATCATGTAACAGCCTGAAATGCTACAATATTCAAATCAGACAAAAGTTGTGAGATACGTTGCGGCTGGTAAATCGGATAGTTATGTTATACAACATATCATATGTTTTTCTATCTCGTCGAACGAGCGGAGAGAGCCTAAGCGAAGTGAAGTTATAGACAGCTTCGGATGAAACGGAAACGGAACTGTCAGCTGGACATCGCTGCATTTCGATGGCTTTTTGATTTTGAATAGTTGTTCTGCGGTAACTGTAGTAACGTTTTTTCTAATCTTTATGAAATTTGTTGGGGTTATAGCAGAAATCAATATAATTTGAGAGTTCGTATATGAGCAGAATCGATCAATGGGTTATGGAGCTAGAAGGCGCAAAACTGTTATATTGGTCAATTCATTTACGTTCTCAGTTCGAGGTGGACTACTATTTTATAGTTTCTATAAATCTGAGCTCTTTATTATGGAGGCGACGTTTTGGAAGAACATTGTTCTGGTTCTAATTCTTGCACGTCCACAGGAATCCGTAATCCGAGGCAACATCACTTAATAATTCAATTCAACGCTTCTACGAGTAATAACAACTAAACGTAACGATATTTACGAAAAGTCAGAAGACGATAATTCTCTAAAATACCTACTTAAGTACTTCTAAAGTAGACAAAAAGATACTTGGATAATTATTCGTCCGCATAGAATTCGGCTATCGTGTGGCCAAAAAAGTATTTTTTTTTTCGGGATAACAAGTAGTTAAGTATCCTATGTCCTATTCCTCACTCTAAGCTACCCCTGGCGCCATTTTAGAGACGTGCGTTCAGCAAGATATTCACTCACAAATTGAACGGCAGGCATGTGTGTAGAGAAATTCCAATATTGACCCGACCGCCGTGCGCTTGGAGAATTTAACTAACCGGAGTGGCCATTGACAGGCTTTCCCCTCTGCCGAAAAACAATGGTCAATAAATATGACCTGTGGTCATATTTATTGTACGGACTGACGTTTATCTGACGTGGCTATTAGTAACGTTACGTACGAATAGCCATACATTTGACGTTCGCCTCCCCCGCAAAAATCGGCAGACTTTTATTGTATAGAAAATGACAGACATGGCCACTCCGGTTGGCTGAATTCTCTAAGCCATGCGCCCGGTATGAACCCTACGGCAGGTGTATGAGTAGCCGCCTTTAAAAATTATTATTGTCTCGAATAGGATCTACAGAAGTTATAAATTGACTTCAATTTGTCGCGTACCGCATAGTTTTCTCAACAAGTAATAGTCATTCCGTAAAAGTAACGTATTTTCCACATCATGTTGCAGCGTTCTTCAGCCCTTAAGCCTTAATCAAGTTGCAGCGACAATATCGCAACCAATAAGTCGTGGCGTTTGTAGAACTCTTAATAAATAAATAAAAATATCGATAAGAACAGCACTGGCCGAATTGCGGCAACATTTGTGTTTGTTGACTTGTCAAGTCACTCCGTACAATTATAAATTCTAGTTTATACTTCGTTTTTTTTGAGATTAGAAAAAAATGAACGATATCTACCATATTATGTTAGTAGATATCGTAGATTATATTGGTAGATATCGTAGACATTAGAATTATTCGTTATTTGGTACTGCATGTAGAACCACGAATATGTATAAATTAACATAAACTTATTGAAAATCTTAAAATTTAAATCCGTACCCTTGTAGATATTACATACAATTCGCCCAAATGTAATGTCAACCCTCTAAAACACTGATCAATCGTATTAGGTCATTTTATTTACACCTTATCGACAGCCATATAGAGTGGTTATTGGCATTGTCAATCTGGCTTCTACGAGTATAGGTATCTTTACAAAACTCGTATCTCAAAAACGCAAATAATCATTTAAAGATAAAATTGATTATTTCCCTGTCTTCTTGGAACGCATATATTACCTACTACGGTTTCAGTTTCTCAAAGCAGGTGTGTAGTCAAACTTATAAAGGCAACCTAAAAAAAGTGGTCAATGGGTCAATGACCTGTCTACCCAAAAGTGTGGTAGTGTGCGTGAATTCTGGTATTTACCCTCCTCGACACAGTCTTAATAGCCAATAATCATTTCAGCCAGTGTTAATGACATGTCTCAAACCTGCAGGGATATACAAAGACATAATTCGTATCCATTATATAATAATGATTCGCTTTTTTTTTTGTAATAAGGATAATAAAAAAAGTATAGCAAGAAAAAGGTAGTAAGTTTAATATTTAAAAAATTTTTTTTTGTATGTTTTACTGAAAATGTCTACTTTTCGTAATTTTTCCTTTGTCTGTGATATATGAAGTTTCTTCGTGCCAAGTTTCAAGTTTCTGAGTTTACGGGAAGTACCCTTTAGGTTTTGAGTTCTTTGCGAGTACTCAGTTTCAAAATATGCGACTTAAATTGCTATTTCTTTTGATTGCGTTGACATAAAAGTTTGGTTTTGCTACATCTGAAAGGTCCTATAACCCTGAGTATTTGACATGAATTTCAATTCAACACCTCCACGCGATTACGAGGAAAAAGGTAGTAAGTTTAAAATTAAAAAAAAAAATATTTTTTGTATGATTTTACTAAAAATGTCTACTTTTTGTAATTTTTCCATTGTCTATGCTATATGACGTTGCTTCGTGCCAAATTTCAAGTTTTTGAGTTCACGGGAAATACCCCGTAGGTTTTGCGAGTACCGAAAAACTCTAAAAATTTTTGATTTCTTGATTTTAAGTTTGATTTTTTTACAGCTCCAAGGGACAATAGACCTGAGTATTTGATATAAATTTCAGCTTGATTTGATACCTCCACGCGTTCCTGAGAAAAATGGTCTTGTCAGATAGACAACAAAGTGATCCTATAAGGGTTCAATTTTTACCTTTTAAGGTACGGAACCCTAAAAAATTTTTGGCGTCAATAAAAAAATTCTCCTACTCTTTCTTAGTCGCAATACGATACCAAGTATGCCCTTGAACGGATCCCCACTCCACCACACTTTTTGTTACACCTTGTATGAAGCCCGCTGAAAACCCCATTTTAAGAGCGCTACCGCTAGCATGAACAGCTAACGTTTTTTGACAATTTGACATTTATCTCTGTAGCTAAATGTCAAATTCAGGAAGAAGAATCTTCTGTACTATTACTTATCTTATCTGTGCCTGGCTCTAGAACTAACGAGCCCGGCATCCCCATTCGTAAATCGTTTATCTTTACTGTCTTGATTGTATAGCGTACCACATGGGCGGCGAGCTGGCCACGGCGCGGCGCGTGTTCTCCATCCTGGTGAACAACGCCGTGGCCGAGGAGCGGTTCGGCGACGCGGGCTACCTGCACCACCTGCTGACCGCGCAGTGCCTCGAGACCGCCGCCGCCGCGCACGGAAGGTAGCCCACATGTATATCAACAGCGTATCACATGGCATTAATACTCTTGATTTTTCATATTTATTGACGTGACAACGTCTTATAAGTCGATGGAGCCGGCTGCACGCACGAAAAAACATGACTCATGCGGCGTTACCGCGCTCTGAGGCGTTCCATTTAAGGCTTGAAGGGCAAGCGAGAGCGCGGAACGAGCGACAAAGAGGCAATCGCGAGGCGGCCCTCGCGTTCGGCAGCGTTCGACATCTGTCTCTCTCCTACTTGAGTGAGCGATGCGTCCGCGTGGACAGCTGCTATAGAATAATACATTTACATGTTTTCGTCAAGTATGAAGTGCAGTGATATGAAAATTTTCTTTTGAAAAATGCAACCATTCCATCAGTATTTTCTTATGACGTTGTCACGGTCAACTATCGTCAGTAAACCGACTCAAACTCAAACTCAAACATTTATTCAGTAAGTAGGCCACAAGGGCACTTTTACACGTCAAAGTAAAAGTGAGAAAAAAAAATCAAACTACACCGGTTCTAACCCTACACCTCTGACCCGTGAAGAATTATGTCCGGCAAGAAACTCGGCGGGACTTATTTTTTCAAAACAACAGTACATCAAAACTAAACAATACATATAAGTGCGTTGTTCTAACAGAAAACATATCAAACCAAAGTTAGATTAACCAACAATAGGTTATAGTTTAAGAAAAATATCAAAGAAAAAAGATGAGTCCAAATCTGACTATTGAAAATGAATTACATACAAGTTTGATATACTTTCTTACCTGAACTGTGTCTTCTAAATAAATTTTCAAATTATAATAATCCATCATCAACAGTTAGAAACAAAATAATTTTGAATTTAAATAAAAAAAAAGTAAGTGATTCTAGTATACAATAAACATACTATTTCTAAATTATCCTTAGAGATGTATAAGGTCTCCAAGTGTCTTGATCTATATATTCTATATAATAATAAAAAATATGGATAATCAAGCACCGAATGTTGTGTCTAAAGCCAATTAAACTAAAATTAAATATGATCAATAAAAAGTTACGTAAATGTGTTGCCCCAGTTTGCCTACGACTTTACAGACAACCGATTTTTTTTTGTGTTATTTTATCTTCTCCCTCAATTATTAGTTAAAAGTTACATATAAATGGGCTTAGAATTTTCAACAATTTATATGAAATGTATGAAAGAAAATACAGATATATGAGGAAAAAAATGCGCTGGTGGCCTGGCGGTGAGATTTCAATCCGTCGCGGATTCAAACCCCGGCTCGTAAAACGTAAGTTTTCCGGAACTTATGTACGAAATATCATTTGATATTTACCAGTCGCTTTTCGGTGAAGGAAATCATCGTGAGAAAATGTTTCCCCTCTGGGTTGAAAGGTCATATGGCAGTCGCTTTCGTAAACACTAGTTCCTACGCCAATTCATTGGATTAGGTTGCCGAGCGCACCCCAGGCTCAATAGAGCAAAAAGCTGGGACAAACGGTAAGAGGAAGAAGAGATATATGAGAAAATGTGGTATGGACCACTCCATACTTGTTCAATTATGAACTCACTAGGTTTAAAAATATAATAGTACATTACTTACCATGGACTGTAAAAGAAAGAAAGCCCGAAATCGCAGGTATTTGTGACCAGAGCCGCAGGCGAGGGTTATAAATATGCGATAGAAGGCTTTATTGTTTACTGCCCGTGGTGAGTACACAATTTTACGTCTCCACCTGGCCATAATGCGAGTTTTACCGTACGCGTAGCGTGCGGTAATTAATACTCACATTATGGCCAAGTGTGACGTAATAGTAGTTTATGTAACTGTTACGTATTAAGGCCTAATTACGTACAGTTGCATACACTGCTTTATCTAAACTCATATTATATATATTGAATTAAGTGCTCGGAAACCATAGAATGACCGCCATTGCACCGCCATGGCCAACTCGAATGTGCCGGCGGTCGGGGAGGCGCGTGTCGGCGGCCGCGCGGGCGCGTGCCGTTGGTCAGGAAGGAGCACAGGATTTACATTATGTTATCAAAACTCATAGCACATCAATATTTGAGCATGTAAAGTTAAAATTACGTTACTGCCACAGATAAAAAGCTTATCATAGTAAAATCTGTTGTGGTAATGCTAGCCATTGCCTACCGTTTTTGAACACGTTTTAGAGGACTTACAGTGTGAGTGTAGATAAATGAATTTACAGGGAGCAGGAGCGCAACCTGCGTGAGTACTCTCACAACTGGCGGCTGGCGCGCGTGTACCACGCGTACGAGGGCGTGCACCGCTGCGTGCACGAGCCGTTCTCGCTCAGCCAGCCCGACGCGCTGCTCAACGCCGCGCGGCTCGTGCTGGCGCTCGTGGCCGACCGCCCGCCGCCCGGCGTCTCCATGTTGTATCCGATATTAAACCTCACATTGTCTTGCCCCTGAACTATACACATGCAAACTTAAAAATCAATATGCTCCTAGCGTTTGTTACGGCTTTTTGCCACGGCTCAGTCAAGCTGGGGTTAGTTGGGAACATGTGGTCAAGGTTTAAAAAACAAACATAAACATGAAACTTTCACCATTATGGAATATTATTTCGTTGTTTACATAATAAGTGTAAATCTTGTGAGTTTAAGTCAGTGTATAAATGTGGTTGTCAGTTAATTTTCCTTAATTAAACCAGCTGCTTGTATTTGTGTCTCGCGAAGCAAGCGAAGACCCTCAACGCCCATTCGCTCGCTCGACAGATGCTGGACAAGATCTTGGCCCTGCAAATACCACAAAAATTTCAAGTAAGTTATTTGAGTTACACTTTTGTTAATTTCGTTTTAAACGGGTGATTTAGGCTTGATTTAAAATATTCCACGTCCTCTGTAACCATATTAATTTATTATGTAATACTCGTAGTTGTGCTTTTAACTCAGGTAAAATAAAGTTTTATCGCAAACTCCGCTTGACGATTATCGAAAGAAAACACGACAATAAACATAAGGCTTTCAAGTGTAACCCTTTGACCGCCAAAGACGTCAAATTGCGCACGGGAAATCGTATCCTCAGCGCCAGCGCGTTATCACGTCCAAAATATAACAGAGTGCGGTCGCGCAACTTTAGCTCTGGCGTCAGTAGCACGATTTTTGTGTCCGATGCTTGGCGGTCAAAGGGTTAAAACTATTGAAATCGTAAATAATGTGCTAAGGCTTGGAAAATTTAATTTCCAATCCACACATCGGTCGTCTCCTGAATGCTGCCTGTTTAATTTTATTTTCTGTTTCTATCACAAAATCCCGAATCGGAATTTTCACCTTATGGGTTAGCTGTGGCCATGGCTTGACTGTCTTTGACAGCGTCAGCTGCTGTGTTTAAAATCTTAATACTTATATGTACACGTACGTAGACATGACACGCGGCGCTAACTCTTTCACATGTCGCGCCATCTGTTTGCAGTGGCGACATGTGCTCAGATTATAATTAGGTGCCGGGATTTTACGTAATAATACTTTCGCGGAGCGGTGTAGTGCTATTATGTCGTGAATCTTGTCATACTGCATCGGTATTTGAAATAATTAAAATACGGTAACGGATGTGGTTGAACCAGTTTAGTTTAGTAGCCGTTTGTTCAATACTTACGCCATAAAATCTTCAATGACAAATGAACCAAAAATGATTCAACAATTAAACTACACTCAACAGCAAAAAAATCGATTTCATTTAAAGCCTTACCAGAAATATATGATCATAGTCAAGAGGGCGCTATTAGTCTCATTTATATGGCAACAGTTCCATTATGTATGGTATGGTGACATCTTGATTTGTTTACCTGTCAGATCTGATGTTAATTTGAAAATGTTTCACAGCGAAATAGTTTCATTTCTCGAGCATATTATTTACAGCAGTTTATTATATATACTATTTACAATGTTTCGCTCTTGACTATGGATAATTTAGGTTTTTTTTGTCGTTTATTATTATTCATATAAACCGCCACAATGACAATGACAGCGTATCACATGCACTCACACATGCATATCATCCTGTCATTAAAATTATTGCCAGTGTAAGAAATTAGTTCCAATAAAATTCCGCAACATGGCGCATGATTATATATTTCTGTTCAGGCTATATACACCGTGTCCAAAAAGTTCGAATACACTTTGGAGGTCTTATAACTTTTTTGTACGAATAGTTATTGTAGTGAAATCTATATTTTATTAAAGCTATACTAATATACAAAATATGCTGCAAATATTTTGGTCTAACTCCACCTCTTACCTATTTTACTAGCTGACTACATTTTTCAACTCAATCTCACGCGGCACGCACCGCTTTCAAGGTTATTTCGTCCCAAATATGCTCGATATCTTTTTTTTCACTGTCCATATTTGCTATTTTATAATAATGTGACCTACAAGTGCCTACAAGGCATGTAAAAACATACCAAATCAATGTTTATAAACGCAAATCTGGAGAATGGAGTGGCCGTTTACTTTCGGCAATATAATCATCGAAATTAGCTTTTCTCAAAGCTTGAACAACGTTTGGGACTGTTTGAGCACAATTTTGTGAGAAAATAATTTAATTTTTATACCTAAACACAGTTTTCAAATTTTCAGGAGCGTTTTTCGACGAAAACCTCTGATTTATAATTTTCATTATTAATGTGCGACTTTATCGGTAAATATAACGAAATTTGGCCCCACATATTTAACTGAACCCCACACTACCACCAATAGTTCCCTCTGGAGTCTGGGAACATTAACCTCATGGTTTAGGCTGTTTTTTATACTTGCTGCTCACAAACGACCGTTTTGAGCATTGTAAGGCTATTTTAATTCAATGAGTTTCTCGTCAGAAAATCAACTCCTTCCTGCGTGCCAGGAATGTATTGAGTTGGATTATGTACTCTAATTTTCTCGATTGCTACGGAAAAACGATGAACTTCACGTTTATTGTAGCTATGATAACCTCTAAAATACCACGTAAGGATCTCCTCAAAATTTTCAGATCGGCAGTTGATTTTTGGATAAAGCGGCTTTTGTCCTCTAAACTCGCACTCACGATATTTAGTATTTTAATGGTTCTAGCTGCGTAGCTGACCAGATTTTTTCCTGTCTTCTAAAGAGGAGCTATTTTAAGACCATTATTATATTACATTGTTGTGTAAACGAGATTGCGTTTGATTCCAAAAAGTTTTACTACTAGTAGTTTTAGTACTATTACATTATGTTCAAGTTAAGTTATTCTTTAGATTAATATAATAAATGGATGGCCTGCAGCCTGTATGCCTTCAGGGTCAACGCAAAAATATGTGTATTCGAACTTATATTGGACAGGGTGTATATAGATTCTCTACAAATTCGTTTGCCCTGCTTGCGTTAGCCCCTTAAATGTGTCTGTGCAAAGATATGGACTACTTCCTAAAACAATACAATATACGTTATAATGAAGTGTCCTCGTAAACCAACAAAGCGGGCCCGTTCACTAAACTCGTTCACAAATATAGAATAACTGGCACTGTTATACAGGAGAGCGTGGAGTTGTTGATCCTGAAGAGCCGCGCGGGCGGCGCGGCGGACGGGCGCGACGACGACGTGTCGCCGCTGTGCTGGCGCTGCCGTCGCCACGCCGCGCCCCCCGCGCCCGCGCCCGCGCCGCGCTGCCCGCACTGCAGGCACACGCCCGCCTACTCGCTGCCGTCGCACGGTGACTACTTATACTCTATATACCCTCCACATCGCAGGAGAGCGAGGAGCTGCGAGTCCTGGAAGGTTCGAGCTGTGCAGAACACCCGCGATTATGAAATGTCGCTGCTGTTAGCGGTATTGCCAAAAAAAACAGTTGCTGGCGAGTTGGCACCAACGTGCTCATCATCAATAATCCACTTCCAGTTGAATTACTACAATCAATTTTGTTATTGTTATAGTTTACTCATAATTCATCCTTGCTCATAATATACTTTTACAGTATTAGTAGTGTTTCAGCAGTAGGGTTACATCGAATTAAAGTTACACTTAATTCCAGACGTACTACCTCTAGTGCAATTCGTTCCCGCGGAGGGTATTTCGTACGAAGAAGCGCTGGAGTTGATAGAGCGCACTTCGTTGCCAGACACCGACGCGCAAGAGGACACGGGCGGCGCGGAGGTGCTCCGGATAGACCACGACATCGACGAGTCCGACCCGTTTCTTGACAAATTTGATGAGGTCAGAAAAATACACATTTTTGACAACTAATTACAATGAATTTTGTAAAATTTCCTAAATAGTACACGGCCATAATAAGATATAATTTTCAAAATTTTACATAAATTGTATTCTTATGAATGACAATATTAATTAAGGTTGCTTGTTACAGTAAGTTATAGGCGAAATATAAAATTTAACAAAAAAAATACAAATTGCTTTATTACAGTTGGCAACAACATAATCCGACAAAAATAATCCGCTAAATTCTTGTAAGAAATTATGTTTCTTTTTTGCCCTAGTGCCAGTTTTTTTAACCAGATTGATATGCAGAAATTGCAGTTGATAGTTGTTAGATTAAATAGTAACTTGTACTCATATTTTCTTGCAAAATGACACATCATTTGAAATAAGCAAAATTGTATAGTCTCCATCATTGAGTAACGGGAGATGACATCCCCAAGAATTTTTTTGTCCCAAAAGTTGTAGTGAAAATCACTACTAGTCTATATTACTCTTCGATTCAGTCACAGCTGCCAACCGCCAAACATGGCACACTAAATTTTTTCTAGATGTCACATCTAGTAGGATACATAATAAATCATTGGTCTCCATTTACCAATTTCACATTCCAAATTTCTTGAAATCACAAAACCTATATTTCATACTACATTCTTCCGTATCTACAATGACGTCTTCTATCAACTCTGGAAAGTCCGCTTCCAAGCGCCTTATACTTTGTGTGTGTTAGGAAGAAGAGGGCGGTCCGGTGGTGTGTTCCCGCGGCGCACTCCTGCGGCTCAGCCCCGCCAGTGTGGTAGTGGTGCGGGCGGGTGCGGTCGCGGAACCGGAAGTGGGAGCGGGCGATGGCGCAGGCCTCCCGCCACCGCTGCTTTACCGCAACATGCTGCCAGAGTTACCGGTTATACCGTGCCCCCACTGCAGCTCGGTTAGTACCTTTTAACTAGTAGTCTGCCTCGAACTGAGAACTCGCGATTTAAATGCACACCAGATGACAAATATAACAAGACCCTTCTAAAGATATTTTTCGCCTTCTAGTTCCACAACCCCTTGGTCGATCCTGCTCATATACGAACTCTAAAATTATATGTATCTCTGCTGCAACCCCCACCAATCTCATTAAGACCAGAAAAAACATTGCTAAAGTTATCGCGGAATAAACCCTCAAAATCAAAAAGCCATCGAAATGCCGAGACGTCCCAGTAGCCGAAGTTGTTTATAAGAACTTCACTTCGATTACGCTCCGCTCATTCGATAAGATTAAGCACTGCATCAAATCATCTTCATTATAAACTAGTAGTCCGCCTCGAACCAAGAACTCGCGATTCTCTTTGCCAACGACCTGACCAATATAACAAGACACTAATGATTACTTTTTCGAGCCTTCTATCTCCATAATCCCTTGATCGATCATGCTCATGAACGAACTCTCAAATTGTATTGGGCTCTACTATAACCCCAACAAATTTCATAAAGATCAGAAAAACATTACTAAAGTTATCGCGGAACAACTATTCAAAATCAAAAAGCCATCGATATACACAGACGCCTAGGTAGCCAGCTGACATAACGGAGGCCCCGCTCGTTCGATGACTTGTTATTTTTCCTTTTTTTTTGTTATTTCCTAATATATTTGCGAAAAGCACTATATAAACGTCAGCGGAAACAGGAATTTTCTGACTCGAAACTAGTGCTAGGCCTCGGCAAGCCTCGCCCTGGCACTCAAGTACCTCGTCAGTAAATTATTTTCTTTCCGTACCTCGGCAATAATGCACTATTTCTTAAAGGCTGACTTCATTACCTCTACGAAATATTTTTGAATCAACCTTTGGGCTTAATAAAATGTCCGGTTCGCAGTTGTTCTACCTGGAAGACTACGAAGTGCTGCTGGTGACGAAGGGGCAGTGCCCGTTCTGCCGACAGGCAGGTGAGCGCAGCCCGCGCGACTCCGACTCCGCGCCCTCCACGCCGCCCAGCGACGCCGCCCCTCTCGACTCCTGGCGATAACAACCTGTATACCTTCCCGCTCCTACTTGCCCGTAACATTCAGGTATTACCTATTTTTTCATCCTACATCCCTTGACCACAAAAGCTGCAGCGCACACCATCGGAAGAAATGTGCCATATCGTTAATAACGATGTATTATCACTCGTACCTACTCGGTTTATATATGATTATAATAAGGAAAGGCGAATAATGAAAAGGATGAAGAACACTCCATTCAGGATAACCTATTTTCATTGTCCTTGAGTGTATACAAATAATGTTTATTTTCTTGCCTTTATGGCCCAACCAAACGGCTTGACGAAATCACGTCCAATCGTTCTGAATTTTTGACCGTCAACTTTTTGTTAGTCCATTAAGCAAATAATATGACAATATGTCTTTATAAGGATTATATGACTACACTTGACCCACAAGTTACAACAGTTATATTTAATAAAAACTGATGAAAAGTATTACATTTACAGTATAATAAGAATAACATGTAGTAGTTTATTAAATTTCAAGCTATTTTATATGTATTGTATACAAATTTCGTACTAGTGACTGTGAGTCGGCTGGAAGCGTTCGCGTCCTAGCGACAATCAGGTAATTATCTAACTCAAATCAACAATAAAATGTAGTAAAAAAACACAGTACAATTTTTTCGGCATCTTATTTGCTGACAAAGATATTCAAATACAAATTCAGTTTATTCGCGTAGGAATATACTATTGCCGGTGACGGTGTATGTTGTGTACATCAGCTTTACGAATTAACAAGTCACTAAACAGTAATTTCGGTTTCCAGGGCACATGACATAAAAGTACACCGAATCATGAAACATCCTACTTTTTTCAGTCGGTTAGAATAATAACAATATTTTTTATTTTTATAACGTTATTAGGCCATATCTAATCAACGATTGACGGTCCTATTTTCAGCCATTTTTTTTGTAACAGAAGCATGTACAGCTTTAAGAAGAATACAAAGTTAAAATGTTCGAATGTAACGATATATTTAAGAGAGAAGGATAGTCTTACCTACTGTACATACATACAAATACATTGTTTCAGTAATGTATAGCTATATTGATGGAGAGACCTGATGTTTTATATATTTTAAGTAAGATAATGTGATCTGCAATCCGTCCTCATTGTTATTTATTGCTCTCTATTTACAAGAGATATGAAACTGAGATTGATAAGTACCTATAATTATAATAAATATGTAGTATAACATTATAAAAGTTGTATTAAATGTAGCACTCTGTAGCATTCAGGAATAGCTTAAATTACGAATATATGTTGGTGAAAACAGAAACATTCTACAATTAGAAAAATAATAGAATACAGTATTGATGAATTAAATAATAGTGCATTACTACAGAGACCGGGAAATAGGTGTGTATATGCTTTTCTCAAACATGCAATAAAATAAACATGAAAAATTAAAAAAAAATAACCGGATAAAAGGGCATTAATTACTGTACTCGTAAACTTGTATTATTTATTTATTGTTGCACTTCAGATACATTAATATTTAGGGTTTTATGTAAAATCATTCAATGACTTCAATAAGCCGCAAACTGTTTGCAAAAATATGCGTAAATACATTTCGTTATGAAGTCTGGAATGCTTAATCCTGCCTTTGCATTTCATTGTTACCGAACGGCTTTCGATTTATAACTAGTAGAAGTTTTCACTGTTATTGTAACAACAGCCGAATTATTATAGAATAAAACAACTCGGCATTATAATTCATAAGAATATACGCAACATGATAAAATACTGAGTACCTGTTTTTAAAATTTTCCCACTTAAATGTTTTTTTTTTAACCGACGTAAGTATATTTTTATCTGCGCTGTTAGAGAGGTTGCGTTTTGTTAGGGCTATTACTACACGTACGGTGGGTTCCCCAACTTAAGTACCCACATTGCCATACAAAGTTGTATGGGAGAGTGGATACTTATGTTGGGGAACCGACTGTACAATTGCATATGCACATTTTCATACGAATATACGATACATATGAATATTTTCTATACTAATGCATATGCATTAGTATAGAAAATATTCTTAAGAATCATAAGTCATACATAACCCTCCTAATTTATTTCGTAACTATAGAGATTCCGATTCTTAATTCAGCTCGTGTGTAATTTTTCTTGTGTGTGCTTTTTCCGCGGACATTTTAGTTAGATAACCAATCTTTCTCAAAAAATAATATTTAAAAAATACTATGTCAGCAGTTCCTAATAGTTATCGCCATCTTTACAATTTAATATTATTAAAATTTGTTATTTGTTACGTCTATGTCGATTTCATATAAATAAAACTGCAAAATATAGCACACATAGTTTATTGTTTTTTTTTTTTAGTGGCAGAATGTCAAACGAATCAAAAACCAAATATCGCTTATAGTTTCAAATGGCAGAACGCCATGATCCTGTGTCACAAATATATGTGGAATGGAAATTAAAAGAGGCACTTGCCGGCTTAGGCCTCCAATTTTGTATGAAATTCCCATAAAGACCTCTCGTCTAGCCGTAACCGAAACGTGATTTTTCGCAGCCTATTATAAGGAATACACTCGGTAACATTAATATTTCATTGCATGTTTGAGAAAAAATAACTTGATGGAAAGGGATTATTTGATAATCCCAAAAGGGCTTACCTTAATATTTTTACTTTTAAAAGATCAATCCAAATGTGTTGGTCAAATACATAAAACTGTACATATATAGATAGTAGGGATATTTAATATTTTTATTGTTATTCAATGATCTCTATTTTATAGTTAACATAATTAAATGAATGCCTACATCTACATAATTATAAAAACACCACGCAAAGTGATAAAACCACCGTCCAGACGAGAATGCATAAAATAAAAGTTGAAATCAAGTTTTTAGGTTTTTATTTGGTTAGTAGGATCTGCTAGTTTGCACCTGTCCCGACTATTAATGATTCCAGCCTCGTCCGAGGCGCGGGCGCGGGCGCGGCGCAGTCCGGCCGCGGCCGGCTTCCGCGTGACCTTGGCGGGCTGCTGCACCCACGACGCTTATTCCACCTGTTCAGTTACACTACGCGGCATGGCGCTGGCGCCCATATAAATGCATTGTAAAAAATACATTTTCGCCTCTCATGCTCTAAAGGTTCGGCTTTATGTCGTGCGAAATCGACTTAAAGTCGCTTTTTATGCTAGAGCATAAAGTAAAACCATCGTCGAATACTAAGGCAATCGGTCGAACAGACACACGAACCACTTTAACTTCATAGGATTAATTCTTTATTTTATTTCGTTTCATTAGTAATCTAAGACTAAGGCAAGGATACCGACAGCCAAAGTACACAACTTAATGAAATAAACTTATATGTAATTTTAATTTTGTGTCATATATTAGGCACTTTAAAATTGTTTATTTTATTTTATTATTAGTATATCGATAAAAAAGAAAAAAACGTTTATTGCCGGAAACCATAATAATTTTTATCTACACTCACACTGTAAGTCCTCTAAAACGTGTTCAAAAAAGGTAGGCAATGGCTAGCATTACCACAACCGATTTTACTATGATAAGCTTTTTATCTGTGGCAGTAGGTAACGTAATTTTAACTTTACATGCTCATATATTGATACGTTATGAGTTTAAAATTCCGAACATCTAATTTGATAACATAATGTAAATCCTGTGCTCCTTCCTGACCAACGGCACGCGCCTCCCCGACCGCCGGCACAATCGAGTTGGCCATGGCGGTGCAATGGCGGTCATTCTATGGTTTCCGAACACTTAATTTAATATACCTATATAATATGAGTGTAGATAAAGCAGTGTATGCAACTGTACGTAATTAGGCCTTATTACGTAACAGTTACATAAACTACTATTACATTGTAATATTTTAGTAGAGAACATGTTTATGCCAAAGATGAATCTAAATTTGACAGGGTGATTGGTAATTCGTCGTATTCCTTCAAGGGGGTTATTCTACAGCTTATTTGGAGTGATTTAAGTTCAGTCAAGCAGGGGTCAAAACTCATTGGTTTTCAAGTTATTCAAGATTTTAGATTTTTTTAATAAATACCCGATTTTTGATTTAATACTAGTATTTTTTTTTAAACTACGTATTTTTCAAATAAAAAAAAAGATTTTCCGAATAGCCAATGAATCACTGATTACGTAAAGTAATAAAAAAAGTACAAAACATATCAAAATTTTGCAAATAAAAGCATCTGAAGTCAGAAACCACCGTCCAGACGAGAATGCATAAAATAAAAGTTGAAATCAAGTTTTTAGGTTTTTATTTGGTTAGTAGGATCTGCTAGTTTGCACCTGTCCCGACTATTAATGATTCCAGCCTCGTCCGAGGCGCGGGCGCGGGCGCGGCGCAGTCCGGCCGCGGCCGGCTTCCGCGTGACCTTGGCGGGCTGCTGCACCCACGACGCTTATTCCACCTGTTCAGTTACACTACGCGGCATGGCGCTGGCGCCCATATAAATGCATTGTAAAAAATACATTTTCGCCTCTCATGCTCTAAAGGTTCGGCTTTATGTCGTGCGAAATCGACTTAAAGTCGCTTTTTATGCTAGAGCATAAAGTAAAACCATCGTCGAATACTAAGGCAATCGGTCGAACAGACACACGAACCACTTTAACTTCATAGGATTAATTCTTTATTTTATTTCGTTTCATTAGTAATCTAAGACTAAGGCAAGGATACCGACAGCCAAAGTACACAACTTAATGAAATAAACTTATATGTAATTTTAATTTTGTGTCATATATTAGGCACTTTAAAATTGTTTATTTTATTTTATTATTAGTATATCGATAAAAAAGAAAAAAACGTTTATTGCCGGAAACCATAATAATTTTTATCTACACTCACACTGTAAGTCCTCTAAAACGTGTTCAAAAAAGGTAGGCAATGGCTAGCATTACCACAACCGATTTTACTATGATAAGCTTTTTATCTGTGGCAGTAGGTAACGTAATTTTAACTTTACATGCTCATATATTGATACGTTATGAGTTTAAAATTCCGAACATCTAATTTGATAACATAATGTAAATCCTGTGCTCCTTCCTGACCAACGGCACGCGCCTCCCCGACCGCCGGCACAATCGAGTTGGCCATGGCGGTGCAATGGCGGTCATTCTATGGTTTCCGAACACTTAATTTAATATACCTATATAATATGAGTGTAGATAAAGCAGTGTATGCAACTGTACGTAATTAGGCCTTATTACGTAACAGTTACATAAACTACTATTACATTGTAATATTTTAGTAGAGAACATGTTTATGCCAAAGATGAATCTAAATTTGACAGGGTGATTGGTAATTCGTCGTATTCCTTCAAGGGGGTTATTCTACAGCTTATTTGGAGTGATTTAAGTTCAGTCAAGCAGGGGTCAAAACTCATTGGTTTTCAAGTTATTCAAGATTTTAGATTTTTTTAATAAATACCCGATTTTTGATTTAATACTAGTATTTTTTTTTAAACTACGTATTTTTCAAATAAAAAAAAAGATTTTCCGAATAGCCAATGAATCACTGATTACGTAAAGTAATAAAAAAAGTACAAAACATATCAAAATTTTGCAAATAAAAGCATCTGAAGTCAGAAGTTTTTGTATTTTTTTTTCAAATCTTGTTACATTTTAAGACATAACTAAAAAAAAGTAATAACACTTCGCGTACAAATTACAGAATTTATTTCCTCAGTTCATAAGCTTTCTAAAAAGGTACAATTTATGACATTTTATGCTTATTTTTTACAATTAATAATAATAATACCAGAGCAGGTACAGAACTTAGCGTACTTGACTTTACTTGTTTGTGTCGTTTTAAACTCGCCGAAGGCATACTTTGTCTCCAGTTTCTTATCTTCTGAGACTTTAAGTTGCCCGGGGTGATACTTTGGTAAGTAATTAAGTAGGAGAATAAGAAAAATAGGAAAAATACAGTTTCATTATTAAATAAAATTTAATCTTAAAAAGGAAAAATTATAAATCTAGCTCGAACTGTTTGCCCTGCCTGCGTATGCAAGAACGAAGCCTTCTTCGTACTTCAGTGATTGTCACTCGCCTCGAAAGCCCGTCTTTCATCGTCTGTGCAGCTGCTAGGATTTTTTGCCGTAGGTCTTCTACGTCACGTATCGGTCTGTCGTAGACCAACGCCTTCATGTGACCCCAGATGTAGAAATCACACGGAGTTAAATTTGGGCTCCTGGCTGGCCAAGGGGTTGGGCCACCTCGACCAATCCATCTTCTTGGGTAGTTTTCATCCATCCACTGCCGCACACCCCGGTAAAAGTGAGCAGGGCAGCCATCGTGCTGATAAATCATGTTAATTCTTGTCGCAAGCGGCACATCTTCCAGTAGCGTCGGTAGCTCATCCCTCAAAAAAGTTTCATACGCGATGCCGGTTAATCGAGCTGGCAGAAAAAAAGGACCGATTAAATTATCGTGCACGATTCCCATCCACACGTTCAAATAAAATCTTTGTTGGTGAGCTCCTTCGTTTGATTTCTTTGGGTTTTGACCTTTGGGAGCCCAAAAGTGCAGATTGTGGTAATTTGTTATCCCGTCACGGTCGAAATTAGATTCGTCCGTCCACAAAATTCTCTTTAGGTATTCGGGATCTTCGATATCAGCATTAATTAAACATCTGCAGAAATCCATCCTTCTTGCTGGGTCTCCCTCTTCAATAGCGTGTACTGGAGTGTAATGATACGGATACTGTCGAGCTGAGTGCAGGGTAAATCACACCTACCACTGAGACATACCGAGCCGGTTAGCCATAATTCTCATCGAAGTAGTACCGTCTGCCCGGAAAAAGTGCAAGATTTCTTCTTCTTCAGCAGGATCGTATTGTTGAGGTTTTCCAGCATCAGCTTGACGGCGTTTAACTGATCCTGTTTCCCGAATAAGACGGTACGATGAACCAAACACGCTTACGTCAGGTAAACGGCGGTTAGGGTAACGAAGTTGGTACTCCCTTCTAGCTGCAGCGGCGTCACCATCACAGAGTCCGTAACAATAAATGATATCTGCGTATTCTTCAAATTCGTAAGTAGCCATTTGAGAAAAAACTTAGTTATCAATATCGTCCGAGTTGGAAAGAAAGTTGCAAGTAACTAACTGATTAATTACTACATGACCTATTTAAACCTGGTTAGTCTCACCCCCACCCCATGAGAAGCATCGCCACCCAATAAAATTAAGATAAGATAACGAACAGAAGGCGAAAAACCCGCCGTAAGAATTAAAGTGACACAAACAAACTAATTAAAGTAATTTAACTTCATTAGCTCATTAGCTAATGACCCTTAATCAGTTTGTTTGTTTCACCAAAGGCAATCTGCAGTGCCTACTACCTCAAGGAATAAGATAAGATAAGAAACTGGAGACAAAGTATGCCTTCGGCGAGTTTAAAACGACACAAACAAGTAAAGTCAAGTACGCTAAGTCCTGTAACCTGCTCTGGTATTATTATTATTAATTGTAAAAAATGAGCATAAAATGTCATAAATTGTACCTTTTTAGAAAGCTTATGAACTGAGGAAATAAATTCTGTAATTTTTACGCTAAGTGTTATTACTTTTTTTTTAGTTATGCCTTAAAATGTAACAAGATTTGAAAATAAATACAAAAACTTCTGACTTCAGATGCTTTTATTTGCAAAATTTTGATATGTTTTGTACTTTTTTTATTATTTTACGTAATCAGTGATTCATTGGCTATTCGGAAAATCTTTTTTTTTTTTTGAAAAATACGTAGTTTAAAAGAAAATACTAGTTTTAGGTCAAAAAGCGGGTATTTATTAAAAAAAATCTAAAATTTTGAAAATATAAATAACTTGAAAACCAATGAGTTTTGACCCCTGCTTGACTGAACTTAAATCACTCCAAATAAGCTGTAGAATAACCCCCTTGAAGGAATACGACGAATTACCAGTCACCCTGTATAAAAGAAGAAACTGACTGACTGACTGACTGACATATCAACGCACAGCCCAAACCGCTGGTTCTAGAGATTCCAAATTTGGCACGTAGGTTCCTTATAAGGTCTAGGGATGCACTAAGAAAGGATTTTTAAAAATTCACCCCCTAGGGGGGTAAAATGGGGTCCAAAGTTTGTATGGCGAATCAAGATTTGTTAGACTATTTTATGTGAAACTTAGGAGTATTTCTAACGATAAATGAGTAAACACGTGTTTCAAGTTTTTTGTGAATTCAACCCCTAAAAGGGGCAAATGTGGTCACAAAGTCTGAAAATCAACATGGATATCGTATGCTTTTTGAGTACTTATAGTACGCGGGCGAAGCCGCGGGAAAACGCTAGTAAATTAATATTAAATTTGTGTTACACCTTGAAATTGTTTTACGATTAATAATTTTCTCGCAATCGAAGTGGAAAGTAGACTGTATAACTCGATCTTCCATAAAACCCATTTTACACTCGACTTTGTATTCATAAACATGTCGCGTAAAATGGTACGTTTTATGCACTTATTGTACAATTTCCTATTTATTTATCAATTCTAACACTCATAACATAATTAATTTAGTATGTCATGTCTAGACAATGTCACCGTCTTGCAAAAAACATTGTGGAATTGTTCCCCAGTCTTGGTTTTCGCTTTGCAACGCGTGCCACCTGTTCAATGCCCACGGTCGCAATTATCTTAATTTAGACCTAAAGTAATGGTATCAGTGAAGAGAGGCCAAATTACTTGCAGTTGATAAAGGAACCTGTGTTCACAGAAACTAACAAATAAGATGAATGCAACTACTTTCTTAGCTATCTACTTAGTTGTGTTCATATTTCTGTGTGTTACTACCGCTATGAAATAATTGATGGTAATTGTTGTTTTCAACACATGTCTGACAATGGTTTTAATGGGGCGTTTTACTTCAAAATTGTTTTGTGTCTTTTGCTGTGTGCATTGTTAAGTGCGAGTCAGACTCGCGTACCGAGGGTTCCGTACAAACCTTTACAGCTTAAAGGTATTATAGACCTGAGTATTTAATATGAATTTCAATTTAATACCGTTCTTTTATACGCGTTCATGAGGAAAGGGGTAGTAACTTTAAAATTATTAAAAATTCACGGGTAGCCTGTAGGTTTTGATTCCCTTGAGAGTGCGGATATTTGCGGCATAAACGGCTGTATCTTTTGATTGTGTTGGCTTAGAAGTTTGATTTTTTCACAGCTGAAATTTATATCAAATACTCAGGTCTACTGTAGACCTGAGTATTTGATATAAATTTCAGCTTGATACCTCCACGCGTTCCTGAGAAAAAGGGTCTTGACAGACAAACAGACGGACGGACGGACGGACAACAAAGTGATCCTATAAGGGTTCCGTTTTTTCCTTTCGAGGTACGGAACCCTAAAAAGACTAGATAAACATTTGCAATCAAAAACAATTGAACTACATGCTTATAAACATATACTTAGTTCAATTGTTTTTGATTTCAATTGTGTTGGTGTTAGGGGTCTGAGGCAATAGTCTTTGTTAAGGAACTAGGGCGACGTATCATAAACGCCAATAAACATTCTGTATACATAACTTCATAAGCCACAAATATTTTACATTATAGCTTAATTTTATATTTTATGAAAATCAGCACGTTTAGCTCCGTTCTCCTCTATTAAAAATTAATAATATTTGACAAGCTTTTATTTAACTACTTAACACTCATTGTGTGACATTGCCACATTGGCTGTTAGGGCGGATGATAGAAACCAGGGATGGATCGTGGGTATTTGTGACATTTTCAAGTAAAAGGTACATTGTCGCTGGTTAATGGAGTTTATTCCTAAATGTTTTTTTTATGGCAATAAAGCCTTATTGACAACCGGCAATGATGTTCCTTTGACTCGAAAATGTCACATTTACCCAACATCCCTTTTTTACCTTCTTATAAAAAATTGCACAAATGCACAACTGTACAAATTTTGCGTGTAAGTAATTTTTAGTAATTACGCTCAAAATTTGCAATTAGTACAGTCAGCAGCAGAAGTAGGTAAGCGGATGAAATGTTCAAAATAAGCTCTAAATGAGTGTCAAGAAAACAAGAACGTGTCTCAATCATTCTGATCTGAACACCTCGCCCGCTTTGCCACTTCTGCTGACTAACTGTACCCATCCCATACTGTATAAGTACACAAGCAGGCGCAGGATAGGACTTAAAGCCTTGTTACATTTGTCCTAGTTAGCTTCCTAAATGATTTAGTTTCTAAATTTAGTCAAGTGTAACCACATTTAGCAAGTAAATTTACTATGAAAAAAAGTTAGGATCCTAATTAGGATGCTAGTTAGGACACTAAAAAAGTTAAGTGTAACAGAGCTTTAATGAATGCGGGACTTGCAAGCCTATCGCAAAATATTGCATTGCATGCGAAAGCATTAACCGCCATCTGTACATATCTGTGTAAGCACCAGATTAAATATGTATGTCATCGATAAACAGCCGAGTGTCGGGAGGGCAGGTGATCGATCCGACTCTTCGTTATAAGAATCCGGCGACAGCTGAAATATTTTTAATACAATGTGAAAACACACACGCGTTTCGAACCCACTGAATATTTTACTTAATTACCATTAAATAAGGAGAGTTTCTGGAGAAACTTGTGTATCGCCATAATATTGTCAATCAAAACTTTAAAAATACTTACGTAAGTAGGTGTGTACTTCTCTGGACTTCTGTGAAAGATGTACATATTTCTATTCATAACATGGTTGTACGGCAAAATGGTTTTTCTCACTTAACATACCTACATTTTGAAAGCAGCATGGAAAGAATTAAGATTTTTTTGGTTTGGATTCTAATAGTAGTTTATGTAACTGTTACGTAATAGGGGTCCTTAAAACATGAGTGTGGTTTTATGAAATGAGCCGCAGGCGAATTTCATAATAAGATCACACGAGTGTTTTAAGGCCTAATTACGTACAGTTGCATACACTGCTTTATCTACACTCATATTATATATATTAAATTAATTGTTCGGAAACCATAGAATGACCGCCATTGTACCGTCATGGCCTACTCGATTGTGCCGGCGCTCGCGCGGGACCAATCGAGTTGGCCATGGCGGTAACATTATGTTATCAAATTCGATGTTCCAAATTTGAAACTCATTGCTTAACAATATTTGAGCATGCATAGTTAAAATTACGTTACTGCCGCAGATAAGAAACTTATCATAGTTAAATCGTTTGTTGTAATGCTTGTCATTGTCTACGGTTTTTGAACGCATTTTAGAGTACTTACAGTATGAGTGTAGATAAATAAAACAACGAATCCCGAATTAATTACTATTTAAGTGAATGTTGCTGATACCAGTAGCTATTATATAGGAGGAAATCGGGGTCATGTTAGCAAGCGATCAAGGCATGATACACAAGGCCATACTGAACAACCTTTACTATGGGACCAACTCCGAAATCACGACAAAATTTTTGGCAGTTTTATAAATTTCGGCCAATCACATGTTGTTGTTTTCTATGGAGAGGCGAAAAAAATTTTCGTGATTTCGGAGTTGGTCCCATAGTAAAGGTTGTTCAGTATAGCCTAGTGTATCATGCCTTGATCGCTTGCTACATGACCCCGATTTCAACCTGTATATATAGATGTATAAGAACTTCAAAATAACTAAGTATTTTTTGTTACAAAAACATCTTAACTTTCGTGTAAGCTCTCGCACAGTTAAGAGGGCTCTCGATATTCGATCGAAGAACACAACACTAGATCACTTGAAACCTTTAATCTGGCCAGCCAACGTACGCAGTAGCATTGTACATCGAACAAAAATATAGCAACACTCTAGGGCGAATCGAACAGCGGCATTGCTCCTTAGAAAAGTTTTTAACGCATGGCGTTCGCATTCGTACGTTATTTCGAAAATTGTAACTCTGCATTTAATAAAATAATTGGTAACTAATATATAAGTCTGTCAAATGAAATGGTGTGATGAAATTAAAATAACCAACATAGTAGGTATAAAAAGGACATATACAAAATACTATAATAATAATTATAATTTCTAGATCCCCCAGATGTCCCCTGGCAGCTTTAAAGTGGTGGAGGTCAAATAATGCAAACCACTTTAAGAATACAAATCCTAGAGTTCTGGATACATTCGTTATCAATGTTATCATCGATTAATTTATAAACGTATACAATTTGGTGTTTATTTATTTTATACATAGCTTTAGGTATGAAGGGAATCATTACAAAGGCTTGATAAAAGTTTGTAGGTAGCGGGGTGCTTGGTGCTTACTACACCTGTTAAATATTTACCTAGGTACTGTTTTCTTGCTTGCTATATTGAGCAACTTCATTTACCACTAATTTTTGCTTTAATTATTGGATTTAAAACTGAAAGAAAGAACTTCAAATGATGTTTCAATGCAGGAACTAGAACAAGTTACTAACCGAGCTCTTCAGACTGTTGAAGACTGGGGAAAAGGACCCGTTTAATTACTTTTACTCCTAAAGCAAAGCGAACTAGTATTCTTATGAACTCACACATTTGACAGTTCTCTTCCTCCCTGAAATATCTGGGAATGATTATAGATCAAAAACTTAGATTCACAGCACACACTCTGGCAACTATAGAAAAAGTGAAGAAGCTGTATTATAAATTGCAAACATTCATCAGACCGACTTGGGGTGTTCACCCAGAAAACATACATACTATCTATGAACACGTAGCGGAACCTATAATAACTTACGCGTCGTCGGTATGGGAAGGAGCCCTCAAATACAAATATGTTAACCAAACACTACTGTCCTTATCCTTACAAAGACTTTTCGCTATTAAATGTGTACATGGATTCAGGACACTGAGCATGCCCATCTCTATCACTCTGGCGAGGCTGACACCACTACCCGCAAAAGTCAAATACGCGGCAGAAATCGAGTGCACACGTATTCGCGGATATGCCTCCTTCCTACCCGAAGATCTTCCCATAGAAACCCCTGCCTCCCCAGCCAATCTATTACACCCAGTTTACAGACGCAGGATTGAGCACCGGTCACTGAATACCCAAGAAGAACTTGAAGTAACACGCAGGCATCATTGTCCCAGATCTGGCATATCTACACTGACGGCAGCCAGATAGATAACAAAGTGGGCTCAACCTTTGTCGTTTGTAAACCCGGTCCGAATAACCCAATAATAAAAAAATTCAAGCTTCACGATTGCTGTTCTGTATTTCAAGCGGAACTGGTGGCAATTAAGGAAAAACTTCGATTTGCACTAGAGGGGCCAGCACCCCCGAACAAAATTCTTGCTTTTAGTGACAGCAAGTCGGGGCTCGCTGAAATTGCCAATCCTAATAGTTACAATACACAACACATCACACGGCATGCGAATTCTTTTGGACAAAAGCTCACTGTGGTATATCTGGGAACGAGCTTGCTGATATGTCAGCTAAAGCCGCCACAAAATTACGTCGAACACCAGACTACAATTACGTTCCAATCAGTCGCGTCAAGCACCAACTTAAAATTGATTTACAAAATGAAAAAGCTCGATTGTATAATAACCCAGAAAACTGTGCGTACACAAAAACTTTATTTCCAACCCACAAAATACTAATAGAATACGTCAACAAAAATCCCCTCACTTTTGCTACCACCCAATACCTGAGCAACCACGGGTATCATAAAGAGAATCTCTAGCGCTTCCGCATAACAAATGACAGTTTCTGCCCTCGTGATCCTCCAAATCAAATTAAACAGACACTCAAGCACCTAATCTCCAACTGCCCACGATTTTCACGAAGACGCAATGACCATGCAACAATCTGCCGTACTTTTGACATAGACCCTAGTAACATCCAAGAAATTTTAACTAAGGTATCCACAGTTCAATCTTTTCACGATTTCATAAAATATGTAATAGACCATTTCAAACAGTTCAATGGCACGTAAAAAGAGGAAATCCTTAAAATACTTGTAAGTATGTGTATGTATGTGTATATATACACATTCATCAGCATCACACTTCACACATAAAACACACCCGGGAAACTACGTGTACACCGATAGCGCCAAGTTTCTCGATACAACACACTAATAAAAAAAACTTTTTACAAAAAAAAGATAAACCGACTTCAAAAAGGATAAAATAAACTATTATATTATTTATATGCGTTACAAACTGATATGTTTGAAGTCGGTGCCAAGCCAAAAAGTTACAATACCGGCAAATCAGCTTCAAGTCTGAAAATTACAAAACAGTTAATACGAACGAGGCGTATGTGTTCAGTGAACTGTTCTTCATATTATAGAACTATTCTAATACGGTATTGACTGCACGTAGGTTTTCATTCAAGTACAGAGAGAAAGTATAATCACGCGTCTTATGATGTTTGTTAATAAACTTTTTTACTAGTTTTCGGACTAACCATATCTCGAACGGAGCCCGGCGTGCTTCGGTTTGAATTATTTATCCTACATCATCTAAGGTGTAATATCGAAGTGTAAAGGAATTCAATTGCAAGATTGATATATCTATACTCAGAGACACGGGGTGTGTAGGGCCCACCTTTTCAGTAGAAAAAGGCGCGATATTTTTAAATTTTTTATGGAAGGAATACGTGTTTATATATTTTGCCGCCTTTTTCTGATTATTGACAAAGTAGACGTGTATCAGAGTATATATACATGGGTAGCTCTTTTCATCAAAATTGGATTAGTAGTTTAGACGTGAAAATGTAACAGATAGATTCACATTCGCCTTTGCAATATAAGTAGGAATCATAATGTTATGTGATTTTCAGACTTGAAGCTGATTTGCCGGTATTGTAACTTTTTGGCTTGGCACCGACTTCAAACATATCAGTTTGTAACGCATATAAATAATATAATAGTTTATTTTATCCTTTTTGAAGTCGGTTTATCTTTTTTTTGTAAAAAGTTTTTATTTTTCTATTTTTAGTGGTTATAAAATTATCATAATCAGACAAGGGATATCGCAATAATCGGTGAAGATATATAAGAAAAAGTTCATGATACGTACTCACTGTAAGGAAAGTTCCACATATCATATGTGGTCTTCATCATTAGGTCCACTCCATCAAATTAGTGGTTTTGGAGAGGAAATGCTTGAGTTGCTTAAAAAAACAACCAAATCACCATACATGTGCCTTTAAAAATTGAGGAGTTCCCTCAATTCCTCATGGATCCCATCATCAGAACAGCACCAGATTAATGTGGAGCCATCTTAAAGGTAGTTACTTTCAAACAAAAGAAGAATTCCTCAAATTGGACCACGGGTCTCGGAGTAATCGCTCAACATCCTACATTTAAAAAAAATCATCATCATTATCATCAAAACAATTATCATCAAGAGGTCCACTTCATCAAATTGGTGGTTTTCGAGAGAAAATCCTCGAGTTGCTTAAGAAAACACCCAAATCACCATACGTATGCCTTTACAAATTGAGGAGTTCCCTCAATTCCTCATGGATCCCATCATCAGAACAGCACCAGATTAATGTGGAGCCAACTTAAAGGTATTAACACTCAAACAAAAGAAGAATTCCTCAAATTGGACCACGGGTCTCGGAGTAATCGCTCAACATCCTACATTAAAAAAAAATCATCATCATTATCATCAAAACAACCATCATCAAGAGGTCCACTTCATCAAATTGGTGGTTTTCGAGAGAAAATCCTCGAGTTGCTTAAGAAAACAACCAAATCAACATACGTATGCCTTTAAAAATTGAGGAGTTCCCTCAATTCCTCATAGATCCCATCATCAGAACAGCACCAGATTAATATGGGACCACCTTGGAAGTAGACCCTTTCAAACAAAAAAAGAATTATTCAAATCGGATCACGCGTCTCGGAGTAATCGGTGAACATACATAAAAAAAAAAGCCCAAACCGAATACAGAACCTCCTCCTTCTATGAAATTGAAGTCGGTTAAAAAAAATTAAAAAATCTCTACATAGGTAACCTCAAAGTCACATTTATCACACAAAATATATTAAACCTGTCGTACCTACATTATTATCTTAGCTGGGCTTTGCATTTAATTAGTCACATTTATTGAAAGATGAAGGCAGATATTACATTAATAAATTATAAATACCTAACGCAATCTGAAGTTGAAAAATATAAGTAAACAACTATTTAAAATTATAAAGTTACATGCCATAGATATAACAAACACAATGAACAATTTTTGAATTATTCAAAGACAGGTGTTGCCAAACCGCGAGTTTTTAAATTTGCCCCGCTTTTCTACTGACAGAAACGGCTTGCCAAATTATAGTAAACGATATAATACTGGCCCCGGACGCGTGTTCATACCTTGATATAAAAGAAGGTTGTTAAATGTAAGTACCTACCTACATAAATGTAGCCACCTGTGCCTCTCATCTTCGTAAAGCACCTACATAACCTAATCTTAGACTGTAATAAATACGAGCAGGTAATATTGTAAGTATAAACACTTAGGATACACCTGGATCCTTCTACTAGTCCCTATACACTACCTACTCGATAGGTAGCGCTTCGAGTATTCGAGCTACAGTGTGTTTAATTTAGTAATTAGGTAAGTAAGGTCACGGACTTTAATTGTTAAACTATTGATCGTTTCTAGCAGCATTTCCCCGCTGTATCGCAATACTAATTCGTTGAGCGAGGAAGCTGCCAGCTCTTCGGTCACCAGTTGAGTCGACGAGCCTTTTAGACAGTTCGTTTACAATAAACATTGCATAGAGTACCTAGTGTACCTACTAAACAAAAGAAAATAGATTGACCACAATTTAAGTCCGTGACTGGCTACCCGGAAACTTTTCCATACTTGTATGAAATTATACTTTTCATAGCACATAACTTTTAATAGGATAGAGCCAAACAAATCTGGTCACCTAACTTTGGCCCACTTTGACGATTTACAAGGACACTTTTCATTCTTTCGCTAATAGATATCATATCATAGCGTATATTGTGTATCTAGTACTAACTTCTTATCAACAAAGTGGGCCCTTTTCAACCGATTTCAAGATTTCGAAGTAGAAAGTTCTCAATTCTATTCGAAGACGGCTGGACCGATTTGGAAAATTCTTTTTTTAAGAGTATATTTTACAGTTGGTCCCATTGTAAACAGGTCAGGATCTGATGATGGGATCCTGAAGAAATCGAGAGAACTCTTCAAATATTATAAGCACACCTACAGTGATATAAATATATTTTTACAGTAGCCCGTGAAGTCGGTTCTTTTTTGATTAGAATTATTAACTGACTTCATGATTTCAAAAGGCGGAGTTACGCGGTTGTATAAGTTTTTTTTAAATGTTTGTTACTCCATAACTCAGTCATGTCTGCTCTGATTTTAAAAATTATTTTTTTGGTTGTAAGTATAAACATAGATACAGATTGGTCCCGTTTTTGACAAGACGCAGTTCTCATGATGGGATCCATGAGGAATCGAGGGAACTCCCCAATATTAACGACATACATATAGTGATATTTGTATTTTCATCAACAAATCATGCAATTAACATTTAAATAAGTAATATTTGATGAAGTGGAACTGCTGATGATGATCAGAACGGAACACTCCAACGACACATATTTCACGTTTGGCGATTTGTCCTCTTCGCTGTTTGTTAAGAAAGTTAGATTTTCAAGACAATTTTTTATCAAGCTCTAGTTCTGTGATGGGATCCATGAGGAATCGAGGGAACTCCTCAAATGTTAAACGAATACTTAAAGTTGTTTTAGTATTTTCATCAACAAATCAAGCATTAACATCTATAGAAGTGATATTTGATGAAGTGGAACTACTGATGATGATCAAAACGGAACTCTTCAACGACGCATAGTTCACGTTTGGCGATTTGATCTCTTCGCTGTTTGTAAGCAAGTTAGATTTTCAAGACATTTTTTCATTTCATTGTATGGAATCTAAGAGTGCATAATCTTTAACCGCCCCGATTGAGGTATATTTTCTTAAAAATTATTCCGTCCCAATTCAATCAGTTATTATTAACACAAAGGAGATCGTCAATTTTTGTTAGGCGATTTGCCCCAGATCATAAAGATGCGTATAATTATGAAATAGATATCAAAACATTCGCTTTAATTTCTAGATCAGGGTGGTCATAAAATAATCATGAAATGTAACGGGAAAATTGAGAAATCGGGATGTAAAAACATGATTGTGATAAGGACAATATTTTTAAGCGTACATGTTTATGATTTAAAGTATAGAATAAAATAAATACCTGCTTTTTAAAGAATTTCTACAAAATCTGACATGATAATGAAACGGAAATCATAATAAAATAATAAAAAGTCATATATTGATCCTGCCGCAGATTTCTTGTATTTGGGTAAACAATGATAATGGCTGTCAAACCATCATTGCTACTATTAACTAAACAATCGTAGACCTTATTACAAAGAGATAAGGTTTATCACTGTTAGTGCGCTCCTACTAGCATCCATGAAGTTATAATTTTAAACCGGAGCACACTCTTGGGCCAAAAAGCAAGGCCGAAAGAGAGAGTAATTTAGGGAACCGCGTTCCGCTTCGACTTAGGGAGTTATGACGTCATTAGACAATAATGCCAGCATGACAACAAGTCAAAATGTCAATGTATGTCAATTTTGTAACGAATTCGAGTGAAACACCGCCCCCCATATTATGCCCTCTATCGGACCGTTTTTTCTAGTCACCTATGAACGACTGTTTTACACGGTAATACGGTACGGTTTTAGATGAACATCAGATGAACCTTGTAAACTGTGGTTAGGGAAAAAGTGTAAGAATTACATCCACTTTTTAGAAATCCATGGTAGTATCAGACATTACTTACTTAATAGAAAAATAGTCAAAACGAGACGCATCCACCCCATACCACCAACTCCTTCGGCCCCACCTTGTGGCCGAAGAGCACACTCCAGTTTCAAATTATAACTTCATGCGGCAGACATAGATGACGGTGACGTCATACATTAATAGTGTCAAACTATAATCATAAACAAGATTAGCAAAATAAACGTAACTCCTTACTGAAAATGTCCGTTTCGTCTCGGCTCAGGAGAAGTTAACCTTATGTCAATGCTGTAAAGACGTTAACAATTTATTTAGCACTATTTGGATGGCGGAAGGATCAACGAAATTACTTTTTATTTTTCATTTCTAATTCCCGTTTTATTTTCATGCAATATTTTGTCTAGTTTCGTAATAAAATGGGTATTTGCTTAAAATTGAAGACCAAACTTTATACGAGACCATATCGCAAGTGGGCCTGGAATTGACGATCTCCTTTCAATCAGATATTTACTATACATAGATGTTTTTCAATGGCACCCTTAAAGGTATCTCAGATAACTTTAAATCAGTTGTTAGTTTTTGGTAAGTAATCCAAAAATAGCTTTTCAAGGCCGCTGTTTCAGCGAAAAAGGTGTACTTATTCCCATTTGTACCCGCTATAGTCTCGAACGACTCCTTCCCACCTGTGCGTGCCGGGGACAGATGATCATAGTTTCTTTCCCAACCATCCCTGCGGGCACAGTTGGGAAGGAAATCATTCGCATCTATCCCCAGTGAACACAGATGGAAATTGAATTTTATTTTATATGAATTTTATTGTGAATCACCACCACGACGAAGCTAAACATACACTAAAATAGATAGAAGGGAACTGAGGCACAAATGGGAATAGTTTCCTTTCCAACTGTTTCCGCGGGGACGCCGGCGACCAGTCACATAACAACTATTGTTTTAAAAAAAGACTCAGAATGGAAACGCTCGCCGCTTTACCCTGTAAACGTGTATATAAAAAATCGCTTAAATTAATGACACCTTTCTCAGTTGCCTAGATTTTATATTTTACGAAAGAGGTTAAGACGAAAATGGAATTTATCACTGGGTCATCCTGTACATACCTACATACATATATGTAAATTTGACAAGAGTATTTAAAGTAAGTATAAATATACCTAAGTATATATATTTATATACATAAAGGAGATCGTCAATTCTGAGCCACCTGATATAAACCGTATACAGTTTGTACCTCAATGTAAAATGAATACTCATTTTATTGCTAAAGTAGACAAAATATTACAAAAAAATTAACGGAAATTAGAAATGCTAAATAAATAAACATTATGTTGATCTTTCCGCGATTAAAATACAGCAAGACAAGTCGTTAACGTCCTTATGGCATTGACATAAAGTTTAACTTCACCTGGACTAAAACGGGTTTGTTTTTTGGTTTGACACTGTCAATGTCTACCGTTACATAATCTGCGTTTTGATACTGTTCGGTAAGTCAGAACAATGTAATATTAAAATAATATCTAAGCCTACGAATACGGAAGTTTAAATTAGAAATCGACTGTATTAAAACGCCTAAAGATTGAAAATTTTTACCACCGTCAGGACGGTGGTAAAAATAATCTAGAAATTATGATGATATTTTAAAGGTAAGAATCATTCCCAAACGGTTCTAAATAATCTGGGCCAGATCACCTAACAAAAATTGACGATATCTCCTTTGATATGTGTATAATAAGTACTATTTACACAACTAGCTTTATGGTTGGAACGATCACGGGGCTAAGCCGCGGATAGACAGACAGACGTGGAAAAATTAAGTATTTAACAGTATTTTAAGAAAAGGCTACATTCCTCCAAAACTGCTTCATTCTAGTATCATACTGCTACACAAAAAAGGCGATAAAAGCGACATAGGCAATTATCGACCTATAAGCCTGGTGTCTCACGTCTACAAGACATAAAGGTAATCTGAGGAGTTCCCTCGATGTCAGTTTGCTATACTATGTTTATTCCTAGATATGGACATCTGGCAGCTGTAAAGTGTCAAATAATGCAAACTACTTCAAGAAAACAAATCCTGCATTTCTGGGTTTGATGCAATATTATGAGGAATTATATACATAATTAGATTATATCATTTCCAAAAGTTTTTGTTGGGGGAAAGTAGTGTCAAACTACATATAAGGTAGTTCATACTTTGTCGCCTGTTTTTTGTTTCCGGTATAAAACGCCATGTTTTTAGTTCTAATGTTAAAACATAGGCCCTGTCCTTTATAACTGAGACAACTTCAGCAGTTTTTACCTATTTTGGTTTTACTATTTTCCAATTCAAAAATTTTGCTAGTCTATCACTCTGACTTCTACCCATTAAAAGCTGTCTACATACTGGCAATGTAGCAATAAGGATAGTATAGCAATCTAACCAGACGGATTTTGTTGCTCTCACTATTGTGTCATAAGTAGGTATATGACGTGGCCAGCTCTTAGTCCATGGGCTTGCACCGATGTGCAATTGACCGGTTTTTTATAATGCTGATATATTGAATCAACTAAGACTGCAGTGGTGTTTATACAGCGTGCCTGACCATGGAACTATAAATGTAATGATCTAGACACGCGGTAGCGTGTCAAGCCAAGTTCAAGCAAAGGAACTGGCTAGCCAGCGCCGAGTGTATATTACACGAACCACTTGGTGCCACTTTTGACCCTTCTATAACTCAAAACCTCTTTAACGTAAACACATAAAACGGAAGGTGAGGTATAATGATCCCCTTAAGGGAAAACTTAACTGTGGCTAAAGTTGAAAGCAAAATCGCAAGATTTCTATTGTTAGAGGTAGTGAATTCACTTAACTTTGTAACTGCATACTTATTTCTTATTATATGTATGTAGTTTTTTTGTACAAGAGGTTTTTGTTAAAGTTTAGTAAAGGATCATTTTATACACACCTATGTAAAAAATGATCCCTGGGGTAGGGGTAAAATAATCCCAGGGATCATTTTATACCACATAAGTTAATAAATATCAGTGAAATAAAACACTCAGCTGTTTATTTCAATCATATGTATTGTTCATAACAATTTAAGTATATAAGCAAGTTACACAAAACTTTTCCAGTCTTCTAGTTTCATTAGAGATCTTTTTTTATAATTATCTACTACTCAACCAACAAAACTAAACATTAAACATTGCAACAAACTTTTAAAAGGTTTGCAAAATTAACAACATACCTAATCAAGGTAGGATGGCTACGTCTAAATCCACGAAGCCGTTCAAGTCCAGCTTTTCCTTTTGCTTCAGAAAATGGATGCGGTAAATTTTTTCCTTCTGCCAGTTGATAAGCTATGGTTAAAACATCCTGTTTGGTCAGCCCGTACATTCTAGACTCCATGTCCTTAATGTACTCGTAATCTACAAGTTCCTGTTCTTGTTCTAGGTTAAACACTGTTTGTTTGCTACCTAACTTTTTAGCGAAACCTACAGCTATTTTGTTTTTACCTTTGGTTCTTCTTTTAAATGCCATCACAGGGACCTAAAACTCTCTACTTGCGGTTTTGTAAGGCATACCATCTCTGACGGCATCTAATGCCTTTTGCATTTGTTGTTCAGGCCAATTTTGGCGATTAGTTTTGCTTATATAAATTCACGGCATGATTTGTAAAAACAACAAATACTAATGGGGTAAAATGATTCCAGGGATCATTTTAAACACACAGAAAGGGATCATTTCGCTCCAAACACCAAATTCCAAGATATCAATCAAAACATAATCTTCAAATACCGCGTGCGGAGATCGGACATTGCTTAAATATTAGCTTACTGATATTAATACCCGCAAATAAATCAACATTTCAATAAACACGAACATGTAAAAAGTAATGAAAGTTCAAAAACAGACTTACCTTAGATCAGAGCCACACTTTTTGATTATTTTATAATAAAATCACGCCAAGCGCTCGCACCGCCATGACGGTTGCGGGACACATGTTTCATGCGCATTTGGATAGATGGCACTAGTTGTCTCAGATTTACGGCGGGGGATTATTTGACCTCCAGGGATCGTATTACCTCACCTTCCCCTACGCGTATATCCATAAGGACATCTAGAGGCCCAAATTTCATGAAGCTAGCTCAAACGGTTATAAAGATATGAAGGTCAAAAAGTCGTAAATTTTAGCACTGACTGACTGACTGACATATAGTACCTAAATCTAACCTACTTCCAGATGACCTAGAAGGATGGAATTTGGAATCCAGCTCGGTAATTGTGTGTAAGCGTAGGAAAAAATCTAAAAATAAAAAAGAGTTAAAAAATAGGGGGTCCCCATACAATTTTTTTTAATTGTATCGTTGGAACCGTTACAAGCATATTAAAAAGGTAGCAGATAATGAATGGGCAATGCGCACTATTATCTCTAACATTCAAGAAAATGTAGACAATAGCATAAAAAAGATGCAGTTTGCAAACCATGCAGCGGAAACGCAAGAAAAAACATTAAATCTCAATACCTGCCTAGTTTTCTTTACAAAAAGTAATGATATCCCACCAAAAACATAAATGTAAAAAAGAAGAGCCAAGTTCAATACAAATATTATAATTGGCTGTGGGCTTCGCCGCAAAAAGAATGGAGATCTAAATGAGTGCCAAGTTCAATGCAAAATCCAAATAGGGTAAATCGCCAGTAACTGGCCACCTTTTAGTAACTGGCCACCTTATGATTTCAATTTATAGGTGAATAAAGTTCATTTTAGTACAAGGTATAAATTAAGTAAAAATTTTAATAACTAGCCACATTTTAGTTACTGGCCACCTATACTAAAAATGAATTATATTTAAAGGTGAAGAGAACTCATTTTAGTATGAGGAAAATAGCCAGTTACTGGAGATTTGCCTACTAGCCACTCGTTCAATAACTGGCCGCCTCTTACAAAAATGAGTTCTATTCACCTATACACAGAATTCATTTTAGTATAGGTGGCCAGTAACTGAATGGTGGCCAGTTACTGGCGATTTACCCTTTGTATTTATAGGAACAAAATAACATTATGAACAAGTATTAAACTCGTTCTTTGCTTTATTGGATACCTACCTATAACAATTGCTGTTATTTAAAAATGTGAGATCTTAAAGTAGGTTAGATTTGACTTCGCCAGTTTTTATCAGAATTATAATATATATATATATGTTGAATAACTTTATAAAATGACTGATATAATGAAAACTGGTCAGGTCAAATCTAACCTACTTTAAGGTCTCACATTTTTAAATAACAGCAATTGTTATAGGTAGGAATCCAATAAAGCAAAGAAATAGAGTTTAATACTTGTTCATAAAGTTATTTTGTTCCTATAAATACATATTTGGATTTTGCATAGAACTTGGCAATCAGTTAGATCTCCATTCTTTTTGCGGCGAAGCCCACAGCCAAGCATAATTTTTGTATTGAACTTGGCTCTCCTTTTTTACATTTATGTTTTTGGTGGTCGATTTTGCTCATAATACTGAGCTTTTTTTAGTCTACAACTATTTAAATAAAGATTATTTGATGATTATAATGTGTTTATATAAACTAAATTACAATATTCATTTTATACGTCATCCAATGCAGGAATAGACATCGTCTGTCACACTTCAAAAACTGATGATTTTGCAGTAAGTACTTTGCTTGCTGTAAAAGGCTTTGTATGTACTGCACATTTTATTACAAGTCGTAGTTCAGTTTTATGAGCGAAATCGACCCGTACATTTAAATCCCCGTGATCAAAGGCAGGCTGTATACAGGGAGCTAGATTTGTTGGGTAGTACGGGGTATCGATAAACAGGAGTATCGATGCGGCAGGTGGGCGCACGAGTGTTCGTTTTTGGCGAATCAGGGGCGGCAGGTGCGCGCGCAGGTGTGCTGCGTGATCTCGGCCGATATCGATTATACAGCGTGCTTGTGATTGCCTTAAACCTCTTTCTGATCGTAACTATAACTAACAAATTTTTGTATCATTTAATGTCTTGACATTGCATGTTCTAATAAAGCGACTAATATTTACAACTTTAATAAAACGCTTATTATTATTGTTAATTACCTGCGCGTATTACCCCGTGGACATTTATGTATGTTTAATAAAGCTACATTTGGAAAGGGCTCTAAAATAAATGAACAATGCCTACAATTAAAGTGACATATAATTACCAAATTAAGGCCAGATTCCTTTATGAGCTGATTGTACATACTACATACATAGGTACCTACTTACTCGCAACTAGGTAAAACTATTTACTAACGAAGCAAACAAATAAAAATCCATCACAAGTGAGATAGTTTATGTGACGATATAAAAGTTTCATAAAATCTGCATCAGAACTGAACAGAAATTAATACAGTGAAAAGTGTGAAAGTGAGATCAGCCTGTAGTTGGGCGGGAGTAGGAGAGCACTACTTTGTAGCGCGCGCGAGATCGAACAGATGCGCTGGCGCATGCGGCTCTGCCGGCCGCTGCTGCTCTCTCCTTTAGCCACCGCCACCACATTATGTACTCGTATGGCAATGTGTGCTTTTCACTGCTTTGCATTGATACTTAATAAATACAAGCTCATATAATATTTACCTACTCTTGGGCCATTCAGATTTGATACAGAGAATCTTCTATAGTGCACATTCTCAATCGTCACGGTTTAGTTTGGTTAATCCTTCAGGCTCGTCCGGCCTCTGCCAATGCTCCAGTCCTCCTTAGCCATCCATAACATATTACATATGGAAACGTGTCTTTGTATTGTTGCATAATTCATTTATTAATAATTTTCGTTTAGAATTATATTGAGGTTGACACAACAAAATTAGAAAAAAAAAGTAACAGGATAACTATAAATAGTCTTAGTGGGTCATCTTTAATTTATTAGGAAGCACAGTTAAAAAAGGTGCCATTTGGTAATTGATCATTGCACATTTACTTTATTTTTAGATTTAAATTTACTGCCTCCGGATTTAAGTCGAAGTTTTAGTAAAATGTATGTATAAAATGTATGAGTATATAAATGTTTCTTTTTGATTACTTTTTAGGTTCCGTAGCCAAAATGGCAAAAACGGAACCGTTATAGTTGCGTCATGTCCGTCTGTCCGTCCTTCCATCCGTCCGTATGTCACAGCCATTTTACTCGGAAACTATAAGACGTATCTTAATAAAATTTATTTTGCGTGCCGCCATTTAATTATGTTGTAAAATTGCAGAAACAAATCGTTTTACGCCGCTCCATACATATAACTAAAATTTAATAGTAGTTTATGTAACTGTTACGTAATAGGTAAGGGTCCTTAAAATACGAGTGTGGTTTTATGAAACGAGCCGCAGGTGACTTTCATAATAAGATCACACGAGTGTTTTAAGGCCTAATTACGTACAGTTGTATACACTGCTTTATCTACACTCATATTATTTATACTAATTGCCGTGTTCGGAAACCATAGAATGGCCGCCATTGCACCGCCATGGCCAACTCGATTGTGCCGGCGGTCGGGAGGGAGAGTGCCGGCGGTCGGGGGGGAGCGTGTCGGCGGCCGCGCGGGCGCGTGCAGGTGTACATTATGTTATCAAAACTCATAACACATTAATGTTTGAGCATGTAAAGTTAAAATTACGTTACTGTCACAGATAAAAAGCTTATCATAGTAAAATCGGGTGTGGTAATGCTAGCCATTGCCTACCGTTTTTGAACACGTTTTTTGAGGACTTGCAATGCGAGTGTAGATAAAAATATTTTTAGTACCAAATATCAACATGTTGCACATCAATCGATAGGTCTTTAAAAATAACATCGAGGTTTCTTTGAAATTTTTGTGATTAGGTAACAATTTTCAGCAATAATCGCTTCGAAAGACAGAAAAATAGTGTCCGCCCCCTTGTAACTTTTGAATCGTAAGTCCAAAAAATATGAAAAAAATTGACAATATGCGCATTACGAGTACATACTTTCTACAAAAATAGTTTTGAACATTATCGGTTCAGGCATTTTTGAGCTATCTCCATAAAACTTCTATCATAATCATCTGTTATCAGTTTGGTTCTTATTCCATTGAAGGTACGGAACCCTCCATTATGCGTGGTCCGACACGCACTTAGCCGGTTTTTTTTTGTCCCGAAAAATCCCGAAAATCAACCCTTAAGAGGGTAAAAAGTGTAGTGTAGAGATAGTTGGAGTCCCGGGGAAGGATATAGGATAGTTTATACCCCGAAAAATCAACCCTTAAAGGGGTGAAAAGGGGGGTTAATAGTTTGTATGGTGAATTTTTTACCGCTGAACCGACTTATATGAAACTTGGTAAAGAGATAGTTTGTGTCTTAGGAAAGGCACATAGGACAGTTTTCATCCCGAAAGTCAACCCTTAAGGGGACGAAAAGCCCCATACAAACTTCCAAACCCTTTGCACCCCCTTTGCAGGGTTGATTTTCTAAATGAAAACTTTCCTATGTCATTCACAAGAACTCTACTATCTCCATACCAAACTTATTCAAAATCGATTCACCGGTTAATAATACCCCATAAAAAAAAATTCAAGCCCATTTTGGTGGAAAGGTGAACTAGTATATAGTCTAAGTAGGTACCTATACAGTTTTTAGTTATAGTTTAATTTGGTGAACAATCGTTTTCATTCTAAAGCAAATCCCATAATCGTGTTATTTAAAATAAGTCCCGTTTATCGTTTAGTCGTACAATCAAAGAACAGCAAGGAAGCAATTTAAAACGTATATGATAAATAAATATTATGGGATAAATAAATAAATAAGTTAAACCACTTCTCATTCTTAATTAACGGAAACGGTATTTACGAGTACAGAGCAAAAGCATGTAAGTAGAAGCATTATTCAACTCTACTTATACACAATTATATCCTTAAATTTAAACAAGATGTCCTTACAAATGACCATTATTAAATTTTGATATTATTTTCATACAAACAACGATTTTGGGGCGAGACATAGTAGATTTGGCGCGTCATCACAACCGCATAAGTGTATTTATTATTTTACAGCTTAAGACGATTGTCGCCGGAGTGTCCTTGAGCGTTTGGGCGCTCTCTACCCGCGCCACCCGCGTACCCTTCTCATTGCGATCGTGCGTAAATCCGCCGCGATGCACCGCAATAATGTTCAAAGAATATGACTTTACTCAGAGGCGCGCGGGCAGATTTATAATAATCATACAAAATCCTTTTGTGGATGTTTTGTGATTTGAATACTGTGATTAAGTACTATGGTGATATTTTTTAGGAATGCTACTACATAAGATAAGTAATAACGATCTCGATTAGTAGATTTTTATGTAAAAAAATGAAAACCTAGATTTTGAATTTGAAGTATAGTGAGCGGCAAAATATTTATGAATTTATGAAATATGAAAAAAAAAATGTTGACTAGTACAGCAAAAAAACTGAATGCACATCAAAGCGGTGTTTTCATGTGAATTTGATTTTTTTTTACTGTGCAAGTGAGCTTAATAGATGGTAATTTTTTTGTTGCGATTTTAAATATTAACCGTAAAAATTCACTTAATTACGATAAATTAACAAAAATAAGCCTGTTGCGAGTTGCTAATAGTAAAAATGCACATGTAAGGAGCGGTATTTGTGCACGAAATCGTCATACAAATGAGAGCTCCCAGCAAGCCCATTAAATTTAGATCTTTAAAATATAACACAGCGCAAACACTTCTTAGGGTTCCATAGCCAAAATGGTAAAAACGAAACCCTTAAAAGTTTTTTGAAACATGTCCGTCTGTCCGTCCGTATGTCACAGCCATTTTTATTATAAAACATATATTACTGAAATTTTATCTAGAGGTGTGTTTCATGTGCCGCTACTTAGTTTTCTGGCTAAATTGCTAAAAAAATCTTTTAGGTGAGGCACTCCATACATACATATGCCAAACTAAATGTAAAAATATTTTTTTTGTAAATATGAACACATGTTGTACAATACGGCTTTAAAAATATCTTCTATACGTAGTCTTGCCATAAATTCTGTCCCACATGAAATTACATTTATTTTGAAAATAAAAGAAGGCTTATAAATAAATCAGGGTTATTTTTATTAATTATATTATAAAGATTCTATAAAATAAAATATTTATTCAAAATGTCCACCTTTTACTTTCACACACTTCCTTAAACGGTCCGGCCACTGGTCTATGACGGCACGGACGGTATCGATGGGTATTGAAGCTGCTGCCCGCACTAAATCTACCTTCAGAGACTCGACATTACGATGAGGTTTAGAGCAGGCTCTCTCCTCCAAAATATTCCACAGACCATAGTCCAAGGGGTTGAGATCGGGGCTTCCTGAGGGCCAATCTTCAGCCGCAATAAACTCGGGTAAATGCGTCGTTAACCATCGTTGTGTTGTCTTAGCTTTATGTGCAGGGGCAGAGTCTTGTTGAAATATCCAGTGCTTACCGGCAAATAAAGTATCATTTAGCGGCTTAACAACTCTCTTCAAAATGTCGTTTTGATAGTTCGTAGCACGTACTTTTACCCCTTGTTCACAAAAATGAAGCTCTGTGACGCCTTCATAGGATACTCCCCACCAAACCATGACATATGCAGGATGGTGGCCCCTTTCTACCCTTGGAACTTTTTCAGAAGCTTCTTGGGAACTGTGAGCATATATTTTATCATTTTGGCGGTTGAATTTTTGCTCCACGGTAAAGATTTTTTCGTCTGTGAACAGAATATTACGATATCCGCCCTTTGCGTGCCGCTGCCACAACACTTTAGCTCTCTTCGCTCTTATTTTCCGTAGGGCCGCTGTCAATCGCTGTCCTGTGCTCCGACGATAAGCCCCAAGATTAAGGTCTTGTTTTATGATACGGGACATAGTTCTAGGGGGAATTTTCATTTCCCTAGCCATGATTTTCTGCTTGCGTAGCGGATTTCTCCGAATTCGCTCAGCTACCGCTTTAATCACTGCCGGTGTCCTTGTTTGACGTGGTCGACCGCTCCTGGGCCGGTCGTCGACTAAACCCATGTCGTTGTATCGCTTGATAGTACGATAAATAAATTTCTTCGTTATATTCAAAGGTTTCAGCAGGTTGAAAATGTCACTCACTTGCTTGTTGCACTTGTATAACGCTATCACTGCGACACGATTCTCTTTGATGCCCCACTCCATCTTTAGGGAAACGATACCTGGATCTAAATGTATTTTTTCTGACAGCCAAAAGTCTATTTAAGTATAACCAAGAAACAAAAGTACATCAAACATTCCATTATTAAATTTAAAATGATGAAAAAGTTGGGACAGAATTTATGGCTAGACTACGTATATACAGGATGATTCATGAGACGTGAGCAGGAACAACCCTACACACTTAGTTAACGATAATGAATCGACCGCCATCATGTTTAAGTGAAACAATAACGCCTTTAATTTTTTTTAAACCTTTTTGTTTCGTAGAAATTTTATTCTCTGTAATCATGGTCACCCCACATAAACACATCAATAAAGATAAAACCTCTTTGACAATCATGACAGCACTTTGATTATGAAAAAAAAAAAAAAAATTAAGTGAGATACGATGTTTCAAAAGTAACCAGACATCAATTTGACACATATCACAGAAAAACAAGAGAATATCAGTACTCGACGGAGTATTCTAATTGTAGAGTGACCATGCGTGTCGTAAATAATTTCAAACGTTTTATTTTTATTTAAAAACAATTTTTTGCGCTCATCACACTAATACTGATATCAAACAATAGCTTATTTTTAACTGAATCCGTAGTGTTAAGCCTGCTCACGTCTCATGAATCACCCTGTATATAGAGTATTTTTAAAACTTTTTTATTAAGTCAATATTTTCAGAAATAATTGCTTCGAAAGTCTAAATATAATAGCCCCCATCTAACTTTTAATCCGTAAGTCTAAAAAATATGAAAAAATACCCAGAAGGCTTAGTACCTAATTTTCTAGGAAAATTATTTCACATATTATCGGTTCATCCGTTTTTGAGTTATCTCCAAGAAACTATTTATTTGCATTTCACCGACATAGTAAAGTTTTTTTAGGTTAGTCAACGCGCATGTGAATCTTCTGGGGTTGCAGGCGTCCATAGGCTTTATAACTGCTTTCAATCAGGCGGGTCGTATGGTTGTTTGCCAGCGTCGTGGTATAAAAAAAAGCTTTTTTTCCTTTATTCTTACATACATTGAACTCTTAAATATCAGCATTTTTTTATTAGATTCTCAATCAGGCTTTGCTCAGTGATAGTTAGTAGACTGAAATTTGGTATGAGTAATTATGTGTTTTAATTACGCCTACAAAGTGGTAAAACAATAAGTATCTGAAACCCATTGTTGGATAGGTCTTTCAAGAAGAATATGCCTTAAACAACTTTTGGATAAAACGAATACTTTCGTAATTAATAGCTTCGAAAGTTAAAATGCTCTTTGATTTTTGAACCGTGGGTCCAAAAAAATTGGGGAAATTCCTGGAAGTGAGGCCATTGAAATACTTATCACGTATTTTCAATAAAAACTATATGAATAAAATCGGTTGAGCCGTTTTTGAGTTATGCCTATAGTAAAATAATGTAAGTGCCACAAAATATTTCTTTATAGACTACCTTTTGAATGGATGTATTGTAACAGGCCGGCAACTACGGATCCCTACACTGAGCATAGCCCGATATTCTCTTGGCCGGTTTATCTGCAATCCTTTGCAGTTTACTTCGCAATTTCTAGATTTGAGAAATTAGTATAAAGTATAACATTAAAGATTGTGTTTAATCTAAAAATAAAACGCATATTAAATTCGTTTAGAACACGGTATTCTTAAAAAAATATGTTTAAATAAATTCGGTTCTTTGGAGTTGTTTATTAAATTAATTTTTAGTCTATTGTATTGCAATACTAGCAGATTTCCGCAACTTGACGACTAATGCCTATTTTGCGTGATGCATGCGTCTACTAAAACATAATAATTTTAGTTTACTTACATGACCAAATTTGTTTTCAGAGCAATGTGAGATTCATGATTTTAGTTTTTTCTCCATTTTTATTTCATTAGTTTTTTTACATGTATTATAATCTAAATAAAATACACTTTTTATACGAACGTACATAAACATGCATACGACTACATTATCTTAAAAGATAAAACGTCTATACATTATTGATTCCGGGAAGACACGTTATATCCGCACCGCATGAACCCTCTGCAGTTATTTAGTCTTTAGGCACAGTAAGTCCGATATTATTGCTCACGGGCCAAGCACAAGTATATGTAGTACAAGGGAAGCACGGAGCGACGAGCGACACAGCCTCCTCGTCTCAAAGCTAGCTCACGACTGCCAGCAACGCCGTTTTCGAGCTAATAACGCACGAAATGTGGAATTATGATCAAATTGTTTAAGAAAATTTATTCAATTTAAATATCCTACGTTGAGTTTGTAGTGTTCTGTAGTACATATTTTTTAGTTCAACAATATTTTAAATCGAATGAGCCGTTCAGTAGATATAAGCAAAATTAACCGTAAAACGACATTTCGTTACATTTACATAACGGAGAAACTATACGTTACACGAGTTATTCAAACGTTGATAATGTTGTACATGAAATCGTAATTAACGTATATTTTTTTCAAAATTTTTGAATGACCCGTTATTGAGATATATCCCTTAGAAAGTAACAGTTTTCGGCCACAATCAGCGCCTAGCGCCTTAAATGACAGAAAGTGTTACAGTTTTACATAACAACGCCTAGTCTTGTACAGTACGATTTTTAGGCCAAACGTTCATCTTCTGTGTGTCATACATACATCATTAGAGGCCACACCCCACAAACATATATTTGGCGTTGATGCCCTATATATTCTTGTTTGTGACAACAGCAATGTTAAGTTTATATCTCACTATTCGTATTCGTAAAATTATTATTTGTTTCATCATGAATATTATTCACTACTTAATTCTTAGTCCACTTAGATTTAATACAAAACATCTCTCATTGTCAGATTTACTACTAGAATCTTGCCAGTTTTAGGTTTTAACAACACGCGCTATTGATTTTTAACTTTATTAAACAGGTTTGTTATACCTACCTATAGACTATTTACTAGTGCGCACGTAGCTTACATCGACCTACACAGTGGGTAATTTAATTATCAACACCGCCTGTACACAAATAACTTTAATAAGATAGACTTACAACTCGATTCACTCAACAGGCCACAAAATAAATATTTATTGTACGATAAGATCAACAGTGCATGATAACCATACTCGTAATGATAACCCACCTATAGTAACGAGCGATATATGTAGGTAAAGCAACATCAAAAGTCAAATTTCACCTTTTTTTTAATTCAAAGAATGGTTATAACCGAGAGATTAGAAAAAAGGCCAGGTAGGTGTTTTTTATGCCAAATATTGTAGAAGCATTTGCAGCTGCCAGGAATACAATACGAATGCGATGGGCCGTAGCCCAAATGGACACGGGATGCATCGGCGCACGCGCCCACGTCGGTCGTGTATTCCCTTCCCTTGGGGACGATCCTCCAGAAGATCTGATCACCCTGTACGACGAAGCCTTACAGTCCGTCAAATATTTTTACACAAAATTTCCCTGCTAGCACACAAAACCTCTGAATTAATCTCTAACTACAACTTACTTATTTCTAAACATATTTTTAAGTTACTAATCCCCCAAATTAATTCCACCTTTGGAAAACGCTTTGGAGACTACATCAGAGTTACTACCTAAAAACTACTGCTCAAAAAAATTTAAGCTCATGATTTGTAATACTTTTGAAGCTAAGAAACTACTCTTTATATTGTTATTTTCTCTTGACTACGCCGAAACTGAAAGCATTTAAGCTAAGATATCATGTGTCAAAACATAATTGTATTGTTTAATTTCATATCTAAGTATAAGTTCAACCAAATGTGCATGTGACTTATTTTGTAACTACATAATTAGACCTTTATTCAATTCTCAACTGGTTCACCGCGATACAGGCGAAGCCTAGTGCAAGGACCCCTGAAACTGTCTGTAATTTAATTTATGTGAAATAAAGATTTATCTTATCTTATCTAATTTATTATGCTTCTGTATTTTGCCATACGATTAAACAAATAAATTGCATTTCCTCTCAGAATAAACCTCAAACTATTCTACTTTTACGACATAACTGTGTTATAATAAGTTACGTGTATATAATTATGCTCAATCGATCCAGTAATTTTGGACTAAATTGTCTTACCATTAAATTAGACATAACTCCCATTGTGATACTTAGTTGATGTACAAAAGATTAAGTTATTAATTTTAAATTGTGCTATTTAAACGGCGATTATTTGTGTAGAGCTATTCTAAGATTTAGATTAACTTTCGTCTCTAAAGAAAGACCTCAAGATTGTTATCCATATTTTTTGAAAACCATTTATTATTTATAAACTTGCTACGACTTTTCAAACACTGAGTGAGATGAACCTCCTTCACCGTAAAATGACAGACGGCGTCGTCGTCGTATTTTTGTGCACAACGCAACGACCCTTTTTCCTGCTTATTTATTAACTAAGCATTTAGTGCTTATAGAAATGTCAACGCCAACAATAATAGTAAATTAAATTGTTTAACTGCGATCTTTGTTTTAGCCCTGGACCCACCAAGAGCGAGTAAGCGAGTAAAGTTAAGCGAGTAGCATTATATCGCGGGCCTTGAAACGTCGATCGATTACTCTATACCTCGACAAACCGCAATGTAATCCTACTCGATTAACTTTACTCGTTTACTCGCTCTTGGTGGGGCCAGTGCCTTATGTTGGATTACTTTCGTGCTGGTGCGTCGAAATACCGGATTAACAAAACCGTGCTCTAGGCGCTACACATGCACTTGCACATGCACCTATATCATAACACGTTATACTGTCGTAACTGTCGAAAACAAAGTTAGTTCTGTTATTTTCTTAATGCAACCGAGTTCATCATTAGGTTAGTATAATTAATACTTATGTGAACTAAAATGCAAAAAAATGGCATGCGGAGTACGATCACTTCTTGTTAATGTATTGTCTGCCGAAATAAACTATTACTTATCCATAAACAGGTTAAATATGTATAAAAAATGTGGCTTACTTACTAAGCCCGCAGGGCTAAGGGTCACTTTCAAATATAATTTGCCGCTATTTTGTAGTGACTGATTATTACCCAGATTATTATTAGTTAACTTAAGAGGCTGAGAACACCCGATGACCTTCAAATTGACTTTACTTAAAGTATAGTTCACATAGAAATGGTACGCAATCAAATACGTAGTATTTTCAACTAAATTAAGACACGTGTATTTTAAGTGATAAAAATAAAATAATATTTGTTTATTTAATAGTATTTAATGAAATTTTATACATATATTATTGTTACAAGCGAATTTACGGACTTTTTTCTTGATGGATGTCATCATCTTCTGAACAAGACTTATTTCAACTTTTTTAGCCTATTGTTTCCACGTGGAACGCAGAGAATTGATGTCCTATACCGTTTTGCCAGTTTTACTTCATATAGCTTTCATTATTACCCAGTAGTTTTCAATTGGACAAAACTGAGGACAGTTTGGAGGATTCATGTCACGGGGTATAAAATCGATGTTATTTGAAGCATACTACTCCAAAACCCATGGGCGTATTTACCCTAGGGCCAAAAGGGCCATGGCCCGGGGCGGCAGGATGCCAGGGGCGGCGTCTGTCGCCCTACGCGCTGGGTTCAGGGCGCCGGTCAGTCAAGTAACGACCCATAAAGCCTTTATGGCTCGGCGGGGCGCCCAATTTTAAAATGCGCCTCTGCCAAAACCCTTTTCGAGTAGTAACAGCTAGCCAAATCCCGCCATAATTTTACTAGCCCATAGTGCTTTTTAATAAAAGGCAAAAGTCGCTTTTGTAAGTACTCTTTCATGTAACCCTCGGATGTCATTGTTGATGATTAATGAAAGTGTTGGTCTTAAGACCGCAACTGCAGATACTTGCTGTATCACATATTTCTTGGCATTTTTTTCAAGTTTTACAAACTTATATTTTTCCTCAACATTCCCTCTATCTTTGGTAATATAAAACTTGGTACTCGGTAGTTGATTAAAATATAGCTCGAAGTGAGTTTCATCATCCTTAAAAGGCAGCCCTTGAATTTTGTCAAAATTCGGTCGTATAAGAGTCGAGCACGTGTTTTTGCTGTTTTGTTCTGTTTCACGGTTCGGTTTGGCTGTTATATGCCTTTATATCTCTTACCCAGCTGAAAGGCGTATAAGTCTTACAGTACTGCGACTTTTTTTTAATATGCCAGATAGATCATAATCCAATATACCTGGATTTTGTTTAATAGCCCTTAACACTTTTTTACCAAGTTCTTGTCCTTAGTGCCAGACCTTTGGTTGCGTTGGGGCTTTCTATTGAAAGACAGAAAACCCTGGTATTTTTTTAAGACCCTACATACCGTGTATTTCGGTAAATTTAACGATTTAGCGATCCGGACGAAGAGGGATTTTCTAAGTATTTCTTCACTATCAATTTTCGTCTTTCAACTTCCATCGTCTAAAATTTCGAAATTCATAGACCTATCCGAATCAAACTTTCGGCGCTAAGACTTCAACATATTGACTTTGAATTGCGATCGTCATTTTTTTTTATTTTTGACATCAAATATTTTTTTAACTTGTGACAACTGCGTGCCATTTCTATATGAACTATAATAATAATAATAATAATAATAATAATAAATACTCTTTATTGCACACCTCATACAGTTACAAGCACAAATTTTACAATTAGATAAATTTAGGTAGAGGTAACAACAGGCGGTCTTATCGCTAATGAGCGATTTCTTCCAGACAACCTTCTATACTTTAAACAGTTTTTTTAGCTATCACTACTTGTTTTGGGAAATACTAAAAACTTCATTATTTGGTATTTCTTAATGAATGCGTCATTTTTTTATTTATTTTACTAATCGTAACCCATTGTTTCTTATTCATAGCTCACCAAACGAATACGCTTAACTGCCTGATAGGGGAAATAATTCGTGTATAGCTGAATTTTGGTGTAGTTGTAGATAAAGGTATCTTACACAACATACTAAAAGTACCGGTGGATGGGGGCGCCGCTAGCGGGGAGGTAGGGGTGTAAAGGTACCTTATTTTGGGTTTTCGTAAATAACTCGGTAACGGTGGCTCATACAAAAAAATGTTCTATTGCTTAATTCATCCACATATAATTTTCTATAAAAAAGATAATTTGCACTTTTTTGCTGGGATGTTGTTTAATGAGATATCGCGGAAATACGATAAACACTTTTTTAAACTTTCGGAGCTAATATTTACGAAAGTATTAGTTTCATCCAAAAATTGTTTTAGAACACCCTTATTTTTTTTTTAAATACCTATCCAACGATATCCCACGCATTAAGGTTGGCGTAAAAAAAAATTACCCCCCACTTCATGTGTATGGGAGGTACTCGAAAAAATAATATTTTTTCAGATTTTGTTTTAAAACTTTTCCGGCGTGAATAAAACACATACGTCATATGATTTTTTTATTTTCTAGTACTAACCATCACTGAGCAGGCTGCTCACCCTGCTACCTCACTTCCTACCCTTAGAGTTTCGCCATGTCCGACTGACCCCATCTGTCCGTCTAGACGTCTAGTACTAACCATCACTGAGGAAATCTGTGGACGGACAGACGGGGACAGACGGACATGCCGAAACTATAAGGGTAGGCACCCTGCTCACCCTGCTCAGTGATGGCTAGTACTAGACAAGTGAAATTTCGTATGAGTATGTGTTTTATTTACGCAGACAAAGTTAAAAACAAAATGTGAAAAAATATTATTTTTTAAAAATAAAATATATAATATAAAAATGGAGTGGGGGGGGGTAAATTTTTTTTTTACTCCAACCCTAATGTGTGAGATATCGTTGGATAGGTCGTTTAATAAAAATAAGGGTATTCTAAAACAATTTTCGGATGAAACTATTACTTTCGTAAATAGCTTTAGCTCAGAAAGTTAAAAAAGTGTTTATCGTATTTCCGCGATATCTCATTTCATTAAACATTGATCCCAGCAAAAAAGTGCAAATAATCTTTTTTATAGAAAATTATATGTGGATGAATTAAGCACTAGAACATTTTTTAGTATGAGCCACCGTTACCGAATTATTTACGAAAACCCAAAATAAGGGACCTTTACACCCCTCCCACCCCGCTAGCGACGCCCCCATCCATCGGTACTTTTAGTATATTATGTAAGATACCTTTGCCTACAACTACACCAAAATTTGGCTATACACGAATTATTTCCTCTAAGTTTTCCTTCATTGGGTGGGCTATCACTCGCGCTGAAAAAGATAGGGATGAAATTAAGTACCATGCATACATATTAAGGGGATGACACGTTAATATGTATGTAGTTATGGTACAGTCGCCATCAAATGTATCGCAGCGGCCAGGGTACTCAAAAATATCTGAACATGCACTCTATCGCCTCGATAATAGAGGCGTTGTTCAGATATTTGTGACCACCCTGGCCGCTCCGATATATCTGATGGCGACTGTACTTAATTTAGTTATAACTACCTTGGTTCTTATCTTGGGCACATATGTTCAACTGTTTTCTTTGCCAGAATACTACTCGAGAATCCCGAGATTAATCAGGAACGAGTCGAACGTCAAACAAAAAGCTGACGAGATGTGCCTCTGCATCGCTGGTGTTAGGCAAGTATATAAGCGAAACTCATATGGAGAGTGCTGCAAAATCGGCTACGCACATATGTAGTATAACTCAGACCACACAAAATTTTACGTGTACGAACCTTGATCCTTGCTGCAGAAAGTTCACATTCCAAATAGACGAGCGAGCTTCCAAATTGTAAGCAGTCGAAGCACAAAGCATTGCATAGAGTCGTAGTACATAGTTCGTAGGTCGTGAATATTGGACAGATGTTACAATAACGCTGATGGCACGATGTTGCCTTTGTAAGAATAATTAATAATACTTTAGCTAAATAATGACACAGTTATCTCACAATAAGTAGGTATTTACTCACTATTATTTACCATTTAGTTAGGTACTTACTATTATACCGAGACCAAATAGTGCGTAGCATACTTGGTGCAGCAAATATCACTGGCAATACAACAAAATACCTAATAGAAGGAGAGCTAGCCACGATATGACCAAGGTTCGGAAAAACTTCGGTCATTTTGAAAACATAACCCTATTCCGAACAGAGAGAGAGACTTCCATATTTAATAAAAAATATTATTAGATATTTTATAAATTTATTAAATAAATAAATAAATATCGGGACAATCTTACACAAATCAACCTAGTCCCACAGTAAGCTCAATAAGGCTTGTGTTGCGGGTACTAAGCGACGATATATATAATAGATAGATATAGATAAATACTTAAATACATAGAAAACATCCATAACTCAGGAACAAATATCCGTGATGAACACACAAATAAATGCCCTGACCAGGATTCGAACCCGGGACCTCCGGCTTCGTAGGCAGGGTCACTACCGACTAGGCTAGGAGGCCGTTAAATTTATTATACTATAATTTACATGTTTACAGCGACAAACTTATTAATGAATATAATTCCAATATCCCTGTTCCGGTTATGGGGAAAATCAAATAACTACACCCAATTGATATTTTAATATTTTTATTTAGACATTTTTTTTCTTATTATTATATCCGCCTTTTTTATATGTATTTTTTACTGTGCAATAAAGTTTTAAATAAAAATAATAATATTTTGTGAAGGTAATCGTAATATCATAAAGTAGTCTCCGCTATTCGGAACAGGGTTATGTTTTCAAAATGACCGAATTTTTCCGGGCTTGGGATATGACACAACGAAACCCCTCTACATAGTCAGTTTGCTATACTATGCTTATTTCTAGATCTGGACATCTGACAGTTGTAAAGTGGTGGAAGTCAAAGAATGCAAACCACTTCAAGAGAACCAAGCCTAGACTTCTGGGTTTGATGCAATATTATGAGAAATTATATAAATAATTATATTATATCATTGCCACAATTTCTGTTAGGGGAAAGTAGTGACAAACCACGTATAATGCAATTCATAGTTTGTCGCCTACTGTTTTTATTGCCTTAATAATACGCAATGTTTTTTGTTAGAGGCAATTTTTTTTACCTACATATTTTGATGTTACTATTTTCTAATTTAAAAAAATTGTTTTCTGTCACCTCGACCTCCACCCATTAAAAGCTGCCAGATGCACGAACCTAGCAATAAGGATAGTATAGCAATCTAACCAGACGGGTTTTTTTGCTCTCATTATTGTTTCATATCTGACGTGGCCAGCTCTTAGTCCTTGAGGTATGTCCACAAAAAAAGTGGTCGACATATATTGATATAAAATAAGATAAAAAAATTGTCGACGGTAATTGTCTATCACTTGAGGAGGGCGGTAAGTTAAAAGTTTCCTTTGCTTTGGCAACTATATTTTCTACCACCAAGATTTAGAGTTGCCACCTAACCTACTAACCTTGTCCCCTAATTGTAATATCTGCCTCCATCAAATATTATCTATGACCATTTTAATCGAAACGATCACCAACTTTGAAACACCAAATATAACGGATATTTTTATTCAATATAAAACTTTGATCACCAGCACGGCTAGCACAACTTACGCGTGACAGGCGCGAGAAGAGACAGATCGGTGCGACTTAATGCGTTGTCGCTAGTTGGCAGCACAACTTGCCCGTGAAAGGAGCGACAGACCCGCGATCGAATGCCACTGTCATAAAATGACAGTGACTCGCGACTTTGAACTAAAATCCTTAGCACAACTGGCACAACTGCCGATTTTGACACAACTTAGACTCGCGTCTTTACGTTAAAGCGCGACTCCAAGTCTACGCGGCATCAAGACCGCGACTCGCTCGCGCGGGTGGTTTTTTGGAGATCGTGTGCCAATTTCACTAGAAAATTCTTACTTTAAATAAGTAATTAACCTGTTTTACAAGTATTCTAAAGCCAAAAATATTTTGGTACCCTATATCACAAAGCGTCATTAGAAGTTAGCTTCTTAAAACGGAAGGAACACATGTTTAAATTACGCACGGCACAACGCTGAAGGTCATGCACGATGTTTGAGTGCACAAAATGGTACTTTTCTTGTATAAATATATATCATATAACTTACGAATAAAATAACTCTTCTTTAATTTGGTAAAAAGCATGCTTTGAACCCATATTTTCAGTCTTGGTGTTAAAAACGCATTGAGTGTTCTCAATGTTATCATTCTGCGGATAGGTATTTGAGGATCGACAGCATCGTCTTATACTTATACGAGATAATTTGCAGTACCTATGTACCTATACATTAACAAATTATAACTTCCGGTACACATACTAACAAATCACTATCAATAGCAGCTCACTGTGGAAGCTAGAATCGAAATGTCTTAATTCGACTTATCCGACAGACTGGTGCCGCCGTTGGATGGTGAGCCTACAGACAGATGCACACCTATAGTTCAAAATCTGTAAGAATGAACTTTTGACACTTCAGCATTGACGTCCTTAGTGATGAGGCTAAGACGTATCGGTTGTCAAATTTAGCGATTATTTATGAATTGTTCGAATCGATTTTACTACAACCGATCTTTTCTTGTTATATTATATGCCTACATATTTTGTATCACAAATCTTAACTGCATTTACAACATTTTGGGAGAAAGTACAGTATAATACAAATGGCTAAACCGAATTTTTTCATGATTTTAGGGTTCCGTACCTCGAAAGGAAAAAACGGAACCCTTATAGGATCACTTTGTTGTCCGTCTGTCTGTCTGTCTGTCTGTCTGTCTGTCTGTCTGTCTGTCTGTCTGTCTGTCTGTCTGTCTGTCTGTCTGTCTGTCTGTCTGTCTGTCTGTCTGTCAAGACCATTTTTCTCAGGAACGCGTGGAGGTATTAAGCTGAAATTTATATCACATACTCAAGTCTCTTGTCCCTTGGAGCTGTGAAAAAATCAAACTTGTAAGCCAACGCAATCAAAAGATACAGTCGTTTATGCTGCAAATTTTAGAGTTTTCGGCACTCGCAAAACCTAAGGGGTACTTCCCGTGAACTCAGAAACTTGAAATTTGGCACGAAGCAACGTCATATAGCATAGACAATGGAAAAATTACAAAAAGTAGAAATTTTTAGTAAAATAATACAAAAAATTATTATTTAAAATTTTAAACTTACTACCTTTTTCCTCGTAAACGCGTGGAGGTATTAAATTGAAATTCATGTCAAATACTCAGGGCTATAGGACCTTTCATATGTAGCAAAACCAAACTTTTATGTCAACGCAATCAAAAGAAATAGCAATTGAAGTCGCATATTTTGAAACTGAGTACTCGCAAGAAACTCAAAACCTAAGGGGTACTTCCCGTAAACTCAGAAACTTGAAACGGCACGAAGAAACTTCATATAGCACAGACAAAGGAAAAATTACGAAAAGTAGACATTTTTAGTAAAATCATACAATTTTTTTTTTTTAATTTTAAACTTACTACCTTTTTCCTCGTAAACGCGTAGCGGTATTAAATTGAAATTCATATCAAATACCCAGGTGTATAATATCTTTAAGCTGTAACAAAATCAATTTTCTATGTCAATGCGATGGGAGAACTTTTACTTTTATACCTACAGGTTTGTACGGAACCCTCGGTGCGCGAGTCCGACTCGCACTTGGCCGGTTTTTTGGACTTACGGTTCAAAAGTTACACAGGGGGGGACACAATTTTTCTGACTTTCGAAGCGATTATTTCTGCTAATATTTACTTAATCACAAAATGTTCAGACTTATCGATTGATGTGCAACATGTTGATATTTGGTAAAAAAAAATTTTTTTTAATTAGTTCAGCCATTTTTGAGTTATTTCTAAAATACTTCTTCCATAGGCATCAGATACGACCTTTTGGTATTAGTTTGGTTCTAATTCCATTGAAGGTACGGAATCCTCCATTATGCGTGGTCCGACATGCACTTAGCCGGTTTTTATGGAATTGGACTCGTACACCGTCCACTAATACCTAATAATAATACAGATAATCAAAATACGACAAAGCTCAAAATATCTCGAACAGTTCTGAAATTTGGTACGTAAGTTAAATAGATGTATCTGATGATACGACCTTTTGGCATTAGTCAGGTTGTTATTCCATTGAATTGAAACCACGGAACCCTCCATTATGCGTGGTCCGATACGCACTTGGCCGGTTTTTTCACATCGTACTTCATTTTATTTTAGTTTTTTTTTGGTTTTTATTATTTTATCTATTGATTACATAATCGATTTTATCGACTTACGGAAATGTTATATGAATCGGAACAGCAGATATGGTCCAACACTAAATTTAAAAAATAGGAGGCGTAGACCGTAACTGTTTGCATGCTCAATTGTTATCGTAAAATATTCAATAACTAAGATATGAAAAAATGTAACATTCGTTAAGTTATGTTTATTAAAAGTGAAATATTGTGTTTACGTACATGACAAGCTGTAAAATCTTTATGGGATTTTGTTTATAATTTCAAAGTGTCTTGCGCGTTTACGTTCTACGGGCGTTGCGATGTGTCAAAAGTTCATTCTTACAGATTTTGAACTATAGTGCATCATTTAGGCCTATATGTAACCATGCAAAAGTAGATGCCACATGTGCAGTGCTAATCTACCATCATATTCATAGCCATTCAGCGCCAGTTCTTGTGAATTTACCTCTACCTCCTGTTTTTATATTTTAAGTAAAAAAAATCGCAAATCGAGGAAAATAAACAATAAAGAATAGTCATATTGTTATAATATTTTATTTAACTCATAATTACTATTATTAGAACCAGTATATAAACATGTGCGGTTCGGCACCGCGACGAGCGTTGCTTCTAGCTTCTGAGGATTTGAGTTACGTTCAGTGATGCATTTGTTAACTATTTATTGCCCGTAGCTAACCGCCGCCGCCATCGCCACCGCTCCAGTTTGCACCCTTTCTTTTTTCTGTGAAAAGCGACCATTGTAAAACCATTGGGTAGTGCCTGAAATTAAATTAGTTTTGTTAATAAATAAGAAACTAAAAAGATTGTGTCCTCCCCATGGTATACCTAATGATTCTAATGAATGAGATACACCGAGAAAATCTTACAAAATATTACAGGTCCCTTGGCACATTCACGTTGTAACAGTAAATTTTACGTTAGGTGTTTTGATATTTGGGAATGTGATGAGGGACTTATTCTGAAAAATAATATATTTTCAATTTACGATCAGAATACATTATGAAATTTAATTACATGAAAAAGTGGAAGTTTCGAAACTACTACGTGCATATTTATTATGGAGCGAGTGTGAAAAACACAAAACGGGAGAAGTTATTAAATTACCGAAAGGCGTAAATAAATAAAACTCTAATACTTACAAATATTCTTGCTGTGAAATGTTAACAAAATTTGAAAGTTCATGACTTTGACAGCAAAAAACTAAACCATTGAGATTAATTTGTTTTTTTTTACCATCAAAGAACGAATGGAATTTCACCACTCTATTACCGATTCAGTGTTGTCCCACGTAAAAACATTTTTTTTAACACTTTGATTTCATTAGGGAACACTGAGGACTCGCGCCGCGACTTTGAGTTCTCTTCGTGTCAATTGCTGTCACGAGTGCAAGTTATGCTACCGGAAAGCGAGATTTTTGACAGGCGCGGGAAGGTTTTCCCTATTCGCGACTTAAGTCGCGCTTGTAACATGTGCTAGCCGTGCAGATTTGTATTACCAGCACGGCTAGCACATGTTACAAGCGCGACTTAAGTCGCGAGTAGGGAAAACCTTCCCGCGCCTGTCAAAAATCTCGCTTTCCGGTAGCATAACTTGCACTCGTGACAGCAATTGACACGAAGAGAACTCAAAGTCGCGGCGCGAGTCTTCAGTGTTCCCTAATGAAATCAAAGTGTTGAAAAAAAAATGTTTTCACGTGGGACAACACTGAATCGGTAATAGAGTGGTGCAATTCCATTCGTTCTTTGATGGTAAAAAAAAACAAATTATTCTCAATGGTTTAGTTTTTTTTCTGTCAATGTCATGAACTTTCAAATTTTGTTAACATTTCACAGCAAGAATATTTGTAAGTTTTGAGTTTTATTTATTTACGCCTTTCGGTAATTTAATAACTTCTCCCGTTTTATGTTTTTCACACTCGCTCCATAATAAATATGCACGTAGTAGTTTCTAAACTTCCACTTTTCATGTAATTAAATCTCATAAAGAATACATTATGAGTTTAATTACATGAAATCGTAAATTCAAAATATATTATTTTTCAGAATAAGTCCCTCATCACATTCCCAAATATCAAAACACCTAACGTAAAATTTACTGTTACAACGTGAATGTGCCAAGGGACCTGTAATATTTTGTAATATTTTCTCGGTGTATCTCATTCATTAGGTACAGTAGCCTCATGAGGACACAATCTTTTTGTTCCTTATTTATTAACAAAATTAATTTAATTTCAGGCACTACCCAATTGTTTTACAATGGTCGCTTATCACAGAAAAAAGAAAGGTTGCAAACTGTAGCGGTGGCGATGGCGGCGGCGGTTAGCTCCGGGCAATAAATAGTTAACAAATGCATCACTGAACGTAACTCAAATCCTCAGAAGCTCGAAGCAACGCTCGTCGCGGTGCCGAACCGCACATGTTTATATACTGGTTCTAATAATAGTAATTATAAATAAAATAAAATATTAAAACAATATTCTTTATTGTTTATTTTCCTCGATTTGCGATTTTTTTTACTTAAAATATAAAAACAGGAGGTACAGGTAAATTCACAAGAATGGCGCTGAATGGCTATGAATATGATGGTAGATTGGCACTGCACATGTGGCATCTACTTTTGCATGGTTACATATTAGGCCTAAATGATGCACTAGGTGTGCATCTGTCTGTAGGCTCACCATCCAACGGCGGCACCAGTCTGTCGGATAAGTCGAATTAAGACATTTCGATTCTAGCTCCCATAGTGAGCTGCTATTGATAGTGATTTGTTAGTATGTCTACCGGAAGTTATAATTTGTTAATGTGTAGGTACATAGGTACTGCAAATTATCTCGTATATGCGTTTTTAACACCAAAACTGAAAACATGGGTTCAAAGCATGCTTTTTACCAAATTAAAGAAGAGTTATTTTATTCGTTTATGATATATATTTATACAGGAAAAGTACCATTTTGTGCACTCAAACATCGTGCATGACCTTCAGTGTTGTGCCGTGCGTAATTTAAACATGTGTTCCTTCCGTTTTAAGAAGCTAACTTCTAATGAAGCTTTGTGATATAGGGTACCAAAATATTTTTGGCTTTAGAATACTTGTAAAACAGGTTAATTACTTATTTAAAGTAAGAATCTTCTATTGAAATTGGCACACGAGCTCCAAAAACCACCCGCGCGCGCGTGTCGCGGTCTTGATGCGTTGTGTCAAAATCGGCAGTTGTGCCAGTTGTGCTAAGGATTTTAGTTCAAAGTCGCGAGTCACTGTCATTTTATGACAGTGGCATTCGATCGCGGGTCTGTCGCTCCTTTCACGCGCAAGTTGTGCTGCCAACTAGCGACAACGCATGAAGTCGCACCGATCTGTCTCTTCTCACGCCTGTCACGCGTAAGTTGTGCTAGCCGTGCAGAATAGTAGATCTACCACCTTAGCAACAATGTAAAGGAGGTACAGATTCAAAATAACAAGTGACAGACTGAAAATATGGCTCCTGAAAATTTGTAACCGGCCAGTCTTATACCGTAATAACGCTGTCAGTTCTTGCGGCACTATATTGTGGGGCCATTTTTTTGTGCTGATTGTGTATAATGTGTATCCCAAATAGGTATTATTTGATCGGTGTCTACCACCAAATAACGAAAAAAATCGGGCAAATGCGAGTCGACTCGCGCATCGAGGGTTCCGTACGAACATTCCATAAACGCTTGCTACTTAGTATATGTATAGCTTGATGCAATAACGAATATAAATAGCAACATGTACAATTTTAAACAAGTAGTCGTTTCGTCCGCTACGACTTTTCATATGTCATATGGGAGGGGGGGTAAAAAAACTATTATGCCAAGAATTGGAATGGTCAATTATCACCTATTTTTTTTTAAATAACTAGCAACCTATACATGTTAAAATTATACTAAAAAATATATTTGAGATTCTCACATTAAGTCATTTTATTTCATATACCACACAATATATTTTACAAAACCTTTTTTTTTTAGTTCTCACATACCCCCACAAATGCCCCCCATATTTAAAATTGGCTTTATGACAGACAGACAGACAGAGTCGCACCATAAGGGTTCCTTTTTTACCATATTGGTACGGAACCTTAAAAAGAAAAGAAAAAAACATGCAAAAATACCTAAAGAAAATTTTGACGGGGTCAAGATAGGTGCGACAACGAGCGAAGCGAGGAGGAGTGTCTTAGGTGAACTGCGAACTAACAGTGCGCAAAGCCGAGCGAGCGAAGCAAGCGTGCCGCGGCAGTGGCCGGCAAGCGCCAGAACATACTTCTAAAAATGGAGTACATTTTTAGTGACCAATATGTTGTTTAAGTAATCGTTTTCATTGTTAATTGATTGTTTGGAGATCCGATTTTGGTATCAGATATATTATTTTGGGGATACGTAAGTCATTTTTTGGTAATGGTTTGATATTATTCGCTGGTAAGTATTTTGGTGGTATCTATCAAGTAATTTTATTAATTTGATCATCGACTTGACATTTATTTGCTACATGTAAATTCGTACTTATACGTATACTATAATAAAAAAACTCTAAAAAGGTATCTATAAAATAATCGTGTAAGTTAGTTACAATTAAAATCTTGGTATATCGCAACCTAAAGTTACATAAATTAATAACTCTACCATCCAAAAGGTATTGGCAAATAAACAGTCGATGCTGACGGTTGAAAGAAAGTTCGGGTAGATAACGCGGTTCTATGGACAAAAATAAGGCGAAGAAAGTCATCGAGCACTTTAAGGAGAACCCTACACTTTCAGTTCGGGACTGGGTCTTGGTTAAAACTAGGCAAGACAATCTTTAACTTGCATTATATCGCAAGTGAAATAAATACATTGTGTAACATTGTTTTAGAATGTTGCATGTTCTTGTAATTGCATTTTTGAATTTTCTACACAGAACATGGCACTCATATAGATCACAATTCTTGTGTCGGCGACGAACTTGGCTCTCATTTTACATACTTAGGTACTCTTGAATCATTTAACATTAATATTATAAGATTGAAAACTGTGAAGAGGCTAAGTTATAATGGATAAAGTCGGTTATTGTTTAACTGAAATATTTACCTTACTTAATGGTAAATATTTTCATATTCTTTGATTCTTTGTTTCTGAGAATTGTATGGAAACTTTTACAGTTTTCCGCCGCCACATTAATTAATGATGAATTGATAATCAGTTAAACTAGTTGTACTTAGGTGGCGCAACTGGACCTTAGTAAGGACATTAAGAACAATGAGGGTTTCCGCGATTGAGATTTTCACTAGATGGCAGCACCGTGACGACAGGTCTTTTTTGCAGTAACTGTCAAAATCCACCAATCAAAAAATATATGGTTAAACATGATTAGTGGATTGTGACAGCTAGACCTGTCGCCACGGTGCTGCCATCTAGTAAAAAACTCGATCGCGGAAACTCTCATTGATTCACTTGCGTTGTGGACTTTTTGCTTACGGGGCGCTGTCGTGGCTCATGTGTCGTCCGTGCAGCGAAGTGAGGACACCAGAGGCACTCACGTGACTGGCTGCGTTTGTGTGGAGAGATCACTCGTGAAATTGGTAAAGTATTTAGACACAGTTGGGCCCTTGCGATTATTTCTCATGGGAAAAAGCTTCAGCCACCACATTGTTTAGGTGACTCACTTATATATGGATGGTATAAATATATATATTTTGTATTAAATATGAGGTTTTGTAGTACCTACCTTCACCTATATAGGTAAAGCTTATTGGTTAAAAATACATTTATATTTATTTTAATACAGACACTGATTGCATTTTCTTACCATTTTAGTAGTAAAATTTACGTAGGTACTCACACAATTGGTCAGGTAGAAAATAGATTAGAAAATAAGCTTCACTTGCTATTTCACGTAAGTGAAGCTGGATATAACTCACATTTAAACCTCGGGAGTTGTAGTTTTTAGGGTTCCGGACATGACGAATCCATGAGGGTTCCGTTTTTTGCCATTTGGCTACGGAACCCTAAAAATACCAAGTTAGGGTAGTCGCTTAATCGTCCATTTATTGGTGACTTCACCTTACAACCATTAAAGTGAACTGTGGGTCACTTTTGGCGATTTGTCCACTTCGCTGTGTTTGTTAAGCAAGTTAGATTTTCAAAACAATTTTTTGTCAAGCTCGAGTTCAGATGATGGGATCCAAGAGGAATCGTGGGAACTCATCCAATGTTAAAGACATACATATAGTAATTATAGTATTTTCATACAAAAATCAAGAATTTACATTTAATGAAGTGATATTTGATGAAGTGGAACTGCTGATGATGATCAGAACGGAACTCTTCAACTACGACGCATAGTTCGCGTTTGGCGATTTGTCCTCTTCCGTGTCCTCTAATGGTCTAAGAGCTGGCCACATCAGATATGACAAAATAATGAGAGCAATGAAACCCATCTAGTAAGATTGCAATACTATCCTTATTGCTAGATCCGGGCATCTGGCAGCTTTCAATGGGTGATGGGTGTCAGAGTGACAGACTAGCAAAGTTTTTGAATTGGAAAAAAAGTAATACCAAAATAGGTAAATACGACCGAAGTTATCTTATTTATAGAGGACGGGGCCTATATTTTAACATTAGAACAAAAAACATTACTTAATAATTCGGAAACAGAAACAGTAGGCGTCAAACTATGAATTACATTATACGTCGTTTTAAACTAGTTTCCCCCATCAGAAACTTTTAACAATGATATGATCTAATTATTTATATAATTTTTAATAGTACAGCATCAAAACCAGAACTCTAGGATTTGTATTCTTAAAGTGGTTTGCATTCTTTGACCTCCACCACTTTACAGCTGCCAGATGTCCGGATCTAGAAATAAGCATAGTACCTATAGCAAACTAACGAGAGGGGTTACGTCGCTCTCATTATTGTGTCATATCTGACGTGGCTAGCTCTCCGTCTATAAGTAAGAGTGCACCATCTACAATAATCTTTCACCGGCGTTTGAAGTCGATTTTTTTGTCTTTAAAAATATTGTATTATTTGGGTTGACTCTTAGAAAAAGTAGTTACATATTAGTGGCACACCTACCTACTCATGATTATTTTTTTTAAATCTATTATCCTTAGTTAACATGTGTAAATTAAACTTTATTCATTAATAAACGAACCAATAAGCCACGAGAGCTTGCGACATTTAAAAACATTAAAAATTACTGAATAAAATTTTCTACGACGAGGCACTCTCAATGTAACCCATATATGCTACGTCCGCAACACGTATGCATTGTCAAACCCGTGGTCCGATCTTTTGACCCGATTTTTTTACTGAACCTACACCATAATTACTGGGTTTCGGACATTAGATTTTTTTTATGTCGATGTTTTAAATGAATGTATTTTATAAATGACTCGGTAATAGATCATGTAAAATACATTGATATAAATAATTTTATTTTATAACTTTATAAGAATTCTATTGAATCTGAAAACAAGACTGATAAGAACACGTTTATGTTTTCTCAAGTGCTATTAGCACAGAGTGCATGTCGTTTAATAGCGTGAAAAAAAACATTAGACTTATGGGCTACAAAACAACTGTTGAACGCATCTGCTCCACGCACCCTGCAAGGTTTATTTAAGGGGATGCGGCGACCCGCGGGCCACTCTCGCGCCAACCGCCGCCACCGCCGGCCGTGTGCCCGTTTGCTCGTTTACAATCCGGTCGCGCTTCGAGACCAACTTACGGTAGTGAACATGAAGTGCTTAACGATACGTGCGGCCTTGACTTTTACATGTTGTATGATTGCTGTGGATGCAGCTGAATTTAATATGAAGATTGAAATGAAGGCGATGGCGGAGCAGATCGAGATTTTGAAAACTTTGCACCTAACAGATGTTACGCGACTTAAGAGGGAAATCGAAGAGCTGAAGTAAGTTTTCATTGTAACTTTAACCTATTTTATTAAGTACAAAATAATTAAGTACGATCTGCCTATAGTCGCTGAACAATAGAACCTAGTTATTTTTTTTTAATTAATGTTATATTCAATCAGATTAACTAAGACAAAGTGTAGAGCAGCTTCCGACACTGATTGTAGAGTCGGCTTATTAGAGGAAATGTTTCTATGTTGGCCAATTTTTGTATGGAGCCCAGTGACAATATTCAGCCGGAAGTTGGTTTTGACCTGATCACCATTATGATATTTTTCAAGTAAAATAAATCTTAAACTAGTAAATCTTGGTCAACCTATTACCTAGTTTTGACGAACGATGTAAGGAAAACGACAAGTCGTCACATTGAGCATGGGAATCCTCTGGGGTTGCAGGCGTCCATAGGCTACAGTAACTGCTTACCATCAGGCGGGCATACAGGATGCTTGTCTGTCACCGTCGTGGTATATAGAAATCGACGGTAAGTAACTGTCAAAAATATTTTTTACACACGAAAAAGAATATTTTACGGTACGGGAACGGAGTTTCTATACTGTTTGCCTTTCCCGGTACAAAATAAACTAGGTTGAGTAAGAACTCAACCTGACCTTACCTATTGTAGAGTTTTCAAAGAATTCAGTAGGTAGGTACCTCCCTATATTGATCCATATCTAGACACGTACAATGAGACACTTGCATTGCCGTTGAACACGACTTCAGTACAGTCAGAAGTATGTGGAAGTACCTATATACTCCCGTTACGAGTCTGCAGAAAGTGTTTTTGAAGTCGGCTAGCTTTTGCGCGCTTTAAAACCAATATTAATAGCAAGGTGACTATTATAAAGTAGCAAGTAGGTGCGATATCGCAAACTGTTTCTTGATTAATCTAATACCTAGTATATAAGTAGATACTAGGTAGGTAGGTTAGGTATAGGCCTTAGCCGGACACAAGTGCGACCAGGGCCGGTGCCGATAAACGTTCCATTGAAATATCCACGACTAAAAATGATTTTAGGTAATATAGCCAACTTGAATCTGTTAAAATGTTTACTTGAAATTATATGCAATTACAAGCATTATTGTTTTATTCTTACCTTCCAAATTATTTTCATGTTTTTCAGGTTTCAGCAATGCGAATTTAATGTATTAAATATATTAACACAGGCTCTGCGAATTTTATTATCTTATGTTTGTACCTAGGAACTTATTTTTATTATACACTGACTTAATTTTGGTTTTGATTATCATATATCTAAATGTAATCAATTTATTTTAATATGTCACGCCAGTAATAGTTATTACTAGTAACATATTTATTAATACAAAAAATGTATTAAAAAACCCTGCCTGTTAATTAATAACGGGCCAGAGTATCGGCGACTTGACAAATAGAAATACTAAATCATCTATGTAATTAGATTATTGGCGTCGTATAAACAAACAGGATTGTCCAAATTAAACTATGGCAATGCTCGAACACTACGTAGTATTAAGTGTAATGTAATTATTATTATTTTATCAGTAAAGTACCTCGGTGCTTTCCTTTACCACACGTTCAGAAGGTACAGCAGGTTTTATAAAAATGTACCCTTGTTTTCTTGTGTATTCCGTATCCACGTGGGGTTCCAATATGCGATGATATAGGCTTCGTAAATTATATTGCCACCTACCGATATTTGGTATAGATATCAAATACTAACCATAAAAGACAGAGTACTTACCTGCTTAAGGGCTTCTGAACTTGTAGAATAATTTGCTTAGGTGAGAATTAAGTGAATATAACAGAGCCGTTAGTTTGTTTATAATAAAGCCTCAGTAAGTAGGTGCTGTTAAGTTTTTTTTGCCTTGTCTTATTCACATTCACATTGATTAGTGTTTAGTGCGAGATCATATATGCAATTAGTCTCGTAATTCACTTCATTAGATTAAGGTTTCGCCTCAAGGTATTATTTAATTGCCACAGATAAATATACCTTCGCATTTCCTTTTATAAAAAAAAAATACGTAAACAATACATTAAAATCACAATCTATCTCAAACGTAACTCCAACCAGACTCCAACACATAATTGTAGTTGCATCGGAATCGTTCTAAGTAAATTCTGATATTTTTGACGTCGGCGTCAGCTGTACCGCGTAGTTAATGCATTGGAATTGTATTGAATTTGGATCGTATCTATAAGTAAACGTGTTTTAGGCGATTGTTAGAATTATCATACTGGCGCCGCAACCGGATGCGGCGACGGTGTGCAATTGTGACAGCGCTATACACATGCAGAGCGCAATTTCGCTCGTGCATCGGCGTCGCATGCGGAAGCTGCAGCAATGTGAAAGCCGCCTTATAGTTAAAATACGGCCCTGTTGTCTAAAACCTGAAGTGCATTTATAAAACTCGGGTAGGAAAAATAAGCTCGAAACAAAATATTCTGGCAAAAGTTTAATAGGATAAAATAGGACATCCATTAGTGGGATATCCTATATCTATGCTTATCAGCTCCCAATCAAATAGGTTTTCTGTTTCAAAGCCGACGTTTTATCTCTGTTTTTGAAATGGACTGGTGCCCATCACTTACCCCAGATAACCTCTAATATTTAATCCGGTCTGTATATTAGCGAATTTGTGTTCTAAATTCTATCAAATTATGTAACATATTTTAATCAATATCTATAACTTGTGTATACATAATAATGTCCACCGTCAGCATAGGGCCACATGGCTACTACCACTGTCCTACCCTTCAGACAGTTTTTCGAACTGATTGGACCACAGATCTAAAATGGCGCTTAGTGGATCGGACGGATTTTGCATATAAGTCAAAGAGCGGTATTCTTCTTTAAAAATCTTGATTTGTTTCGGAACCGTTATCGATATTATTTATTTTTGTCATTAAATGGCATTTCAAAACAAAACAAATTGTATTTTACACAACTAAATGCCCTTAACACATTTGACGTAGCGCATTGACGTTAAGCAATTTCATCTATTTGATATGACTTGACAACAAAATTTATAACAGAAAAGAATGATCTTAATAAGCCAAACGTTACTTCTGAAGGGCCCACCTTTTCAGTATCAAATTATAATCAAATCAATGACAAATTTTGTTCGAATATACTTCAAAGTGACGAGCATAGAATGTGTTTAGGCTAGATGGAAAATGTAAAGCATTTTTTATTGTCGTAGCCGTTGTTCTAACTCGATTACGGAATATTGCGTAGCGGCTACAGCGCGCTACGGCGTCAGCCGGCCGCAGAGGACTTTACTTACAGAGCAACAGCTTCATACAAGGCTGAAGTAAGACTAGTATGTACGACGTGCCCATTGATCGCTCACCGCTCGCTCCTAAAACAAACGTAGCTAAGCGGGTGAGGTGTTCAAATTTATCTAGACGACCTATTGTTCTCTTGACAATAAAGTCAATTTAAAGCCCAATTTCCTACTTCTACTGCTGACTTGGACTGAGTCGCCCAAGTCGCTCGCATGTGGCAGTGTTTTGAGTATATATGAGCGTGTTTGTTGGAAATAGTCGCACTGTGGATTGAGCCCTTTGTGGCCGGGCGGCGTTGTACGCCCGCAATTTCGCTAACATCGACTTTCGTGCATTATTCTTTCATCTACGCGTAACAGCGTTTTTACCTTACTTACACTTTACAAAGTAAGATTAAACCTCCATAATTCTCGTATTTTGGAGGCGTTAAGAGATGGATGTCTAACATTTTCGTTTTCAAGATTTAAACGAGGCGTTTAAACCTTGAAAACGTCATACTTATTTGTATACCGGGTGGTGCATTTCTAAGAACTATGCTGTAAGGATTGTTATTCATAAAAGAAACCATCGATTTATAGTAATAATAGCCCTCGCAATTAAAACAGAGAAATAAAATTGAATTGTTTTTTTTTTCATATTGCTTTGCCAACCCTAGTGCTCCTACGTAGTTTACATTTTCAAAGAACATTGAGAACACTTGACAAAAATATTATTAATTTTATTCGGTGTTTTTGATGACATCCTTGCGGTGCCTGTGCTTATTGTTCCTTTAACAGGTTTATAACTTTTTTTCTGAGTAAACTTTCAATAACAATTTCATATCCTGTGAAGATGAACATGGAAGACACGATGTGGAGTTTTTCTACCACAGTTTCACTGTTGCCTACATAATCGAAACAGCTATTCCCAAACATCTAGTTTTTCTTAACGCGCGTTACGACTACAACGCCAATTTCACTTCCGCGAAGGATGAGCAAATAAAAATAATTCCGATCATTTGATCCATTTTTAGCACATTATGTTAAACATGTCATGACGTACTTAACCGTTATCGTGTGTTTTGTAATGACATTTACAACAATGGTCCCTAGAAAACTCATTTATCTCAAAGGCTGAAATTCTATAAATTAAATAACAAGACTAATAATCAATCCTACAATTTAACTAACTATACATAAAACTATATACTTATAAATATAAAATATAAAAATAATCTCCAAATTTGGCCCTCGCCAAACCCGCGCCGAATTGCTGCAATGACGTATGTTAATTCCTTAATAATTTTATTTATTGCTTTACTAGGGTGAGCCTCGAGAAATAAAAAAATAAGACTATTTTGCAACAATTAATTAATGTTGGGAATTGATTATTATTAATATTATTGTATGTGTTAAACCTTTGTGTTAAATCGACTTTATGTTTCATAACAATCATAACGTTAAGCTCTGTGTTTGTTAATGACTTCTAACAAGCAAAAGTCGACTTTACGATGACATTACTTGTCAGTCATGTAAAGTTTGTTTACTATAAAGGTCATTGAATCCGTTAACTAATTAGGGTTGTAATAGGCAATATTTTGCACTTTAATTTCAACAAACTTTTACTTGAAAACAGTTAGTAATATTAAAATGGTTCAATTTTTTAAGAGTAATTTTTAAAGCGTGTAGCTTCCCCCCATAAGTCCATCGTATTGTTCCATTTATAGTCTTATGTAATATAGAAATAAGTATGACTCAGTTTTATAAAATTTAATTAGATTATTTTATGTTGCTAGCAATTTTTTATTAACTGCTACATTCGTACATATAATATTATGTAGTTACACTTTTTCAAACCATCAAATTAGAATATGGTGAAAGAGGATTCATGATGAGATTGCCAAAATCAGTAACCACAAAAAGTTTTGCGAACTGATAAATAAATGTGCTTGACTTGAACGCTTCGAGTGAGCTGTGAGGGCATGCGAGTCGGCCGTGATATAAAGTCGTAAAGTGGTGTTCGAGAGAGCTCAAGAGGCACGGCACGAACCGGGGCATCTGATCAGCGCGCCTGTTCGACTACTACGGTGACCTACTGTACCGTACTTTTGTGTTGTTACTATTAGTTAAATGTTTATGTGCGTAGTGCACGAAGGAAGCTGTGCAAGCTATTTTCGACAGACCGTCAACTGTCCCGCCAATACGCTCCAGAGCGCCCTACAGGCCGTATTGCGCGTTTAGTGTTGATAATAGCGGTTTATTATATTTTTATTAGTGAGGCTAGCCGTGTGCGGTAGGCGGCATACCTCGTAGGTTATTATTATTAGGGTATCGTAGGGCTTAGTGTGTAGAGCGGCGTTACAGTCAGGCACTTAGCATCGACTAAAGTTTTATAGAAGAGCTAGTCCTCAACTTGCGGAAGTGGAACACATTTTTCTGTGTTACGTAATTTAAATCTCCAGGGATTAGAGCTGACGGTGCAATGAAAGCCTTTATAGTCCTCTCTCTCTTGATTTGATAGTTACATAACGGATGAAATCCACGTCTGATTGCAGGCATTTCAATAAACAAATACGTGTGATAACAAATCTCAATTTTATATCCATATTATATATGTATACTTATTTGAAATGATATACTCACATCGTATAAAACAACTAAGTATTACCTTTTTGTATTGCTGCAACGCATTCTTTTTTCCTTTTGTTTCATATGTTATAACTATTTTCCTAGCTTCTTTCCTTTTAAGGATGTAAATGATGTACCTACCTAACTGAGTGTATATTAAGCAAGCGCATAAAGAATATATCTATCTATCTATCTAAGTCATCTAAGTAGTTAAATCTAAGGTAGAATTCAAAATTCAGTGGAGTAATTAGACAACCCCTGGCATATGAATTCTACCTAAGCCCCTTATAAAACACTTCTTCATACAGCAGTACGGCACAATTCGGACCAGGGGAGCGCAAAGTTACCGCCGAACCAACTGGAACATGTTGTTAATGACTCCAATAGGGGCAAACATCTGGCCTTAACGTGATGTTTATTTATGTCCCGACCGGAAGTGATGGTCTCGGACCCACATCCGGTAGCCAGCAAAATAAAGCGCGTGTGTACCACGTGCGCAACGAATCACTGAAAATAAAAGCATAGGTACACTGGTAGGTACAGTTTTAACTTTTGTTTGCGTATTTATTTACATATTTACATGCATGTTTACCTTTTCGATTCCTCTACTGCCTTTATTTTTATTTATATAACTGTGACATTGTAATAAATAAATCCTACTTTCAATAGATACTCCACGAATTTCTATTTATAGTTATAAAGGTGTATCTGCCTGCAACCATTAATCAAAACCCTGATTTATAAATCAAATTCAGACCAGTTTAGGAGCTATATTTGATATAAGGAAGATCGAGGCCAGGCGCGGATCCAGGACTTCTTTCAGGAGGGCACTTTCTTTCACAAAATCTCTTGCGGTCCGCACCGATGGCCCCCGTAGCACAAGGCTTACGCGGCGTGCGGGAAAGGCCGTTGGGAAAAAAAATCATTCGAATAAATAAATATTACTACCATTTCAAATAATAAATGATTTATTATTCGTTAATTTATTCGAATAATTAACTAGATTAATATTTTACTCCACTTCCAAATTTTCTATCAAACATCAACTAGCATACTTTAGGGTCAAGGGATTGCATTGCCGGTAGCCAGCCAGTAAGAGACGGATATATGAAAGAGCGAGTAAACCACATAACTAAACTATCTCATCAATTGTGTAATGTAATAGATATTAGACAGTTTACTCACATCTTTTCAGCAGTAATTATTCATTTAGCATAGTTAGTTCTATCTAAACTAGACACATCATTAATGATCTCTTTAACTTTTGTAAAAAATAGTTTTGTTTATGAGTATAATGTTAATCATCAGTGTAATAATACAGTTCGTTAAACTCTCCGCAAGTAAGCGAAAAAAGTGATGCAGTACCAGACAATTACATGAAATCATCATTGACAATATACTATATAGCAATTTGTTAAACAATGATTTTGAAAATTTAAATGAAAAATGTGTTGTAGCAACCTATTAGGGTTTACCTAAAACTGCCAAAATAATAGGACTGTCTCAGCGTGGGACTTAGCTCTGAACGAAACTTTAATAATTATAATATACATGTTATATATCATTACAACGATCAATATCAAATAAACCGGCAAAACAGATTGATTACATACCGTAACATCGGGGTACTTTGACCCAATTCAGGTCACTTTGGCCCACACCATATAAAAAAAACATGTAGAAGGGTCTAATAAAAATGATAAATAAATAATAAATATTATAAGACAATCTTACACAAACCGACCTAGTCCCACAGGAAGCTCAATAAGGCTTGTGTTGTGGGTGCTAGACGACGATATATATAATGGATAGATATAGATAAATACTTAAATACATAGAAAATCATCCATAAATCAGGTACAAATATCTGTGATAAACACACAAATAAATGCCCTGACCAGGATTCGAACCCAGGATCTCCTACTTCGTAGGCAGGGTCACTACCGACTGGGCTAGGAGACCGTTAAAAACGTAACGTTAGATAAAAACGTAAACGTTTACGTTTTTATCTAATTAAAATAAATCAATATTGATTTATTTGAATTCGACAAATTAATTCGAGTGAATTATTTGTCGAAAAATTTATCCGCGAATAATTTATTCGACGATTAAATAGTGGTTAATAAATGTTCGATATTTTTAGGGTTCCGTACCTCGAAAGGAAAAACGGAACCCTTATAGGATCACTTTGTTGTCCGTCTGTCTGTCTGTCTGTCTGTCTGTCTGTCTGTCTGTCAAGACCATTTTTCTCAGGAATGCGTGGAGGTATCAAGCTGAAATTGATATCAAATACTCAGATCTATTGTCCCTTGAAGCTGTGAAAAAATCAAACTTAAAAGCCAACGCAATCAAAAGATACAGTCGTTTATGCTGCAAATTTTAGAGTTTTTCGGCACTCGCAAAACCTACGGGGTACTTCCCGTGAACTCAGAAACTTGAAATTTGGCACGAAGCAACGTCATATAGCATAGACAATGGAACAATTACAAAAAGTAGACATTTTTAGTAAAATCATACAAAAAAATATTTTTTTAAATTTTAAACTTACTACCTTTTTCCTCGTAAACTCGTGGAGGTATTAAATTGAAATTCATATCAAATACTCAGGGCTATAGGACCTTTCAGATGTAGCAAAACCAAACTTTTATGTCAACGCAATCAAAAGAAATAGCAATTTAAGTCGCATATTTTGAAACTGAGTACTCGCAAGAAACTCAAAACCTAAAGGGTACTTCCCGTAAACTCAGAAACTTAATACTTGGCACGAAGAAACTTCATATAGCATAGACAATGGAAAAATTACAAAAAGTAGACATTTTTAGTAAAATCATACAAAAAAATATTTTTTTTAATTTTAAACTTACTACCTTTTTCCTCGTAAACGCGTGGAGGTATTAAATTGAAATTCATGTCAAATACTCAGGGCTATAGGACCTTTCAGATGTAGCAAAACCAAACGCAACGCAATCAAAAGAAATAGCAATTTAAGTCGCATATTTTGAAACTGAGTACTCGCAAGAAACTCAAAACCTAAAGGGTACTTCCCGTAAACTCAGAAACTTGAAACTTGGCACGAAGAAACTTCATATAGCACAGAGAAAGGAAAAATTAGGAAAAGTAGACATTTTCAGTAAAATCAAACAAAAAATATTTTTTAAATTTTAAACTTACTACGGTAGTACACCAATTTGTCAAGAGATGGCGCCACCTCCGAGATAGATCGCGCTAACGAGGTGTCGACGTAGAAATAAGACTACCGAGATGCAAAATATCATTCGATGTCAAATGCTAGGGGCGGATAAGTGCTTAGTTGGCTGCATTCAAGACATTGAACACCTTCCAACACTAATCTTGCGAAAACTACTGTGGTAGCGGTGCGGTGTCTCTTTCGAAACGCCTGCCGATGCCGGAGCAGTCTCGTTAGTTAAAGTTAAATCTGTACATTTAATTAGTTATTCTTTCAATTATACCTGTTGAGTCGATTACGTTGTTTTCATCCGTGGCGAGTAACTCCTACTACAGTGGCGTCCAACTCGGGCTCGAACGAACCCAGATACGTGGTAACAAGACACGGAAGGAAGACAACATATCCGGTCAAAGCTCTCCGGGGAAAAACTGAAAGCAACATGTCCGTCAATCTAACTCAAGAGCAGTTCCAGCAATTATTGGCCAGCATAGGAAGTAATCGGAAGGGCAGTATGACGTCATGCAAGTCTACTTACAACGGTCGAAAGGACAGGGAGACAGTGGAAGCTTTTCTTACGGCGGTGCAGGTTTTCAAGAAACTTGAAAATATCAATGACAACGATGCACTAGCTGGACTACCTTTGATTCTGCGAGACGACGCCGCGGTCTGGTGGCAAGGCAGTAAGAGTATTATCACTACATGGGCTAAATTCGAGGAGGCATTAAGAAACACGTTCGCCCCGAAGAAACCCGTATATGCAATTTATTTAGAAGCTTGCGGTGCCAAGCAAGGACCAGACGTTTCTACGGACGATTTTGTAACAAAGAAGAGAATGCTTTTCTCCGAACTTCCCACCGATGAACTTCTGAATCAGAAGCAGCAGCTTCACATAACTTATGGGCTGCTAAACCTGAAAATCAGGGAGAAAGTTCCTATAGAGAAAGTCAAGGATTTTGATGACCTACTCAAGCAGGCACGCAGCGTGGAAGCTTTGCTGAAAGAGAAAGCACTAGGAGAAGGGAAGAAAGAAGGCAATGATAAAACTGCAGAGTCTTCTAAACCAGAAACCTCAGGCTCGACGCGCGCGAAGAAGGCATCTCGGTGCAATTTCTGCAAAAAGCTGGGTCACGTTTTAGAAGAATGCAGGAAACGTAAAAGAATAATGGAAGGTGGTAAGGAATCAACGGATACGGTCCCACCATCATCAAGCGATGTCAAGGTATCTTGTTATGGCTGTGGTGCACCGGGGGTCTATCGCAGTAACTGCAAAGTATGCTCCAACAAGCCCTCGGATTCGCTTGAGAAGAAGGGCACTTTGGGATTTTGTACTATAAATATAGAGCTAGAGATGCGGTCTCGTCCCATGGTGTTTCTGGAGGTCAATGGCGTAAAAGGTAAAGCTTATGTAGACACTGGCGCTAAAATAAGCGTTGCATCATTCGAACTCTATGGGTTACTGAAGGCGCGCGGACAGATTTTCTACGAGCAAATGGCTACAGTAACCTTAGCGGATGGCAACCCAAAACTGCAACGAGTACTGGTTTTCGAAGCTGAAGTTGACCTTGGCGGCCGACGTTTATACGCTCCTTTCATCGTCCTTATACAATCCCGCGACAACCGAACATTGTTGGGAATTGACCTTATGCAGAAAGCTGGCATCATTTTGAATATCGCACAATTCACGTGGAGCTACATAGACCAACCGCAACAGCAGTTCGAACTATACCAGGAGAGGTTCGTCATGTTTACGCAACCGGAGGTGATCGCTCCTAAAATCGCATTTGCTCCGATGGATATGGAAAAAGGAAAACGACCGCCAAAGCAAATAATGCCTGCTGACGAAGCAGGGTCGAAAGCTGAAGGAGCTGCATTGCCACCGAAAATTAGCTGTTCTCAAGATAAACTCATTTTCGACGGGTACTCACCAAGAATGGAATACATGGTGCGAGATGCCATCCAGAACATAGAGGAAGCTGAGTACACCTTGTCACCACACGCGGCCACTCTCTTTGATGACGTAAGCCTATGCACATTAGACGTGTCGGTAACTATGGATGACGTACAATCAGCACAACTCGACGGATTGCTTCAAGAGTTCAAGGACATATTCGAATCAAACGGCAAACCAGTGGAAGACGTGGAACACGTGATCGATACGCAAAATCATCTACCAATATCTGTCCCTCCCTATAGGATGCCTGAACAAAGGAAACAAGTCCTAAAAGCTGAAATCGAGAAGATGTTAGCGGATAACATTATCGTACCCTGCACATCTCCATGGGCCGCGCCAGTTGTGATGGTTCCGAAGACAGACGGAAAAGTAAGAGTCTGCATAGATTACCGTAGATTAAATTCCATCACGGTGCCTGACACGTACCCAATCCCTCGCATCGACGACCTGCTACATGAAGCTAAGTCCACGGCGTACATGTCTGCTCTAGATTTAAAAGCCGGGTATTGGCAGATAAGCGTACGAGAATGCGACCAAGTAAAAACTGATTTTTATAACGCCCTTCGGGATTTACATGTTCCTACGTATGCCCTTCGGACTCCGCAACGCGCCGTCCACGTTTCAAAGACTAATAGACAGATTCCGTGTTAGTCTATGTCATATCAAGCTTGTAGCTTACCTGGATGACTTGATCATCTTTTCGACGACGTTTGAACAGCACTTGTCTGACCTAAGAGATGTTTTTACCAAAATGAGGGAGTACAACTTCGTTGTCAACAAAGATAAGTGCCGCTTTGTTTGTACCAGCGTAAAATACTTGGGTCACCTGATAACCCCAGAAGGCCTACAAGTCGACCCTGAGAAAGTGGCGGCTATTTTAAATCGTCCCTCCCCAACTAACGTGAAACACCTGATGTCGTTCCTACAGACCTGTTCTTGGTACCGGCGGTTTATAAAAAACTTCTCCGATATTGCTGAGCCACTCACAAAATTGACTAAAAAAAACGCTCTATGGACTTGGGGTCCTGAACAAGAGAAGGCGTATAAAGCGTTGAAAGCCCATCTCACTTCAACCCCAATACTTGGGCAAGCAGACTACACCAAAGGTTACGCGATCAAGACAGATGCGAGTAATTATGCACTGGGTGCAGTTCTGGTACAAGGTGAAAAGGATGAGGAACATCCAATTGAATACGCGAGTAGGCTTCTGACATCGGCAGAACGTAACTACTCGACAACTGAGAGAGAAGCGCTCGCTATCGTCTGGGCCATTAAGAAGTTCGCGGGTTACATTGAAGGAGTGCCTGTTACAATTGTCACCGATCATCAGGCCCTGCAGTGGATAATGAATTTGAAATCACCGACAGGTAGACTCGCCAGATGGGCTCTACAGCTGCAGGCTCACGATATCCACGTCAAATACGTCCCCGGACGAATCAATGTCGTAGCAGACACCCTGTCAAGGCCACCATGTACGGAAGATACCCACGCTGAGTGCGGCGTGTGTATGGTCACCGTAGACTTGCGACCCCGCAGTCCGGCTGAAATAAGGACTGAACAACTCAAAGATGAGAGACTGGCAAAGATAATACATGCATTAGAGGACACCCTCGGCAACGAAAGCGCTCTGTACTGGAGTAGCAAGGGCTACCTAATGAATGACGGTCTTCTGTATCGTCACAAATCGGAATCGAATTCAGACGAAGCTCAATTAGTTGTACCGGAACACGAATGGGCAAATGTATTGGCCATCTATCATGATGACCCTAAAGCTGGACATTATGGTGCGGACAAGACGTACCAGGCCATATCGCGTAGATACTGTTGGATTGGCATGCGGAAATACATCGAGAGCTATGTGAAACTCTGCATCAAGTGCCAACGTTATAAGCCATCTAACCATAAACCAGCTGGACTCCTACAGACCCATGCTTTAAGTCAGCGATTCGAAGTCATATCGTTCGACCTTTTCGGACCACTACCCCCTTCGTCTGACAACAAAACCTGGATCTTCATCATCGAAGACATCAACTCGCGCTGGGTAGAACTTTTCGCCCTGGAAGATGCCACAGCGGTAAGATGCGCCATGATTCTAATAAACGAAATATTCCTTCGTTACGGGTTTCCTAGGAGGATGATTAGCGACAACGGGCCACAGTTTGTCAGTGCTATCATGCAGCAAGTCTCCTTCTGCTTAAAGATCAAGCACGGCTATACCCCGGTATATCACCCCGAAGCAAACCCCGTTGAAAGAAAGAATCGGGATTTAAAGACGCAGCTAGCGATGATTATTGGATCAAATCACAGAGCATGGCCAGAACACCTCCCAAGTATCAGGTTCGCTATGAACACGGCAGTCTGCAAATCAACGTCCCACACCCCAGCCTACCTGACTTTCGGGCGAGAACTGAGAACCATTGATGACAATTATAACAACTTCCGGCAGATTGTACTCTCGGAAAACTTTATACCTGAGATAACACCCAAGTTGTTACAACTAGCAGATACAATAGAGAGAACCAAAGAAGTGCAAGAAATAGAAGAAGAAAAGAGAAAAGAGCTGGTGGATCAACACCGCCAGAATAGACCAAATTACGCTGAAGGTAACATGGTTATGGTGTCACTGCACCCACTGAGTTCCGCCCACAAAGGCATCAGCGCCAAGTTTGCCCCAAAGAGAGACGGCCCGTATCAAATAACCAAACAGCACGGACCATCTTCATATGCAGTTGCAGACCCTGCAAACCCTGGCGTGTGCCTTGGGATCTACCACGCTTCGGCGCTGACCCCATACATTGGTACAACAGGCGAATTACCAACCCCTGCCCAACCTTTAAGGAAACGAGGTCGCCCGCGCAAGGCAACACAGCAGAACCGGCTCACTCGGGCCTGCGGAAGACCGAAGAAACCCTAACCTCGCTGGGACATCTCGGAAACAAATGGGGGGGAGTGTAGTACACCAATTTGTCAAGAGATGGCGCCACCTCCGAGATAGATCGCGCCAACGATGTGTCGACGTAGAAATAAGACTACCGAGATGCAAAATATCATTCGATGTCAAATGCTAGGGGCGGATAAGTGCTTGGTTGGCTGCATTCAAGACATTGAACACCTTCCAACACTAATCTTGCGAAAACTACTGTGGTAGCGGTGCGGTGTCTCTTTCGAAACGCCTGCCGATGCCGGAGCAGTCTCGTTAGTTAAAGTTAAATCTGTACATTTAATTAGTTATTCTTTCAATTATACCTGTTGAGTCGATTACGTTGTTTTCATCCGTGGCGAGTAACTCCTACTACACTACCTTTTTCCTCGTAAACGCGTAGAGGTATTAAATTGAAATTAGTAATAAACATACTACAACTTTTGCTTGTTATAGGTTTGTACGGAACCCTCGGTGCGCGAGTCCGACTCGCACTTGCCCGCTTTTTTTTAATTAATAATTTCATTATTCGTATTTGAATTTATTTTGCTGTTTGTTCCGAACTTATACCTGTTTACTCGTAAGTATCTATAACGGAAAAAAAAACAAACATTAATATTTGATTATATTACTCGAAATAGAATATCATTGTGGCCCAATAGACTTAATGACGACAAGGTTTTTAACACTATGTATTTTTATAACGGCCGCTTAGCATATGGTGCGCCCGCACCTGGCGTCGAAAAAACTTTTAAAAGCCCCGAAACATGCTCAAAAGGCTCAATTTACCGATGAAATTTTTATTTGGACTGGCACGCGGCTCTTTAGGACTGTGCTTAGAGATTAATCGAAGGTAACGTGCCGCCTCCGGCCGGCTGCGCACTACATCTGTTAATTAATTGCGTGGTTCTAAACAAAGCATTCTAATGCAAGAAATTAGTAGTTAGCCCGAACTACATCGTTTGGTGATTACTTGCGCAACATACCTACGTATATAAGCAACATGTTAGTTTAATTAAAATAGGTAAAATGTTTACATATTATGTAAACATTTACTTCATATTGTATTGTGTTTTGTATTTACTTCATATCTGATTACTGGTTCTTATCTAATAATGATTTTTCATCTTAATTGTAGGTATGAATACTTACATACAAAATAATAGTTTTCAGCACAAGCCCATATGGACCCATATCATGTTCTAAATAAGAACAAAATACATTATTAACACTACATACTACATATTTTATATTCAAAAGTTCTAAATATATTTTCGTCAACCTTTTTAACGCCTATATTGTGTGGAAAAGTCATTTATAATTAAAGATGATCGTAAAAAGTAATATTAAACTTCTATCAAAATTTTTAATTTGAATAATGCTGCTGAAATTGGAGTCACCTCACCCTCTTCTCGAATTAAGATTACTGCCTCAATAAAACAGGATGGGTACCGAGAACTGAGTTACCAACCTACTAATTCCCGGGGCACTTATTATTTGAAACGAATTAAATCTTTTCAGGAACAAATAATTGTGATATTTCTCGATTTCTACGTTTTTATCGATTATCGGGTCTTTACGTAAATGAGTATCGTTCGTATTCAATACGAATATCAGTACGATTTAGAGGCGATCACATTCGTAAAACTGTGGAAGTTTATTTCTTTTAAAGCGTATTTCAGGCTTAACAGATATTTAGTAAAGTACCTACCTGCCATTTTATTTTGAATGTAGTTTAGTGTCCAATTAGTCCAATAGTCCTACTAGCCTTCAATAGTTATTTATTATACAAGGAGGCAAAGTTGATGTTCAACCTCTCGTGCTTTTATTGAGACCCGAGCCAGCGAAAGATTCCAAAATTTCATCTTGGGTGTACGACGGCCTCAAGGCTCTAGCCTTGATGTTGAACAAACTTTGCTGTCGAGTATAATACAAAAAAATTCACCACACCTCCACAGGAAATATACAGTGTGTAAATTTTATACGGGCGTATATTGTACTGGCGATTAGCTTAGATTGGTTTCCAGTATGTTAAGGGTATTACCCTTAACATATAGTAACATTTATTTCTTTATGAATATAAGGAATTTTTTTTCATACATAATAATTCAGCCCGTAATGTATTGTATCCATGACAACTAACTTACCGATGCGTCATGTCAGTTATGTCAGTTTTGAATCAGTTGGATAGCGTACATTGGTGCCCGGTAGTTGCACATAATTAATAACACTATTTAACAAAATGTTTATACTATAAGAGTCCTATTGCTGGATACTATAGGTGGATAAAGTATACGCCCGTATAAAATTTACAGGCTGTATAAGCTACGAGTATAACATATAAAAAATGGAAGTCAAATTTTATTTTATTTTATTTATTTTAGGGATAACAAACAACCATACAAAACATTTTATAGTTGGTGTTACATATAAGTGTAGTTTTATGTACGTCAACAACATTATCCACAAGTTAATTGATTGATGAAGAGAGGATGGGATTACAATTTTGTTTCGCTCAGTAACAGTTGAAACGTGGGTAGATCTCTGGCCAAGCTGCGAAACATTATTATTTCGGTTGATTTATACAAGTTGGAGTCTATTCACAAATTGTAATACGATACAATTACACTATTTGAAATGAAATGAATGCTTTCAAAATGATATAATTCAAAATCATCTCTTTAAAATCCACTGTGCCAGATAACGTGAAAAAACCAAGTCAAAACTTGTACCAAATTACTTTCCCCACATGTGGTTAACATGTGTTTTTCCCCACTGCTTTCAAGGGATAAAGAGCGCGTTTCCGACATATAGGAGAGATTTTACCAAACTCGTGTGCACCTAACCAGTAGGCCTAGCACATGAATGTAGCGACAGTATCTCGCGGTCGAGATAAACATCTGTCACTTTCTGATGAATACAGTTAGACAGTGACAGATGTCTATCTCGACCGCGAGATACTGTCGCTACACTCATGTGCTAGGGCTACTGCGTAAGTTTATAAGTTTCGATATAGTATGTATAATATTATACAGGAGGTCCCTAAAACCAACGTCAACACTTAAAGAGCTAATAAAACAGTTGATGGGCTATTAAGCTAATTTGATCTTAATGAAACTTAACGGGTGGAATAATAACATGTTGAAACTTTGTATGAACTGATAAAAAGAACTGTATACTTTTATAATACCGAAATCGCTTTTAGCTAACAATTTTGAGTCAGTCAAGAGAAGAGCCCCTAACTTAAATAAAGCCCTTCCTCCGTCCGTGACAGCACTTTTTTAGGGTTCCGTAGTCAACTAGGAACCCTTATAGTTTCGCCATGTCTGCCCGTCCGTCCGTCCGTCCGCGGATAATCTGTGACCGTTAGCACTAGAAAGCTGAAATTTGGTACTAATATGTATATCAATCACGCCGACAAAGTGGTAAAATAAAAAGTGGAAAAAAATGCTTTATTAGGGTACCTCCCCTATACGTAAAGTGGGGAGTGATTTCTTTTTTCGTTTCAACCCTAACGTGTGATATATTGTTGGATAGGTATTTAAAAATTAAGAGGGGTTTACTAAAATCATTTTTTGATAATTTATAAGAAATAATCGCTCCAGAAGTAAAAAAAAATGTGTCCCCCCCCCCCTCTAACTTTTGAACCATAAGTTTAAAAAATATGAAAAAAATCTCAAAAGTAGAACTTTATAAAAACTTTCTAGGAAAATGATTTTGAACTTGATAGGTTGAATAGTTTTTGAAAAAAAAATAGAAAATAATTTCTGAACTAAGTTTGAAATTTAATACCGTATAAGCAGGTGTTTATTGTACGTGTTATTTCTACAAAATCACAATGAAATGACGTGCTTTCAAATAGATTAAAAACGGTGAAAATCGTTTCACGCAATAAAGTATTATCCCATAAAAATCATCTTCCATACTTTAGGCTCGCGCGCATCGGCAAATTAAGTAAACTATACTTAATTTGCCGATAGATGTCGCTGTACGTGGAACGCTCATAATTATCATATCCTACATGGCGGTGTTATTTTAACTCTTAAGTGGGGACACTTATTGTGACGGACGGAAAACTACGGAACCCTACACTGAGCGTGGCCCTACACGCTCTTGGCCGGTTTTTAATAAGGAAAGTTAGCGGTTGGTCATAGTGGACAGATCACCTCCGTCGATTTGACACAAATTTTGAGTTCCATGATACCTATTTGTTTATGATATACATGATAAACAGAAACGAAAAATACATAACTAATAAAATAAAGATTAAGACCAGTCATCCACTTGATGGCGTCATCGCTAAGTTTTATATTGAAATTATTTACTTTTTCGTAAAAAAATCGTAGGTATATTGACACTTTTAACGGAAGTACGTACTCTGAACATTGATAAAATTCTCCTGATACGCCGATCGTATTTGGACAATGATAACAGTTTTTAGGTCGGTATTTTATTATGCCCTTAAAGCTGTGAAAATCGGTCGTATCGCTGTACAAAATGTTCCCGATTCCTGCTCAGCAAGTGAGAACCTGCAGAATGAGTAAGTATAGTCAATACTTACTCATTCTGCAGGTGGATTTATCACTCTTATCACCTTTGATAGAGTACCGGTTTCACTGATGCTTTCTGATGACGATCTCTTTAAATATTACTATGATAGAACTTACGTTTAATTAGGGTGGGCGTCTACCTGAGGTAAATTAAAACAACAATAGTGCGTGCAACGGAAGCGGAAGTTGGAAGCAGGAGACACGCTGCTGCTGCTGCGGGTGCGATGTTGCGGCACTTTGTCCTGATTCACCGACCATACTTTAAGCCGGTCATACATACGTATATCGGATGCTTTAGTCAAACCAGAAACCTAATCAAATTGCCATTTAGATATATTAAGCCATTTCTATTACTAGTTACTGTCTATTAGGTACTTATTATTATGTACCTAAACATACATATATGGTTTAACATTAGGTCCATAACCTGTGTTCTTTCAAGGTTGAAGATTTCTAGTTAGAGCAGCGGCAAAACATTTGACTGTGCTGTTACTGAACTAAAGCTAATCGGTCGGTCTTCTACATTTCCTCTTTGGTGAAAAGTAGTACCTTAATGTATATACTAATTTGTAATTATTTTGCATGTTGATTTTGTGTCGACTGAACGCTGTATCTCAAACTAATTTATAAGACCTTATTGTACGTAAATATTCATATAAATAAATATTTCAATTCTATTCATATTTATAAAGAAACCTAATGTGCACTAGTGTAGATATTACGCTACAGATGAAAACTATTAAGGAAGTGTTTTGCGCAGGCAAACGTCGTCGGCAACCGCGACGGGCAACCAGCTACGGAACGAGCAAACAACTCTTGAGTGGGCGCGCTCGTCGCTGCAGGAGCTGCGCGGGCAGCTGCACGAGCTGCGCGCGCAACTCGACAACTCCGCGCTTCTGCGACAGCTACACGTCATGCGCAATGAGGTATGCTTTTTGTCCTACCAAAATTTTAGAGCCTCCAGAGACTGAAAGGACGCTGAGGCGAGGAGAGATTTTTAAGTACGTATAAGTACCTCATTGGACATGAATGCTGGGCCGAGGACAGGAATACACTTCGGAAACTTCCGCGTAGATATCGGCAACTCCGCGCTACTCTATATGAATTCCCAAAATACACTCGTTTTCCTAAATATAATTCAATTTTAATAGTTAGGTAGTCCTTTCGCATTGAAATAAGTTCCAGCTTTTTTTTAAATCTGTATAAATACGACTACTTCCACGGGAACGTTAAATTTTATTTACGAGGAATGTTTCAAAAAATATGAAATGTCTGTCGAATAACGCGTGCTCATTCATGTAGGAACACCGACTACTTAGGTACTGGTAAGGGATGCGCGCAACATCGCACTGTGTAGGTAGGTTCTATGAATATTAGGTAAATTGCCAATAAATGGGGGCTAGGTAAATAATTGCTTTCTCGGTGGTTCGCTTGAACTTGTATTAAAAGTATTGAAACACAATATTCAAAGGGAAAACTTTAGCGTGCCAGCAAAATAAATAGTTTGCCAAACAAGTCGCTCATATTGATGTTGCTATTTTAAAGTTGAAATGTGGTTGAAACTAATTAATTGCTTTGTTAAGTCTGTTGTAATTATAGACTTACATGTTGGAGAACATTGGTCAACTTATTGTTAACATTATGTTGCTGGAATACTACTCTACTGAGTGCAAAAGGTTGGTCCGATTATACGAGGCTCTCGTTTCGTTAAGCATTTTGAGTTACAAAAATATGTAGTAAGTATGTAGTTATCTTACATCTTAACTTGCAGCAATATTTATATAATATATAATATAAACAAATCGTAACAATTTTAGAGTATGAGTGAATAATTGTCACGATTATTCCGGAAAATTAAATAGTTAAATATGTAAGTCGTTTGTTGTAGCTAAAGCAAGCGTTGGGTGAGACGTCGGACCTGACGCAGCTGGCGCGCACGCAGGAAGCCCGCGTGGACAAGCTGGACGGCGCGGTGGGCCGCCTGCAGTACGAGGCGCGGCAGGCGCGCGACGCCAGGGCCGAGCATCGCGCGCTCATCGCCACCCTGTCCAAGGAGGTAATTATACTATAGTTTCATGCAAAACAAGTGGTTAGGTAAGCTTTCCACTTAACGGAAAACAAAGGTATTGTGTATACGACGGTTTTGCCTGCCTTTTATTGGAAACCGCACTGCACGACTTTTAGCAAAGTCCGACTTATTTCCACTGATGAACCGAATGATAAATAAATATGCGGCTATATTGGTACGTGCTATTCCATAAATCCGTTATAATTTTCTAAGAGTTTGTAAAGATATTCAGGTTTAAATAAATAAATAAACATTATTTGAAAATTTTACAGAAATCAACCTAGTCCGACAGTAAGCTCAATAAGGCTTGTGTTGTGGGTACTACGCCGTGATAAATACTACCTGTATTATTTTTATTTGCTTTAATTGCACGGATACATTCCTGGGTATATTTCTCAAATACACCAGTATTCTAATTAGGTCATGCGTAACATGCGGTGCAAAAAGCAATGTACAATTTGTGGAAGTTGTCAATACATTAATAATACACCAGACTACATAACTATACAATGAAGTTATAGGTATAGAAAGTAGTGGTATAGAAAGTCTATTAAATAAATGTTATTTTGTGCCCATCATTTATATAACCATTAATCATAACCGCAAAAGCCTAATGCCTTGACCCTTCTTAAGTGTGTTCTCTAAAGATGAGCCGCAGTTAGTGATGGGCCGTTCCCGATATTTTTTCCACCTCGAGGGAATATTGGGGAATTTTGATGTTGTTGTATGAACACATTGTATTTTCAAGGATTTGGTTAAAACGAAGGCCGCAAACTCTTTACCGGGACATCAAGCACAGTAACTCTAGTGGATTCCCAATATTCCCAGGGTTTATTGCCAATGTTCCCGGGAATATTCCCTTTGATCTAGGGAATATTTCCATAGTTGCCAGGAATGATCTCCTAACCGAAAGAAAAATATTTATACAAAAATACCAAAGGCGGCTTTCACACTGCTGCGGTTTCCGCATGCGGCGCCAGTGCGCGAGCGAATTAGCGCTCTGCATGTGTATAGCGCTTTCACGCTTACACCCCATCGCCGCATCGTGTTGCGGCGCCAGTGTGATAATCGCCTAATTAAAATAGCAAAAGGAAACATTTATAGTCGCGTCATGCCTTTCTTTTTGTCTGCTCGTCCGTCCATGAGCAGTCATAGTATTCATGAATTATAAAGCATATTTAAATGAAATTCTAACTGGAGGTGTGTTTTGTGTTAGTTAGTTATCCTGGGCGTTTTCCGTAAGTCGGCATCCAGTGTGCCTATTTTGCGTGATAACGGGTGTGTTTTGTGTTACTTTTAGTTCCAGTTAAATTAACGAAACATTTTTTTTTGATGGGGCATTGCTTTGATCAATATGTAGTTTATTAATCGATATTCTTTAAAAATAATGTTGTGGTTCCTTGTAACATTTCCTTATTAATATAATTTTTATTTCATAAATAAGCTTCCCGAAAGTCTAAAAAACTGTCTCTTTCTTCTCTAACTTTTGAATCAAGAGTCCAAAAAATATGAAAAAATACGGAAAGATACATCTTTATACCCACTTTAAATAAATAAATAATATGTAACTAGTTGAACCAATTTTTTTTTACTCAATACTATTTTTAGTAACATTTATAACTAGCTTTGCTTACTATTTTATTTCGTGTAACCTGTAATTAAATATTCCTTCATTTGGGGAATATTCCCACAGCACATCACTAGCCGCAGTTCATCCGACGGACCCACGGAACCCTCATCATCACCTTCCAATAAAGAATCCTATTGCTGACCTGAATTAGATTTTTGTACCTATTGCCTAAATAGTAATATGTCCCTATCAACAGATTCATCAGTTTAATGCTAATCTGTATATGTGAAGGGGTTATCTGTATGATTGACAAAATACTTTACATGTCCATTGTAAGATTAAAAGCAATTGTAAAACTGCTTCTCGTATTATTAGATCATGAATGAGATTTGAAGAATTAATTTCTCTTGTTTGAGTAGTCCTAATAGACGGAGAGCTGGCCACCGCAGATATGACACATTAATGAGAGCAAAGAAAACCCTCTAGTTAGTTGGCTATACTATGCTTATTTCTAGATCCCAACATCTGGCAGCTGTCAAGTGGTGGAGGTCAAAGAATGTAATCGTCAACGGAAACAGGTTAGCGACACCTGTCAAAAGTTTCATACTAATCTGTACTAATTTGTCGTTAAACGGTTTCTATTGTCGATAGCCTGTTCACAAATCGTCTTTTACCTGACGTTGATGTCGGTCACCTGAATTTCAAACGCTCATATCTAAACTAATGGAATGATTTCCATCCCTTTACACATTTCCAATTGCTAAATTTTCCTTCTAACGGCCCCGATATAAAAAAAAAGAGAAATTGCGAAATTTTTAATTCCGCGGTGCAGAATTTTTGAGCAGAAGGCCCTTTAAGTATTTATTAAAAAAAAAAAATAATGGAAACTGCAACGACGGATAAAAATAATGAATTTTGTACGTTAAATTATAACGCGTTTACATATAATAATTTAATTATTGCATTTACATTGCGTTGCTTACACCATTATCTGGTCAGAATGTCAGTGTACATTTTCGGAAAACTAACCGAACCTACCTCGAGGGTAGAAGAAGCGCCCGCCAACCCCGTGAGAGGTTATCGCTCGATTATACATTTTCGTTATTCGATAACGTTTCATATTTTCGCCAAACAGCAACGGAGCCTATCCAATTTATCTATCCTATTGAAAGCAGTAGACCTGCTGATATACATAAACATATATTATATTCCGTATACGATTGAATGTATGTACTACCTATCCTACAGACGGTTGTATCTACCATGGGACGCAACAAACGAGTCATATTCTGTTTCAATTTTTTCTTAGCTTTTTTGTGTGATAAGTAAGTTTCATCCTTCCATTGAATAAATACGCGTAGTAAAGGGGTGTACTCATGCCATGAAATGGACATAAATCCATTGTAATAATCATACATGAATCTACGAAACTCATAATTACCTTTCCTTATTACTGTGATTGAGAGTGAATTGTTAATCACTTTCTGACTGAACGAGCAAACGTTAAAGCCACCCCGCCTATTCCCTATTTATTGTTTTATTAAAATATGGAATACATTATGAGTTGGAGTTTGTTTGATTATATTAGTCATTGTGTTACGAACTGTATTGTTCTGTATCATGTTTTAAAGTCTATTTTTGCTTGTCGGGGTGTTTCAATAACAGGTGTTATCCCTCTTCACGGTCCGTGATCGTAACCGTTGGCGACCGTTGCGTTCGTAATTGAGTACCTATTATAACATAAGTTGTTCGGAGTTTTGAATATGTTGAAGTTCGTAAGGTCGCACGCGCTGCGAAGCGGACTCTCGGCTGGAACGACCAATCGATTGATGAGATGCTGCGAGGCGAGCGTATCGTTCGTGTCCCTGCCAGTGCTATGCCTAGCTATTTAGGTACATATAGCGCTACTAAACGCAATTACTGCGGTTAGATTAGTCTGAGGCCAGTTTAATTATTGGATTAAGATCTTAACAAACAATATCTTGAAGTGATTCGAGTGGTTAATATTAAACCGATTGGATTGATGCGTTACGGTGTTTTGCTGACTACGCGACTTAACTATAACTCATTATATTGCTATTATTGCTGAAGTATGAAGGGCGCAAGTTTTGACACACCCGACCGTTAGATCAATGTAGAGATAGGTATTTATTAGTAGAGCCAAATATAATAATAATAAACCAATTTGTATGTATATCGGATGACTTGTTGCCTTACTTAATATAATTTGAATTTACGAGCAGACACTTTCGAATTACTTATTCAGGTACCTACCTACTTTAGGTACCTAGTGTGGCGTTTGCGAAGCGGTCATGCTAATTTTCTATAATTGTATTAATAACTTATGTTTAGATCTGTAGATATAAAAAACCGTTTTGTTTTTTTTTATAACCAGAGGTGTAAATCGATTTTAAATAAGCAAGCTCTTATTCGTTAAATTAATAAATAGAGTTTGTACCTAACAAGACGGAAAACGATTTAATAAATTAAATTAATTTAAAGAAATATGAGTATAAAATAAATTAACAATACTCTCAAAAACATTTAATAATATAAAATATCGGATAAAGCAATTCTGGCCGAAATCATGTGCTTACTCAGCGAAAACAAAGAAATAATTTATTTACCATAAATTAAATAGCCTTGATTTCGCACAGGTGGACAGCTCCTTTCAGAGAACGCTATTGAAGCGTCGCCGGTTGCGAGAGCGATACAAAACGAAAAATAGGGTCAGCGAACCGGGCGGCTCCACGCCGCACTCTGCCTATATCAATACCCGGTGCAATGCAATTACTTTTGTACGTGTGCTCGACTCAAAACGAACTACACATTATCTACTGATATAAGACAACCGCCCGAGTGCTCGTCACTATCCCAGTACATAGGTACGTCAGCTTAGCAGCTTAGCTTATAAAGCTAACAAAAAAGGATATAATTATACAGCTTAATAAACTAAAAAGTGCGTGTCGGTAAAAGTTGATTACATCAATGCATGGTAAAACTTTCTAAGCGTACAGGTAGGTAGTTGAATCGAAACAGAAACTTATAGTTTGCATGTTGCTGCACAAGACCTAGGTACACATATAATTCATAGAACAAAACAATATAGGTAAACAAATATAATTCATAAAACTACAATAATCATGCAATGACATAAGTTAATGGATGGTTCAGACAGACGCTATGAAATATGTAATACGAGTACTTACTTGTATTACAGTACCTATAGTTGTAGATTAACTCACTAACTTGAAATTGGAGCGTGTGAACGTACCACCGATCGCGAAGCCTGCATTCGTCGGTAAAAAAACGGCTCTCGCACAGGGTTCCGCCACTGGTATTGTAATTAACGGATGCGAATCCAACGTTCACACAATCCAATATGACAAAAAAAACACTTGAATGTAAATATAATGTAGTAAATTATGTTCTTACTTAAGTACATATTATATGATAAACTTTCTCTATGTCAAGAGACTCTAAAATGCTCAGGAAAATTAACATCGATTCATAAGTTTCATGACAATCCTAACGTACTCGTAGAATAAAATGTAATCGAAGAAAATTGTGCAAGAGTCCCGATGTCATCCCAGTGTCAGAGGTTGTACGAGTAAGTAGACGAAAGGTGTAGCTGGAATCTCAAGGAATGCTATCCGATTACGCAAAGTTATAATACTAATATCGCTAACTCACCAGACACTGTACTTGCCAGGCAATGGGAACACATCAGCAGCCGGCTGTTTTGTTTGGTTATCACTTGGTCGAAATCCTGACTGTAGCGCTCACGTAATACCTATGTAATTATGTACAATAAAATCGTAAGAAATTCGACATTTTGTGAGTTCCCAGCTGTCAAGCGCCTTTTTATAACGTGAGCGATTGCGTGTTTTAATACCTATGTATATACTCGTACATACTTTGTTAAACAGATGTCTCTTTTGTAATTAGACGCTCTCTCATGTATATTAAATAATCCAACCCGCATACGAATACCCGCATGATATACTGTAATGTAATTTTGACCAAAAAAAATCCGTTAAAATGTATAAAGAAAACAATTGATTACAATATACCTAATACTTTTCACGTTAGGTTTGAACCTAACCTCAAAAAGAGTGTTTTCATGCGCCGATAGACTTTCTTGAAGAATATTTTTGACGGGTGGATATTTTTCATTCCAAACATCGTTCTAATCGGTCTCAAGAGTACGCCAAGACGAGATTACACGGCTGAGAACTCAAAGTTCCCGTGTAATATGTTTAGCTTAACAAAGTGAACTTCAGTCTCAATCTCACTGCCACATCGCTCTACTCGCAAACGAATTCGTTTTTTACTCGGAATAATATACAGATTTTTATATTGACCTTTATTGAAAAATACGTTTGTAATGAAATGAAAACTAAAATTACGTACCAAGTTGATTTTAACATTGAATAAATTACTGTTGTTCCTACTTAATTACATTTATGTCGAAACAATTCCAACTACCCGGTACAGTAATATACTCGTAAACAGGATCTCACAATTTACGTAGAGAACATAGTGTATTTATAAGAATAAAAAATAAGAATCAAACCCACATTAATAATGTCTACTTATAGATTATTTCGAAACAAATGAATAAATGTATTAGATCAAGGTAGGCAGATATACATAGTACATATTTCAATACAACTACTTATTTATTGCATCTTTGAATTAAACCCAGGTATTTAAATGATTCTGGTGTAAAATAAAGTTAACTAATATACTGCTGAAGACGAAATAAAACAGTCAAACTCTTACTTTTTCGTCGCATACATTTACAATACCGACGCAAAAGACCCGAGAAATAGTTACTTATACTTTTTCAGTTATACATTATCTACTCAAACATTCAATTATTTGACGTCAATATCATTAGACTATTAAAACAAGTCTACAAAATTTTGGACCGAAAATAAAGTAACCTACAGGGTACCTAGTACAATAATATTTTACATATTTTTATGGTTCTTTACTTTGCATATGCATTGCTTCTATCTCAATCACCGAGTACATATAAGCGTGCAGATAACATACATGCCTGATGTGATGAGAGGATTGAGAGATGCCTATCCTCTTTGCAAGTTCGTTGCTTACTTTCATCTAGTCTCTAGGTACTTAAGTCGAAACCATAGTAAATTTACCTTAATTTTCTATACAGTTTTTAAATATGTGTTCCCCACTTCACAATCAAATAATGCGTCATAATGGTTACTGTGGGTTCTTTGAGTTAACCAAGTAAAAGTACTTTTATGTATGAAGTATAATAAAAATAGCTTGCATCTGCGACATAGATCCTGAGTGGTCAGCTGTGCACGCTGCAAGCGATGCCTGGCGTGCTCTCTGCTTGTGTCGGCGACCACTGCCATATCGGAAGATTAACTAGGTAGTTATTATATTATCTTTGGGTCTCGATCTTTACGTACTAAATCTAAAGAACTATGCTTCTACAGTTGTTACTTAGATAAAAGTGGGTTTACCTACCTAACCAAGTGTAGCAAACTGGAAAGCTTTCCGAGATGAAGTTTACAAACCGAATAATGCATTAAATTACTTGTACGTATTTAAGTAGCCATAGTGTATCGTGTATTTGTGTATTTACTCGTACTTAATTTACATACAAATTAAATTGAGTTTAGTATGGTATAGTCATTATTTTATTAGGCATCTCACATGTTTAAAAGTCGTCTCTCGCATGATGTTGCCCATGTTCCTGGCTACCACCTGCATGTGCAAGAGTTTGAAACCTGTATCAAAAGCTAGCTGAGCCCGTGGCTGGGCCCACGTGAGATTCCATCTGGTGTGTGTGTGTGTTATTTTATCTCTGAGGATGGGAAGGAAGGACTTTGATAAGTAAAGCCGCTTTAAAGTCCATCCCCAGGACTTAAGTTAAATACATGCTAAATTTTATTAACGCAAGTAACACATGGACAGACATGTGAAGTTGAAGTTTCGCATTTAATTTATTATACTAGAGGTATGGATAGGTAGAGAACACAACTTCATACGAGTATATAGGTAAGTGCGTCGTTTATTCTCGCTAGTGGAATGCGCACTCGCTGAACACCTGGCTCGAGTCATACGCTCATCGTGTCTTAAATAAAAATAAAAAGTTGTACATTACGTACAGAGCTTACCAATTTAGTTTTAATGTACGACGATATAAGATTAAAATTCGATGTTTTTATATATGCCGCTTAAAGGACTTTAGTTTTACGAATGACATCACTATGTCCGCATGGAGTTATAGGCAGTTAGATAGTTTTCCACCTCCTCAATTTTGGAGTTGTTCGCATCAAAGAACACTGAAGGGTTTTGCGGGACACTCACCGTTCAGAGGAACAAGTGAATAGTTTCTAGCTATTCCTTTGATTGCATTAGATGCTACCCATTCCCTCGTGACCCCAATGAATACAATCCAACGGACGTACACGCTAGTATGCACTTGCGCTCTGAACTTTATGTAGCGTAGCTTTTCAAGTCTATAGAAACATAACTCAAATAAATACAGTTGTTTATCAGGCGATGTTAAAGGAATTCCTATAACGTCGACATACTATTATTAAGAATTAATGCAAAAATCGTATGATTTTGATGGATTCGATATCAGTATACCCATCTCAACGCTGACCAAACATTCTCTAAAACTCGTCACTTGTCGAACAGTGTTAGGAAATATCCGACTCCTGTTTATGTATTCCATAATAACGCGTAATATTCCGTTAATTTGCTATCTACATACACTATATACAAGCAACATACACTATCTAACAGCTAGAAGGCAAACGCTGGCCAATTTGAAAGAGGCAAACGCTGCCCGATATTCCGAGCGTGCAATGGATACGCACTGGGACTACTCCAGCCTCATGCTTCTTGGGTGGAACCCGTTCTCACCGTCCTAATTGCCGCGCCGGCGATTTAGGGCAGGTGGTCAGCTGGTAACGAGCCACGCATTTGATATTATAAGGGCGTCGTCATTCAATACGAAAAAAATATATTTACTCATACCTGCCTATATCAAGAGCGCTAGCGCAATAGTCGTAGACAGCAACCAGTTTCTATTTTAAAAACAGCATGATTTAATTATTGTTAAGTACTACTATTAAGATTGATATTAAATATACAGCTCCATAATATAATAGCACAGGACCTTTTGTTCTCAAAAGTTGTAAGAGGTCTCTATCCTTATCTGTTTAAAGTATGTACAGCCAACCAATTTGATTCCTAGGCCTATGGATGGTACAAGGAGGATCGATCTCTCTTATAGGAAAACGGTCGAAAAAGTGTCCAGCGGTAAGCACTAAACAATAGTTCTAAATATCTCCGGGTGGCGCTAGGTATAGTTCAGCATTTGAAATGAATTACCGATATTAAATATGACATTCTAAATAAAATTAATATTCAGAGTGTTTTTCTTCTCCGCAAATAGTTATTTTGTAAATATGTATGGATTTGATTTTTTTATATCAAAATTAATTTAATCAAATTTAATATCACTGTGGCGCCATCAGTTTATCGCCTTTTGACGGACATTTTTGTAACATAGAGATTTATATCCTTCTTGTACCATCCATACCTAGGCCACTCTAGAACCTTGTCACAATCGCTAGTTTGGTAGCGAATACATAGGCTGCTATTTATATATCCGGAAACCGGGATTACAATCTTCTTAAATAGCATATTTGACCTCCATGGTAAAATTTGAACTTTTTTAAGTACTGGCCGGTATATTTTTTCTTTCTTATTAACGCTCGTGTTTTGTTTTTGACGGGTTTTAAATGTCATCTCGCAGCAAGAATGGAACTCACTCGTGAAAATATTCGTGCTATGATTTATTATGATTTTCGGCGTGGTTTAACGCAACAACAGTGCATAGATCAACTAACTTCAACTTTTGGTGATGAAGCCCCATCTAAAACTACTGTGTATCACTGGTTTAGTGAGTTCAATCGTGGACGTAGTATGCTTACGGACGAAGTTAAGGCAGGTCGCCCGAAATCGGTCATTGTACAACAAAATATCGAGGCTGTGCGAAAACTTATAATGGACGACCGACATGTTACGTACTGCGAGACAGAGGTGACTCTGGGTATTTCTATGACCAGCATTAATAGCATATTACATAATTATTTGGCTGTAAAAAAAATTTGTTCGCGTTGGATACCCCACAACTTAACAAAAGAGCAAAAAGATGCTCGCGTCGAATGGTGCAATAAAATGTTAAAAAAATATAACCGTGGTGACTCAAAAGCCGTTTATAACATCTATACAGGTGACGAATCCTGGATCTATGCATACGATCCCGAAACGAAGCAACAATCAACGGTATGGGTGTTTCAAAATGAGCCGAACCCTACGAAAGTTACTCGTGCAAAAAGTACATTGAAACAAATGGTGGCCTGCTTCTTCGGTATTAATGGCCATGTAGCTACAGTGCCACTAGAAAACCGTAGAACGGTTAATTCAGAGTGGTACACGACCATTTGCTTACCGAAAGTATTTGAACAAATTCGTAAAACTAACCAGCGACGAAGAATCATTCTTCATCATGACAATGCCAGCTGTCATACGTCACGCGAAACAACTCTATTTTTGAAGGGTCAAAATGTGGAATTAACGGGTCATCCGCCGTACAGCCCTGACTTGGCACCCAACGATTTTTATTTATTTCCATATATAAAGAATAAATTACGCGGTCAACGATTTTCGACCGCTGAAGATGCTGTCGACGCATTCAAACAACACGTTATGGAGGTACCTCAGGCGGAGTGGCAGAAGTGCTTTAAAAATTGGTTCACGCGAATGCAAAAGTGCATAGATCATCAAGGGGAATACTTTGAAAAACAATAAAACCATTTTCAGCCGTGTACGTTTGTTTGTTTTTTTGTTTCCGGATATATAAGTAGCAACCCTCGTAGGTTACGTTTATATGTATGTATCCACGGGCAACAGTAATTACGACAAGGTTCTACAGTGTCCTAGGAATCAAATTGGTTGACCGTACATACCTATTAATTTAAGCCCACGTTTCTTGCCGCTATATTTCTATAAAGTGATATTTGATATATGATTAGATTGATTAGCTGCTAAGTTTAATAGAGAAACACTTTTTAAATTTTCGACGAATGTTAATCATACGAGCCATGGGACACTTACATTATGTTTGTCACCACGACACTACTTTTCAACAAATAGAATTACGAGTAAGCCAATAAAAAAACTAGGCTACGGTTTTGCAAGCAATATATTAGGTTCAATTTAATTAATATTTACGTGATGTGATGTGACTTTCAGAACTGACACGAATTTAATCGCAACTTACCTTTACATTGTAACCAGGCAAAATATCTATGTATTGGCTTTAAGCCGTGGCAAGGTAGGAGCCAAGGTGTGTAATATAGGTAGGTACCTACATTACACACCTACCTACGCTCACCAAACATCGCTCGGCAGTCTGGTAAAATAGATCATTGAAACAGGAACATACCTCCCGCTGGGCCGCTGTCATTCAATAATTATAGGCTTTGTACGTGAAATATACTGACTGGCTTGGTCACTAGCCAATTTTGTTTGGTTTTTTTTATTAGGTAAGGATTGTTTAACAGTCGAGAGCCAATTGATTCAATAGGTTGTTTTAAGCATCAATTAGCTTTAGATTATTATTTCGGCCAATTAATTAAAAAAAAAACAGTACTTTCGCAACTACTTTTTATTTCATAATCAGTTGCTGGTGACGTTATGCTAAATAAATTTTATTTTCTTCCTTCTGTCATTGGCTTATAAGTAACTCAACATTAGACAAATGCTCTTAATTTTCAGACTGTTCATCTATGGAGCTCCCTACCCTAGACCATTTCTGTTATACCCAAAGCTTATCTGGCAAAGATCGCTTTTTAGCGATAAGACCCTTTTGTCTACTACTCTTATTAGAACTCTTAGTTTGTCTTTTTTGTATTGTATATTATTGGTCTACAATAAAGAATTTTGTATTGTATTGCGAACTATAAAAAGTTAAAAACTGGCCATGTGCGAGTCGGACTCGCGCGCTCTCAGGTCTCTGTACATCACGCAATTACCAAACATTTCTGTAACGACAAGAAAAAACGATGTTCTCCATACATCGACATAAGTCGCGATTAGTTTACTAACTGCATTTGTAATGGCATTATTTGTGATGGGTCAACAAATCAACGATTTTCGGACTTTTTCCTTTACTTCTGCTGTAAGACCTTTCGTGCTAAATTTCATGATGAGTCATGAGAACTATAGGTTTTGTAAGCTTGTTTCCGCAAACATTTCTTTTCTGTTGGAACAACCAATTAACCATTTTCGGACTATTCCTTTTAACTGTCCGGTCAGACCTTCCTCATTACCAAATTTCATGGTTCTAGGTCTATGGGATGAACTATATATACTTAGGTTTTGTAAGTTTGTTTTCGCATTTTTTTTTGTGATGGAGCAACAAATTAACGATTTTCGGGCTATTTATTCCTTTTACTTGTCCGGTAAGACCTTCCTCTTTGCCAAATTTCATGATTCTAGGTCTATGAGAAGTAGGTACCCTATAGGTTTTGAGTCCCTTGCTATCTCAGTGTTAGAAAATAAGTTTCAAATTGGCCGTATGTTTGAATTGTGTTGACTTAGAAGCTTGATTTTTTTACACCTTCAAGGGACCGCAGACATTAACTTTACGTTGATTTCAACTTGATACCTGTATGTTATTCAATCAAATACAAACACTGAAAACATTGAAAAAATAATCAACCCAGCAATTCAATGTTTTCAGTGTTTGTATTTGATTGAATAACATACTATAATGGAATACCCAACTTTAAAAAACATGTAAAATAATTTTGATACCTGTACTCATTGCAGAGAAAAAGGATCTTGACAGACATCAGACAGATAGACAGACAGACAGACAGACAACAAAGTGATCCTACAAGGATTCCGTCTTTTCCTTTTGAGGTAGGTACCTATGGAACCCCTAGAAAGTAATAGTTTCTAGTCCACTAAACATGCCATAGAAAGATTTTTCTTATTGACTTTTATTTAAAACTTCGAAATCGCTTTAAAAAAAGTTATGAAATAGTTAGTTTTATTGTTTAAAGTTTATACGTACTTGTATGTTAAAATTGTATACCTAGTAGTAGTATACAGTGTCCTTTTAAGGTTAAAATCAAAAGATGTACTTACTTATTTATTATGTTGGGAAACGGTACGAATTTTTGTGTCGAGTTGCCACAAAGGCTGTTCGGCGAAATGAAATTTAATTGCGAAGTAAAATGAACTTAATACGAAAAATTTAATATACGAACCCTATCTAATACTAGTGAGCTATTATATAACTATAATTCGCAGTTTATATAATAATACCTAAGGATTTAAAAAAAATGCTAATACAAAAGTCACTTCTAATTACAATAACCACACAATTAAAATTAAGTTAATTTTATATCACGTAATTCTCTAATTTCAAAGAAAGCATTTTCAATTAGCATTTATGCCTACTTTTACTTGCCTTTCTGCTTGGAAATCATACACCCGCAACACTCCTATAGCTGAAAATTAGTACGCGGGAATGAAAAGTAGAGCTATGGACGGGATGCATACTCGTACTATGCATATGCATAGTCATTTCCTTGATGATAAGTTGCCGTCACCCCTGTGGCATGCATATTCCTTTCTTGTTTTGTTATGTGCGGCGTGCGGTGTCGCAGTGTTACCTAAGACGAGCCTACGTATATGCATCAACGATCCCATTTGAACAACACAATTCTTTTAGTAAAAAACCGGGTCTTACAAGCTTTCATGTTGGTTAATTATTGCATTCAATCAATGTCATTCACCTATGATATCTTTTACCTTTTTTTGAAGCTCAATACCTACCGACATAGGATAGGAACATACGTTTCATATTACTTCCTGGGTAATTTAAAGGTCAGCAGTGCACTCCTTGCTAGTATCGTATTTATTAGCCATGTCAGGTTAATTACCTCAGCGTCCATTTTATTGCGTTTCAGGCTACCCAATATGTGCGAAGTGCATGGTGGGGTGGGGGTAACGTGAACGATCGCAGTGCACGATGTGACAAGAAATGAAACTGCATAGGGATGCGTCACCTATGTCAACTCGGTCAGCTGTCAAAATAGTGAATCAGCCATTTCAGCCAATATTTCATTTAAGCAAGGAATACAAGCCATTCATAAAAGAAGAAAAACAAAGATTGAGCCCTGATCCAAAAGATTACGCCACAATCATGCACACAGCGAATAGATTAGTAGTAGGTTTAGGTATCTATACGAGGTAGGTAAACTGCAGGATATAGATCGTAAACAAGTAGGTACATATACTTACCTACGTTCTGTATCTCAAAAAATATGTATAAGGTAAACGTCCCCTGTTTCGGCAGGTTAAGGCTGTTAAGAACATTTTGAGATTTCGTAATTTTTTTTAAATATTACTATGCATGATAATATTTTTTAAGCTTTTGACGGAGTTATATTGATTCTTTGTGTAATTTAATAGTAATTTGTTGTAAAAATTATGTAGTTTTGGTTAAAACTTTTTTTTATATTAATTTATTCGTGAACCTCTTATTTGAGTCCTAGTTCGTGGCAAAAATTTAGCTCAGCTCCTAAGTTCGTGAGCTCGTGGCCCCTGTTTCGGTATAAAGTAAAGACATCGGTACAGAGTAAAATATGATAAATTGTTGGTATTAATCTTAAATATTTAACGGGTTTACTTAAGTAGGAAACCGTAGTGGGAAATACTGTGGGAAATTGTGGAAAATGATGTGTGAACGAGTAGGAAAAGGGTGGAAAAGGTGATGGGGTGGGATAGGTGTGATAAATGATGGGAAAATAGTATGGAAATGGTGTGGAAAACTCCCTCGTTTATTTCCCCGCAGTAGTTGTAAAAAGCACTGTTATGTCTTGGCCGAAAGCTCTATAGATGGGCTGAATCTCGAACTAACTCGTCACCTATATATAGTTTATTTCAAGCCTTAACAATACTCGTAATGTACTATTTCTTCCACCTCCGCGAGAACAGTCGCATTAAAAGCATTATCGATTTTTTAAATTTTCTAATAAAGTTTGATATAGTGTTAGTGTCCAGGCTCTGTGTGAGGATCTGCTTCAGCTTCACGAGTTAGATTCCTACCTACTTAATGAATACAAGGAATTACCAATTCTGTGTCGTAAAAGTACCGATTGTAAGTCAATTGCATAACTTGTTTATGTCTGTGTTACCTATCAATATAGATTTATCTGTCACGAACTTGGGGAAAAGTAACAAAAACCCAGTTCCTTACTTCATGATACAGATTTTTTTAAATTTACGGACTTTATTTAGTAGATCATATTTAAAGTACGTACATTAATCATCGTAAGGCTTGTTCACGTAATAAAGTAGCCACCTAGAACTAAGTCTTCACAGGAATATAGAATTTTTTTTGAATGCTAGTACGTGACATTCCAAAAAATATATAATCAAGTTATAAAAAAGTATAATATAGATGAGTAAATAGAATCACAATGCCGAGAATAAATGAAAAATATTCGTAAATTAATTATTGTCGCCTATTGCACCGAAAAGGGTGTCTCGATGCGAGAATTAGCAAAACGATATAAAATATCTAAGGACGGTGTGCGAAGAGTGATCAGTAAATTTGGGCAATTTCATACTCTACATGATCTACCAGGTCGCGGTCGAAAAAAAGGCTGCGTGAAGCCTAAATTGGACACCGCAATAGCTTCCTCGTTACGCCATCATCCATCGGCCTGTGTTCGAGATATCGCCAAAAAGGTAAAGACATCGGTTGGAAATGTACAAAACGCTAAGAAGAGAAATAATCTTGTGACCAGAAAGAAACAAAAAATCCCGAAAAGGACCCCTGCTCAGATCGAAAGAGCAAAATGTCGTGCTAAAACTTTGAGCAAGTTTTTCAATCAAAATCGCGACCGATGCATATTAATAGATGACGAAACATATGTAAAAAAAGACATGAGAAGTTTACCGGGGCCTCAATTTTATACGTGTGTGGCTGGCCGGGATGTTTCGGAAGAGCATATCCATCGCTTTTGAAAAATTCGCCCCTAAAATCATGGTATGGCAAGCTATTTGCTCATACGGGCTGAAGAGTTCGAGCTTTTTTACTACTGGCACAATCAACGGAGATGCCTACCGACAGGAGTGTATTAAGAAGCGAATTCTGCCCTTATATAGGAAACATGAACGTCCCCCTATATTTTGCCCTGATTTAGCTTCAGCTCATTACGCAACAACCTTAAATTTGCTCGATAATCAGAATGTTATTTATGTGGCGAAAAACATGAACCCGCCAAATTGCCCAGAACTTCGCCCGACAGAAAGGTATTGGGCGAACATCAAGCGATACCTGCTCAAGAAAGGTGCAGTAGCGGACAGTGATGCTGACTTCAAACAAATATGGAACTCAGCCGCTCGTCAGTTCACTCACACGTCAATAACTACACTAATGGGAGGCGTTCGAAAGAAAGTAAAACAATTCTCCAGTTCCTGAGGATTCCGCAAAAAAATGCATTGTATTAAATTTTTTGAATGTTTTCTTATATAATAAAATAACCTGTTTTTGTTATCTGTAGCGTTAGAAGTAAACGATTTATTTACGTTTTCATATGGCTACTTTATTACGTGAACATGCCTTATATGTAATACACATACACAAAAATAAATAAAATAAATCGAATTATAAGCAAAATTGTGCTGGTAGTTAATACGCGAATTTATCTTAAAAATGTAAAAACGGGTCTCATTCAAACTCGGTTTAAAAGAATTCTAGTGAGAAAAACATATACCGAATTTAGCTCATACGAAACTTCATGAAATACACTACTTGGTTTCTAATTCACATTTAGATTACCTTCGTTGTTAGATGTATACCCAAGCAACCAAATTATATCTAGAAAATCCTTGATTCGGCAGTGACACGAAACAGGAGACACACAAAAAATAAGATGACCGCTATTTCGTGAGTCGACTGATTGCACTTTTAAGGGACTTCTATGCTTACATTTAATCCTTTTATATCTCAAATCAATTACTAGGGAACCCACAGAGCCACTCTCAAAACTATTATTCAAATGGACTTACCCTTGCCTTTCCATAAGCTTAAGAAGTGAGAGCGCGCACCTTATGGTTACAAGAAGTACACACATACCACAAAGCTATTCGCGGTCCGCTGACAGTTTCGAGCTTCATATTTCTCTTAGATTAATCACTAAAATATTAGTACTTGGTCTTTTTAAGTGATTAAATAATAGAGATTTTTTTCTTATCCATAATTTAAATAAAAAATGATTGAATTGCTTATTATTTCCGCCAGAAAAAAACTAACGATATAACGTACTATCACGAAACAGGGGCCCTTCATATTAACAAATTAGTGTTTACTTAAGTTTTACGTAGCTATCTTAATTTTTAGGGTTCTGTAGCCAAAAGCAAAAATGGAATCCTTATAGTTGCGTCACGTTCGTCTGTCCATCCGTCCGTCCATCCGTCCGGATGTCATAGCTAAGTTATGTAGTTAAATTGTAGAAACATTTTTAGGGGGAGCGGTCCATACATGTACCTAACTAAATTTCAAAAAATATTTTATACCAAATATCAACTTGTTGCACATCAATAGATAGGTCTTTTAACAATAATATAAGGTTTCCTTGAACATTTTGTGATTATGTAGGTAAGTAAATATTTTCAGAAATAATCGCTTGGAAAGTCAGAAAAATTGTAACTTTTGAAACGTAGGCCCAAAAAATATGGAAAAAATTGAGAATATGCGCCTTATCACGCTATTTATGAGTTATCTCCAAAAATCTTCTTCCATAGATATCAGATACGACCTTTTGGTATTGTTTTGGTTCTTATTCCATTGAAGGTTCGTACCTTCGTACAGGATTTTTAGGAAGAAATTCAAAAATGTTTGCAGCACTTTAGGAAAAAAATTAAATGACTACCTCTTTTCCATTTTAACGATTAGTAGATTTAGTAGGTTACGAAACCTACTTTAGGAAAAAAATTAAATGACTACCTCTTTTCCATTTTAACGATTAGTAGATTTAGTAGGTTACGAAACCTACTAAATCTACTAAAAAATTAAATGACTACCTCTTTTCCATTTTAACCATTAGTAGATTTAGTAGGTTACGAAACCTACTAAATCTACTAATCGTTAAAATGGAAAAGAGGTAGTCATTTAATTTTATTCCTAAAGTGCTGCAAAATTTTTTGAATTTCTTCCTAAAAATATAAGACCTTTCTACGACTTTTATACGAGTATAATTATAAGACCTTTCTATCTCAGTGCGAGGCTACCGGCGAGGCTGTCTGAGTGTGCATTATTCAACCTTAAACTGCGTCGCCCCCCGAAGTGTGCTCGCAGGCACGACGGCGCGGCATCCTGTGCAAACTTTTGTAGTGTACAGTGCTTTATACAAAGCGTAGGTACTCGAACTACGAGAGAGTATAGTAGGCGGTTTCGGCTTAATATTACGCTTCTGAGCTGAAAGGATTGTGCCGCGGCTATGAACTTTTTTTAAAATATTTTAGGGAATGTAGGGAACTGTAGAAACTTATATAAATAAATATCTACTATCATTGATTTATTATGTAATGCTTACTATATTCATTGAATGTAAAAATACTTTAAAACACTTTGAGTACCAAGCTCCCAAAATCATATCTTTACAAAATGAACAAAACTAACGTGTTCCTGGCAGCGAAAGTGTTAAAGTAGTTTGTTTGTTCCCAGATTAAAACCAAGCAAATGGAGGAACTAAGCACAGCCAATTACAACGACGTATACGAAATACGCGAGGTTAAGGAAGACGAGCCGAAACCGGCTCACAGCCACAAGTACAGGCACAACAAGATGGTGCACGCGCAGATCTCGCGGCTGGCGCGCAGCCAGGACCAACTGGACGCGCTCCAGCAGAGCCTGCAGACGCAGCTGCTCGACGTGCAGCGCCGCCTCGACCGCTTCGAGGAGCCCAACTGGAACCTTCTGTCAGCCAAAGTCGAGTTCCTTGAGCTGGACACTAAAAACCTTAGAGATGAATTGAAGAACATCACTCAAAGCGTATCCGATTTCGACAAAGTACATGCATCGATGTTGGAATTGCGTGAAGATGTAGAAAGCATCGAAAATAAGGCAGATAAAACTATTCCGGAATTCAGGAAGGAGATTTCTAAACTGGACATTAGTTTTGCACAAGTAAGATCGACCAGCTTTGATAAGTTGTTTCACTCTTTTTCTTCTATATGTATTTACAGTGCAGGTGTAATTACAAGGCTTTTCTTTCTCATTGTACAGCTTACGGCCCAGTCGTCGTATCTTAAAGAAGATCAGGAGAACCTGCGGCAGTCGGTGAAGGCCATTGCCGTGAGCGTGAGCAACGCCGTGGACCGCGCGGAGCTCGACCGCCTGCTCATCAAGCGCATCAACGACTCCGTCACCGACCTCACCACCAGATCCAAAGAACATTTCTATCGACTGAACGATCACATCCTTAAGGTATTTCACAATTCTAATACTCACTTTAAATTTAGATATTCACCTATTCTATCTTTTTCTTAATACCTGTTTGAAAACGTAGCATAACAATAGCATTAATTGTGTAAAACGTTTCTTACACATGTAGTAAGCTTACACTAAACACTAATAAGAGTATAATTATTGTTTTTTTATAGAGTGAGGCAAGCCACGACATGAATGTGACAGACACCATTCCGCTGCCTGAACTGATGGGAGAGGTCAAAGAGCTGCAGCCCGTTCAACGAGAATACGAAGACTTAGTAAGCCAGCTGCCGAGGGACTGTTCGAGTATATCCGGCCCGACCGGCACCTATCTTATCCGTCCTGGGAGCACGCCGCTGGACACCTGGTGTGTTAACGGGAGCACTCTGTTGCAGCGACGTTACAACGGCTCGATTGAATTCAACAGAAAATTTACAGAGTACGCCCATGGCTTCGGGGACCCGACTTCTGAATATTGGCTCGGACTTCAGTCCATGCACCAGCTGACAGCCGACAACTGTTCCTCTATGAGGATAGATATGACTGACATCTACGGAGGAGTTTGGTATGCCCAATACGAGCATTTCTCTGTGGGAAGCGCAGACACGGGTTACGTGTTGGAAGTTAGCGGGTTCAAGGGCAACGCTAGCGATGCCTTCGAGTACCAGAACCACATGGAATTCTCGGCCATAGACCGCGACCGTGATATCTCCAACACGCATTGCGCCGGCAACTACGAAGGCGGCTGGTGGTTCTCGCACTGTCAGCACGTCAACATCAACGGCAAGTACACCCTGGGCCTCACTTGGTTCGACTCCTCGCGCAACGAGTGGATCGCTGTAGCCTCAAGCGAGATGCGGATGTACCGCCGACCCGGCTGCACTTAAACACCAGCCTAAGTTAATTAACTATTGTTAGATTACTCAAGAATAACTGCAAAGGATTGATATCGTTTATAATAATTTAAATGTTACCAAAGATAGCGCTAGTAGGAAAACAATGTCACTTACTTAATTTTCATATTCTTCATCCTTTACACTAAATTAACCTGTTTAGATATATCTCTTCATTTGTTAATCCACTATAGGTATTACGTTATTGGTTTGCGAGTATTATATAGGTAATATTAAACGGCATGATACTTAGGTACCAAACTAATCTTCATAGTATTTATATAAATTTAGTTTTTAGTGTAAGAAAGTTATTTAAATAATTTTAGAGCATATTTCCTGTTTGCTGTCTCAATTTAACTAACTATGCTGGGCATGGGATAATCCACTGATGCTGATATAATCTGTATAACAATTACTCTACTGAAAGTTAACAATAACCCCCAGTTTACATAGATGCATTTAAATCATTGAATAGCAGATAATATTAATATTAATGAATACGATTATTACTTACGAGTATTAGGAACATTTTACTCTCACACACTGGCGTCGGTAGTAGGCGTTCACAGCGTCCACCTTATAGTGGAAGGTGTACGCAAAAAAAACGCAAATCGATGTACAGTTTAGCCGTTTGGCACACGCATACTAGAGGTCAAAAGAAGCATATAATATCCGCAGTTCTTAAAAAAAATCCCTTAGCCCCTCCTAAGTGCCGAGTCATTTTTTATTATGGAAAAAATTTTTTTTTTTTTGAGAAATCTATCGCGTGCAGTATCATATCAAAGGGCTTTGCAAGACGATTCTAAAAAAAAACCACATCGTTACATTTTAGCCATTTTTTTTTAATTACAACAAAAACATTTTTCAAAACATACCAAGTTTGGGCTCCTCCAGATACGATTTGGCTGATATTTTTCTGTACAATATACCACAAATCCCCTCCTCTTACGGGATTTTTTTAAGAACTGCGGGCGGGTCATTAATGTTGTCTAGTATGCGTATGTAGTATGTTGGCGATTTGCGGGTTTTCTTTGAAATTGCGCTCACTACTATTAGTACTATTACTTAGTACCCTGATATTTCAATTCATTCCATTAGTTATTAGTTAGTTTTTGTTTTTAAGTACATAGTTGGTAACTGAGTATAAATCTTGATAGCTCCAAAGATAAATATGTATTTATATAGGTACATTTTTTAAGTATATTCGAAATGGTAACCATTTCTTTATATTAAGTTAATGAAGGTACCTACTAAAAGTTGGTAAAATACTTTATTTTATTATAGAAGTAGATATCAAGAGTCAAAGACTGCACGTCAAATCTATCAGAAGAATGATACAAGTAGGTTGGCAAGAAAGCACAACTTAAACTTAAATTAAATAAAATCTGAAATAAAATAACACCATATTTACAAATGTATTCATTCATTTATTAATATGTTCTCTTTATATTTAATTTCTACCTATAGCCGTAGCCAACGTGGCACTCGTTAATCGCCAGCGCCAATTCACATTTTATCGTTATTTTTATACGATTGGCACTTGGCTATAGGCCTCCAATATTTGTGGGCATATAAGTGACATAAGTATTTTTAAGTACGTAAATTGGTACGATGATATTTTTTAAATGTAGATGACTAATTGATAATATGAGTAAGTGCAGTGGATGCAACCCTTTTGGTTTTTGTCAATAAAAATGTAATGCCAATATTTCTTAAATAAAGTTCACTTTGTCTGTGTCAATTGATAAAACAGTCCAAAATGATTCGCCTTTTATTTATATTTCATCCTGCAGCAGTTTCATTAGTTACGTTGTCTGCAGTAGTCTCCGAATCGCTGATCAAACTGTAATACTTCTGATTTAGAAACGGATGCACTTCTAAATAAACATCATCAGATATTTCTTTCAACTTTCGTTTTTCCTCTGATTCCGCTTTGAGGACTCGATATGTCTCTGCTTTTTGTTCCCTGAGGGCTCCTCCATAAATGTAATCTCTAAAATCAGTGGTATTTCCTAACAACTCGACGAGCTGAGTGTCGATATCTGCAGGCTGCATCGGCATCTCCCGGTAGCTTGACTTCATTATACGCTGGTCGCTCGTCTGCTCTAGCCACTGTTGCATAAAGAATGCTTTTGTAGCAGTGTACAGGTCTGATACCTGATTCATATTAAGATTCTCTAATATTTGTAAATTTGATTTTGTCCAGCTGAAAAATACAACTTATTTGAGGTCAAGTGGATGAACAAAGTGTACCTCGATGGCTGTGTGACTCAACCTCGTATATGAAATTTTGGCGAAAATGAGATAATTATACAAAACTATGTAAAATGTTACGATTCACGTTACGACAAAAGCATTCAGGATGAAATAGATTTTTTACGTATTTATTTATTCAAAACCCAAACACGTATTTGGTATTGAAATATTTGTTTATCACACAACCTCGTAAATAATTATACAAGTTTGCGACACCAAATTTTTTAATCATCAATGCAAACAGAGTACCCAATACTATCATACTTATGTAACTACAACTATTGATACGAATAATAAATGCCGATCAATGGTCATCATACTCATCATCCTTATTCATTACCTATTTTTTGGAAAAACACTGTTTAGATGCGAACGTGCCTATTGTTCTTTATAGCGATGGGTGTTGTGCTCAAAATCGGAACGTCACATTGTCCAATTCATTGATACATTTTGCTAAATTACATGATTTGACAATCTTTCAAAAATATCTCGTTAAAGCATACACAAATGGAAGCAGATTCTGTCCACGCAACTATTGAAAGGCAAAAAAAGAACAAAGAAATCTACGTACCCGCAAACTATGTACAGCTTATAAGAAAATCCAGGATAAGAGAGTCTTACACTGTCAATTACGTAGACTATAGGTTTTTTAAAAAGTATTCAATTCTGAAATACTATAAATCTATACGACCCGGCAATCGAACTGGTGACCCGTGCGTAAATGACCTAATGCCTTGAAATATACCGGAGAGGGCATTTTATATAAATTATCGTTTGACGATGACTGGGAGGCTCTTCCCCGGCGTATGATCCCAATCACGGTTTCAGCAGCTAATGATATTCGACAGTTGTATCAAGCACAGCTGCCTATAACGCGTCGAAAATTTAACGATCTGCAATCACTAAAAATGGTGATACATACATAAAGATCCGTTTTTTGACACCTTCCATGTGAATTTTAGCTGACTTAGCTAAAAGAAAATGAATATTAAAAAATAAAAAAGGAATCCTGTCATATTAATGTCTTTACCATAAAATCTCGCCAGAAGAATATTAATTTGAAAAAGTGTATTAATTTAATTAAAATGTGTGTTTCAGTTGTAGATTACTGTTCAAAAGAGAATATGGACTTATCAACTCTCACATGTGTGATAAACTAAACAAATATAGCAAAAAAAAGGAGACCTGTGAAGTAAAATGGTTTGGGGAAGATATAGAATTAATAAATGGCCAGCCACTAAGGGAATACATGGCAATACATTACAACTATTCCTATGACGTAAAATGGTGTGTTAATTTTAACACTTTACATATAGTCCTATATCCCCATAGACCTTTGTCACCGAGCGAAGAATCATGCTAAATATTATAATGAATAATATGTAGAAGAGCATTTTTTTGTCATCGCAGTATTAGTTTGAGGATAAGACCAGTTTTGTTTTGTTACATTATATAAAAAATATATACTTTGCAAATTACTGTTTTATTAAGTACCTAGTCGGTCCTTAAGTTCTGTCATAAGGGTTTTAAGTGATAAAATATAATACAAAGCTTTTATTTAAAAAAATTAGACCTGATTAGAAAGTTTACTTCATACAGATTAAAATATAATATGATTAACTTATAATCAAGATCGCGTATTTTATAGATCATTGTAAACTTGAAGATTGTTGTCAGACCAAAACACGCCGATGATGTGTGAAAATTGTACTTCACAAAAGTTGGTTAAGATTATTTTTATAGCTATCCAGAGTTACAAATTATTATTTTTATCAAAGTAGATGATTAAGGCATATTTCAAAACCAATATTTAGTTGACTTACAAGTCTGTGCTTCAGCTATTCTTCTCCTGAACCTCAACGTATTTATCAGTTTTGAGCAAAACACGATGATTTTGATGCCATACATCAAGGTAGTCTTCCAAAATTGTGTATACTAGCCTTCTTGTCAGTCAGACCCATGTTAATTATATATTAAAATAAAGGTAAAAGATCAAGCTAATGCAATATGCAAGACTGAAGCCTCTTAAAACTAAATAAAAATAATTATGGTCAAAATCAACTCGAACAGAGCGCGTGTTTTTGACGTGGTTTTTTATTGCGCTTTTTCTAATGTTACAGGCAACTGTGTAAAACTGCCACAACTGTTTGCCTTAAATAATATCGTAAATTAATCAGTGTTAAATAGGCTTTTTAACCATATATTGAAATAGTAAGCAACCTCTAACAGTTCCTATTTTACCAGTCCAAACCCTAGTGACAGAACTTATGAACCGACTAAGTATATATATGAAGTTTGAGCGGTCGGTAGTCGTTTATTTCAAAAAAATACACTTAATAGATTTCTTGGCACAAACACGTATAACATGTTAAAGTAACTTAAATGTATAACACAAACCCGTATAGACATATAAGGTAAATATACGCTTCAGCGAACGTGCCGTATCGCCGAATATATTCCATTTTAAGCTATAAGTCGATTACTTACAGCAGATACTACGTTGTGATATTTTTTCTGTGAGCTACATACCTACCCCTACGAATACGCGTCAGAGACGGCCATTTTGGTGCTCAGTTGCGACATGACAACTGATCTTGTCGGTTGAGTGCCACTTTGTATGGGCGCCCTTAACAAAATCGTTAAGAAATCGCGTGCACTTCTTAAGATCATAGAATCGTTTAAAACTATATGTGGGTTCCAAATTGTGGATTTAGAGTGTTGTTATTTAATAAGTTTATGTATTTTATTATTTGAAGTGATTTTAGTACAGTTATATTCTCATAATTTGAGATAAATGTGAATCCGGTGATGTGTGACCCAACTTTTTGACTGGATGGTTTCACCGAACAGCGTACGGAATCAGGGAAAGCGTATGTCTTTGAAATTATTTTTTTACTGATTTATTATAAACTATTAATATAAACTTCTTTACTTTTCAAATAATGAAAAGTATTTGTAATTTTATGAGCATTTACCGAACATCTGTAGACAGCAAAGACTATAGTAAATCCGCGTTTGAAATCTTATAGTTTTACGACTTTTTGAGTTCAAAATAAGCCTTTCGACAAAGCTATCTTTAACAATTTTTTATAGTTATTTTACGGCAATATTAGTAAAGACTAAATACATGAACGGATTCGTAATCCTTCTAATTATTAGTTTCAATGTTAAATTTGTGGTTATGTCACAATCGTTGCAACTTAGGCACTATTTTCAAAATTTGCTCGCGTATTAGGTTCCACATATTTTGCATGGTTTATTTACCGAACGCGCGTTCGGTAAATCGTGCCCATAGTCTCTGCTACCGAATTCGTATCTGCCTCGGCCTCGTTTTTATTCGATAGACATTAAAATGTCATCCTTGTTTCTCTCACAGCAAGGTCGACATTAAAATGTATTATTTTTTCTGCCTTTTTATAAAGTCCAGCGCTTCTAAACATTTAAACATGTTCAAGGGCCTGCTGTTGATAGGTCATTTTGTATAAAGATAAATTTTATAATAATAAAATAAAATATTAAATTGTGTTTTTTTTTTTATTTTTAGATAAAATTTAACTTTTAAATTCATATTGTAAAAACTTCTATTACGTAAATACCCCAAAAAACGATAATGATGTTTATGTTATATATTTATTTTTTATTTTATATAAAAACTAGCTTTTGCCCGCGGCTTCGCTCGTGTTAAATTCGGGGTAACACGGTTTCCTTTTGCCCCCCGTAATGCTCCATACAAACTTCCACCCCTGATTTTAGGGAAGTGGGGGGTTAGAAAGAGACAAAAAGTAGCCTATGTCACTCTCCATCCCTTCAACTATCTCCACTTAAAAAATCACGTCAATTCGTCGCCCCGTTTTGCCGTGAAAGACGGACAAACAAACAAACACACACACTTTCCCATTTATAATATTAGTATGGATAATGGTTAGGTATTTTGTTTGACAAATGATAAAAAAAAATAAAGGTTACTTTTGTTTTGTATGAAGTAATTCAGTATGTATGGAGACGCAAATCTTGCGCAGTTAGATGACATTATCTAAACAACGAGACAGTTTAAGTTTGAGAATCGTTCAACACCTTATTCCCATACATTTTTCTTCTAGTTCGATAAAGTGGTCACCGGATTCGGTAATATATGCAAATCATGTTTCTTAGTTCGCTTAATGGTACAAATCAAGTTAGGCGGTATAAAAAACTTTAAAAATATTTTTTAAATATGTCTCAGTTTACAAATAATTTCCAAGTGAAATAAAATGATTACAAATGTATTTAAGTTACATGTATAGTATTGACAATAGCCGTATGAAAATGCCAGACCTTATTAAAAAATGAAACGTACATCCAGGTCTTAAGCGTTCGTGGAAACGTACATTTACCTTAATCGTCATACATGAATTCAGTACTTATAAATTAACTACTGTCAATTTGGTATACATTATACCGTCGAATTAGTTATCTAATTATTAAAAAATATTTTACTTGTTCAGTACAATAAAACGAAAAAAAATAGTTTTTACGTGTTCTCCTAAAGTTGATTTTTTCCATATACGAGGTTGAGTCACACAGCCATCGACCTACAGACAAGGGAGAGGTTTGTATAAATACGTCTACATTATAATCAAAAGCAGATTAGCAGTTTTTCTTATTACTAATCAAACTTATGCTTGTTAATCAAAAGCAGATGCAGTATTACTAGGTACTAGTAGATATTATGTAGGCCCGTGCAGGGTACTCGTAAGTAGAAGAAATAATTATCTTAATGGATACCACAGATAGGATTTCTGCAAGATACCGCAAACAAATTAAATAAAGTTATCAAATAAAAAGAAACTTGTTACGACAAAAGTTGATGACTGACTTAGCGTAGTATCGAAGATCAGTGTAGATAAGTGGCAGGTCGTGCGTGTAACCACAGCCGAAGCCCCAGGACTGCAGCCCTACCAGCTCGGCCAGCACGGTGAGCGGCGCGCCCGGCACTGCCATGCACGGCGCCAGCGGCTCCACTTCGCGCGCCGCTCCCAGGCACAACATACCCTTCCCGGTTTCCAGTCGGATCATATGCTGCCAACAATTTATTATATGTGAGTAATCATTTTAGTCGACTATCAAAATAATGTGTCAATAGAAATGTAAAATAAGGTAAACAAATATTCGTTGAATTTCTAGGCAAAAGAAGCATTTGACACATGACATAATACTATTAAAGAAAACTGATTTCAGTAAAATACAGGGTGATTCATGAGACGTGAGCAGGAACAACCCTACACACTAAGTTAACGATAATGAATCGGCCGCCATCATGTTTAAATGAAACTATAACGCCTTTCAATTTTTTTTTACCTTTTTGTGTCGTAGAAATTTTGTTCCCTGTAATCATGGTCACCCTACATAAACAAATTCATAAAGATCAAAACCTCTTTAACAATCATGACAGCACTTTGATTATGAAAAATAATTGTCAAATTAAGTGAGATACGATGTTTCCAAAGTAACCAGACATCAATTTGACAGAATATTCTCTTGTTTTTCTGTGATATGTGTAACATCAGTACGCGACGGAGTATTCTAATTGAAGAGTGACCATGCGTGTCGTAACTAATTTAAAACTTTTTATTTTTACTTAAAATTTTTTTTTTGCTCTTATCACACTAATACTGATATCAAACAATAGCTTATTATTAACTGAATCCGTAGTGTTAACCCTGCTCACGTCTCATGAATCATCCTGTATAAATAATTAACGTAAATAAAAAATAATAAAACAAGTTTATTTGTATAAATTGACTATGAAACCATGATTACAATACAACTGAAGAACATTTTTTTTTTTAAGTAGACACACTACTATATAAATGTCATATACAAAGGAATAAGTGACCTAGGAAGCACCAGCCCTGCCCTGGACACCGGAGCCCTAGGTCACTTTTTCCTTTGTATATGACATCTATATAAGTTTTTGAAACCATGATTGTTATTTAATAGTGCGTGATTGCGAAGCAACCGACACCGACCTTACATATTATTTAAGCAACAAAATCTATCTATTCTACCTGTGTCAAGAGGCACCGCTATTCTACATATTTATTACAAATGTAAAATAAAGAATTTATTGAAACAAGATTATTTCTCCATTGCTATTTCATAGTTATGATTCTGGGAGAATAATACCTACTAACTTTTTCATATCCCACACAATAGATGCTTTCATTAAGATAATAGTGATTGAATGATATTGTCCGCAACATAGGATCTTGCTTCTCGTCCGGAAAGTACACAGACGACCGCGGCAAGCACAATTCATTTCCCTGAAAAAAATACATAATACATTTAAGAACCGGCTAAGTACGTGTCGGACCACGCATAATGGAGGGTTCCGTACTACTTTCGAAAAAAATAATATCGAAAGGTCTTATCTGCCTATGAAATGCAAATAGCACTAGACCCTACTCATAGTGTTGTGTTCCTGCTGGTGAGTAAGGTTGCCAAAGAGCTCAAAGAGGACCCAGTGTGTTGACGATGAGGGACCTTCTTGTTCCTTTAGTCGTCAACACAGTGAATCCTCCTTTTTGTAAAGGGTCGGCAACGCGCATGTGACGCCTTTGGAGTTGCAGGCGTCCATAGGTTACGGTAGCTGCTTACCATCAGGCGGGCCGTATGCTTGTTTGCCACCGTCGTGGTATAAAAAAAAAAAAAAAAAAAATAAGTTTTTTAAAGATAACTCAAAAACGGTTTAACCGATAAATTTTCAAAATAATTTTCGTGGAAAGAATAAATAAAGATGTATCTTCTTGATATTTTTCATAATTTTTCGACTTAAGTACGGTTCAAAAGTTACAGTTACACAATTTTCTTTACCAAAATTACCAAAATGTTTTAACGAAACCTCAATGTTATTTTTGAAGACCTATCGATTGATGTGTAACATGTTGATATTTGGTTAAAAAAAATTGACAATTGGTTAACCCTAAAAACATGAACTATCATTTACAGGGCCCGTAATTTTCATGCCGATGACATCAATTTGACGTCACGCTCCATATAGAATGATCCCAAATAGTTTTATTGTAAATTATTAATCATTAGTCGTCAATCATTTTAATCATGTACAAATGACTTCAAAAGTACTCTATTTACACATGATATAAATAATAACTACTTGATACGTGAAACGTAAATAAAACTATTTGATTTGTTTTTATACATACATTTTATTACATGGTATTGCTAACAACACATTACAATTCATTAGAAAACAGAATTCCTCTCTAACGTAAAGCACGCCATCCTTCTTGCATTAACTCCCATGCAATGAAAATCTAAGTCATCTTCGCGTTCATACGGAAAGCAATATTCATAAAAATCTTTTTTTTTTGTAATCGTATTTTTGTTTGTTGTGTGGTTAATTATTCCAACTTCTCTGCTAAAATGAACATGTATAATTGATGGACACATTTTTTCTGATTTTAACAACTAAAATTAGGAAATCAGTATTTTTATTTCTCAGTGGCACTTGTAACATTTTTGACAGAACGTTTTTTTAATGAGAACGAATAAAAAAGGTTACATTTAAAAAAGGTTTTACTACATATTGATTTATAAACAGCCAAGGAAATTGATTTGTGTAACATTACGTACTTTGTCATAGTGACAATCAACATCTAGACGATAGAGATTTCATATTATTGTCACTGTGACAAGGTTCTAAATGGTATGCAAATCAAAGTCCTGCTAGCCTAATATGGTCGGATTTTTATCGCCTGTCACCATAGCTGTCACGTTCTAATAACTATGTAAGTGGGAAAGGGACTCATGACGTGATAAGCGATAAAATGACAACCATGATACGCGTTCTGGGCTATACCTACACGAATAACCAGATACTTAATGATATTATTTACAAACGAGGTTTTGTACAATATAATATACAAGTTAGTTTTGTACATAATTATTTACAAATTAATTTGAAACATATTTACATTTCTACTTTATTTGCCCCTTATATTTTGATTCGAAGTTAATAATTAGAATTTGCTCAAGGTTTTTAGGGGTCATGCTGCATCGCCGGTTTGTAAAAATCCATTTTAATATTGAAAAGGACCTTTCAACTTCTACAGATGTAATAGGGGCATACTTAAAATAAGGCCATAAATCTATTTTCTTGCTTCCATCAAGACGAACTTCTTTATTGTCGTTTAAGTCGGCCATTATTTGCATGGTTGGTAATTCCTTGTTTTTGTGTAAGACTGTTTTATGCTTTTTATAAATAAATTTTCCTTTTTCATGCAGATTAACCCTTGATAATTTGCCTGTCACAGTTTTAACTACTTGTAGCGACTCACTCAATGTCAGCGTAGAACTCTCCATTTGCTTGGTAGCTTTTACTAAAACTGTGCAGCTTTCAGTTATGAATTTTAAATGCTTTTTCAGATGAGGTTTCCCAATTGCTAATTTAGCCCGTCTTACTTTTGCGGTATTCTGGTCATCGAGATTGTTAAGAACGTTTTTGATTTCATCGAAGTAAGTCATGTAGTAAATACAGGCCTCAATCCACGTATTCCATCTTGTTATAACTGGACGGGGAGGTTGTGGCATATTAGGATATAACTGTTTTAACTTTTTTGTTCGTGATGGGGATTTTAAAAATGTCGTTTTCATACTACAAATCAACTCGTTTACATCCTCATACAAACCACGAACTGTGTCAGCAACACGGTTGAAGCCATGGGCCAAGCATGTCACGTGTATCATATTTGGAAATGAATTCCGTAGAGTTTTACCTACTTTTACCATATAGGGAGCCCCGTCAGTCAAAAATAACACCACCCTTTCATTGTAATTGTCATTTCCATAAAGAATTTTCAACGATTCGATTACTAAATTGTTTACAGTGGCATGATTAGTCCTGTCAAGGACCTTGGAAGCTATTATGTGTGGTTTACTTGCGTTAGTCTTTCTGAGTGCCCCAACGATAACATTGGCCACATTTTGGTCCAATTGATCTTTCGTCTCGTCAACACTTACCTAAATATACGAATCCGCGATATCGCGCTGATAGAATCGAAAACCTTTTTGAACATTTTAGGTAAATACTGTACTCTTAAGTTTGACTCCGATGGAACTTTTGCTGTTTTCGCATACTTGCCATCAATGCATTTTTGAAGGAAGTTACGGAAATTTTCATTTTCTAATTGAAACCATGGTATGTTTGACGCTACCATAAAATTCGTAAGATCCAGGTTAAACTCATTTTGTGTTAATTTTCCTTCTTCTCTTTCAATATGTTTAGTTGTTTGCAAATGTGCTGTGACATTGCTGACTTTTGATGTTATATATTGATCACAACAGGAACAATAAACGTTTTCGTCGTATACGATTAAAAACGGATATCTGTAGCAAAACCGGTGTAAAGATGACATTGTACCTATTTACATTTATCCAACAATACCTAACAAATAAATTAACAATAATTAAAACACAACAATATGTATTATTTTAAGCTGACAGCTATATAAGTCAATTAGACATGGTACTGATTATTTCAAGTATCGATATCGGTTACCTGCAGAGGTTGTTCAACATAGACATAAACAAAAAGGAAGATGAGTGACGTTCATAGTAAACAAAACTGAAATGTGGTCCAGCACCTACACACTTGTAAAATGCTACACACCGCTGTACTCAAACTCAAACTCAAACATTTATTCAGTAAGTAGGCCACAAGGGCACTTTTACACGTCAAAGTAAAAGAGAGAAAAAAAATCAAACTACACCGGTTCTAACCCTACACTTCTGACCCGAGAAGAATTATGTCCGGCAAGAAACTCGGCGGGACTTATTTTTTCAAAACAACAGTACATCAAAACTAAACAATACATATAAGTGCGTTATTCTATAAGAAAACATATGAAACCAAGGTTAGATTAACCAACAATAGGTTATAGTTTAAGAAAAATACCAAAGAAAAGAGGTGAGTCTAAATCTGACTATTTGAAAATGAATTACATACAAGTTTGATATACTTTCTTACCTGAACTGTGTCTTCTACATACATTTCCAAATTATAATAATCCATCATCAAGTTAGAAAAAAAAATTGAATTTAAATTTAAAAAAAAGTATGTGTGTATAAGGTCTCCAAGTGTCTTGATCTATAAATTCTATATAATAATAAAAAAATATGGATAATCAAGCACCGAATGTTGTGTCTAAAGCCAATTAAACTAAAATTAAATATGATTAATAAAAAGTTACGTGATTGTGTGGCCTCAGTTAATACATGTGTATCATGGGCAAAAGAGATAAACCTATATAGTTAACACGGCTATGCAAGCGAGACCTCCATATTTTACGTATTGCACAAAGTGTAACTGAGAGACTCTGCCACACGACTAATTCAATATAGGTCCCGGAACCTATATTTGATTGCACACAATCGAGCGCCTGGTACCGTATCTCTCTTTTTGTATAAATCAATGTTGTTAAATGATTAATTATGACGAATTTAATTGGAATCATACTCTATGCAGCATGACTCTATGTAGCAATTGGGAAACATCATCTGAAAAATCATTTAAAATTCATACCTGAAAGCTGCAGAGTTCTAGTAAAAGCTACCAAGCAAATGGAGAGTTTTACGCTGACATTGAGTGAGTCGCTACAAGTAGTTAAAACTGTGACAGGCAAATTATCAAGGGTTAGTCTGCATGAAAAAGGAAATTTTATTTATAAAAAGCATAAAACAGTCTTACACAAAAACAAGGAATTACCAACCATGCAAATAATGGCTGACTTAAACGACAATAATGAAGTTCGTCTTGATGGAAGCAATGGGAAAATTGATTTATGGTCTTATTTTAAGTATGCCCCTATTACATCTGTAGAAGTTGAAAGGTCCTTTTTAATATTAAAATGGATTTTTACAAACCGGGGATGCAGTATGACCCCTAAAATCCTTGAGCAAATTCTAATTATTAATTTCGAATCAAAATATAAGGGGCAAAAAAAGTAGAAATGTAAATATGTTTTAAATGAATTTGTAAATAATTACGAGTATGTACAAAACTAACTTGTACAGCCTTGGCCAGAAGTATGCCCCTATTACATCTGTAGAAGTTGAAAGGTCCTTTTTAATATTAAAATGGATTTTTACAAACCGGCGATGCAGTATGACCCCTAAAAACCTTGCGCAAATTCTAATTATCAATTTCGAATCAAAATATAAGGGGCAAAAAAAGTAGAAATGTAAATATGTTTTAAATTAATTTGTAAATAATTACGAGTATGTACAAAACGAACTTGTACAGCCTTGGCCAGAAGTGTTGAGCATAGCTCTTTTTTGCTTGCAATTTTGATGTTAAGTATTAATTCCCTATCATAACAATGTACAATGACGTAAAATGTTATATTTTATTGATATATCTAGAAAACTTCACTTAATAACACTTTCAAGGTACCTATAAAATATGAAAAGTGGAGGTCCCAAAAATGCGAATTTAGGTCGGTGCGAAAAATTGCAAATATTCGATGCAGTTACTACTCATTTCAACAAAACATGCCTGTTCAGTTTGAATTAATTGATAAAATAACTTCAAAAAAGTCAGAAAGAAACACCGGTCTAAACTTTCGAGTTTTGTATGAAAATCACAAGGATGCTCAATACTTCTGGCCAAGGCTATATATAATAATGTACAAAACCTCGTTTGTAAATAATATCATTAAGTATCTAGTTATTCGTGTAGTTATGGCCCAGGACTTTGATTTGCATACCATTTAGAACCTGGTCACAGTGACAATAATATGAAATATCTAGCGTCTAGATGTTGATTGACACTATGACAAAGTATGTAATGTTACACAAATCAATTTCCTTGGCTGTTTATAAATCAATATGTAATAAAACCTTTTTAAATGTAACCTTTTTTATTCGTTCTCATTAAAACACGTTCTGTCAAAAATGTTATAAGTGCCACTGAGAAATAAAAATACTGATTTCCTAATTGTATTAGTTGTTAAAATCAGAAAAAAATTGTCCATCAATTATACAAAATTACAACAAAATTAACAGGGAACTTGACATACACTCAAAACCATACCACGAGTGTAAATCGCTCATCACAAAGTGGCTCAAAAGGAAATCCTATGAGGATACGGAGAGTATGTTGCGACCGCTATACTAGGAAGCACCACACACACATGTACACACACCACACACACACACACACACACACACACACACACACACACACACACACACACACACACACACACACACACACACACACACACACACACACACACACACACACACATACACTCACACTCACATACTACTATTATTCTAATATTAAGTATGTTCAAGCATGTCCCATGTATGTAGTGCCTAAGCTAAAAACCATTAATTACCTACAAAACTTTTACCCTTTTAACTTTTATAAACCTAAGGGAAGAGCGGTGCCTCCCAACACAGGCAATATTTTGCTTACCGGGTGGCCCCATCCCCTGTATCATAACCCTGTATGCATTTATGAAATAAATAATTTTGAATTTTTTTTTTTTTTTTGACATTTTCTTTTTAGCAGAGAATTTGAAATAATTAACCAAATGTGTGACACAACAAACAAAAATACGATTACAAAACAAAATGATTTTTATGAATATTGCGTTAGGTACGTATGAACGCGAAGATGACTTAGATTTTCTTTGCATGGGAATTAATGCAAGAAGGATGGCGTGCTTTACGTTAGAGAGGAATTCTGTTTTCTACGTAACAATTGTAATGTGTTGTTAACAATACCATTTAATAAAATGTATGTATAAAAACAAATCAAATAGTTGTATGTACGTTTCACGTATCAAGTAGGTATTATTTATTCCATGTGTAAATAGAGTACTTATGAAGTCATTTGTACATGATTAAAATGATTGACGACTAATGATTAATAATTTATAATAAAACTATATGGGATCACCCTATATGGAGCGTGACGTCAAATTGATGTCATCGGCATGAAAATTACGGGCCCTGCATTTACATCTTAAATTGGTTGTATAATCTTCCATCTATCTTGTCTGTAAAAGCTTCGATTGACAGGATGATATGACCTTAAGTAAGGCACTATGGGCATTATACATTAAACGACGATTTCCGACATGCCGGTCACACATGCTAGGTTATAACCGATGGTTATGCCTGCACAGTTATTTTGCGCAGGCATAACTGAACGTGTGTATGCCATGACTCCTTGCCTGCGCAAGCAAAATTTGAAATATAAACATTGATATTTTCTGCCGCTTGGTTATGCTTGCGCAGGCATAACTGAACGTCTGTGGCTGGCAAAAAGTTAAACCTTTTTATGATGTCCGAATGATACGAGTAGAGAGAGCTCTAGACAACTTAAAAATACGAGTACACCCGTCCTAATACTCGTAGCGTTACTAACCTGCCAGTCGCATCGTCCCCAGCCGGTTACGAAAGCTTTTTGTGCACTTTGTTTTTTCATCTGCCCTACGCCCCTCACCTTCGGTTGCTTCTCTTTGAATTCTTGAAAAATGTTAATCGGCTTTTGAGTATTTCTGTAAATTTTAACATTGTGTCAAGTTAAAGCAATAAGCGTAAATTCGAGAACAAATAAGTTCAACTTTGTATAATTTCGGTTTTTGGCAATTGGATTTATAAAGTTTAACTTCGACTCGTGTGCAAAAACTTCACCATCTGGCCAGGCGAACGGGTTCGTACATTCGGCTCGTTACTACACTTTGCGAATTCGTTAGAAGATACTTGATATAGACATAGTACTACAGAACAAACAGGAACACTCTTAACTGTACATCGGTGGACCTTATTTTATAGGTTCTTAAAGGGTTGCAGGCGTCCATAGGATACGGTAACTGCTTACCATCAGGCGGGCCGTATGCTTGTTTGCCACCGTCGTGGTATAAAAATAAAAAATAAATTACAAAAGGCATAATGTCCACCGATGGGCAGTTAACAGTGTGGGCGATGGTACTTAAAACAAGAAATACTAGTCAAGATAAGTACTTATTAGTGTGATTAGACTTATTAGGCTGTCGGTCTCATAGAAGCTCAATCGAAACAGTTTAAATTACTTATTTTTTCATAACCTCTTTCCTCAATCTAAAAGAACCAAGTTGGGTAAGTATATAAATAAGAGAACCACCTTAGAAGTAGGTAAAATTCAATTGTAAGGTTGTATTATATCAACATAATTCGGATCGTGACAGTTACTATGTTAAGACTCCGGTAAACTCCGGTTACGTTACTTTTTAGGGTTCCGTACCTCGAAAGGAAAAAACGGAACCCTTATAGGATCACTTTGTTGTCCGACTGTCTGTCTGTCTGTCCGTCTGTCAAGACCATATTTCTCAGGAACGCGTGGAGGTATCAAGCTGAAGCTGATTTATACCAAATACTCAGGTCTATTGTCCCTTGAAGCTGTGAAAAAATCAAACTTAAAAGCCAACGCAATCAAAAGATACAGTCGTTTATGCTGCAAATTTTAGAGTTTTTCGGCACTCCCAAAACCTACGGGGTACTTCCCGTGAACTCTGGCACCCCGTGAACCCTGAAATTTGGCACGAAGCAACGTCATATAGTATAGACAATGGAAAAATTACAAAAAGTAGACTTTTTAATAAAATCATACAAAAAAATATTTTATCTACACTCATACTGTAAGTACTCTAAAATGCGTTCAAAAACCGTAGACAATGACAAGCATTACAACAAACGATTTAACTATGATAAGTTTCTTATCTGCGGCAGTAACGTAATTTTAACTATGCATGCTCAAATATTGTTAAGCAATGAGTTTCAAATTTGGAACATCGAATTTGATAACATAATGTTACCGCCATGGCTAACTCGATTGGTCCCGCGCGAGCGCCGGCACAATCGAGTTGGCCATGACGGTACAATGGCGGTCATTCTATGGTTTCCGAACAATTAATTTAATATATATAATATGAGTGTAGATAAAGCAGTGTATGCAACTGTACGTAATTAGGCATTAAAACACTCGTGTGATCTTATTATGAAATTCGCCTGCGGCTCATTTCATAAAACCACACTCATGTTTTAAGGACCCTTATTACGTAACAGTTACATAAACTACTATTTTTAAATTTTAAACTTACTACCTTTTTCCTCGTAAACGCGTAGAGGTATTAAATTGAAATTAGTAATAAACATACTACAAGTTTTGCTTGTTATAGGTTTGTACGGAACCCTCGGTGCGCGAGTCCGACTCGCACTTGCCCGCTTTTTCAATTTCGCTCAACTTTTTGATATGGTTCAACCATTAAAGAGCACTAAATCAACAAGTTTTGGAAGAAATCAGTGAATAGTATGAGAAATTATATAAATAATTAGATTACGTAATGCTATATGTATTCTCTGGGGAAAGTAGTGACAAACGACGTATAATGTAATTCATAGTTTGTCGCCTACTGCTTTTGCATCCGCAGTAATACGTAATGCTTTTTGTTCTCATGTTAAAATACAGGCACTGTTCTCTATAAATGAGACAACTCTGGCAGTTTTAACTAAAAATTTTTTACTAGTCTGCCATTCTGACCTCCAGCCATTAAAAGCTGCCAGATGCCTTATTCTAGCAATAAGGGTAGTATTTATAGCAATATATCTAGACGGGTTTGGTTGCTCAAGCTCATTACTGTGTCATATCTGACGTGGTCTCACACAAGGACAATTATAAGTAAATGTTGCAACCAGTGCAAGAGAGACATCACCCCCTAATTTAAAGCCCTCTTTTAGACCGTTTTTAGGGTTCCGTAGTCAACTAGGAACCTTTATAGTTTCACCATGTCCGTCTGTCCGTCTGTCCGCGGTCTAGCTCAATGACCATTCGCACTAGAAAGCTGAAATGTGGTATCAGTATGTGCATTAATCACGCCGACAAAGTGGTAGAATAAAAACTGGAAAAATATGTGTATTACGGTACCCCCATACACATGAAGGGGGAGGGGTGAATATTTTTTTCGCTCCAACCCTATCGTGCTGAGTATCATTGAATAGGACATTCAAAACTAATACAGGTCTCTTAAAAAATTAGGATAAAACTATTAAAAGTTTCGTAAATAATAGCTCTGAAAGTTCAAAAAAGGGCGTCCCCCCATACCGCGACCAAAGAAATTAGAACCGCGGGTCCAAAAAAATTGAAAAAATTCGTGGAAGTGTGGTCTGATAAGTACTTTCAATGAAAACTATATTGAATAAAATCGGTTCACCCGTTTTCGAGTTATCACTCAAAACCGCATAGTGAAAGGACGTGAGTGCTTGTAAGGACCTTTTGAATTAACGGATGTATTGTAACAGGCCAGCAACTACGGAACTCTACACTGAGCATGGCCTGACAAGCTCTTGCCGGTTTTTCTAGTTACGTACTCGTATCTTACTCGTTAATAATGTTCGATGTAGTTTGGCAATAATGTAATAGGACTATGGATATGTGTAGATCCGTAACCAGCTTACTTGAGAAATAAGATCTCATATAATCTTAGCAAAGCAAGGTCTGCCTTCATTGTGTAGGGGTCGAAGTCTTGGTGTGTGACCACCAGCAGCACGGTCATGTAATCCGTGCCGCGGTCGTTGTACGTCTCTCCGGTTACTACACCCAGCTCCGTCGGCGAGACACTGACAGACAAACACAACGATGTCAATTTTGTACCTAGCGCTAAATATATACTTAAGTAGTCATTTACTTCCATAAGTATCATTAGTTACTTTCATATGAATGCGGTTTTGTTCCGACCGTTCGTTCGTACTCAAGGATACCGATCGAAGAGTACTTAGCTAAGAAATTGTTCAGGATACTGTAAGTAGTTGTAATTTGGCATTGGCTTGGCATGGAACAATTAAAATATTGTTTAATATTATTGTATGTTAAGGTGGAGGTTTTCATAACTATGTGAGGCTCTCCATGTTTGCATCTTAAAGTAGTGCGCATTTATCCTTAAGCCGCCGGATAAACTGTTCCTATGTTTGAGTGTGTGTATTTTTTATTACTTATTTACGTACGGTGTACGGTGTATTCTTAACCTATACGGGTGTAAGTACCTAAGTGTTTATTGTACGTCTGAAAATATGGATACATTTATTGTGACAATAGCATGTATATATCCAAGACACTCGTTGGTAATAGAGTCGTGGCTACATGTTTTTTGTCACATTAAATGTATCCATATTTTTAGACGTGACTCTACACACTTACCCACACTTACACCCGCATAGGTCAAGAACTCAAGAATATTACACCGTATGAAGTGTAACCATTATCCGTGAGGAATATGGTTGGGATTGACGTTTCTTTCTTTGCAGGCGACTATCAGAGCATATAATAGCCGCTTTCAAAAGATTAGAATTAACAGCTTCTTTCATAAATTTCATAGGGTAATTATAATAATATTCTTGATATAAGCACACTTATAACAATTTACTGGACCTACGAAGCTTATTATGACAATATGATAATTAACACAAACAGAATATATATATTTTGTGGAGGTGAGCCAAGGTGACGCGGGTTGTCCGGTAACCCTATAACCAATCAGGATCAGTTGTGAGGGGTTCCTAAAGATAGGTCCTTTACTTGTACCATCGCCCACCCTGTTAACTGCCCATCGGTGGACCTTAGGGGTCGTTCAGAAATCATGTGATCGCTTCAGGGTAAGAAAAATCACGAATGATCACGATGGGGGAGGGTTGGGGGGGGGGGGAGTATTTCACGTGTAATTTTATTTCAAAGCGGGAAAGCCAAAAACAACAATTTTAGTCAAAAATTTTGTCAGATCAAATAATCCGTTCTATCTTTTTTATATTACGTGATAATAGTTATAACTCTTAGAATTCTCTGTACTCTCTTCTCTATTTTGTTTGATCCCTCTGCTCCAGACTACCTTAAGTCCAAATTTAGTTTTGTTAACCCCCGTCCGGGGTGTGAACTTCGCTCCTCCCGGTCTCTTAAGCTAATAGTACATCCTCCCCATAGCGGTTATCCCTCTTCTTCTTTTACGGCCCAGGCTATTCGTCTCTGGAATGCACTTCCCCCGACAATAAGACAAGCCCCAAGCAAGTTCGTCTCCAAACGCTTGCTTCACAAGCACCTGCTGGATCATAACCAGCGTGAATAAGTTTTTCCCCTTTGCGCATATGCATTATAATATATATATATATATATATATATATATATATATATATATATATATATATATATATATGTAGATTTGATAGTATGTGTACATACTGGTATTTGTGTAGTTTATATAGTTAGTAGTATGTAACGAAGTATATTTAAATACAAATTAGTTTTAGGATAAATCAGCAAGTTTTCTCATACAGCACCCACTTTAGCAAATCTCTGTTTGGCCCTATGGTTGACTGGTAGAGAATGCCTCCAGGCATTAAGTCCGCCATTTGTACTTATTTTTATTGTGCAATAAAGTTTAAATAAATAATAAATAATAGTCCAGCAGCTATGTTATGTACATTTTACCTGGACGGTAATCCAAACTCAACTGAACTTTAACGGGTTGTTTGGAGGAATTCTAGGAAGACTCTCCTAAGTTTTTGACCTCGGGAACTTGTGGAACATGGAGGAGGAACAAAACCTCTTTTTTCAGTTTTCCGCTTATATCTCATAAACTAAGTTTTTTTTGTATACAGCTTGTTTGTATGGCAAAGTTAAAGAGCAATAAATTTCCTGAAAGTTAGCTGTCATACCAGATTTTCAGGCCAAATATTAAAGAAGATACAGCCAATTTTTGTTGAGATTCCAATATGGCGGCGGACCCATAATTTTTTTAGCAATTCTGAAAAGTTATGACTGTTGTTTGCCTCTCTTCATATGTAATAATTGTAGGGATACAAAACTCTCGAATAGTGAAAATTCATGGTTTTTCAAGTCTCATGACACTTGACAGCATAACGAAAAATAATATATCCACAAAGTTCCGATGTTATAGGTTTGCGGTTGCGTAAAAATCACCAAATATCACCAAGGGGGAGAGGGCCTCAAAAATCGGCCAAATATGATCACATGATTTCTGGACAACCCCTTATGCCTTTTGTAATAAGGTCCACCGATGTACAGGTCCACCGATGCCACGCTGAGCGTGCGTGGCATCGGTGGACCTGTACATCGGTGGACGGATGCTCCTCAACCTGCACGCGAGCTCCCCGAAACATCTAGCATCAGGATCAGTTGTCAAAGGTACATTACTTACTTGTAGATCGGATGAGCCACGGTTACGACAGTGTGCGCGCCCAGGATGGCGCCGGTGAGGTAGTGCGCGTGCAAACGGCGCACGCTCACCACGTACGGGTGCTCCTCGACCTGCACGCGCGCTCCCTGGAACACCTAACGACGGGATCAAACAAGGGTTGTTATAGTGGCGAGACCTGAAGTACTGTTTGATTGTTAACGGAATATATTCTTGAGGTCCCCAAATCAACGTCGATTTTGTACACAAACAACAACTTAATTAGACAATATTATTATACCCGCCTATCCAAAATAATGTTTAAGGTAGTCCTATTGCATAATAGCGGATACGGGAATATAAGTAGTCGTAGGTCTATTTTGATAATATGGTTTTCACTCAGTACAAAAGCGACAAAACGACTCTCTAGTTAAGGCTGGTATTTACATGTAGTGGGGTTAAAAGCTTAAAATTTAAATATTATTAACACAAATATTATGTCTTAAAATCGGTTTGTTCAACGTTGAAACTATTTATATCGAAAACAGTGAATTTTTTAAGACCCTTTCTTTATTTGATAAGCCATAAAAACATCAGAAAACTTAAAGGATCCAAATCGGAGGTCATTGGCGTCAGGGAATCCTTTAGAGTGCCATGCTTCTTATATCCTATCCAAAATGAACACACCTAGCGTGTTGCTAGCATTGAAGTGTTTAATACTCACTGACCTTGCGGTTTAGCACAGGAATGTCGCCGGGATCCGGGTACGCTTTTCGGCTAAACACCGCCGACTGAACATCGTCGAACTTTATATCCGACCCCTGCTCCAGTGAAGTCTGCGCCGCGCTCGACACGACGCAAACTACTTCAACAACATTTTCAACCTTAAGGTATATTGGGGTAAGAGTGGACTACTTTGACAAGTTTTAATCAAAAATAATTAAGTTAGTGGTAAGTATTATAATTTCTTACACTATCCCTAGCTGTTAAAGGTAATAAATTTATTTTTTAACAGTAGACAATAAGCCTTCAGGGCTTATTTTTATGTTTTATTTATATACACGAATCACTTTCACGAATAAAATTGATTATATGTTACATATGTAAGTAACATAGGTTCATTTTTATATAGAAAATCGAAACTAGAATGTGTTTTTAACAAATATTGAAGTAAGTTTGTACAATAGTGGTACATTCTCTGAATACACCTATGTAGTTCAAAGATATTCAAACCAGTACCTACCAAGATAAAACATTGAATGTGTTATTATATTATATGTTATCTGTTTTTCGGTTTAGGTAGGTTAGGTTGTCAATTAAGTTACCAAATCAATACTGCAAAAAACCAGCCAAGTGCGTGTCGGACCACGCATAGGAGGGTTCCGTACCTTCAATGGAATAAGAACCAAACTAATGCCAAAAGGTCGTATCTGATGCCTATGGAAGAAGTTTTTTGGAGATAACTTGGGCTGAACCGATAATATACAAAACAATTTTCGTTGAAAGTATATGATAAGGCGCATCTCTTAAATTTTTTTCATATTTTTTGAATTTACGGTTCAGAAGTTACGGGGGGGGGGGGGGGGGCTACACAACTTTTCTGACTTTCGAAGCGATTATTTCAGAAAATATTCACTTAATCACAAAATAGTCAAAGAAACCTCAATGTTATTTTGAAGGACCTATCGATTGATGTGTCAATATTTGGTTAAAAAACATTTTTTGAAATTTAGTTACATCTATGGAGCGCCCCCCTAAAAATATTTTTTTTTTCAAATTTAACTACATAACTAAGTAGCTGCATACAAAATACACCTTATGTGTAAATTTTATTCAGATACGTCGTATAGTTTCCGAGTAAAATGCCTGTGACATACGGCCGGACAGACAGACAGACAGACATGACGAATCCATAAGGATTCCGTTTTTTGCCATTTGGCTACGGAACCCTAAAAAGCATGCAGTCTTAATAAAAGTATTTAAGATTAGTTAATAGAAGTCAATAGACTAATTAATGGCATTCGTCCAACCATTCGGAATGTGCTGTCTAGATCTGTGCCATTCTCGAGAACGTTCTCCGTTTACTATGGAAAATATTATCTAGAGAGAACGTTCCCATACTTACAGCAAAACGGAGAACGTTCTCGAGAACGGCACAACCCTAGCGCTATTATCTCGCAATCAGTCGTTAAAAAGCCCTCTTTGAATCTAGGTAAAAATTTACGCATTAACTGTATTGTATTATTTTTGCGACTTTAAGGTGGGTTGCACCACGCATAACTAACGAACTGATCAACGTTAAATATGGCGACGGAGCTGTCATCCCATAGAAAACTGTCAAACTTTTCATACAAGATTTTTTTAACGATGACGTTGACGTTAACAAACGGTCTGATGCAACCGGCCCTTACTACCCGCCTGGCCTACATTGTCTTTACTCAAATACTTTACTCGCCTGTGCACTAGAAAGTGGCAAATTACCCACAATAAAAAATGATGGATTAATTTCGAGGACATATAAATTTTTCAGTCTTCTCCCGATTCTGTCTTGTCCCAGCATACCTTACTTAACTTTAAATGGAAACTAAAGTAACCAATGCTTCAGACAAGCTCGTCTAACTTTTCTCGAATAAGCAATACGTTCCAGCGTTCGGATATCAACGGCACATTTAACACGTACCGTACGTTTCTTTGTTATGTATCTTGATCTTGCACTTTCTTAGTAAACATAATATATATAGAATGGGTTTGTTTCTACGAGTATTGGCAGATAATTAATAAAATTATGTCTATTTATTTTACATATTATTAAATGCGTCTTATCTTTCAATATTGTCAATAAGTAAAGACTGTGTACGATAAAATCTGGTATATCTTTTTTTCGGTACCACATATTCAAGCATTTCTTTTATTTTAATAATCTGGAATTGTAGTAATATATACTAAACATAGAATCATATTACAATTGTATGGGCTTGTGTGAGTTTTTGCCAAATATATTCCATCATATCTTGTCCGGCATATTTGTCCAGCATTTTTTGATAATCTTCACTCTTCCTGCTACAATGCCACAATTGTATTTATATTTTCACAAGCTGTTTTATGCTCACTAGAATGTTATCTTACAAAAAAAATACGATTTGAAACTCTTTTCTACTTGAGGCAGTCAGGAAGAATTTCACTCCAAGCACTAAAAGTAGTTTTTATGTGGGAGGCATATTTTTGTAAAAAAGTCAAACTCACCAAAGCTAGAACACCTCAGAACTATTTACATCTAAGTACAATTAGGAAAATGTAAGCTATTATGAAAAGAGAATGTAATAAGGTATAATTTGGTTTATCTCGTTAAAAATAAAAATCTATTTTTCACAGGAAAATTTGGTAAACACTGTCAGAACACCGTGGACAAAAAACTATAGGCACTGTGGAATATATAGTGATCAAAGTCACAAATAACGTAACGTTATATTATGTTTGTAATTTTATTATGTAGCTTGATGACCACAAATTATTTAAAAGAAGTCTTGCTTAAATATGTGGTACCAAAAAAAAGATATACCAGGTCATACATGTCCAGATTTTATCGTACACAGTCTTTAGTCGCCTTACTTATTTACACACCTGTGCACAAGTAAAAGATACTCAAAATTATTCGTATATAATACAACAGCAAATATTATACTATTTTGTATGGTTAAATGTACTCTTTCAGTGCATGTCATAGCGTATAAAATTAGCGCCATAATATACAAGCACCCACGTCCCACGTCCTGTCAGGGTTTTTGATGGTTGGCCACGATCTCCCGCTGCTACGGACTTGTGAAAAGACTGCTACTCCTACATATGTACAAGTTCTAGATCCTATATTAAGAAATTCTACACTGATTCATATAGAATGAATTAAAGGTTAATGATAAAATGCCATGATAAATTGCGCATAGGCAGTGAAGTGGAGACTAGAAAGATAGATGTGGATACAAATTCCTAATAATTAAGGATCTTCGACTAAAGTGGTTTCGTCTGCAGCGCTGTAGTTAGTTTATTTACCTGTGACATATACAATCAATAAGATTACGCTCACCATTTTCTGTGGACGAACTACAAACGCCATTACTAGTACACTAACATCTAGTTGGTTGCACTTTACGACTGCTGTTGGCTAATAATTTAACCGACGTAAAAAGGAAGAGGTCATAATGTTCGGGTAAAGCCATTTGTTATGTAGTTAAGAGATAAATCTGACTTTAGTGGTTTGATTAGATTATTATTATTTTGTCTTGAAGAAAAATGTGTTCTAGGATCCTTCTAGTAGGGTTTTGGAAGCCCTCAAGTTTTAAAGAAACGTGCTTGGTGATTTGAGTATTTTCTTCAGTAACTCATGCATAACAAGCATTTGCTTAAGTGCTTGCAACATACAACTCTTTTTTTTAAATAATAATACAAATCACCCTCAAAGACTTTAAACGTACCTATATGGTGCATTGGGGTAATTCCGATAGGAAAAAAGTGGCTGATAAATCCGAAAGTTAACTCTCATTACAATGGGATTCAGGCGGGTTTCAGGGCAGGTAAATCGTGCACTTCGCAGGTTGTAAACCTGACACAACACATTGAGGATGGTTTCGAAAGGGGCATGGTGACAGGTGCAGTCTTCGTTGACCTCACAGCCGCATATGATACCATAAACCATAGGAGACTAGTCACTAAACTGTATCAGACTACAAAAGACTATTGACTCACGCAAGTTGTATCTGAATTGCTCTCCAACAGAAGGTTCTATGTGTCGTTCCAAGGGAAGAAAAGTAGATGGAGGTCCCTTAAAAATGGTCTCCCCCAGGGTAGCGTATTGGCACCAGCACTATTTAATATCTGTACGAACGACCAACCGATCATAGACAACCTACAACACTTCCTTTTTGCTGATGACCTTGCACTCACATCGCAAGGAAAGTCATTTGAGGTAGTAGAGAACCGACTTGTGGAAGGTTTGGCGACCCTATACTGTACTACACAGAAACCCAGCTTAAACCGAATCCAGCTAAAACACAGGTTTGTGCCTTCCACCTAAGAAACAGCCAGGCTACTAGGCAGCTGAACATTGTTTGGGAAGGTAATCGACTGGAACATACTTTCGCCCCCAAATACTTAGGAGTAACGCTGGACCGATCCCTGACCTACAAAACTCACTGCCTCAACACCAAACAGAAAGTGGCGGCAAGGAACAACTTGCTGCGACGCATCACTGGTACCACGTGGGGGGCTAGCCCACATACTCTATGCACAACGGCACTCGCGCTTAGCTTCACCGCTGCGGAATATGCTTGCCCAGTTTGGAAGAATTCTGCACACGCTGCCCAGGTTGACATAGCTCTCAACGAATCCTGCCGCCTAATAACCGGATGCCTAAAACCCACCAAACGCGACTACCTGTATCAACTGAGTGGAATTGCACCGCCGGATATACGCAGAAACGTAGCCGCGGCTGCCGAACGAGGAAAACAACTGCACGACCCACGACACCCCCTGCACGATCATAAACCAGCTACCGCAAGGCTAAAGTCCCGGAAGAGTTTCGTTACAAACATAGCTCTCCAACACCAAACCCCCCAGACGGCTCGCCTCAAAGCATGGAACTTAAATTGTGTTGACACATCGTTACGAATAAAAGCTACGGAACACTTGCCCCCAGGGGGAAAGGAAAAGTAGGCAATATGGAAATCTCTCAACAGACTAAGGACGGGAGTTGGTCGGTCAAAAGATAACCTCCTAAAATGGGGAATTGGACCACAAGATGATGCTCTCTGCGAGTGTGGTGTCCTCCAAACAACGATACACATGAGACAGTAGTGCCCTATGTGCCCAACAACGTGCACTGAGGAAGATCTCCTAAGAGCTACACCCCGAGGAATAGAAGTGGCAAAATATTGGCAATCAAAAGTTTAACCTTAAGAAATTTGATCCCTTTACACGAATAAGAAAATTACAATGGGATACGAGCGATATTTGATTGATTTTAGGAATTACACGCTTAGCAAAATTACCCCAACGCAGGGTGCAGGTATAGTATGGCAAACCAAAGTCTGTAGTAACAGTAGAAATAACAAGCTATATCTACTCATGCCCTATTTAGTATAGAGGGTAAGAAAAATACAGTAAGTAAGATGTGATTCTCTTTTTCTATGTAGGCACGAAGTGAGAAAGTTCCAGACCAAACCAAACCTGGGAATTATCCCAGCAGCAGCATTAGCTTTACATAGTTCTTTTTATGACGGTTTTCTTCCTTTAAAAAGTGTATTTTTATAGGTAGAAGCTTAACATAATATATTAAACTAGAAGTGTTAAATTGTACAATTTATTAAGCCTGTATTGTTTAAATTATATTGAACTTGTACGACTACAACATAACCCAAGTAACAAAAGCTTCTATAACTAAGGCCTTTTATCACCAATCAGTGACATAGTAGGCCTATAATGGTAACCATTGTGACTGCTTGTACTATAAAGGTTTTTAATAGAGCGTTTTGGTTCTATAAATTAAAGAGCAATTTAGTTCTATAAGTTAGCTCTTAGAACGCTTAAAGGACCATAAAAAGAATCTTTAAAGTGTTGCACTGTAATAGATTTGCAAAAAGCGATTATAGTACTATTTAATACTATAGACACTTTACTGACACTTTTATGTAACTATTATGCACTAATAATGCGTCGAATTAACTTTTATAGTACTAGTATTGTAGCAGTATCGCAAACACTATTACAGGATCAATCTGCACTATAAAAGGACTTTGCACGACCATTACATAACGTTTTAGCTTTTTAAATGCTCCCTCAACATCGCTATAGGGCTACCCAAATCCATTAAAATATGGCTGCCATTTTCTGAAAGTGATAGCACATTAGCAGCATGACTGGAGCCCATGTGTACTATAGCAGCCACAGTCGGGACAAGTCCTAATTTTATTAATTAAAATTTAATTAAAACAGTAAAATTATGAAGGCGCATTGTCAAATTTGAAATCAGCATAATGATTTTGTCAATACAATTATTTTCGCAAGTGCAAGTACCGGCAGAATTACGGTTCACGAATGTTTTTTTAGTATGTACCTTTATATGTCACTTTAAGGAACTAAAGGGACATGGCGAATGACTTACAAATATATTTGTTTAATTTCTTGTGAAATATCCTCACGACGACGACAGCACACAACACGAGGCTTTTGGTGATAAAAAAGATCACTGGAATCGTTTACGGCGCAAATTAGCACTATAAACATGTTTTGGTTACTTTAATAGTTCCTAATTGTGACATAAACATTGCAGACATTTCAATTATAGAGCTGATTTATCACAGTGAGAGCCTTTATGTAATGTTTATAGAATAAATCAGTGATAAAACTAGGGCCTATTTGGGGTTAGGTAAAGGTTTACGACACCATTATAGTGCTAATCATGAACACTAATTAGCACGTTCTAAAATGTTCTCAGGACTTTTATAGTGCCAAATTTTGCTACTTGGGAAGTGCCTGCCGCCATAAAGACCCTTATCATTTGGATTATCGATGTTTCGGTTTATCTGACGATAAAAAAAATATTTATTTATAATGCGCCTGCGATTTTATGATTTTAATAAAATAGTCTTAACTTGCAGCTGCATTAAAATACCTTTAAAATATTCACTAAGCTTTAGTCTGTTGCATTATGAATTTAAGTACCGCAAGCAAGAACTTTTTAGCGAGAGCTTTTGAATATCTTGACTTACCGTCGTGGTTTTATTAACAGGCTAAGTGAAATTAAACAAGCTCGTTAAATAAACGAGTTATAAAAATATTTATTTCATTAATTAGATTCAGGCATTCCGCAAAACTAAAAGGACTTATTCAGAGCAATCAACACAGCTCGATCCCGGCCAATGCAATCAAACTACCCTGCTTAGTTGAGGTGTGTCTACACCTACAGCTTAATCATCCACTCGGATAGCTTGCTTATAATCAGCCAAACGCTGCACGTTACTTGCGCTCTACCTAGCAATTGTTAGCTTATTTACAACATACTCGTAATTTCGCACGGCCGTTTACAATTAATTCTGTATCGTGGCAGCATTATATGCTTGCTTATTGAATTGACTGGATGACAGTCAAATAAATTTCTCAAACTTTGATGGTCTACTGGGAACCGAGGCGGGTTGTACCTAAGAGTAGTATACACCGTGGGCCCATATAACTAGAAAGATTTTAACAGTGTATTCCTGATCATATTTAGATACTAAAATGTCCTATAAACTTTTCTGGAATACGCCTAGTTTCAGAGTTAATACCAATTTTGAAAAAATACACTTTTTATTATAACTCATCACAAAACGCCTTTCTAATGGCGTTGTTGCCACTATTGGACATAGTTTACACGTCCTTATTGACAGATATCAAAGTGACAAGGAAAACTTTGCAGAAACAAAATTTTTACAAAAATAATGTAGGTACCAATTTGTTTCAGGCAATAATTTTATTAATAACATTTGCTTTTCATGTGCAATAAACATTCAAAACTTGGGAAAAAAAAGAAAAACAATTTTTTTTTGGCGAAATTGACCTAAAGTCAAGTAATATTTTTTCCTTCTTTTGGTCTTCGAAATTCGTGGTTAAGATCTGTTGGGTTATTCCAGCCCACGGTGTATATTTTTTTCTACTAAATCTGTCAATTAGATGACTGACAGGTATATTTAAAAACGGATGGTTTATATAATATGCTTTATTGCTTTATAAAAGTTTTCTTTGGTATTCCATAAGATGATCACTAAATGATGTTCATAGAATATTATAATACATACCGTTGTTTTTTTTTAATTTGTATTTGGCATACGACTTACTTCCGCATTCATTTCGCTATTTTCGATGTCGTAGAAAAACTGTTGTATACAATCGTGACATAATTAAGCTTTTTAATCTCGTACCTTACTTACACCACTAACCCGGCCTAAACAAGGTTCTCGACTAAAAAGCTAATAATTAACTCACGATTGTATAAAATACTATAAGTTAATACCTAAAACATTATGGCATGTTACCTTAATACATGTCTTTAAATCTATGCAATTTGTTACACTTTAAGTTATAACGTGCCATAACCAAAAAAGAAAACGGTTCAGTTTAATTAAAAAGCTGTAATAGTGTGATCTGAAGTAACCTATTCGTTTACTTCAATTGCAATTAATTCAAAGAAGAACTGATCGGGATGCCATCATGGAGTCAGTTCTTGGCCAGCGTGGTGGCGCGCGCGTCGCTGTCGGTGGGCGTGCCGAGGTGCACGCGCGCGCAGGGCGGCCAGGCGCCGGGCTGCGCGCGCTCCATGCGGCCCAGGCACGACGCGGCGCTCGTCGCGCCCGTGAACGCGCGCGTGCTCGTCGTGGTCATCGAACGCACTGATATCACCTGATGACAGGCCAAAAGAATTCCCTTTAAGAGCATATTCAGTGATTTTTATTTATTTCCATATACACGGTGCCCGTGAGCATTGCGAGAGATTTTAACCACGCATTTCTGAGGTCAAAAGAATGAAAAAACATTATATGACTTTTGTTGTAAAACGCCAAAAAAAAATTTTTTTTTTACTTTTTTTTTCACTTTTTTTGAATGCTGTTCTACATAAAAAGTAAATGTCATTAGAGAAAAGTAACGGAAAAAGTAAATTGCTACATTTTTTCTCGTAAAAACTAGTCCATGCAAAGTGTTTCTTAGGTCTTTGATATCAGTCAATAAGAGATGTCTAGACTATGCCCCATACCGGTGAGATCGCCATCAAAAAATCATTTTACACTGAGAAACAATTCAAAATGCAATTTTTTGTAAGTAGTATTTACTCTGAAACTATGGCGAATTTCGAAAAAGTTTAAAGGACATTTTGTTCTCTAAATATGATAATGAATACACTGTTAAAGTCTCTCGCAATGCTCACGGGCACCGTGTACATATATACCACACCAGAGAGTATATGTGAAATAGAATGCCACAGTCTAAGAACTTTTTAAAGTTCCAAGTCTAAAGCGCCATCTGAATAAGAGCAAAACAAAGTTACCGTATAATGTTCTGCTATATACCCGGTGCCCGTGAGCATTGCGAGAGATTTTAACCACGCATTTCTGAGGTCAAAAGAATGAAAAAACATATGACTTTTGTTGTGAAACGCCAAAAAAAAATTTTTTTTTTACTTTTTTTTCACTTTTTTTGAATGCTGTTCTACATAAAAAGTAAATGTCATTAGAAAAAAGTAACGGAAAAAGTAAATTGCTACATTTTTTCTCGTAAAAACTAGTCCATGCAAAGTGTTTCTTAGGTCTTTGATATCAGTCAATAAGAGATGTCTAGACTATGCCCCATACCGGTGAGATCGCCATCAAAAAATCATTTTACACTGAGAAACAATTCAAAATGCAATTTTTTGTAAGTAGTATTTACTCTGAAACTATGGCGAATTTCGAAAAAGTTTAAAGGACATTTTGTTCTCTAAATATGATAATGAATACACTGTTAAAGTCTCTCGCAATGCTCACGGGCACCGTGTATATTCTTGAACACATTTGTTTTTGCCCCCATCACGATAACGATGTATGATAATTAGATTATATCATCGCGAAAAGCCTATGTTGGGTGAAATTGTGCCAAACGAAATATAATGTAATTCATAGTTTGTCACCTACTGTTTTTGTTTCCGTAATAACACGCAATGTTTTTGTCCTAATGTTAAAATAAAGGCCCGGTCCTTTATAACTGAGACAATTTCGGCAGATTTTACCTATTTTGGTATTACTATTTTCCAATTCAATTTTTTGCTATTTTGTCATACACTCTGACATCCACTCATCAAAAGCTGCCAGATGCCCAGATCTAGCAGTCAGTATAGTATGGCAATCTAACCAGATGGGTTTTGTTGCTCTCATTATTGTGTCATATCTGACGTAGCCAGCTCTTAGTCCATAAACTTACTTATGGAGACCTGTATTAATAACCACCACGAACCTTGGACAGCCCATGTAACAATGGGACGCTCTCCACCGAATAGTCCGAATAATCATCGCCATCAATACTGTGCGGTTGGTACCCTTGCGCCATCTTGAGAAAGCACAGCATCGCTATTGCAAGGACGGTAGCGTAAACGAAGAATTCCGTAGCCTAGAAACATTCAAAACATATGGACTGCACGCAGAAGCTTGTTTGTTGCACAGAATAACTAATAGTACTACCCTTACCAATCGCAAATGACGCGAAAGCGGCACATTCGTTAGACCTAGCGAATCCAATGAATAAATATTAACTCTACCTCAGACAAAAAAGACCTGGGGCCCGTTTCTCAAAAGCTTGTAACTTGTAATACAAGCGGATGTCACTTTCCGTCGTCTTTTGCTAGAAAGGGACAAGTTACAAGCTTTCGAGAAATGGGCCCCTGGACGCACCGCAAAAATATAAAGTTTCGGTTTTTATTTTAATACTGATAAGCTACCTATACCATTTGGCTTCTGCTTCCTTTGTGTGTGTGTATTTTTAAATGAAGATTTTAGGCTTAAGGTATGTTTAAGGTTACGTTAAGTATATTTGAAACTTACCCGCGATTCAAATATTTTGGTTTGGGCCACCATAATAACTATAAAGTTACCCACGGCCACAGACATGTACCAAGCCGCTATAGTTATCGTTTTCATGCTTTTCGGTGCCTGCAATTATAATTAATGATTAAATTAACAAGGATAGGTACATTATTATTATACCACCCACATTAAAAACAATAAAGTGCCAGTACATTGAACCTACCTATAAAATGCAGCTAAGTTTACATAAATTATAAAAATAAAAATTATAGGTAGACATTCAAACACAAATCGACCTAATTCCCACAGTAAGCTCAATAAGGTTGTAATATAAGATACAATTACTACAATATTAGATTAAGTTTCACCAACTATACGATTCTATATTGGTGTAATACTTATCGTATATTATATTCCGGTAAAGATAAAATTAAAACCTTATATCCGAATGTCATACGAGCATGAACTTATAATGAGGGTTTCCGCGATCGAGTTTTTCACTAGATGGCAGCACCGTGGCGACAGGTCTAGCTGTCACAATCCACCAATCATGTTTAACCATATCATTTTTGAATGGTGGATTTTGACAGCTACTGCCAAAAAGACCTGTCGTCACCGTGCTGCCATCTAGTGAAAATCTCAATCGCGGAAACCCTCATTGGTTCGTAACGTATTTTCGATATCAAAATAGTAGGTACTTTATGACAATAACGACATTTTTTATGAATTTTAATTAAACTAAAACATCAATTAAGTTCAAATTAATCCTCTGCGGGATAATTTTATCATAATATTATACATTGAACGGTGACTATTTCTGTATTCATATATTTTTAGGGTTTCTTAGTCATCAATAAACCTTTATAGGATTAGGTTTAGGCGACTTAGCCTGCTGATAGTCTCTCATATATATATGAGACGAATATTCGTGGTTACCCTAAATATTTTCTAAACATCTTTTCATTAGGGAAAGCGGGCATGTTTCATTAGCAAATCAATTGTTACAATTACCTACAAGTGTATTGTTGACGTTGGCATTTAGCCCAGTAATTATACGGAAGGCTAGTATGGCGAATTGGATCATATAATAGCTATATTTAGTGTAACGGATAAGTATATTATATTATGATACTAGTAGTGGGTCAAGAGTAGGTCGTAGGCAACCCTACCTCATCGAGTAGCAGAATTCGGCTTATGTAGGACAATGCAGGATAAGATGTTATGAATTTTAGTACCTGGTAGCCCAAGTCAATGTTGGAGCATTTTGTACAGTCAGCAAAATATGACCATTTTTTTTACAAAAACTACTTAATTGACTAGCATGTGGGCACGTAGCCCATTCGATAGTGCTCATCAAATATTGCCAAAAAAATTGTGGTAGCAAAGCAACACGCAAACCAGACATTTTAGGTTTTTTTTATCTATTTTATAAGAGACAGATATATATTTATAGTTCATAGCTGGCTGTTCACACTGCGATGAACTATAAATATACATCTCTCTCTTTTATTTACACGGGCGCGATTATCTTTTGTTCGTTTCTTGGGCTAGAAAATAGCCGATAGCTCATAGTTACTCGCCCGCGGTGGGACCAGTGCCTTAATTACGCATCGACTTGCGTTATTTCGAAGGGCACAAGTTTTATCTTCTATTAGGTTAATTGTTTCAATAATTTTTAATAAGGTAGAATCATTAAGTTGCCAGTTTCGGGCAATGAAACCTCTTATTTTTTGTCACTTGTTAATTTCTCATTTGCACGTCATACTTGCATTAGTCAATTTTCAGCCTAAAACATAAAACTTGGCTGAATAACAAAAGCTCCAGATTAAAGGTCGGCTAATACTTTTTTTTTGTTTTTACAATGTTGATTATTACTTGCTCGAATGGCACAAAGTTCAATTTGCTACTTGATGAGGCACCTACCTTATCTTTATAATGATGGTTTTGCTAACTGTACAAAATGCTCAAGTTTAGCTCAAACCTTAGGTACATAAGCCGAATGCTTCTCAATGAGGTTAGGGTTGCCTACGGCCTACTCTTATTTACACAATGAAATCCTACAAAATATATTATTCGGTAACCGCAACAACATACACACATATTACAAACGTTATTTTTGTAGGATTTGTAATTAACATAAGATTAATAAGTCTTTTAAAATGTGTAAGAACAAAGTTACTACTTAGCACTATTTGTTTCTAACGAATTAAGATATAGACTTAGGTATCCCCCGCGCCCTACATTTTGTTCATTGAGTGGTTTGACGTGGATATGGTTTCTTGGTTTTCGGTTTCAACAGAAAGAAGACTTAAATGTCGTCATGTTTACAAACAAAAATAATAGTTATTATTGTAAACAAAAATATATGTCAAAACGTTTTCCTATTTAACTACTTCCGGGGAGAAGTTTGTAGAATTTTTGCATAAGTATACTATCTAGATATATTCCATAAGAAATATTTAAGAAAATCAGACTATTATAGTTTAATGTATGACGCAACCGTATTTTTATTGGGTTAATACTTTTATCATCTCTATAGTTGTGCCCAAGATTATCACTATTATCAGTTTGCAAAATTTTGATACGTTGTCACTGGAAATTACTCAGCCGACAAGGCCAATATAATATGATGATGACAAGACTTAAAACATAAAACCACAAGATATATACCTGTGTGAATGAGAACTCTAACCCGGAGACAGCGAACAGGATCTCGGCGCAGGAGATGAGCAGATACTGAGGCAGCAGCCAGGCGAGGTGCAACTCGTTGGGCGGGTTGGGCGCGTGCAGCTGCACGGCGTCGAGGCGGCCGCGGCGCGCGCGCGCGCTCAGCACGTACACGCCGCCCGCGTGCAGCGTGCCCGCGCCCGCGCCCATTTGCCCGCCTGCGTGCTCCGCACGCCATGCGTACCTTTCCGTTCAATATTGTACTTAATTTAATCATCCTCCTAGGCTAGAGCAGGGGTTTTCAAAGTGGGAGGCGCGCCTCCCTAGGGGGGCGCGACCACATTCTAAAGGGGTGCGGCACCTCGGGAAATTTGAACAGGGCTAGCTAGACTATTTAGTTCCGTTTCCTTGCATCGAAGCGAGGGGGAAGTGGGAATTTCATTTTAGGCAGCAGGGGGGCGTGACTAAAAAAAGTTTGGGAACCCCCTGGCCTAGTTTGTCCCGGCTTTTACCATGGCTCAATTTAGCCTGTGCTCCGCTTGGCAACCGAATCCCAGGAATTAGCGTAGGAACTAGTTTCAACGAAAGCAACTGCATCTGACCTTCCAACTCAGAGGGGAAACTGATAGGCCTTATTTAGGGTTTCGTCACGATGTTTTCTTTCACCGAAAAGCGATTGGTGAATATCAAATGATATTTCGTAAATACATATCTAAGTTCTGAAAAACACACTGGTACGAGCCTGGATTAGAACCCGAGACATACGGATTGAAAGTCGGTCGTCTCACCACCAGTGCTTATTGAATCTTTATGCAAATATATAATGATAATTTCAATTTAATACTATGACTAACAAGAGAACCCCACAGCATAGGTATTACCTACTTAAAAATCATTATTAACAAAAACTAAGTTGATTAAATTTGTAAACTTTCTACAAAACAACAATTTCATGTGACCAAGTTTTTTTCTTCGTTAACCCAAATGGTCTGAAATGAAGCAATAAGGAAATTCCTTGAAAATGAAAAAAAATGCATTAACTATACCTGCCCGGCACCAAGTGCATATATGCTGACTCGCCAATGTTGTTGATGGGCGAGTCCGACACGTAGTAGGTGTCCGTTAACTGCTTGTCCGTCAGGACAGATATCGTCACGTTCTTATTCGGCTCCGTCTCACCCACATAAACCACTCTAAAAATAAAAACAGTACTTCAAGATTATTATCATAATATTAGACGAATGCCTTTGTGATCAATTTCAAAGTAAGGTAGATATAAATAAAAGTACAATGTAGTCGCCTCGAAAAAAGAAACTTCCAGCTCCGCAACCCCAAGGGGTCAAGGGGGGGGGGGGGGGTGGATCCATCCTGCGTATAACTTACCTATGTATTTTAAATCAAAGAAAATAATTTACCTTATCTACGCTTTTACCAAATCTCGCTCGCCCGTTCGATAATAGCAATCTTCCAAACCCCTGTTCACTGATCGCATGAACTTATACTATTCTTCCTAATTAAATAAGTACGTATATTCAATTCTGCAAAACTTATTCACAAAGTTAATGAGCACTTACTTAAGTTTAGGTTTCCCTGTTAACGATTTGGAGAATGCGTTCGGGTCCATGAAATGAAATGATATATGATCACTTGAATCTTGTCCAATTACGACTGGCGTGAACTGTAAAAGGTTAGCAAATATTAGAAGAGTTAAACACAAGGTAAGCTGCACTAGTTAAAGATGATTTATAACATTATGGGTACTTCGTTTTTTATAAGATTAGAAATATCGTGCGATCGTCGTCGTGCGATTTCTGGGAGAACATTTTAAACTCGCCATTTTGCCTCATTTAAACTTTTACCCGGTATGGCAAAACCAACCCTTATATATGTAATCCTAAAATAACGAGGTATAGGTAACGACGAGGTATATTAGCATTCAGCATACCACGAAAACTTCGTAAATGTATCGAGCTTTTTGTGTAAACCATGCATACACACATATTTTAAAGTTGGCTTATGGCGAGAATTATCATAATCAGAAAAGTAATGAATCATAATTACAAGTCCGGCAACTGTTTTGACGTTGGTGGTGAGGTCATGTCGGTGCATGGCACGGCCCCCGCAGGAGCGCGCGCAGGCCGCATGCAACGTAAGCTCCGCGTGCGGCAGCGGCGCCAGCAGCGCGCTGCCGTGCGGCGGCAGCAGCACGCCCGCCTCGCCGCGCACCGTCAGCTCCACCGGGCACGCCAGCGTGCTCAGCACGACCAGCCCCGACTGGTGCCGGCCCGGCGCCTGCAGCGTCGAACGCTGACAAACAGAGTTCATACTGAACTAAAATAGTTTATCGAATTCGTATTGCGTAGTTACTTTTGATGCTGACTGTACAATCTAAGTAATACAACTATTTAGTTGCAGATTGTTTTTGCTTTGTTCCTGAATGATGGACTTATTTGTACACTTTATTGTGCGAATTTGTGAAAATCTCTAGATTCAATATCTATAAATATTGTATTGATAATCAAAAACTAATTTCGATTAAGGTATTATTAAGTATATATACCTCAATGCCCACTTGCAGAATGCCGGCCGCGTAAAAGGCCATGGAGGCTAGCATGCCGCCGACGAACATCTTGGTGAGCGGCGGCAGGTCGGGCAGCAGCGAGCAGGTGCCGCCGGGGCAGATGGGGATGAGCAGCAGCACCATCGTGGGGTTCAGCACCTGGAGCTGGTCCGGCATCAGCGTCAGCCCAAACAGCTCGCTGCGGAGCCGGGAAGCTTGGAACGTCCAGCGTGAACCCTGTCGTTGGTAGCGGAAATTAGGTACCCATACATACCTACTATACAATAATTGTAATTAAAAGGCGAAAAATACATTTAGTCGAAAATACCTACTATTGTTTTGTAGATAAGTATGATACAATGTGATTCTGATTACAGATATGATATAGGGTACGTATAGGATGCTGTGCTGTCATTTTTCCAAATCAAAAGGCAAGTAACCTTAATTTTTATTTATTGCTGTGGATATTATTAATGGAAAACGAATTTTTAATAAAACTGACGCCACCTTTCACATTTAATATCTATAAAATATTATCGTAGCTAGGAACATATTACCTAGCTACTAAGCTATCTACTTTAGTAGATAGCTTAGTAGCTTTTACATTTTATATTTAGCATTTACTTTTAAGTAAATGTGCGCTTCCGTCCGTCTGTACGGAGTGTACGGTCGAAACACAGGCAGTAGGTACGAGTAGGTAGATTGAAGGTCAAATTTTTACAGGCTCCTGTTCCAGAACTTACCTACTTCGATACGTCACTAGAATGCAAAATGTTTACATATAGGTAGTTATGTTGTTGTAGGAACTGAACTTGCTCACGAATTTGTTATTTCTAACAAAACAAAGATTTTTTTAACAAATATAATTTTTGACTCATTTGCTTAAGTCAAAATGTTTCGTTTTTACGTACTTATCTACCTGCCTGTTAACCGCAAGAAATGTATGATAATTTTACAGCTACCTTCAACACTTCGCTGGACAGAGCAATCACATCTCAATCAGTAGATAAAGACAGATTTAAAAGTTTAAGGTACTACATTGTTTTATGTGGTGTAACTAGATATTTTTACCTGTTGATCGAATAGAGACCAAAAAATCGGCACTGGCAGGAACAAATACAAGATAGAAAAGACTATCTTCATATCCGATACCAGCTTACTTCCGTACTTGGTAACAGAGTAGTCAAGCCAGTGTTCGGGCGGCGCGCCGGACTCCCGAATTCGCATGTTCGCTGCATACTGGAAAATGAACAAAGCTTTTATAATCTATAAATACTTGATAGGTAGACTGTTCCTAAAGCTACAGCTGCAGCCTTCTCATTGTTAATGCTGAATTAGATAGGCAACACAAACTAAAGTTTGCACTAGGTATTCGCCCGTTGTCGTTATCGTTACAAGAAGCTAGCTACTATATATTCTGTTCAGCAGATATCAATAACTATAAACAATGAGGAGACCAGGGACGAACGAAACAATTTTCAGATTTTGGTATTATTTTCTTATTTGCTACCTATACTATAGTATTGTGTATAGTTGTAGAATATTGCAACTTTATATAAATAAGTACATATTTCTCGTACCTTTGGGCATCAAACTTTGTAGAAAATTAGCTTATAGTGAAGGATCGATGGAATTTGTTACAACCACCCCCATCCCTGTGGCTGATTGTAATAGTACATAGGAATAATTAAAAGTAACACTTTTTTTTTGGAAAAAGTTTTTTCATTGAGAAGGTACATGTCTTACAGTGTCTCAATGTCGATAAACAAACATTTGCAATAATTATCTTAATTAACAGTATTCAATCAAATACAGTTATTTGCGAGTGTTACATGAGATCAATCAAGTTTCTATCATATTCTAAATAATATATCCATATATGTGTTATCAACCCACAAACTGTAAAGGAATACTCAATTTACAACACGTTATAGTTGTTGTTGTTGTTGATCATAGGGCACCCCGGAGGGGCATAGGGCCTCCACAAGATCGCCTTTCTATCTAGCAACCGTCCTCTTCTGGCTCGCAGCTTGCTCTCTACGCTCCGCCGCCACGTGTGTACCCCGTCCGCCGGCTCGCTCTCTATCTTGAGGCAGGTACTCAAAAGCGATACTGGCATTGTTCGATGCTCTTCTTCAAAGGGTATGTCTGAACTCCGATCCATCTCCAACAAAACAACAACATACAAAAAACAAACTAAACCATTTATCATAAAGATAGAAAGAATCGTACATAAAAAAGCAGTTGTAAACGAATTTGTTATGTTCATCCAGCGTTACTTTTATACCTGGTCTCCCCTATATATGTTATGAGAGTGTAAACAAGAAAAACTCACCCACGCACAGCAGACGAATTTCAATGTTACGTTTTCGCGAGGCTGTTTTATTCTGTATGAGGATTTTCCCGCGGCGAAGATACCTGAAAATAAAATAAATAAGTAGTAGGTTTTTACCGTTTCGCGGTGGCGGCGCCGTACCGTGGACGTGTGGACGGGACCAAAGGGCAATAGGGGGAAGTGGGGCAGCAGCAGATATGGTTTTTTAAGGTTTTCGATTTTAAAAAAAGCCAGGAAAACAGTAACTACAACAGAAACCATATTTCCTGGTAGAATACGGAAGTATAAAATATCTTGCTGGTTTTCCAAATAATGAAATTCGTATCAAAGTGCCGCCTATGCGATTTTGATTTACACAGCATCTGGGCCATTTTGATTCGTATGTGTATTTCTTAGTGTTTTATTTACAAATATTGACAAAAACAGAAGCCAAAGTCGTTTATTAATTTGCTTTAACCTCTTTTAATGAACTGACCATATATTTATTCGCTATTTATCTACAATTAATTATTTACACTTTTATTAATAGTAGGTAGTGACTTTATCGACGAACATCAGACACATAAGAAAATGTAAAAATCATTGCAGTTTCATCGATAGAACTTCTGTTCGGCTTACCTATTCTTATACGTGCAAAACATTGTGTACTAAATACATTTAAGTTACTCCCATATTATGGTCACCCATAATATTTGGTATAGCAAATACTGTAGCAATATGCCCCATTCACCTTTGTATCATGGTGCCCCAGGCCAACTGTTTAAATACGAAATAAATTTAAATTACATAAAAACTGAAGTGACTGAATTTAATAAAACATTTTATTGAGTCATTCAAAGCAAAGTCGCATTATATAACGAGGATTTACTTCATTCACGGAAATATAATTGCAATAATATGTACTCCTAAAAGAACCAATATTTCATTCAAGACCTCCAAAACCGAATACAATCCTGTCAATCTTAAACTAACGGCCAAGCGAAGCCGAATCTCCGGCAGCTCGTAGGTTAGGTACGTCGGGGACTTCTAAATGTGAATCAATAAGCAGCCAGCTCCCATTCGTTTGGTTTTAAAATCAACTGTATATGTAATATGTGCCCCGTGTAGCAATGTACCCTGTTTCCCCCTAAATTTCCTAAAAGTTAGCCGTCAAACCAAATTCTCAGGCCAAATATTAAATATTAACGATTATAAATATAAAAATATATATATATAACTAAATATATATAACTAACTAATATAAATAAATATAACGAAAATATTAAATATTAACGAAGATGACAAATATGAAAATGATGAAGAAAATGAAAATATGAAAAAAGTCAGACAATTTCGCCTGAGGCTGTGATTTCCTAATTTTCCTTTATTTCTAAACATTGCGAATTTGTTAAACACAAATGTTTATTGGAAAAAAAACTGTTTCAATAACATCAATTTAAACGTCATCGGTTGTTTTCGGCCTTGAAAATCATTTTATAAAAAAGAGACTTCTACTTTTTGTTGCAGGTTACAAGCTCGCGTGGAAGCTGTATTTCCCTAGTTCAACGCCTCGCCTCTCAGCCCTCGTAGTTTTGCCGGAACCGAAAATTAACTTTACTAAGTCGGCTTAGCTAGGTCCTTAGGGATCCTATACAACAGATAACTAAGCTACTCTTAAACCGTCATTAGTTTACATTAATCGTTCAAAGGGAATTCATGTTATGTACCTAAATATCAAATGAATCTTTGCCGTTAATTTAATCACTAAATAAATGAGTCGCTCGTGCCGCTCCAATTAAATCTTTTGTTAGTTTTCCTTCGCAATCAAAACTTTCAAAGAGCTCGAATGCTACTCAGAAGCGATTAGATATCTACCACTCCTTTAATACATTTATTGAGTTTGTTTGTAAATGTTTGTTGCCTTAACGAGTGTAACTTAATAATATTAAGTACCTAATTGAATAGGGTAGGAAAGTTACCTACTTACCTAAACATATAATTTAATTACAGTCACGTCTGATAATATGGATACATTTAATGTGACAAAAATATGTAGCTACGACTCTAAGCTCTATTACCAAGGCGTAATGTCTTGAATACATGTTTTTGTCACATTAAATGTATCCATATTTTCAGACGTAACTGTACCTATCCATTACCTATGTTAAAGTAATTTGTTTTTATAAGGGTAGAAAGCCGACGATCATGTGTTACCCTTAAAGGACGATTATTTTCGATGAATCTGCTAGTAAAAAAATAAGTACTTTTACATATCTACCTAGTGTACCTACATACATAACTTATCTTAGGAAATGTATATTTATTTAGGGCCTGTTTCACAATGTCCAAGTAAAGTCCTGAATAAGCTACTTGCCACTTATCTGATAAATAAACTCATCGTTGCATTGGCGTTTCACAATCTTCAAATAAGCTTAACTGGTAGATAAAGTGCTAAGTTTTGTAGGTAGTTTTATCTGGCAGTTAATTTATTTGTTAATTAGCTATCCAATACTTTACTTGGACATTGTGAAACAGGTCCTAAGTCTTATTTTATTTCACTACTTAGGTACTTACTTAGTTGTTACCTTAGCGCTTAAAGTTCGGCCAACTCTTGGTTTGAGCTATCGCAGTTAAAACCTCAGCCACTTTTTGGCATGTACACTCAGCATCAAAAGTAACTAAGCAATCGAAGACGTCAAAAGCTCTTATTCCCTTTTAAAAAGGAATTTTGACGTCTTCGTTTGCGTAGTTACTTGATGCTGACTGTACTACCTTCCCTGGGCATAGCGTCGAAAAAATTCAGCTTACAAATAGAAACAAGCACAAGCATGGTAGGAAAGCCGAAGCCGAGCGCGTAGCAGGTGTCGTCCCCGAAGCACATGACGCCGCGCCGCAGCGCCGGCGTCAGCACCATGCCCATGAACCCGCCCAGGTTCACGGTGCAGTAGAACGTGGAGAAAAACCGCTGTAGCTGCCGCTCCTCCTCGGGCAACCGGAACTGCGGGCAGTACAGTTTAGATGATGCCCTGCGTTGGTTTCATTTCACATCAGGCGATCGTTTCAAATGTCATCGGAGCATGTTCTGCATGTCATAAGGATGTATAGTTTGTCCGGCGGCTTAAGGATAAATAAACCATACTTTAAGTATGACGTATTTATCCTTAGGGCGCCGGGCAAACTATACGTCACGTTCATTCGCTTTTTATCAATAAAGGCCGAGCCACACCGGCTGCGTGTGTGTAGACGTGCACGTCCCACTGCGTTGTAAAATAAGAATTCTAATAAGACATGTCACACGGTGTGACCGTGACGGTGCGTGACATGCGCGTGTCCGTGCGGTGTGACATGTCTTATGAGAATTCTTATTTTACAACGCAGTGTGACCGCAACCGGTGTACATGGACCTTTAATGATTACTCTGAATAAAAACTGCACCATAACTAAATTAAGTATATACAAATGTAAAAACTTTGTATAATAATTGAGGAAATTGAGGCATATTAACCTTTTGAACGCTTATCCTCTCGCGTCAAGACGTGGCCTAACACGCCAATATCTCGATTAGTGAATAACGAATATAAACCTTATCTGTCAGCAGGACAATTGTTTTGACAGCGTCCGCCATGACCACTTTAGTGATCGCTGGCGTGGCAGGCACACGGCAGCACACGACCCATTTAGTGACTATTGGCGTTCAAAAGGTTAAAGTTAGCCACCGCACTTGTCGATTTAGCCTATTTTTATCCGCCTTCAACATTTCTAAAGAAGGCGTTTCTCAATGTAGCTTTAAGTATGTATCTAATTGCTTTGACACGTGGTGTTTTCGTTGTCTAGATTAGGCAGAGAGTTCTAAATAAAGAGGCCCTGCTTCTGCCATCAAACACCCAATATAAACAAAGTACCTATAATTAACCCTTCTTATACTCGTATTTGGTAAGCAGGTAATAGTAGATTGTTAACCAAGGGTTGAAAGTGACCCATTTCACCTGAGATATTTCTGGCGCTCGAACGAAATGAGAGCGCCAATAGTTCGAGGGTGAAATGGGTAAACACTCTGCGTTTCATTTCGACTGTGAGGAAAGTACAATACTACATGCACATTTTATAAAACAGGTATATAAAGAATAATCTATAAAAATGTTAAGTAAAATTTGAACAATTTGAAAAAGACTAATTCAATTTTTACCGGTGGTCGGAGAGGAGGACATCCGGTTGGGCACCGGCTCAATCCACAATGAACACAGCTAATTACTTTCCACCCTATTTAAAAGCAATTTTCCACCCGGCTATCTACCCAGGAAAATAAAACTTTCCGAACAGGAGAGATGAAATAGTAGATTCTTAACCAGGGGTTGAAAGTGACCCATTGCACCTGAGATATTTCTGGCGCTCGAACGAAGTGAGAGCGCCAATAGTTCGAGGGTGAAATGGGTAATTTCACCCTAGTTAAACACTCTGCTTTTAATTTCGACTGTGAGGAAAGTACAATACTACACGCACATTTTATAAAACAGGTATATAAAGAATAATCTATAAAAATGTTAAGTAAAATCTGAACAATTTGAAAAAGACTAATTCAATTTTTTGGTCGGAGAGGAGGACATCCGGGTGGGCACCGGCTCAATCCACAATTAACACAGCTAATTACTTTCCACCCTAGGGATGAAAAAACAATTTTCCACCTGGCAATCTACCCAGGAAAATAAAACTTTCCGAACAGGAGAGATGAAAAGTAATAGAGAGTGTGTACCAGCTAGTTTACCTGTTCCCCACCGAACGCCGCGACGCAGGGCTTCACGCAGCCGGTGCCCGACGCGATGAGCGCGAGCCCGATCATGGACGCCACGCTGGCAATCAAAACTAACTAGATACAGTCTGTTTGACAAGAACATGACCAGTTTTTAGGGTTCCGTACCTCGAAAGGAAAAAACGGAACCCTTATAGGAACACTTTGTTGTCCGTCTGTCTGTCTCTCAAGACCATTTTTCTCAGGAACGCGTGGAGGTATCAAGCTGAAATTTATATCAAATACTCAGGTCTATTGTCCCTTGGAGCTGTAAAAAAATCAAACTTAAAAGCCAACGCAATCAAAAGATACAGTCGTTTATGCTCCAAATTTTAGAGTTTTTCGGCACTCGCAAAACCTACGTGGTACTTCCCGTGAACTCAGAATCTTGACATTTGGTACAAAGCAACGTCTTATAGCACAGATAAAGGGAAAATTGCGAAAACCGTAAACTTTTAGTTACATCATATATTAAAAATATTTTTTTTGATAATTTTAAAGTTACTACCCCTATATACCTACAGGTTTGTACGGAACCCTCGGTGCGCGAGTCCGACTCGCACTTGGCCGGTTTTTTATTAATAAACTAGAAAAGAAGAAACTTTTAATATGTTGCCTACAATGCTTGGTAAAAAGGAAATTAAAACTTTTGATATTATCCCCCAAAAGCATATTTTCGAAAATAAGCGCCGCGTTTGCTTTTGAGGCAGTTTAATTGTACACACCCGAAAAGACGCATAATGTCTCGTGATCAGGCCTCCAAGTATAATGAACAAATCGAATTAAGCGTTTGTATTAAAGTGGGTGAAACGATTTAAGAAGACAAAGACCGTCAACTTACCTAAACACGGGAATACTATAGTATTTCGTACGACAATTCCCTTTAGGTAAACGTCCTAGTGCCCGACACGCTAGTGCCCAATAGTGGACACCCTGCTGTCACCTTTATTGCGAATGACTTTAATTTACAGATGAGGTACTTAGTTAGCACTTGGTTAGCACGAATACTTAACAAGTCCTTTAGATAGTAACTCAACAGCTGTCTAGATCTGGCTTGTTACTATCGGGTTGCTGATACCAAATTAATTGATTAATAGTACCTACTCGTTTATTATTTGTACGTATCCATTGTACTACAGATCTGTTATCTCTCTCTGTACTTAACACATTGAGTACCAGGAACACACCTAGGCGGGCTCTCTGTGTGCAGCTGCTTTCCTCTAAAAAGCGGGAAAACGCTGGGATCGGCACGTAAAGTGTTTAAACGGATTGGCTTTGGGACCGTTTTATGTATTTAAAATTAGAACACGGAACTTTATGTCTAATTATTAACATATTCACCGCTATGCTACGCGCGTACCGCTACGCCGTACGTACGAGTAGCCGATCGATTACATGGGTTATCGGCTATTTAGCGAAAATGCTTCAAAGAGGCGAGGCGTGACGAGAACGTGTCGTGATCAGCGCATGAAATTCGCAATATGTACATTGTACCTACTTAATATGCCAATTAGTCACAGTTAATAACCTGTAAATATAAACGTCCTCACATCTGTTACTAATTAAGAAGTAATTTTATAATTTAAGCAAACCATTGAGAATTCATAAATAAATACCTACTAGTTTTTGGCGAAATAAAAATAAACAACAGACGTTGCTTTTGGCTACGTTTACTTTTATTTGATAAAGTTGATTAAGACCTCCGGTATAATGGTCAAGTAAATTTAAGTTCCTACCCACCTATTTTCAACCGACTTCAAGATTTCGAAGGAGGAGGTTATCAATTCGTCGGGATCTTTGTTTTTTTTTGCTATTTTTTATTTTATTTTTTTATTTATGTATGTTCACCGATTATTTGAAGACGGCTGGACCGATTTGGAAAATTATTTTTTTGTTTGAAAGAGTATACTTCACATTTGGTCAAAATTGTAACCAGGTCAGGATCTGATGATGGGATCCTGGAGGCATGGAGGGAACTCTTCAACTATTATAGGCACACCTATAGTGATTTGAGTATTTTCAACCGACTTGTAGATTTCGAAGGAGGAGGTTATCAATTCGTCGGGATCTTTGTTTTTGCAATTTTTTTTTATGTATGTTCACCGCCGATTATTAGAAGACGGCTGGACCGATTTGGAAAATTCTTTTTTTGTTTGAAAGCGTATACTTCACAGTTGGTCCCATTGTAACCATGTCAGGATCTGATGATGGGATCCTGGAGAAATCGAGGGAACTCTTCAACTATTATAGGCACACCTATGGTGATTTGAGTATACAGCAGGAGTGCGATTTTTGAATCTCACAAAGTGACTAATTCTCACCTATGTGAGTGATTTCCGAAAGTTCGTATTTTTGAAACTCATCGGTGACTTACATTTGTCATACCTATGATATCGATTTACGAGTGCCCCTACCCACTCGGAATTGAAATCACCATGCGATTGTTTTTGACAGTTGACGTATGTGACATCTGCCAAAAACGCCAAAGTATGTTTTTCGGAAGAATTAGCAGCGGGGCTCGATTGTGACATTTGTGATTGCGAAGATTTAATAAAAATATAAAAAACGGCCAAGTGCGTGTCGGACCACGCATAATGGACGGTTCCGTAGCTTCACTGGAATAAGAACCAAAAGAATGCCAAAAGGTCGCATCTGATGCCTATTGAAGAAGTTTTTTTACCGATAATGTTCAAAACAATTTTCGTAGAAAGTTTGTGATAGTTAATGCGCATCTTCTCAAATTTTTTCATATTTTACTACATACTTAAATAGCGGCATACAAAATACACATTATTTCTAAATTTTATTAAGATACGTCTTATAGTTTCCGAGTAAAATGGCTGTGACATACGGACGGACGGACGGACGGACGGACGGACGGACGGACAGACGGACATGACGAAACTATAAGGGTTCCGTTTTTGCCATTCTGGCTACGGAACCCTAAAAATGGCAAGCCTGGAGGAGTAGATTATGATGACGATTACGGACACGGACAGCGACGAAGACGACGACGTTCCTCACCGTCAACATAATCCAGCTGCGGTAGGCGTCGCAGAAAGAATTCATCACGAGCAAGCATTTGCAATGTCTAATGCGAAATTTAAAAAATATTATCGGCTTACGAAACCATTGGTAAAATTTGTAAAATTGTAAATTTGACATTGTTTTCTGCATGTTGGTAAACTCCAGATCGAGCATTTGGTGTTAGAAAGGTGGATGCTTCTTTTTTGTTTAAAATTATATTAACTGTAATCCATCTAACTTACCTAAATAGGTACCTATATTATATTACATAGCAAAGATTGAGTAACGTACGTTGGTGGTAGTTTAAGCAGAGGTATAGCTGAACAACACGTGAGTACAGTTCCACAGAAATACATGATGGAGAAGTAAAGAATTACTCTGAAACAAGATTATATGATTTTTTATACAGTTTTTTTACAGTGACGAAATATCGGAAAATCAACAACTAAATATTATTTTTGATTCAAGGCAGTAATCTGACAGCTCCTGCCATACATTGTAATATACCACTATGTGCCACCTTGTCTGTCTTGAATTAAAAATACTACTTTAGCTAAAATGTAAATACCCCGTTTTACTATTATCTGAAACAAGATCTTTAGAGGTAAACAGGTAGGTCTTTTCGGGGTCAGGAAGTGACGTAGGTTAGGTATGATGTAATATGAGATGCACGACAGCGTGCAGCGCAACCATAATATTCCAGCGCACGTTAGCAACCATGTACGAGTATATAAGAGGGCATTATAACGGGTTGGCTTAAAGTAATGAGAATTTTCATATTAGAAAATTTAAAATGCAGTATGAAAATGTTATTTCATTTCTCATACTCTGAAAGTGGGTCATTGTTCATCTAAGTGGCCTGCTGAAAGTGGCACATTTCTGCTTCAGAGCAGAAAAGTATTAAAAAAAAATTGTATGGTTAATCGAAGTTATATTGGGCAACGGCCTTAACCTATACAGCCATAGTACGATTAATTTTAAATTTATTCCTTTTTATAGACGAAAATATTTGATAATTGTTTTTGATATTATTACAAATAATGTTTAATATAATAAACATAAATTATTTATGACTCGCTTTCAAGACAAGAGGCAAAACTTTGAGAAAAAAGTAAAAATGTTGATTAAGACACATATTAAACTACCAGGAATTCGTGAAAAAAAAATGGCTGACATTATGGCGTAAAAAAAGTAAACTGGCGGGAAACCTAAAATAAATAAGTGCAAATCTTTCTTTGGAAGTTCTATTAGCTGTGTTAAATTTCGAAATTAATTTTAATAAGATGAGTTCTAGCGGTTTTTAAATGGATTTAACACCTAATTTTATAAAAGAAGAGGCTCAAGCTGTCGTGGAGAACCTTTTACCGACAGTGTCAAAGGAACGATATATGAAATCGTATAACAATTTCATGAAGTGGCGGGGTGAAAAGCGAGTGAAATCCTTATCGGAAAGTGTGTTCCTTACTTATTTCAACGAATTATCAAAGAACCTTCAGCCTTCAACTCTATGGAGCATATTTTCAATGTTAAGAACGGTCATAAGTACAAAACACGACATCAATATAAAGAACTACACCAGGCTGATATCATTTTTGAAGAGGCAGTCAGATGGTTTTAAATGCAAAAAGTCGAAGGTTTTTACTGCGCAAGTAGAAACCTTCTTGAATCAAGCCCCTGATGAAATATATTTGGCAACAAAGGTATGGGAAATCATTACAAATATTATTTAACTTAACGTACACTCAACATAATCTCATCGAGTTTAGGATCGTTATAATTACTTATAATCGTCTTGGTGTAGGTATATTTAATGAACGACACAGTCTGTGAAAAAGCTTGTAGGTATCCACAATTTAAATTTAGACAGACATTTCTTAGTAGTTATAGGGTAATTGTGCTACTTTTCGTCCACTTATCGATTTTGCCAGTTTTGTGATGCAAAAAGAATATCTTAAAGTACCCTTACTTAAATGTATTATATTTCATTTTATAGCTTATATAGTCTAGTTTATGTTAATATTACGCGATAATTATCCATACTTGCGAGATTTTGTATAAAAAATATTATTTGAAAAAGTGGGGTATTCGTTAGTTTTCGTCCATAAATGTCAGTTTTCCGTCCTGGGCTCTGCCAGTTTTCGTCCACTGAGTAGGGCGATTATTTTTGAAAATATCCACTTAATCAAAAAATGACAAAACAAACCTCAATGTCATTTTTAAAGTCCTATTGATTGATGTACAACATGATGATTTTTGGTAAAAAAAATTGTTACATGTATGGAAAACCCCTTGTAGCTCCCCCCTAAAAAAATTCTTTTCAGCAATTTTACTACAATACTAAGTAGGAGGGGTATACAAAATACACCTTCTGTTATAATTTCATCAATATTAGTTATATTCTCCAAATAAAAAATGGCCATGGCATACGAACGAACTACGGACATGACGAAACTATAAGGTTTCCGTTATTGCCATTTTGGCTACGGAATCCTAAAAACTAATGATAGTAAGGATTAACACCGTGTTTCTTTATTTCCGTTAATATTAGCATACAGTTAGGTACGATTAAGGAAACGAAATGGCGTAGTTAGTTTTTATAAATTTGTTTTTTTCCATACAAGTATGTATTGTTAAATCGATCACGGTATTATATTTAACTCAACCAAACAATCGAATATTATATTATAACTAAGGCATTTTATCACCAAACAATGATATTGTAGGCCCTTTATGTTAACCACTGTCACTGCTTGTACTATAAAGCCTTGGCCAAACAGCAAGCGTGGCGCAGCGCCGCGTGAAGCCGAAGCGATGACTGTTCAAACAGGGCGCGCGCTAATCGCGCCGGCCTCGCGCTCTCAAAACGCCCTCATCGCGCGCGCGAACGCGGCGGGGCCGCGCGCGATGCGGGCGTGACTCGCTCATTCCTTCCGAAGCCAAGATTATTTTTTCGAAGAGAAGATATTTTTTTCTATATCCATAATCACAATCACAGTATATTGCTACGCTCGCACGACGCACCGCGCTGCCTAACGTCCGACTGATGTGACCCAGCGCGGCGCAGCGTGCCGCCGCGTCCCGCCGCGCAGCGCTACGCCCGCGCCGCGTGGACGCCAGGGGCCGCGCGGCGCGGGGCGCGACAGAAGCGGGGCGCGGCGCCGGCGGGACGCAGTCTGTTTGACGTCGCTAACCTGTTAACATGTGCCGCGGTCGCGCCGCGCGACTACCATTTGGTCATTCTAATGTTAATTATAGTTTTGTCTACTCACAAATAACTCGTATATTAACGATAACAATCCAACAGAAGAGCTAGTTTTAGTCTTTGCTCAAGTCATTTAAATGTTTTATTTATTACATTTATTTACGTAACATTATATGAGGAATGGACAGAAACTAAAGTGTGTAGGTAATCAAATATAATATTACCATACTACTATATACTATAATATTACGTATTAAATAAGTATTTTGAAGTAAAATAACCATTAGAAATATTTACCTAGCTGTCTGGGTGTCCGGGATCAGGTGGTCGCAAAACTGAAATTTATACCAAATTGCTCTGCTAGTTTTGGTCCACAAAGTTTATATATTAATTATATTCTAAAACTTTAATCTCCACTTAAAATATTGTACAATTAACTTTAAAATAGATAATTCGTGCCAAACATATTTAGTGCACTGCCTAAATCATTAATAAAACTCATCATAAACTTTTCCCGCCACAAGTTTTTTTCTTCATTGCGATGACATTTGCTAGGGCCGAATTCGAGGCGGCTATTAATGTTTTATTTTTAAAGGCACTATTTGTCAAATTACTTTTTTATGATAGTAGAATTGTTTCTTATATATTATGGATCGCAACAAGACTAAACTTCCGCAGGAAAATTCATTTACGTTCAAGTTTTCTCCATATATTTGTAGCAGAACCGTCAGATGGACGGAAACTGACCATGGACGGGAAACTAGCACAATCACCCTAGGTGTTGTTTAAAAAAGTCTGCAACGGTAACAATGTGTGTTAATAAGATTATTATATTGCAGGTGGCACTAATTTTGGGCATAAGCGGCGCATGTAAGTAGGAGCATTGAACTCACGAATCTCACTATGGAAAACATAGAAAAACACGGCCAATTACATGAAGAGCGAAATAATTCACTCCATACGTCTACGAACGAAAGTATTCCTTCTCCGACATTTACAGCCCTGCCTATAAATGATACTCAAATATCACAACAAGTATCGAATATTAATATCCCGGGAAAGAATCTTTCTCTAACGTTCAATAATTGTACGAACGTTACTATTAATTTTAAGTAGGGAACTTCATTGCACATTTTTTATTAAATATTTTTATCATACCTGGCTTGTGTTTACTTTCCTTATATTCGAAATGAAAAGTAGAGTGTTTAACTTGGGTGAAAGCACCCATTTCGGCCTCGAACTATTGGCGCTCTCACTTCGTTCGAGCGCCAAAATACCTCGACAGAAATGGGTGCCTTTCAGCCCTCGGTTAACAATCTACTATTTCAAGTTAATGTACAACGAAGTGAAAAGTCCAATTCCAATGACGGGGCGACCACAATAAGTACACTCGCGTGCCAATAATTCGGGTCAGTACGAAAAACTATAATATCTCCTAAAATAATAAAGCTAGGAGCCTGAATTAAATTGTATAGTTATTTATTATAGATAAATGCATAGTTAATAAAACAACGTCAAGAGTTAGAGATGATATTCACTTGTTTATTTAATTAACATAGTAAACACGATATCAATTAATTATAGGTAAAAAGCAACCGTGGTACCTCACACACAAAACTAAAAACAAAAAAAAGTAAAACATATCAATACTTCGTATTGCCTCCTCGGGCTCTTCTTACAGCTTTTAACGATTGGGCATACTGTTTATTAGTTTCTTATGCGTTCTTGCGGGATATTAGCCCATTCTTCCACTAACGCCTGTTTCAGGTCTCTAAGTGTAGCTGGGGCGGGGTTTCGATTTCTTACACGCCTTCCGAGCTCGTCCCATACGTGCTCAATCGGATTTAGGTCCGGGCTTCTCGAGGGCCAGTTCATAGTGTTGATGCCAACCTCCTCAAAATAATCTTCCACAATCTGTGCGGTGTGTGGCCTGGCGTTGTCATGCATGAACATTGAGTTTTCACCCATATTAATTAAATATGGGCCTACATGCTCATTAAGAATCTCTTCCACATACCTGGCACTAGTTAACGTTCCATTTTCTATCAAAACTACTTGCGTGCGACTCTCTGAAGAGATTCCAGCCCAAACCATAACAGACCCACCGCCGAAAGCAACTTTTTCTTCAAAACAGGCTGGAATAAAACGTTCACCTGGCCGTCTGTAAACTCTTCGCCGCCCGTCATGTGCATAGAGCATAAATCTGGATTCGTCAGAAAACATAATTCTTGCCCATTCTTCGGCACCCCAGCGCCTGTATTCGCGTGCGTAAAGTTTCCTTGCAGTTCGATGCCCTCTGTCAAGTTTTGGGCCATTTGCCGGTCTATGTGGGGTCAAATTAGCTTCACGAAGCCGCCGCCTTACAGTCCACTCGCTGATGTCATCTCTTCGGGTCTCCCGAAGTTGGTTTTTGACTTCAACTGCAGTAAGATGCCGATTTCGGAGCATTGTTGTTACAATAAATCGATCTTCTCTAGCCGTAGTACATCTCGGCCTGCCGGTTCCTGGTCTTCGAAGGTTCCTGCCAGTTTGTAGGAAACGTTGGAGGACCCTCTGCACCGTAGATAGTGACACGCCTGTTCTTCTTGCTGTATATCTCTGACTTCTGCCTTCTTGTAACAAAGTAACGATACGTGTACATTCATCTTGTGTTAGCGACATGATAGTAATTCAATAATGACCATCAAAGTCAACAAAAACTGCCTTTTATCATTTTGCTTTGACAGATTGAAAACAAAAGTGAGAAAACAATCAAAAGTAAAATAAGCTCAATTTGAATTTGGTACCAAATTCGACTTTTTTTTCAATAAAACTTTTTCCAGAATTCTTGTAGAACATTGAAGGTTCAATTTAATTCGATATTAAATTCTCTTTAATACACAGTTCCTGCACATACCGCTATTAGTTTGCAAAATATAAGGGTTTTTGTCACTGACCCGTATTATTTGCTCGCGAGTGTATTTTATATCTTCACGCTTTTATAGCTCTTCAAATAAAATGGTCAGGTATCTTCGTATGCCTTTATGTTGAGGATTTATTTAACATGTTAGATGACTGTAGAAGTTATTGATGAGTAGCCAACGTGCATGTGAGACCTCTGAGTTGCAAGTTTCCACATCCTACATAGTAACTACCTATGTACAGTCGACTACAAAGAAATGTATCCACTTTTTCACCTTATTGTTTAGTTTAGTTTCAGTTTTTTTTATCTCTTCAATACAATTTTCATACATAATGTAAGAGTACACAGGCATTACTAATCGTATAGTGATCGTCAGAAACTTTATTATATTTAGTACATTAAGTATTTGATGTTGCTAGTTATCCAACAAAAAAATGTAATTATACATATGTATTGCTTTCTAATAAGGTCCAAAAGTGGATATGTGGCAGTCGGATCGTATAATCCACGGTATTACATTACGGCTAGCCATTTTCAAAAACAAGGCCGTTTTGAAAAGAGGCGCTTCAGTGCCTTCAACGATTAGCCGGATTGAAGCGGCTGAATGAAAATCCGCCGGAATGTATTCGGCAACATACGTTCTTCAACACGGCTAGCCGTAATGTAATACAGCAAGTCATTAGCCGCCGCTTTGACAGTTTCGGCTAGCCGTAATGTAATACAGCGAGTCATTAGCCGCCGCTTTGACAGTTTCGGCTAGCCGTAATGTAATACAGCTAGTCATTAGCCGCCGCTTTGACAGTTTCGGCTAGCCGTAATGTAATACAGCGAGTCATTAGCCGCCGCTTTGACAGTTTCGGCTAGCCGTAATGTAATACAGCGAGTCATTAGCCACCGCTTTGACAGTTTCGGCTAGCCGTAATGTAATACAGCGAGTCATTAACCGCCGCTTTGATAGTTTCGGCTAGCCGTAATGTAATACAGCAAGTCATTAGCCGCCGCTTTGACAGTTTCGGCTAGCCGTAATGTAATACAGCAAGTCATTAGCCGCCGCTTTGATAGTTTCGGCTAGCCGTAATGTAATACAGCAAGTCATTAGCCGCCGCTTTGACAGTTTCGGCTAGCCGTAATGTAATACAGCGAGTCATTAGCCGCCGCTTTGATAGTTTCGGCTAGCCGTAATGTAATACAGCAAGTCATTAGCCGCCGTTTTGACAGTTTCGGCTAGCCGTAATGTAATACAGCAAGTCATTAGCCGCCGCTTTGACAGTTTCGGCTAGCCGTAATGTAATACAGCAAGTCATTAGCCGCCGCTTTGACAGTTTCGGCTAGCCGTAATGTAATACAGCGAATCATTAGCCGCCGCTTTGACAGTTTCGGCTAGCCGTAATGTAATACAGCGAGTCATTAGCCACCGCTTTGACAGTTTCGGCTAGCCGTAATGTAATACAGCGAGTCATTAGCCGCCGCTTTGACAGTTTCGGCTAGCCGTAATTGTAATACAGCAAGTCATTAGCCGCCGCTTTGACAGTTTCGGCTAGCCGTAATGTAATACAGCAAGTCATTAGCCGCCGTTTTGACAGTTTCGGCTAGCCGTAATGTAATACAGCGAATCATTAGCCGCCCCTTTGACAGTTTCGGCTAGCCGTAATGTAATACAGCGAGTCATTAGCCGCCGCTTTGACAGTTTCGGCTAGCCGTACTGTAATACAGCGAGTCATTAGCCGCCGCTTTGGCAATTTTAAGACTCGGTTTTTTTTTGCGCCTCTAAATACTATTTTTTTTTAAATAGGATAGGTAGGTTTTGGATTTATTTTTGTTGTGCCGTTAAATACATAGCCTTTTTTTGTTAGGATGGGTAGGTTTTGGTTATTTTGAAAGCAATAACGATGCGGCTAAACGTGGGCCGCCTTATTGAAGAACGCATCGCAATGACAATGCGGCTAATCGTTGCACCGCCGCATTTCAAAACTGCCCTTTTTTGCAGCTAGCCGTAATGTAATACACCGCTGTATTACATTACTTACTTACCTACTTATACTATCCGGCTACAACATATACATCTCTTTGTAGTCGACTGTACTTTGCAACAGGCGGGACGTAGGTATGCTTGCGTGGTATAAAAAAGCAGCGTTACGTAAGCGAAAGTTAGGCGGCTTTCAAACTGTTGCGGTTTCTGCATGCGGTGCCGGTGCGCGAGTGAGATAGCGCTATGCGCGTGTGTATAGCGCTGTCACGCTTGCACACCGTCACCGCGTCCGGTTGCGGCGCCAGTGTGATAATTGTCAAATAACTAAAAGTTCGGTTAATTTGCAGACAAATTGGTACTTTAAAAATGATCAAGAAAACATTAGAATATTTACTTACTTGTATCTTCCTAGGAAATTATCAGCTAGTATAGCTCCTACCAAGGGCATAGTGTAGCACAACATTATGAATATGTGATACACCACGGTAGCCGCGTTCTCATGCAGACAAAGGACATTCCTCAGGTAGAGAGACAGAATGGCTGAAAACCGGTCACGTTGAAGTTACATATTACAAAATCTTAAAGTTGAAAGAAGTCTAGAAGAGAGTAGATAGTTGAAATTCCGACAGACAGACACAATGCTAGTTATAAGAGTCCCATTTTAACTACAGAACCCTAAGATGCCTATAGCACCTACATATTCTTAGCTTGTATAGGTATACCAGAGGAGACCACAACTAAGATGTATAAACTTATAGCTATAAATTTTGACTACCTAGACAAAAAACCGATTGTAAATACCACCTTTAAACCTTTATGTAGCCTCTGTTGCCTAAGTAGTGCGCCTGTCTATGAAGCGGATGTATTGTGTCTTAATGCCGGTTAAGGCATTCAGGTATTTGTATTTTTACGAATATTTGTACCTAAGTAAGTAAGGAATGTTTTCTATGTAGGTATGTAAGGTAAATGTACGTTTCCACGAACGCTTAAGACCTGTATGTACGTTTCATTTTTTAATAAGGTCTGGCATTTTCATACGGTTATTGTCAATACTATACATGTAACTTAAATACATTTGTAATCATTTTATTTCACTTAGAAATTATTTGTAAAGTTAGACATATTTAAAAAATATTTTTAAAGTTTTTTATACCGCCTAACTTGATTTGTACCGTTAAGCGAACTAAGAAACATGATTTGCATATATTACCGAATCCGGTGACCACTTTACCGAACTAGAAGAAAAATGTATGGGAATAAGGTGTTGAACGATTCTCAAACTTAAACTGTCTCATTGTTTAGATAATGTCATCTAACTGCGCATTTTTTGCGTCTCCATACATACTGAATTACTTCATACAAAACAAAAGTAACCTTTATTTTTTTATCATTAGTCAGACAAAATACCTAACCATTATTTCTATATAAAATAAAAAATAAATATATAACATAAACATCATTATCGTTTTTTGGGGTATTTACGTAATAGAAGTTTTTACAATATAAATTTAAAAGTTAAATTTTATCTAAAAATAAAAAATAAAACAATTTAATATTTTATTTTATTATTATAAAATTTATCTCTATACAAAATGACCTATCAACAGCAGGCCCTTGGACTTGTTTAAATGTTTAGAAGCGCTGGACTTTATAAAAAGACAGAAAAATAATACATTTTAATGTCGACCTAGCTGTGAGAGAAATAAGGATGACATTTTAATGTCTATCGAATACAAACGAGGCCGAGGTAGATACGAATTCGGTAGCAGAGACCATGGGCACGATTTACCGAACGCGCGTTCGGTAAATAAACCATGCAAAATATGTGGAACCTAATACGCGAATAAATTTTGAAAATAGTACCTAAATTGCAACGATTGTGACATAACCACAAATTTAACATTGAAACTAATAACTAGAAGGATTACGAATCCGTTCATGTATTTAGTTTTTACTAATATTGCCGTAAAATAACTATAAAAAATTGTTAAAGATAGCTCTGTCGAAAGGCTTATTTTGAACTCAACAATGTCAGGGAGTATTGGGATCCTCGGTGTGGACATTTCCAGTGACGTCCAATTCCGTAGTCACCTTGAAGCGAAGGCCAAGCTGGCATCCAAAAAGCTCGGTGTGCTCAATAGAGCGAGGCGATACTTCACTCCGGGGCAGAGACTGCTCCTATACAAGTCGCAAGTCAGACCCCACATGGAGTACTGTTGTCACCTTTGGGCGGGAGCACCTGGATACCAGCTTGGGCCCTTTGACTCGGTGCAAAGGCGCGCTGTGCGGATCGTCGACGATCCCAAACTCACGAGCGATATTGAACCTTTGAGTCTTAGGAGGGACTTTGCCTCCTTATGCGTGTTCTATCGCTTGTACAATGGGTTGTGCTCTGAAGAACTGTTTGATATGATGCCCACGGCAGCTTTTTATCACCGCACCGCTCGCCGCCGGCAGGGTGTTCATCCCCACACCCTGGAGCCCAATGGGTCGCGCACAGTACGATTTAAGAGGAATTTCCTCCCACGAACGCTGCGGCTGTGGAATGAACTCCCTGCCGAGGTTTTCCCAGTGGGCTACAGTATGAGGTTCTTCAAAAAAGGAGTGTATAGGTTCCTAAAGGGTAGGCAACGCGCATGTAAATCCTCTGGGGTTGCAGACGTCCATAGGCTACGGTAACTGCTTACCACCAGGCGGGCCGTATGCTTGTTTGCCACCGTCGTGGTATAAAAAAAAAAAAAAAATATTTGAAAAGGAAAGAAGTTTATATTAATAGTTTATAATAAATCAGTAAAAAAATAATTTCAAAGACATACGCTTTCCCTGATTCCATACGCTGTTCGGTGAAACCATCCAGTCAAAAAGTTGGGTCACACATCACCGGATTCACATTTATCTAAAATTCTGAGAATGTAACTGCACTAAAATCACTTCTCTACTAAAATACATAAACTTATTAAATAACAACACTCTAAATCCACAATTTGGAACCCACATATAGTTTTAAACGATTCTATAATCTTAAAATCACGCAAACACAACAAAACAAATGCACTTCGCACGCGATTTCTTAACGATTTTGTTAAGGGCGCCTATACAAAGTGGCACTCAACCGACAAGATCAGTTGTCATGTCGCAACTGAGCACCAAAATGGCCCTCTCTGACGCGTATTCGTAGGGGTAGGTATGTAGCTCACAAAAAAAAATATCACAACGTAGTATCTGCTGTAAGTAATCGACTTATAGCTTAAAATGGAATATATTCGGCGATACGGCACGTTCGCTGAAGCGTACATTTACCTTATAGCCTAGTACCCATTGTAAGTACAAATTTGCTTTGTTTGAGTCACACTTATCCCAACTATTCATTTATGCAGTTAGTCGGCCCTCGTAGTAGTACGTCCCTAAAGGTACGATATACGTTACACGGGGTATTTGTCCAAATACCGAAAACTAACAGAACTGACTCACTAACCAAAATAAAATTAAAACTGTTAAGTTGCTTTGCTTACTTCGCAAGCCACAAAATGAAAACCTTTCACAAAACTCAGTTGCGATAATACAGAAAATAGCTGTCTTATGACCTGGAAACATATTAATTAATTTTCATAATCTACACGAACCACATGAAATTAATAAATTATCGTAAATACTAGTCTTATACTAGCTTGTCAATCTGATAGGTTTTTTGACAAATATACCTATAAAAACAGATAAAAACAAACAATACTAACCATAGAGATAAATCTTCTTATGGTGCGTACACACCGGGCCAACGAGGGTGTCAGCCTTGGTCGAGAAACCAACCACGCTAAGTTGTGTCCATAAAGCTCTATAAATGGAGTACGCTTCGCCTCATCTTTCCAAACAAAAAAGTCTGCCAAAATCTGAGGGGGGCGAGGTAGCACGCATGTGATGTTTTCTAGTCAAAGGTACATCATTGTCGGTTGTTAATACAGTTTATTTCTAAATGAATTTTTATGGCAGCAACGCTTTATTGACAACCGACAAAGGTGTACCTTTGACTTGAAAACACCAAACATATTTGACATATTCTTTTTATACTTCATAACACTAAATGGAGCAATAGATAGTCGACTGTACAAATTTTAACATATGGTTCATTATTGGATGCAGTCTTTGCAAATGTCAAACAAAAAAGCCAAGGATCATTTTTGATTGTATTTTCAAACAAAATATAGAAGACAGCAATCCTTAAGCGCGTTAAATATGGAGAAATGTCAAACGTCAAATAGTTACTGCCCGTCAGAAAGAAAACGATTGTCTTTGAATCGATTCTGTAAACGAAAGCTCGATTTTCGATTTAGGTTAAATCTTTTATTACGAAAGTAATGATAAATAAAGTAAAACTTTACTTACATCTGAAATGGTATATCATCTTTTTGTAAACTAGACGAAATATAACATTTTTTACATCCAAAAACAGCGCATAAGGGCATTTTCACGGAGCTTGTTATCCATCGACAGCGATGACGAAAGTGCGTGACATCGATTATTGAAATAGTTTTTATAGATGTACTAGATTTTCCTGCCAATACTTTTGACAGAGGGGAAATGATACCTAAGGCCTCTCCTGGTTTAGAACTCTCTGGTTGTGTCGGTTAACTTCAAACTCTGATAAATCCATCTGTCAGATTATTCGATTTAGGTATTAAGACAAGGTAATAGGGTAGATAATTGAACGGCCTCCTGGCCCAGTCGTTGTTTCTTTCTTCGTTTCTTCTTCGTCGTTTCTTAAACACAGCAAGAAATTTAGCACGCCTTAATGGTCTAAGAGCTGGCCACGTCAGATGTGACACAATAATGAGAGCAATGAAACCTGTCTAGTTAGACTGCTTTACCATCCTTATTGCTAGATCCGGGCATCTGGCAGCTTTTAATGGGTGGATGTCAGAGTGACACACCAACAAAGTTTTTAAGTTAGAAAAAAGTAATACCAAAATAGGTAAAAAATTACAAAGTTGTGTGATTTATAGAGGACAGGGCCTATATTTTAACATAAGATTAAAAACCATTGTCTATTATTGCGGAAACAAAAACAGTAGGCGACTAACTAAAAATTGCATTTTACATCATTTGGCGCTACTTTCCCCCAACAGAACCTTCTGGATATGATATAACCTAATTAATTACATAATTTCCCATAATATTTCATTAAACCCAGAACTCTAGGATTTGTTTTCTTCAAGTTATTTGCATTCTTTGACCTCCACCACTTTACAGCTGCCAGATGTCCGGATCTAGAAATAAGCATAGTATAGAAAACTAACTACATTGGTTTCGTTGCTCTCATTATTGTGTCATATCTGACGTGGCCAGCTCTCCGTCTATAAGTCTAACGGTAAATTGTTCCAGAGCCTTACAGCCTGAAAAGTGAAAGAACTGTTATAAAATTTAGAAGAAGAAGACGGTACATTAAGTAGACATTTTTTAGCAGATCTGGCCGAAAGCAAGTACCTAAAACGTTCTTTGAGGTAACGGGGAGTTGCGGGGTGAAAAAGAATGGTGAAAGAGATAGTGTGGGAGTCACGACGAAGACGTATAGGAAGCCATCAGAGAGTTCTAAACCAGGAGAGGCCTTAGGTATCATTTCCCCTCTGTCAAAAGTATTGGCAGGAAAATCTAGTACATATATAAAAACTATTTCAGTAATCGATGTCACGCACTTTCGTCATCGCTGTCGATGGATAACAATTATGGGGGGCACCCCCCACTTCGTCAAAAATTTGCATCAGAAATTTCATTGGCTCCCCTTCTTAAATTAATCTTAGAGCCTAAAGGATTAGCTCTGCAAATGGAAATTCCATCATCATTTTCCGTATAAATAAGTGTACACCACCTACTAATACTCTAGCCCTCTGGGAAAACCTCGGCAGGGAGCTCATTACACAGCCGGATCGTTCGCGGGAGAAAATTCCTCTTAAACCGCACAGTGCGCCACCCTTAGGCTCTAGGGTGTGAGGATGAACACCCTGCCGACGGCGAGCGGGGCGGTGATAAAAAGCGGCCGTGGGCATCGAGTCTAACAGTTCATCAGAGCACAACCCATTGTACCATCTCCCACACTGTTAACTGCCCACCGGTGGACCTTGTGCCTTTTGTAATAAGGTCCACCAATGTACAGTTAAGAGTGTTGCTGTTTGTACAAGCGATAGAACACACATAGGGAGGCAGTCTCTCCATAGACATAAAGGTTCATTTTTACCGAGTTTTAACTTGGAAATAAAAACAATGCGTAGATGATATAAATTTTACTAATTAACAATCCATGAACATAAATTTACACAGGGAGCTTTCACCTTCTTTTTGAATTACATTGAGGCTGATTTTTTTCAAAATGTACATAAATAAATAACATATTTGGAACCTATCTTCAAAATACTACTTTAACCGTTGCTTTCCCCATTGTACACCCAGCTACAGAATTGCATGGCCACTATGAATGAATTCATTCATGATTTGCCCTTGCAATTTTGTAGTACCGCACCCTAAAGGGCCCATAGCGTGTGTATAAGTAGCACGTAAAATACAATACCTAGTTGGTTACTAAGTTCTGTTACCAGATTTCTGACTGATAAAATATAAAATAAAGATTGAAAATAAAAAATTAAAGTAATTATTTAATAGCCTAATTTCTAATGAACATAATATGGTATAATAATACACAAATCAGATGAGAAATTTTATTGAAAATCCTTGTAAAGCACAAGATTGCCTGAAGACGCAAACACGCGGTAAATTTAAGAAAATAACACTTTACAAAAGTGCATCAAATAAATATTGCACCTTTGTTTAGAAGGTTCCATTGCTTGTTTGTAAGAAACCTGTTTATTAAAGGTAAATGCGTCACCACCATTGAATTTTCTTGCGATTTTATCCCACAGATATTCCCATTTGAAATATTGCCTATTTTTAAGTTTTTCACAAAAGACATAGATTTAGACTGCTATTGAACAAGCAGACTTGCAACGTGTAGTCTAGTATATTATCGGATAGCCCCACGTGAACTATACATATACCAAATTGAAGCTAACGAATATAGCTACCGAATTGTGTAAGACTGATGCGTCTTAAAGGTGATTAAAAGTAAATAGGATTTAAAATCAACATGATCAAGGAGCGTAATTTTGACGTATATTTTTCACGCCTTTTTCCGAGTGTTATGAAGAATTCTGAAAAACTGCGACAATAATTTTCAATTAAATATATTGTAATCTATTGACTATTAAATAAGCTTTTAAATTATGTACGTGAATAATTAAAATGTTGCTACCTATTCCTATTTATTTAGTGAAAACTCTAGTAACAGAACTTAGTAACCGACTAGGTAGTATAACAATCTTTAACGTCGTCGTTCGTCGACAACATGAAAGAAATTGCTTGCTATTTTATTTACGTGTATAAGAATATGGAACAACGATGCAACTGTTAATGACTACACCTACTTATATACATTAAATTTATGTAGGTATACACATTTAACACAATCCCAACCAGCGAATCCATCCAATCATCACATCTGGGCTGGATGAGCAATTTGTTATACAGAATGGTTTTTTCAAATGGGTTAATAAGAGCAGCTACCAGATCCCGTGACGTTACGCGTAATGGTCTTAAGTTTTATCCCTAAAATGGAATCAACAGGCATAAAAAATTGCGAATATGACGTTTTTATTGCAGAAAGTTTTTAGTTAGGCAAGATCTTTTAAGGCCCATTTTGCGTAATATTAATATCACAGAATCCCATAGATGCAATCACCGAACCATTTGGAAAATCCAACCTGTATATACACAAATAAGTTTTATGATAATTATAACATTCAATATAATCTCAGTAAGTAATCACTATAATATCAGGCAACTATGGAAATTTATATACCGGTCCGACTTATACCAAACCTAGGGTGTAACACCCACAGTTAGAGCCATACAAAAGAATTAGCTACGACTTATTTCATCTCTGGAATGACTTACTAAATAACAAAAGAAACATATTACTTATATAGATCCAAGAAAGGATAACATGGTTGCCATTTTATCGCCGATCGCGTCATACGTCACTTTCGCACTTACATACTTGTTAGAATGTGACAGCTATGGTGATAGGCGATAAAAACCAGACCATATTAGGCTAGCTGGTTCAAAGTAAACAACAATAATGTGCTTCAATAACATTTAAGGGGTAATAATAAGTGAGGGGAGATTTTAAATACTGATTTAAACTCTCACACCCAGAACGTGGATCCGCGTTACCTAATAGATATTCAGTTGAAATTATTACAATACAAAATTTTAATAAGAATTATTATTAATTAGAAATCAAAATGTATTCCACGGATCTCGTTAAGTACCTACTTATTTCTACATGTTGGCCTTGTATGTAAAATTGTAATAAGTAAATATAATTCGGGTTAGTTTTTATCTAGTTCGCTAGGTTATCGGAAAATAAATAGTAGGTATATTAAGATTGCGACATAACGTAAGCAGATGCGTTAATGATTTTTTACGTGTGGCAAACATTCCTGGCGTTATTCAAGTAGTCAAAGTGACCCATTATGACGTTGATTCATTTAAGACTGCTTTTTTAATTATACAGCATATACGGTTCAAGCTCACTCAGTTCGTCCCCGCGGGTCCCGCGCGTTCATTTTGAATGGACCCAGCCAACGACGTGTAATAAGCGGGAAAGCTTATTATGCGAAAATGTCCTGCGGGACTAAGTTGCAGGGACTAGTATAAAATAGCGTAATATGCGAGGAATCGTATAATGCGTGATCGTTTTAAGCAGGTTCTCCTGTATCCCTTTTTTAGGCTGATGGTACAGTCACGTCTGAAAATATGGATACATTTAATGTGACAAAAATATGTAGCCACGACTCTATTACCAATGCGTAAAGTCTTGGATACATATTTTTGTCATGTCCATGTTTTCAGACGTAACCGTACTAGCGTAAAAAAGATGGTACGGTTCTCTCTTCGGTCTTGCCAAATTAAAAGACCATGCAACGTCTACCAGTTGTCCTCGCGTTGCCACACGCCATCCTCGTCGACCCAGTCCCACACTCGCTGCTCCTCTTCCTCTGACTCCTCCTCGGGTCATTCCCACCTGAGAAATTGCCATCAATTAACTTATAGTTGAAACATAATAAAACCGTACACCTAATATACCTATGTTAGCGTTTTTTATAAACTTACGTTCGATTTCGAATTATGTTTCGTGGATGGCAATGGATGGAAGCATGATGCAAACGGGGCTTTTCACATGGATTTTTTTAACGAACATACATTTCATTGCTCTTTTAATGGTGTTGCAGTTACTTGCTAAAGGGCAATAATAGACTTTTGAATTAATAGCGTAGGGTAGTTCTTAAGACAAATACATTTCCGAATTATAAATTGGATTTGACACATCTAAAAAAGGTGCCTTTTTAAACCATTGTAGTTAGTCCGGCGTGTAGCATTGCGTGTTTATTCTCATTCCTATGAAATTGACGTTAAGGTGCTAAGACACTTTGTCGCTGCAGAAGTAGCTACTGCCTGCCTGTGATTCCTTGTGCGTTCACTCAGCACTTTTACGAAGTGTTGTGTTTTCAACCGACTTCAAGATTTCGAAGGAGGAGGTTATCAAGTCGTCGCGATCTTTGTTTTTTTTTTGCTATTTTTTTTATGTATGTCCACCGATTATTCGAAGACGGCTGGACCAAATTAGGAACATTATTTTTTTGTTTGAAAGAGTATACTTCACAGTTGGTCCCATTGTAACCAGGTGAGGATCTGATGATGGGATCCTGGAGAAATCGAGGGAACTCTTCAACTATTATAGGCACACCTACAGTGATTTGAGTATTTTTTACAGCAGCTCGGGCATTTGCTGTTGGCAAGGTGGATGCTAAGTGAATTCGGTTCTTTCTTGTTTATAGTACAGTGTGCACTCACTCGGGCGCCAAGTCGGCGTACGTGGGCAGCAAGGAGGCGAGCAGTAGACGCAGGGCAGTGCGCTCGGCGACCTCGGGCCGCCGCCCGAACGAGTACCCGTAGCGGTTCAGGCCGCGCGGCGGCGGCGACGGGTCCGCCGCCACCACGTTCGTCAGCCGCGGCACCGCCTGCACACGACCACGACCACCGTCGTCGTCTCGTATACAGAATGACAACGTACAGGGTGTAACAGAAACAACAACTAGTGATCCGTTCAAGGGCATAATTAGTATCGTATTGCAACTAAAAAAAAGTAGGAGAGGTGTTTTTTAACGCGGTAAAAACATTTATTCAAAAATCTCCGGCAAGGTTGACTTTTACGGTTAAAAACTAGGCGGCGAAGTGCCTAGTTTATGGTCAAATTAAAATTAAAAAGTTACGGAAATTGCAGGCTCGATTTCGCGACATAAATGTTGCATACAATTTCCATTTTTATCGAGGTACAAACTTTTTAAAAAGTTCAACAGCCATACAAAAATAAAGGCAAAGGTCCTAAACAGCCAAAAACAACATCGGTATTTGTTATTTATAATGTTGGTACCGCGACTTTTTAGTTATCTCAAATAGTTTACGGTAAATTCAGAAGAAAAATACACTTCAAACTTTTTAATAAAAAGATATAAAGGCGCAAAGCTGAGCGTGTACCGCGAACATAGAAAATTGTAGTTTCGAATAAATCTGTCTCTCTCACTCAAAATGAGAAGCGATGGAGATGGAGATAATTATAGGATTCGAATCGAAATTCGATGCTCGCGGTAGAGGTGTTTTAACCTAGAAGTTATCCTGAATATATTATTTATGTCAATATTGTTTGTTGTTCATCAACGTTGGCTATTTTGCATTATTTTTGAATAAAGCACTATATTGGACTCGGCGCGAAGGGCCAATGCTGGCTTCGTATTAAATTAAACGGACTCCTAAAGTCGTCCGTTTAAACGTAATACTCGGCCATCAATGTGCTACTTCACCTCGTGGACAATAATGTACAATTTTTTGTATGGGACAAGTGGTCCCAGCCGGCCAACAATCCATACAAAAGCAATTTTTTTTTTTCGCACGAAAAAAATTTTTTCTTACTTTTTCATAATAAGAATACGATTATGCCCTTAAAACAGGGGTTTTCAAAGTGGGGGGCGCGACCACATTTGAAGGGAGGCGCGGACCTCGGGAAATTTGAACAGGGCTCATTTACTTCCGTTTCCTTGCATCGAAGCGAAGGGGGGCGTGGGAATTTCATTTTAGGCAGCAGGGGGGCGTGCCTAGAAAAAGTTTGGGAACCCCTGCCTGCCTTAAAAGCATCACCAGCATTTTTGTTACACCTTGTATAAATACAGTGAAACCTGAGCTGTATTCCCATTTCTATCCGACTGGGACAGAAGCAAATAGGTTCTTCCATAGTAATAATCATTCACATTTGTTCACGCCATTGCTGCATACTGCGCGCGACGCGGGTGTACCCCAATAATAATACCCCAAACCTTGTTGATTGGGACCAGGATAAATGGGAAACCTCAATAATTGCAACCAACAGACGTCTATTTGAAATGTTGAGTTCTCAACCTGGATGTGTGTGGTGTGGTAGAAAGAAAGGTGACGACACTATCTTTCCATACAGATTTTTATGTACAGTTAGGTGCATAACTGAGTCAAAATTAGTACCTTAGTAAAATGTAAATAATTTGATAACAATCAAAGTTACATAAAAGTTCTAAACGTAAAATATTAATCCTTGGGTACCGCTACAAAACTGCTTCACAAATTATTTTCTTCCGACTTATACATTTTTCTCAATTTCATACCGAAAACTGTGAAATTTCACCTAATTTATTTTTCCCATTATTTCATTTTTTCTTAGGCATTCCCAATTCAGTAACTCATTTAAAGTAAGGAATTCCACGACCATTATTTTAGTTATCAAACATTTAAATCAGGCTTATTTTTGTAATTAGTTACTGGCAATGTATTGTCAGGTGCAAAACTGAGTCAAGGCAAATGGCCGAACAACTTTCTCGTTAGTTAATTTTTGTAGCGGACTTCATTCTGAGATAACCATAAAAATACGTGAGTGATATAAAAGTCATACACCTCATTTTAAAGAGCATATAATGTACTATTTCAACTAATTGTCTTACCTGGTTGTGTAAAAGAAAAATATCAATATCGGGTTAAATAAAAAAAATGTAGTTTAACGGTTTTTGGTTCAAAATCATGGACGAATAAAAAAATCAAGATTGTGAATGCAATGAATCGAAATTGGCTTTCATATGGATACATAGCTGACACCGAGACGAACAAATATAACCTGAAAGTTTTTATTTTTTTCATAATTGATAAGACTTATCTTCCTTTAACGATGTCGGTGCAAAACTGAGTCAGTACCAAATATTATCTAATAGAGAAAATGTTTATTTTTATCTACAATAACATAATAGGTCAGTAAGTTTATTAGCGTTGTTACCAATTAATAATAAAATAGTAACTTAATAACTAGCCTCTTCTGAAATAATGAAAGAAACATGTCAAAGTGATGCACATTGGTTCAGTTATGCACCTAACTGTATATGTGAAAATGCCAACAATCTTACCCCATCAACCAGGAGGTTGGCCATCGACTTGATGACGCACAGGTGGCGGATGACCTCGTCGGGCCAGGTGGGGAACAGGTTTAGCTGCTCGTTCACCAGCACCTTCGCTCGCTCCTGCCAACAAAATATTGTCCAGTGCTGGTAAGTATGGCTCAAGTTAGGATCAAATATATGTACGTCAATGGGCGTCGTTACACCTGACGCAGTGCGCCTCGGCTAGTGTGGACGTGCCTCGCCCGTGGCATTGCGGCCGCGCGTGCGTTTGCCTCGGCCGAGGCACGTCCACACTAGCCGAGCTGTCTCGCGCGGCCATTTCCTCGCTAACTGTATTAATTACTAGTCCGCTTCGAACTGAGAACTCGCGATTTCCTTGCAACCGAGTTGACCATTACAACAAGACCCTAATGATGATTGTTTCGAGCCTTCTAGCTCCATAACCCCTTGATCGATCCTGCTCATAAACGAACTCTCAAATTGTATTGAGCTCTACTACAACCCCAACAAATTTCATAAAGGTCAGAAAAACGTTACTAAAGTTATTACGGAACAACTAATCAAAATCAATAAGCCATCGAAATAGGTAGCCAACTGACAGTTCCGTTGTGTCCGAAGTTGTCTGTAAGAACTTCACTTCGCTTATGCTCCACTCGTTCGATAAATTCAGTTTGGTTTCACAAAGGAGGCCAATAACAATTACACTTGTAAAATAAACGATGTAAAGCTATTAGTCTCAAAAGCTTAATATAAACTATTAGAACAACTTATTAGTAACTTTTATATCGAAAAATCAATAAAATGCAGTTAAACTTTACATGTTCTAGAATAACAAAACATTTATTCATTGGAATATAAATTTTTCGCAAAGGTAGTTCCTATTTTTCTTAACAAAATATCATTCTATGAGAATTTCACAATTGTTTTTGATTATGGAGGTAATTGACAGGACCGGTCATTGTGGCACTCTTTGGGGGAGGCCTATGTCCAGCAGTTGACGTCTTTCGGCTGATATGATGATGATGATGATGGAGGTAATTATATATATTATTGCTGTGACTTCGTAATTTTGTATTTTTATAATACTTAAAGCAATACAAAAATATTTGTGATATATTTTTTTCTAATTTGCCGATTGACAAAAGTTCAGTTATTCAGCAAAACCATACCAATATTTTTATTAGTGTGCTATTATTAATAATAATAGCACACTAAATAATGTTGAGTAGTTGAGGAGATCCTACAGCCAACGTCCAGCTCCGTTATCAGATCAGCTCCATGTCATAATAATATTTCATTGTCATCCGATTTACACTCGCATACAAAATTTCAGTTCAATTGGAAAACTGGAAGTGAGTCAAATTAAACTTGCAAGATTTGATCACAGACATACGACGGGACAGGGAGCATAAAATAGGGGGCGGCGTTTCACTCGCACTCGTTACAAAATTGACACAGATTGACATCTTATTGTTGTCTTTGCCATGTTGGTATTATTATATGATGATGTTATTTATTACCTACGAATTTCTTCCTTAGTCAAAGCGAGATGCATACCGTTACTTTGACTCCTATTTCGGCGTCACTTGTTGGTCGATTCAACATTAATAGCTTCATTAATTAAAAATAGTTCATCTGTACCTGCATGGCCAGAGACCTGTCGTACGTCTCTGCGAGCTCGTTGGCAATGCGCTGCAGCCAGTCGAACACCGCCGGCTCGCGCCACTTCGACCAAGTCAGCTTTGCGTAAAAGTCTATTAGCTCCTTGAGGTTCTTCGCGGTTCTGGAACAAAATATATGATCAACGACGATCATTGGAAATTTCGTTGATCAAGACAAACATTTGGGAAACGAGGTTACAATCCTCTGTATCAATGGAATTATGTTATTGCCTGAACGACTGAGTCACCTGGATCTTTTTTGTTAAGACATTATTTAAATATTGGGGTTATGTCTCGATAGCGAACTACAATTAATTTCACATGTCAATACAATCTCAGCTAAGGCATATAAAATGCTGCGATTTATATTTCGACAGGGCAATGATTTTAAAGACCCTAAGACTGTACAGCTTCTTTATAATGCATTTGTTAGATCAAACTTAGAATATGCAACTACAGTCTGGGATCCTAACTTCAACGTCCACATTAACACGATAGAAAAAATTCAAAACAAATTCATTAGAAGTGTGGAATATAAGTAAAAAAAAATTATTCTACTAAATTAAAGTCTCTTCAAACTCGTCGATAAATTCGTGAGCAGATATTTTTATATAAAGTTTTACATGGCCTTATTGATTCTCCTGTTTTAATCCTCAAAAATTTCAATTAGATGTCCTGATCGACGAACTCGTTCCATAAACTTATTTGCAATGAACTTTGGACCAACTGCTTATGCAAGAAATAGGTTCTTAGCCAGAGCTTGCAACATTTATAACGAAAAGTTCTTAGAATATACATTAGCTTATATTATTAAGGGGCTGACAACAGCTAAATTCCCTCCCTATCTTTTTCAGCGCGAGTGAAAGAGAAACACTGTTAAGATTAGTATGGGAGCTCATTGCAAATTTAGCAAAATGATTAATTAAAAAGAACAACGCATTAATTGAGAAATATAAAACCACGAAGTTTTTAGTATTAGTTCGGTGGAATTTCGTCCGTTTCGTTTAAAGCAAATTTTAAGATGTAACTTTGGAATTACTTTCTATCGAGCCGATTTCGTCCAATCGTGTATCGGAATCAACGAAGTTCTTCAAAATATAACGAATAATAACATATATTTTTTTTAGTTTCTCAAAACAAGTAGTTATAGCTAAAAACTGTTTGAGTAAAGTCAATCTGGTCATTGGGTGTTGTCAGCCTCTTAACTCGATCGTATTTCCAACTGAGCAACAGAAATGTTAAAATTTATTTGTGGAAACTGTTTGGCTTGTGAATGTATCATCTGCTTGACTATTTCTATTGTATCTGCCTGTTTGTTTCCAAAGGTTTAAATAAATAGATAAAACCGTGTGGAGTGAACTATAGTAAGTATGAGAACTGCATACTTTCAGCCTTTGGCCTGTTCAAGTTGACTCTAAAGTCGTCCGTTTAAACATAATACTCAGCCAGCAATGTGATACTCCGCCTCCTCGACAATAATCTACTATTCTATGTTGTAAGGGAGAAATAATCTAATTCACTCCACTACACTATGAACCTCACCTGGTCTCGGCTATGGTCGAGAAGAGCGCGCAGGCCTGGAGGCGCGCGCTGGGCGGCACGGACGCGCACTCCAGCAGGCACCGCACCACGATCGGGAACTGCAGCATGGCCTCGCGCAGCAGCTCGTCCGCATTGCCCGAGTATTCTGTATCAGGGTCACTACACTATGAACCTCACTTGGTCTCGGCTATGGTCGAGAAGAGCGCGCAGGCCTGGAGGCGCGCGCTGGGCGGCACGGACGCGCACTCCAGCAGGCACCGCACCACGACCGGGAACTGCAGCATGGCCTCGCGCAGCAGCTCGTCCGCATTGCCCGAGTATTCTGTATCAGGGTCACTACACTATGAACCTCACTTGGTCTCGGCTATGGTCGAGAAGAGCGCGCAGGCCTGGAGGCGCGCGCTGGGCGGCACGGACGCGCACTCCAGCAGGCACCGCACCACGACCGGGAACTGCAGCATGGCCTCGCGGAGCAGCTCGTCCGCATTGCCCGAGTATTCTGTATCAGGGTCACTACACTATGAACCTCACTTGGTCTCGGCTATGGTCGAGAAGAGCGCGCAGGCCTGGAGGCGCGCGCTGGGCGGCACGGACGCGCACTCCAGCAGGCACCGCACCACGACCGGGAACTGCAGCATGGCCTCGCGCAGCAGCTCGTCCGCATTGCCCGAGTATTCTGTATCAGGGTCACTACACTATGAACCTCACTTGGTCTCGGCTATGGTCGAGAAGAGCGCGCAGGCCTGGAGGCGCGCGCTGGGCGGCACGGACGCGCACTCCAGCAGGCACCGCACCACGACCGGGAACTGCAGCATGGCCTCGCGCAGCAGCTCGTCCGCATTGCCCGAGTATTCTGTATCAGGGTCACTACACTAAGAACCTCACTTGGTCTCGGCTATGGTCGAGAAGAGCGCGCAGGCCTGGAGGCGCGCGCTGGGCGGCACGGACGCGCACTCCAGCAGGCACCGCACCACGACCGGGAACTGCAGCATGGCCTCGCGCAGCAGCTCGTCCGCATTGCCCGAGTATTCTGTATCAGGGTCACTACACTAAGAACCTCACTTGGTCTCGGCTATGGTCGAGAAGAGCGCGCAGGCCTGGAGGCGCGCGCTGGGCGGCACGGACGCGCACTCCAGCAGGCACCGCACCACGACCGGGAACTGCAGCATGGCCTCGCGCAGCAGCTCGTCCGCATTGCCCGAGTATTCTGTATCAGGGTCACTACACTAAGAACCTCACTTGGTCTCGGCTATGGTCGAGAAGAGCGCGCAGGCCTGGAGGCGCGCGCTGGGCGGCACGGACGCGCACTCCAGCAGGCACCGCACCACGACCGGGAACTGCAGCATGGCCTCGCGCAGCAGCTCGTCCGCATTGCCCGAGTATTCTGTATCAGGGTCACTACACTAAGAACCTCACTTGGTCTCGGCTATGGTCGAGAAGAGCGCGCAGGCCTGGAGGCGCGCGCTGGGCGGCACGGACGCGCACTCCAGCAGGCACCGCACCACGACCGGGAACTGCAGCATGGCCTCGCGCAGCAGCTCGTCCGCATTGCCCGAGTATTCTGTATCAGGGTCACTACACTAAGAACCTCACTTGGTCTCGGCTATGGTCGAGAAGAGCGCGCAGGCCTGGAGGCGCGCGCTGGGCGGCACGGACGCGCACTCCAGCAGGCACCGCACCACGACCGGGAACTGCAGCATGGCCTCGCGCAGCAGCTCGTCCGCATTGCCCGAGTATTCTGTATCAGGGTCACTACACTATGAACCTCACTTGGTCTCGGCTATGGTCGAGAAGAGCGCGCAGGCCTGGAGGCGCGCGCTGGGCGGCACGGACGCGCACTCCAGCAGGCACCGCACCACGACCGGGAACTGCAGCATGGCCTCGCGCAGCAGCTCGTCCGCATTGCCCGAGTATTCTGTATCAGGGTCACTACACTATGAACCTCACTTGGTCTCGGCTATGGTCGAGAAGAGCGCGCAGGCCTGGAGGCGCGCGCTGGGCGGCACGGACGCGCACTCCAGCAGGCACCGCACCACGACCGGGAACTGCAGCATGGCCTCGCGCAGCAGCTCGTCCGCATTGCCCGAGTATTCTGTATCAGGGTCACTACACTATGAACCTCACTTGGTCTCGGCTATGGTCGAGAAGAGCGCGCAGGCCTGGAGGCGCGCGCTGGGCGGCACGGACGCGCACTCCAGCAGGCACCGCACCACGACCGGGAACTGCAGCATGGCCTCGCGCAGCAGCTCGTCCGCATTGCCCGAGTATTCTGTATCAGGGTCACTACACTATGAACCTCACTTGGTCTCGGCTATGGTCGAGAAGAGCGCGCAGGCCTGGAGGCGCGCGCTGGGCGGCACGGACGCGCACTCCAGCAGGCACCGCACCACGGCCGGGAACCGCAGCATGGCCTCGCGCAGCAGCTCGTCCGCATTGTCCGTGGCCTCTATACAATATGGAAGGCAACTGTCAAAGTTTTTCCTGGGTGGCGGCAGCATAGGTTGTATGTACTATGTACCTAGTTTTGTTCTATGGGATTTCAAATTCGTCACTAAATAAGTGGATTTGATTATATTAACACTATTTGGCACAATGCATCAAATCTTGGTAAAAGTAGTAGTCTTGGTATTCACAACATTTGGTAAGTGTCAGATTTTAAGTCACAAGTTGTAATTTCACCAAGGTCACAAGGTCACAGCGCGCCGCCAGTGTAGCACAAGGCCGCATTGGCAGGGTCGCCATCTGATGTTGGGCGTAAAGTGAAACCACTTAGACTGGAGTATAGGTTTATTCTTAAGAATTTCGAAAATAAACGGTAACGCCTGGACTAGTCTTAATTAGTTTAATTACACTTCAAAACAAAATTATGCTCGAGCAACACAGGGATATTTATTGCATTTAGACTATTTTATTGATTAAGGCTTACCTTTCTTTTTTGTAGCGACATGGAAATGTGCCATAGCATAAGAGTATTGTATGCTAAAGAGGAATCCGGCATCCCTGTTCTTGGCCCAGTGGTCGACAGCGTCGATCAACCACTGGTGCTCCCGCGCGCGCAGCGCCAACGTGTCGATAATCAGCAGCATCGCCAGGGGGTCATCCGGGTCCAGATTCATTAGCATCTTAGCAAGCTCTAAAGCAGTGCGGTGGCATGCTCGGTTCGTCAGCAGGTGGATATATTTTAACACGGCTACGTGAAACGGTCTGTTCTCCACGCAATAGTATGGCAGCCGTGTCCTAGGCTAAAAAATAACTAAAATAAAAAAATGTTCTTGTCAAAAAAGTTATTTGTGTCTAAATGAGTAGTTGCACTCACATCGGCAAGCTGAAATGAGGGATGAGCCACAAACTGCATGTAGGCTATAGCACGCTCGACCACCGTGTTAGCTGCGGTGTATTCTTCTATTTGGAACAACATGTCCGCACTCTGAAACCACATGATTATTTTAATATTTATTTACACTTTACAGTATTATACAATGTAACAATGTGTATTTATTGTTACACACAATTTGCACATATACATATGTGTATGTACCTAGTAAAAATATAGGTCTTGCACGAGACGCGTCTTTAGGGAGGCATACGGAATTATTGTTTATATCCCGTGGCAAGCCCTGCTGGCGGCCCACCGAGGCCAGACGTGTAGCATGTGTCGACACTCCTGTTCCTACCTCGAGCATGGCCTCCACGTGCATCTGGCGCTGCGCCTCCTCAATGGCGGCCAGCGGCAAGTCGTGATAGTGGCCCGCGTCGACGACCTGGTTCAGCAGGCTCTGGTGCATGCGACGGTACTCCTTGCTGTGGTCGAACATGAACACAGCGCACCCCTTATCATTGCGCTTCATCGACATAGATAGCCCTGGAGTACAATACAAATACTAAATTAATCATTCATGGCAACAGAATCAACTGGCGTTACTGGCCAGAGTTTTTAGCTATTTCTTCAGCGATAATTAATAAGAAACGAATGTCTGTTTCGATATATTCGCTATAAAATTAAATAAGCCAGTGAAAACTCGGCGTTTGAAAATATCGCAGTTTAAGACCGTGAAAAAAATATATTTGAAAAATATTTAATTTCTAGCTACATACCTACATAAATTATATAATCACAATTTAACAAAATTGTATTACAAATTAAGCATAGCACTACACTACCTACAGGATAGTTAATGTTACACAGTAACTTACCGTATTTCTTAAAATCAGCTGTATATTCGACGGAGGGTACAATTAAAGTTCTCTTTTGAATTCTGAGTTGAGCCTGTCGGTTACCCCTGCAAACCAAATAACACTAATATAAATTCCTGACTCAATTTACTCATGCAATTTACGTTATTTTCTAATTACCGACCTTTTATTTCTTTCTTCACTAGGTTCAGCGCCAAACATTCTTCTCATTTCATTGGCGACATTCAAATGTTTCTGTTGCACCAGCAAGAAGTCGGGTACGAGAGGCTTCTTGACCGGCTGCGAGCTGCTCGGCGCCGCGGGCGGCGGGGTGCCCAATAAGGCATTGACTTCCTTTAGGGACTTGTCTATTTCGTCCTAAAAACAATAGTAGTTAAGAGGCCTGAAGTTATTTCATATACCTATTATTGTAAACATATGTAGAAACAGGAACAAAAGCAACGGAGTAACATTACGCTATTTACACGGCGTACTGATCTAATATGGTTGGTACTTATGTAAAACGTGCTTTCCAAAAAATAGTTTTTTTTTGTGTCTTTATCCAAGTAGTATATTATGTTTCACTTTGTTTCACATTAAAGATTGATCAAAACGAAAAATACATAAATACAAACCTCCCCGTCTTCACCTTTAGCACCCTCTTTAGCTTTCTTTTGTTTTTTCTTTTTTCGTTTATTCTTCTTCTTGCTTGTTTCTGGTTGGGCTTTTACTTCTTCAATTGACTCTGAATCTTCCTCTTTTTCAGAGTGAGAGCTCAACTCTAGCTGCCAAAAGCGAAAGATATCTTTAAAATAAATAAATGGGTAAGTATTATCATTATCACAATGTATGTTCACGATCTAAAATATTCATGCTACCAATTTGCCAATCACATGTTATACAACTGTATTAAATGATCTGACAATAAGGTAAACCACCATAACTAATCACATCAATATTATAGAGTTGCTATATACAAGTACACAGAGACAAAAATATACCACACAACCAAATTTATAAAACTAATAAGAAAGTTCAGCAACTTAGAATGAATGCGACGCAGCATTTAAAATCAAAACTATATCAAAATCGCAAGAGCATACATAATTAATTACCTACCTAGTTGGTTACTAAGTTCTGTTACCAGATTTCTGACTGATAAAATATAAAATAGAATTTTAAATAAAATATTTAAGTAATTATTTAATAGCCTAATTTCTAACGAACATAATATGGTATAATAATATACAAATCAGATGGGAAATTTATTGAAAATCGTTGTAAAGCACAAGATTGCTCGAAGACGCAAACACGCGATAAATTTAAGAAAATTACACTTTACAAAAGTGCATCAAATAAATATTGCACCTTTGTTTAGAAGGTTCCATTGCTTGTTTGTAAGAAACCTGTTTATTAGAGGTAATTGCGTGACCACCATTTAATTTTCTTGCGATATTATCCCACAGATATTCCCAGTTGCAACATTGCCTATTTTTTAAATTTGCACAAAAGACATAGACTGCTATGGAACAAGCAGACTTGCAACGTATGGTCTAGTATTTTATCGGATAGACCCACGTGAACTATACATATACCACATTGAAGCTAAAGAATTTAGCTAACGAATTGTGCAAGACTGATGCGTCTTAAACGTGATTAAAAATAAATAGGATCATCAACATGAAAAAAAGGAGTGTAATTTTGACGTATATTTTTCACGTCTTTTTCCGAGTTATAAAAAAGAATTCTGAAAAACTGCGACAATAATTTTCATTTCAATAGATTGTAATCTATTGACTATTAAATAAGCTTTTAAATTATGTACATGAATAATTAAAATGATGCTACCTATTCCTATTTATTTAGTGAAAACTCTAGTAACAGAATTTAGTAACGGACTAGGTAAACTCTACAAATCATTTCTAAATTGCACATTCACAGATGCATTTAAATATAGGTAATCTTATTTTTTATAGGTTATCTTAAGATAACCTTTATGTTCCGTACTGACCAATTAAGACAGAACAGAACCCAGTGCGAAATGATATCACCAAGATGCTCATAAATAGAAAGCTTGGGATGGATGATGCTAAAGCTCATTGTGAAACCAGAAGTTTTATCTTAGGCTTTGTTTGTACTGAAGAAATGAAAAGTCAATAATATCACTCCATTGTAATTGCAGGTACTGGGTTATTAGGAGAATCCACACCTGACGCACGGGGCAGCTTGGCTAGTGTGGACGTGCTTCGGCCAAGGCAAATGCACGCGCGGCCACAATGCCTCGGGCGAGACACAGCCACACTATACGGGCCGCCTCGTGCGGCAATTTCCTCGCGAGGCGGTGCATTAGGTGTAGCTCACCTTACACCAACTTACAGTAATTTCATAGGTACTTAAGTCCCATGCAGTAGCCAGGCGTGGATACAAGGGGGCGAGCAACAGGGGCAATTGCCCTGAAACGCAAACCTCGTATACTACAGGGACCATAGGTGCGAACCACGAGATTTTTTGTGTTGCCCCCCCCCCCTGAACGAAATCTTGGATCGGGTCGTAGCAGTGGAATTCTTGGCTTTTAAAAAATAATATACTTAACATTTTTGTAGGAAGAAGATATACATTTTTTTTGAAGTTAAGTGTCTGTCTTGTAGTTTTGGGTTATTTATTTAAACTTTATTGCACAAAAGAAAAACTTGATGTACAAAAGGCGGACTTAACACCAGAGGTATTCTCTACCAGTCAACCTTAAGGCAAAGCAGAGAGGTTATGGGCGATGCTTATGAGAACAAAAGGTAAAGAGTTAACTACAAGCAAACAATGAATAAAATATATACAATATATAACAAAAATAAATATCGAAAACACAAATCTTTCATTCCACTAGCAAAAAAGGCATGAATGGATTTTTAAAAGCAAACTAGCTGGAAGCATTTTTAATATTACACAGGCACGCTTTGGGGTGCTGTAGAATAATCAGGAAAATACAAATAACAGGGTGATGTGAAGAAAAAGAGCGAGGGCTTTTGCCCAGCTTAAGATACAATAACAAACTGAGAAAAAAAATAGTTTAAGATAATGGTCAATTTTGCATTGCAGTTACATTGCTTACATAGTTAATACTATACTTTTTTTATTATACCACGACGGTGGCAAACAAGCATACGGCCCGCCCGACGGCAACCAGCCACCGTAACCTATGGACGCCTGTAACCCCAAAGGAGTCACACGCGCGTTGCCGACCCTTTACAAAAAGCATCACTGTGGCATATACTGGCATTACCTTGAACTTATTTAATTGGTGAAACTGCTGTATGGATTTAAAGAGGAAAATGATGTCATAAAAATAAGTACTTACCCCTTTATAAGAGAACATAGAAGGTGTGTGCTTAGCATACAGAGGTTCATAGTCTTCATCAGAATCCCCACTGGGCTCCGGCAGGCGGTTGTCACCAAATAATTTCCGCACATTTCTACTGGACATCTGATATATGGGTTGTATTCTGAAATACATAGGTATATCAATTATATCTTACTTAAAAAACTAAAAAATATGTATACCTATAATGCAAATGTAGGATGGGCAAAAATAACATAATATGGGTAGTTCTACGAGACTCTAACGTCAGTTACCAATTCTTTTGTGTGTTCTTTGATTAATCAAGCAAATTTAAGTGTCCATATATCTACCTGTAGGCATAGGGAAGATATGTGAACACTTACATTTGCTGAATTAATTAAAGAACACACGAAATAATTGGTAACTGACGTTGCAGTCTCGTGAAATTAGCCATACTCATAAATATTTAAAACATTTTATTATATATATATAATATATAATGTATACATAATAAATTTTCTCTTTATTAATAAAGAGAACCCTAGCTGCAAAATCGCATGGAAACTTAAAGAATTAATTTATCAATAATGTACCCGCCTGATGTGACCTTCCACTGCAGACTATGGTCGCTTGCAACGGGACAACAGAACACAAACTATTATTTTGTTATGGTAGCAATAGAAAAACTCAGATAAATTTTCAATTATTAACCTATTAAGATATTAAGATTCATGAGATATATCCCGGTGATATGCTGACGAACAGCGGAAGCTTAGTAATAGTCATAATACTATTATATTTCTCCGTGGAAGGTAGCATTCTCTTTGTCACTTTCAGGTTCGGAACCCTAAAACTAGTAACAAAAACGTCTCGAACTAAACTAACAAATCCATAAGGGGCACTATTTAATTATAACAACAAATGAAACTGGTGTTTTAATTTGTATTTGTATTGTTTTCCTTACCTCATGCACGAAAATTCAGCAAACAGTAAAAACTAAAAATCACAAGTATCACGTGGTATCACAACATTGAACATGAAATTGAGTGAGTGAATGAAATGAATGATGTCATGATGAATGATGTCAGCAGCATGTCAAAATTTGGACGTAGTTATGCAAAAACGTTCCAACCTACAAAGTCCCAGTGGTGGGTTGGAACGTTTTTGCATAACTGCGTCCATTTGTCCTGTGCTGTGCATGGAGCTATAAAGTATATCCATGGCATGGAGTTATATTATAACAAAGAGTTTGGTCCATGTATGGCCAATAATTCTTACACTTTTCCTTAACCACAGAATAAAACATTGCAATTTGTAGGGTCCAACCTGTCACCTAGGGAGTAGGAGCACGTAGGTGTCCCGATCTAGGGCGGTCGGCAGTGCCCCGACACCCACAGCTGTTTATGGAGGTCGTTAGAGTTATTTTACCTTTTTTATTTATAACTAGCTTTTGCCCGCGGCTTCGCTCGCGTTAAATTCGGGGTAACAAACCATACAAACTTCCACCCCCCATTTTAGGGAAGTGGGGGGTTAGAAAGAGACAAAAAGTATCCTATGTCATTCTCCATCCCTTCAACTCTTGTACCATCCATACCTTCAATTATCTCCACTTAAAAAATCACGTCAATTCGTCGCCCCGTTTTGCCGTGAAAGACGGACAAACAAACACACACATACACTTTCCCATTTATAATATTAGTATGGATGTATTAGTAATATTTTCTACGCATTCCGTCTGGTTTTTTTATTTAAAATAAAAGTTAAAATGTGTAGATTCGCTGATAATTAATATATTTATCTAGTTTTGTATTTAAATAATAATTCAGGCAGCTCGAGCGGTCATTTAAATATCTATAATAATAAAAAAACAGTTTTTTATTTATTTAATGTGTACAGTCGAGGACATAGAGATGTATACACTTTTGGACCTTATTGCGTTGTAATAAGGTCCAAAAGTGTATACATCTCTTTGTCCTCGACTGTACTGTTATGAATACTATCACCGTGCTTCACCAATACATTTTTTAGATGTTTTGAAGGCATCTCTGTAAACGTTGAGCTAGGGCCAGTAGGGACAATTTGCTGGTGAGGTTGGGTCAGTAGGGGCGATTTGTAGGGAAAGTGTAATAACGGGCGTTGTGGCCGACAGGAGTTGGACACAACAGGTTGGGCCCTACACATTGCCGTGTCTAATAGCCGTTTTATATAAAAGTATTACATACAGAAGGTCATCTTCCCTACAAAATCAATGTTTGATTGACAGAACTTTGACAGTTGAACGGTGATACATGACATCTCCACACAGTATTTACCTTTCGACACAGATTATATAATAGTTCTTACGAACAGATATGAATCAGTCATAGAAAAAGCAAATACCTACGGTTTACGTACCTACGCTATGATACAATGGAGCGGCCTTCAACGCGCGGCACCCCGCACCTCCCGCGCACCCGCATAATCGCTAGGGTCGCCTATGTTTGGAAATCCATACTAATATTATAAATGGGAAAGTGTATGTGTTTGTTTGTTTGTTTGTTTGTTTGTTTGTTTGTTTGTCCGTCTTTCACGGCAAAACGAGGCAACGAATTGACGTGATTTTTTAAGTGGAGATAGTTGAAGAGATGGAGAGTGACATAGGCTACTTTTTGTCTCTTTCTAACCCCCCACTTCCCTAAAATGGGCGGTGGAAGTTTTGTATGGAGCATTACGGGGGGCAATCAGGAAAGGGGAACCGTGTTACCCCGAATTTCACGCGAGCGAAGCCGCGGGCAAAAGCTAGTATTTTATAGTTAAGGAAATAGGTATTTTGCATTGATTCAGTGTTTAAGTGGTTCGCATGGTGCATAACAATTATAGTTACATGAGTAATATTGATTGATATTTTGTTGCCGCGATGAGAGTATGATTAATCTTGACAGATTTGCCACACACTGTCAAAATTAATATGAATTGACAACTATCTCAATCTTATTCTAATCGCCTTTTAGCAATATCATCATAGTTATTTGAGAGATTAAGAAAGATAACATGTCTATTATTATTATAAAATAAGTGAATCCTCCTTTTTGTAAAGCGTCGGCAACGCGCATGTGACTCCTTTGGAGTTGCAGGCGACCATAGGTTACGGTAGCTGCTTACTATAAGGCGGGCCGTATGCTTGTTTGCCACCAACGTGGTATAAAAAAAAGTTTGTATGCCTACTTACCTTTCCCCATCCGTCGGCAGAGCGAAAAACGATAATTTTTTATTAGCTTTGCTATTTTTACATCCAACCACATCGCAATAAATTACTTTTTTTCGTGATGACATTGTTCCGAGTTCCGAGAAGCGTCGCGCGCGGTACGACGTGCGTTCAGTGAGCGCGTTGGTAGCCCACTGACTTTAGCTCCTTCGGCGGAGGCGCAAAACGTAGGTATATAACTCGCTCGCGCGGGCATGATTCATAGGCCTGCTTTCGACGTAAAAGGGTTGACAAGTACGCGATTAGTTTGATTGTTGGACCTGCCCCAAAGGCCCCAACGTGTCTCAATCTGCCTAAAACCGATATTAGACATTGCAATTTGTAGGGCCCAATCTGTTGTGTACTCGTACCCTGCCTTTCCCAACCCTCCTTCAGGTCCCTAAGGGCCCTAACTCTTATTACACCTCCCAAACTGACAGATTGGGCCTTACAAATTCCAATGTCTAATACCGGTTTAATCCACCAGTAATTTTAATACGAAACTAGACTAGTAGTCCGCCTCGAACTCAGAACTCGCGATTTTCCTTGCAAACGGGAGGACCAATATATTTAGATCCTTATGATGTTTTTTTCGCACCTTCTAGCTCCATGACCCCTAGGTCGATCCTGCTCATATACGAACTCTCAAAATATAATGTATCTCTGCTACAACCCCAAGCGTTACTAAAGTTATCGCGGAACAAACTCTCAAAATCAAAAAGCCATCGAAATGCCGAGACGTCCCACTAGCCAGAAGTTGTTTGTAAGAACTTGTTTCGCTTAAAGCCCTGTTACACTTGTCCTAGTCAGATTCCTAAATGATTTAGTTTCTAAATTTAGTCAAGTATAACCGCATTTAGCAAGTAAATTTAAAAAGTTAGGATCCTAATTAGGATGCTAGTTAGGATACTAAAAAAAGTAACTGTTTCTCTTTCACTCTTGCTGAAAAAGATAGGGATGGAATTTAGCTGTTATTATACCCTTTATGAAAACGAGGCGCAGCCTCCTAATGTTACCCTCTCTTTTGGCCTCATCAGGGGGTTAGATTTAGTAAGTATAGTTGGTTGACGAAACAGGTTATGGATTTGTACTGCGAATTTGAAGAAGCATGTTGCAGATTTTTTTGGGAATCTAGACGAAGCCTAGGATATATGCTATCATATCAGTGCTATCACTCTATCTTTTATTTTGACCAAAATAAACTTTGATTGATGATAAAGTCATCTTAATGAAAAAAAAGAGCTTGTTGGTTTGTTTTTTTTTTGCATTACTATAACTTGTGGCAAGATAATAAAGTCGATTATTCTGCGCAATAATCTAAATATATAAAAGAAGAAACTGACTGACTGACTGACTGACTGACTGACTGACTGACATATCAACGCACAGCCCAAACCGCTGGTTCTAGAGATTCCAAATTTGGCACGTAGGTTCCTTATATATAAGGTCTAGGGATGCACTAAGAAAGGATTTTTCAAAATTCACTCCCTAAGGGGGTAAAATGGGGGTCCAAAGTTTGTATGGTGAATCAAGATTTGTTATATTATTTTATTCTAAACTTCACAGGAGTATTCCTAACAATAAATGAATAAACACGTGTTTCTGGTTTTTTGAAAATTCAAGTCCTAAAAGGGGCAAATGTGGTCACAAAGTCTGAAAATCAACTTGGGTATCGTATCCTTTTTGAGTACTTATAGTACGCGGGCGAAACCGCGGGAAAAGGCTAGTTTTATTATAAAGGTTATTATAGTCTGGCAAACCATTTCTTCAGTAGAAAAGCGCGGCAAATTCAAAATACGTACATGTGGCAACCCTTCGTGATGAGACACCGTATTTCGTGACGAACATTTAAATTCACATTGAATTTGTTTCTAGTGCATTTCACTTTCTCATCTTAAGCGCGAGTGAGATAGAACTCCTGCAACGTTCCCAATTAAATTTAAATTCACTTTTAAGGCATATCGCAATTGCCTCAACCAGATTATCTGTTGCAGTTGATGACAGATCAGACGAAATATATCCGTCTCCTTTTTACACACCGTAAATGTCACCTAATGAAAGGGGCGGAAATACCAACTCAAATTAAAAACATAAAATTTGATGATCATTGCTGCTTTTTTCACTGATTCTTAGTGTTGTCATACTTTTGTTCCCTGTACATTGCTACTGCGTTCGTTGGCTGGCCAGACTATAAATAATAATACATCTGTATAGGAGTCGAGAGTAAGTCTTATATTCTTTGGTCTCAAATAAAAAAGTTTAGCGAAAAATACATGTCGGAAACGTCACTGTCAATGCAGTTTGCCGTAGTCGACGTAATCAAACCAAACGTTACGGTTACGAAGGAGTCGAACGAAAGCGCTGAACATTTTCGTGTACCTAACTCGAATTATGACGTATTTGAATTTGCACAGATGAAGCCTATGAAATAGGACATTTCACTTGCGGAAAGTTTAGTTGCTCGCTGGCTCGGCTCGGCTCGTATCGGTAACTTGTCGGACAATTATGGCATAGTTGTTTATTGACTTTATGGTGCAAATTTATTAAGGCAAAATGAACATCAAGCAATTACTTGTCGTATGTTTTGCTGTTTTCGTAAGTTTAGTGAATGGTGCAGTTATCGCTAACGACGACGATGTGGATGAGCAGGGCCTGTATAGTAAGTCGGACAAAGTTGTTATACTAACTCAACGTAACTTCGACAGAAAGGTGTACGGCCAAAACCGAGCACTTGTTGTACAATTCTATAATAGCTACTGCGGGCATTGTAGAGCTTTTTCGCCGAAGTTCAAAAGTTTAGCTGCCGAAATACAACCATGGGAAAAAATATTTCAGTTAGCAGTTATAGATTGTTCAGAGGATGAGAACAATGAAATATGCAGGCAATTTGAGGTCATGGCATATCCATCCCTTAGATACATTCATGAAAATTATATCAAGAGCAATGCTAATGTTGGTGATCAGCTCAGTGCTATTGATACAGCCGAAAAACTTAAAGCTCAAATCATACACAAAATACAGCAGGAGCAAGTAAAGGGTCGCCTGTCTTTTGCTCCTAGTCTCAGTATAGCCTCATATTCCAGTTTCACTGCAGTCCTTGCTGATGTGCCCAATTCTGTCATATACACTTTCTTAGTGTTTGAGTCTGAGAACAGTACAGTTGGATCTGAGCTGGCTTTGGATATAAATGACTATAGTAATATCAGAGTGAAAAGAGTGTATGAAACAAGTGAACTGGTTAATTTGGCTGGAGTGAGTCATTTCCCAGGTCTTGTTGCTGTAAAACCAAATACATTAGAGACCACTTCTCTAACACCCAAAAGTCCAACTAAGGCTAATTTATTGAAAGCTGTCAATACATTTTTGCTATCTAAAAATTATGTGCTTCCACTTCGCAAGACACATTCCAATGATGTTACACCTGATCATAATGCCAATACAGCTTTAACTGACAACACGGACAACATCTACTATAGTGACTTGGAGAAGGCAATTAAAACATCTTTACACACGGAAATAACCAGACACAAGGTTTTGAGTGGAGAGCCACTTCAAGCTCTGCTGAATTATTTGGATGTATTACTCAGTTCCTTTCCCTTCAGAGGTAACCTTCAGGAATATATTCAGGATTTAAGAAACAAACTGGCAACTCGAACTGAATGGGGTGGTGAAGACATATTCAACATGGTGAAGAAGCTAGAGACAGTCCATGCACCTGTGTATATTACTAATCTAGAGTATGTCAGCTGTCATGGTAGCCAACCAAAATACCGTGGCTACACTTGTGGACTGTGGACCTTGTTCCACACACTCACTGTCAATGCTGCACTCAGACCTGGCAAGGAGGGTCCCAAAATATTGCAAGCCCTGCATGGTTATGTGAAACATTTCTTTGGATGCACAGAATGTGCAGAGCATTTCCAAGCCATGGCAGCCAGGAATAAATTATTTGATGTGAAGGAAAATGATAAAGCTGTTCTGTGGTTGTGGATTTCTCATAACGAAGTGAACTTGCGACTGGCTGGGGATATCACTGAGGACCCTGAGCATCCTAAAATACAGTTCCCCAGTGTTAGCAAGTGCAGGGAGTGCCGGCTGGCGCGTGGCGCCTGGAACCTGCCTGCGGTGTACCAGTACCTGCTGATGGTGTACAGCTCCGGCAACATCAAGGACGTTGTCAGGAGGTCGGCTCTGGCGGCGCCGAGCCCTTTCTCCAACCTGGACCTTGGAATGCTAAGCCTCCTGTACATATTATCTTTTATTCTTCTTATTCTAGTAGTCAAATTTTTCCTTACAAAGCATTTTTACAGAAAACGTGCATACAGACATGGAAGGGGTAAAGTTTATATTATAACACAATGACTAGGTTTTATATTAGTTTCTTGTTTTTTCCTAATGTTGTTATTAAGTTAGCAAATGATACTTTTAAGTGGTTGTGTGTTATGTTTTCACATAAATGTGATAATGATAATGGTAATTTAACTATTGCATTGACACCATCCATCATCTTCTGCTATATCACAAGGCATGTTGCATTAAGTCTGATTAAGTCACATGTTTTTGTTAGACTGCATACATACATACCTCAGACTAAATAATTAGAATTACTGTTTCAGCTATAACCACATTTAGTTTTATGCAGAGCATTTATTGTCCAGAGTTAACAGTGCAGTAAGTTACCATCAGCATTACTAACTATACTAAAATGCATTTTAACTGGTTAGAATCTTAGAAAACTTTAGAGCTTGGAACTACTTTCCTTTCCTTAACAACATTTCTTCTCATACCTACATAAGGTACGCCCACTCGCATAACTTCTTTAAAGAAATAAAAACATCTGAAAACTATATCTTGTCTATAAAGGCACTAGCTAATAAGAATAATAACACAAGATTATTTTTTAGAATATGCAGTGCGAATTTAATTTTATAACACAAGTAATTTGATTATATATTCACTAAACAAATGAGCACATTTTAGCTCACCAAACGAAGACGCTTAACTGCCTGATAGGGGAAATAATTCGTGTAAAGCTGAATTTTGGTGTAGTTGTAAAAGGTATCTTACACAACATACTAAAAGTACCGGTGGATGGCGGCGCCGCTAACGGGGGGAGGGGGGTGTAAAGGGCCTTTTTTTTGGTTATTCGTAATGTAAAATGTTCTTGTACTTAATTCATACAAATATAATTTTCTATAAAAAAGATTCTTTGCACTTTTTTGCTGAGATCAATGTTCAATGAGATATCGAGGAAATACGATAAACCCTTGTTTAAACTTTCGGAGCTATTATTTACGAAAGTATTAGTTTTATCCAAAAATTGTCTCAGAATACTCATTTTTTTTTAAAAGACCTATCCAACGATATCCCACACATTAGGGTTGGAGTAAAAAAAAATTACCCGCCCACTTCATGTGTACGGGAGGTACCCGAAAAAATAATGTTTTTCCAGATTTTATTTTGAGATTAAACATTGTCGGCGTGATTAAAACACATACTCATACGATTTTTTTCTTTTCTAGTACTAACCATCACTGAGCAGGCTGCTCACCCTGCTACCTCACTTCCTACCCTTATATTTTCGCCATGTCCGTCTGACCCCATCTGTCCGTCTAGACGTCTAGTACTAACAATCACTGAGCAAAGCCGTGGACGGACAGACGGGGACAGACGGACATGTCGAAACTATAAGGGTATGCACCATGCTCACTCTGCTCAGTGATGGCTAGTACTAGACAAGTCACATTTCGTATGAGTATGTGTTTTAATTACGCCGACAAAGTTTTAAAACAAAATCTGAAAAACTATCATTTTTGCGGGTACCTCCCGTACACATCAAGTGGGGGGTAAATATTTGTTTTACTCCAACCCTAATGTGTGGGATATCGTTGGATAGGTATTTAAAAAAAATAAGAGTATTCTACAACAATTTTTGGAAAACACTAATACTTTCGTAAATAATAGCTCCGAAAGTTTAAAAAAGTGTTTATCGTATTTCCTCGATATCTCACTAAACATTGATCCCAGCAAAAAAGTGCAAAGAATCTTTTTTATAGAAAATGATATGTGGATGAATTAAGCAAAAGGACATTTTTTCGTATGAGCCACCGTTACTGAGTTTTTTACGAAAAACCAAAATAAGGGACCTTTATACCCCCCTCACCCCGTTAGCGGCGCCCCCACCCATCGGTACTTTTAGTATGTTGTGTAAGATACCTTTGCCTACAACTACACCAAAATTTGGCTATACACGAATTATTTCCTCTAAGTTTTCCTTCGTTGGGTGGGCTATTTCAACTGTCAAGTGTTGTGCTGCATAAATGGGTATTTTACGAGTTTACGCCTCCAGAATAGAACCTCGCTATGATCATTCCATTAATTTTGTTTACGTAAATGTGACTGTGTTACTAACTTGGAAATTGATGCCAATTAATGTAATTAGTGTAGTATCTACTACTATAAAGTATTTAACTGAATATTTTAGTCTTCCGTTTAAATAGTCATTCATAATTATACGTAAGTACCTACCTAATTACTTATTTTTCAAAATCTATTGCCATTTTACTAGAGTCTGTCCTGAAAGAGAAGTACCGTAGAATGTATAAGCTCCCATATAAAGTTCTCTTTCCGGACCAACTCTAGTAGTCAAGAGTGTTGTTTTTATGGCACAACATTTTTTCATGTGTTTTAATAAGGTGAGGCGAGGACGTAGGTTTATATGCTTACAGAACGTATGAACGGATATACAGGGTGGAAAGATAAGTCGGGCCCTGGAGGAAAACTAACTTAAAACGTTGAGATAGCTCAATTCACTGAAAGGAAACATTCTTTAATTTCTTTAAAGGGACATAACTGCATTTACAAATTTTTGGAAAAGAGTACAGTTTTCAAAAAAAGTATTTATTTTGTAATTTTTGCCATAAATAATTTTTATGACAATTGATGCCAATCGATCCTGTTTCCAACGAGGATAAAAACTTCTAAATACCAACCAAGTAGTATAAATAATAATAATAATATTTTTCATACAATTAGTATGGAAAAAAGTGAAAATTAAGAAAAAACTGTGAATGCAGTTTTAGTTTTTAGGAAAAATAAAAGAATGTTTCCTTTGAGCCAATTGAGCTATCTCAAGGTTTTAAGGTAGTTTCCCTCCAGGGCCCGACTTATCTTTCCACACTGTATATAACAACAATATTAACAAATAGTAAAATGAAAGTTCTCTTCCAGTTAATCTACTTATCTTAAATGCATAAGATATTTGCTTTACGTAACGCGACTTCCTAGGTACATTGACTGATTAGCATTTAAACAACGACCAGTGAGAAGTGGATTGAGTAGGTAGTTATTATAGATATCAGCATCAATACAATACCTAACTCCTATCTTCATGCATGACCTCTCGGAGTATACTTAGGTATATCATCACTACATAGTATAAAACAAAGTCGCTTTCCGCTGTTTGTCCCTATGTATGTATCCCTTAGATCTCTAAAACTACGCAACGGATTTTGATGCGGTTTTTTTAAATAGCTAGGGTGGTTCAAGGGGAAGGTTTATATGTATAATACATGCATAATATAGCAGAGAAACACTGATAATTTTAGAGGTTTCTAATGTGATGTCGTAAATAAACACATTTTTTGCGCTTACATTGCAAACGCTGGCTGAACCCTACGAGATAGATCAAAATAATGTACTACAATATTGTACACCTTAAAAAGGTCTAAAAAAAGTCCGCGGTGGTTTATGTATATCTCTTAGGGATAACCTACAATAACCATTTTTTATCCCGTGCGAAGCCGGGGCGGGTCGGGTAATACATATATATATTTTTTTCTACTCCTGTACTTTTATCTGTCATTTATACATTCTTCAACACCTTTATAAGAACATAGATAATACACTCGATGAAAACTCTATCTAGTCTATTCCCCAAAATAACACTTGTTCTATAAAAGCGCCAAAATAGTATCGCGTGCAAACACGACTATTAATATAAAATAAATTACTGCCAACCTAAGAAACCTAAATAAACACAGCGTTTTTAGAAAAAAAAACTTTAAAAAATAAAAATTGAAAAGAACCACAGACCTACTTCGTAGTTTTTTACGTTTCCCGTTCGTTTGTTGGGACAAATTGCAAACTTAGAAAGTAATTTAGGTATTTTTACTAATCTCTGTAGCTCTTTAATAATTGATCAAATAACGACGGTGTGTATTTGTGTTAGTAATGTTAGTATTATTGAAAAATAGTGTTTTAAAAGGTAAAACTTAAATGATTGTTCATTATGTTGACAAAATAACTACGATATCCATGAAGTTTTCAATTTCGCATTTTATGTAAAAGTAAGTGTATTCATAGAAAAAGTATTGTATGCAACGTCGTATAAGTAGGTAAAAAAAGGTTCGTGGCGTTTTTCTTAACAATTTTCGCCTACGGCTCAAATTGTTACCCACGCCACTCACCTTTTTTGACCTCTCTTATACAACTGTTGCATAAACTACTATTACAATATATATTTTTTTACAATATACATACAATGTCAATCTAATTTATACTGAGATTCAAACAATTGAGAGCAATCTTTTTTTAAAACATAGAATAGGTAGGCAGATCTTAGTGGAAATTGAAATGGTTGTTTTACTTACTACCTTACTAGGCGAAGCCTACGTACCTACAATACATACTTTGGTCCATCAATATGGTAAATACTGTTGCATTACATACATTCTGTTCAGTCAATACAAAGGCATGGCTATACGTTCAATATTTATCACGTCGGTATTGTATTGTGTAAAGTGCAGTCGCGTAATTGGTCCGTCTCTCCCTCTCCATTGCTGTCGCGATGCTTACAAAACATATCCCAGTATTTAATATATTTACAGATCTCAATATTTAATACAAACTCTGCCATACGGAATCCAGATATTTATATTTCCGTAATAAATATTGTCATGCATCAATATACTAGTCTAGCTAGACGATCAATATCACAATTATAATGGTGATGCTGATGACTGATTATGATGGTATCCTGTTGTCCCTCGTCAGGGACATAGGGCTCTAAGAAGGGATTGAATATCACAATACTTGACAAATATCAGATCATAGTATTTCTTGTACCTACCTCTACTTAGTCGTCGCCACATAGACTAAGAGCTGGCTACGTCAGATACGAGTATGACACAATAATGAGGGCAAATAAACCCGTCAGTTAAGGAGTGGTCCTGAAATAAAGTAGCCGTGTACAATCTTGTGTATTTTTTAATTTAGTGCTAATTTTGAAGCAGTATATTTATTTTATTAATCCGTAGATACAATACTAATAAATATAAATACAATCATAATAAAGTATGTGAGCATATATAAGTTTTCGCGTTTTTATTTCAACATGCTTTGTAACTTTTTGAACAACATAATTTGACAATCTTCAATCGACATCCGCTACAATGCCACAATTGTATTTCCATTTTCACAACCCGTTTTATGCTTTTCAGAATCTCATCTTACCAAGAAGCTACATTAATTAACTGTATTTTAGCTAGGATAGTCAGGAAGACTCTCTAATCTAACCTCTGACAAAGATATTTTTCTATGGGAGACAATTTTCTATAAAAAAAGGCAAATACATTTAATTATAAATTACTGTAACTACCTTAAAATGAAGCCAGATAAAAAAGTATACTATTGAAGAAAGACAATTTATTAAGGTATAAAATAGCTCATCAAATCAAACTATAAGAAAAAACATGGTTTTGAGAAACACCTCAAAAATTCTGTCAGAAGACGCTGTTCAAAAACCTATGTGTGTGATGGAATACAAAAGCCGAAAACTTCCAAACGCTGTTTCATTTCAATATGATTGTATGTATGTTTTGTATGATTGTATCTACAGATTATTTAAATATAAACACTGCTTCTAAATCGGCACAAAATAAAAAGATAAATCAGAAAAGGCATGGCTACTTTTTTCCCGGACCACTCCTTAGATTGCTATACTATCTTTATTGTTAGACCCGGGAATCTGGCAGCTTTTAATGGATGGCGGTCAGAGTGACAGACTATCAAAATATTTTCATTTGGTAAAAAGTCATTCCTACCAAGCCAAAATAGGTAAAAACTGTCGAAATGGTTACATGCATATAGGGGAAAGGGCCTATATTTTACCACGAGAACAAAAAACATTGCTTATTAATGCAGAAATAAAAACAATTGGCGTCAAACTATAACATACATTATAAATAGAAACTTTCCCCCAACAGAAACTTTGGCAATGATATAATCTAATTATTTATACAATTTCTCATAATATTGCATTAAACCCAAATCTCCTAGGATTTGTATTCTTGAAGTGGTTTGCATTCTTTGACCCCCACCACCAACACCCACAAGCTGCCAGATGTCGGGATCTAGAAATAAGCATAGTACTTATAGCAAACTGTCATATTTGACGTAGTCAGTTCCCGTCTATTAGGATGATTTGCAAAAGTCAGGATCAGGAAAATCTTTTATGTTATGTTATGTCCAATTGAAACATTCCCTATTTAACTCTTGAAATACGAGCATTTAAATTTTTAACATTCTGAAGTTTATTATATCTGCCTAATACTATTAACATAATGATTCAGAACTTATGAATTCGGAATTCAGAATTAATGCAAATTTTTGTCTACCATTTCGCCTCTACGAAGTAGATTGTTTTTCTTGACCCTGCAGGTGTCGATAATTAAATAAATTACGACGCTATTGTTCTTGTCCATGGGCGTTAGCACCCATTCTATAATACGCTGACGTCAGCCAGACTTTTCTCCGAGATAAATGTAGCGCTATATTCGGCGATGAATATTTAATTTACTCCATGCATTTTGACGAACACACATGCTCATTGTTCATTACTAGCACGAAAGTATGCCAGTAATCAGCAATAACTGCAGCATAACTGAGAACTTGACAAGTACTTAAGCACCTTAAGGTGCTTTAGGATAATTCCTGTAACATTTTGCCGCAGAACAGTCACAACGATTATTTATTGATCCCACTACGTCACCAACACCTCGATCTAGCTAGAATACCAATACAAACTCGAGATAGTTACTTTTTGGCAAGGTAAATTTTCGGAAGCCAATGGTCGCTTTTATGTTTTACCTGCGTCGTCGACGTTAACATCAAATTTTCACGATTGATGTTAACGATCACACTAACGAGCAATTTGTATGAGTTTGTATGGAATGGACGTGCACATCCACGATATCACGTTACCGCACCTATATAACTTCATACATTCCTGGCTCCCCTGTAATATCGTGATGATATCGGCCTCATCCACGGTAAAGTATAAATGTGACCATTTATCTGTGGACTGCCAGGGTCTCAGATTGTATTAGGTTGGTACTTGTAGCTCTGACCAATGAAAACAATGTTTTTATCGGTGTTGCTGAATTCCGCTGAGGTTGCAGCCAAGTGGGTAGTGACTTACACGTCTACAGTAGTGTAGCGTTAGGCAGGTAATATTAGTTTGCATTCTTGTAGGTAGGCAAATAGTTACAGTGCTCTTACTGTACTCTTAATTTTATTTAGGTCTAGTGAAGAAATTTTCGTAGAGGTGCAGTTGCATTTTTGTTTTTCTTATGGGAATGGCTTCTAACTTGATAATTGTCCTTGGCTGACGTATGTATGTGGCGTAGGTACTTGAATACTTACGCTACTGTGCCAATAGCCGTAAACAACGAACAGGAACAGGGTTGTATTGTATAGTAAACATGACCGGAGTCATGTTTTCAGTGACAGAAACCTTACTAATAACAGCGTCTTAAAACATAGGACATCAGTGTACTTTTGTTCGTATTTTGCTAAGGCTACTCTATGAGATTTTATTATATATTAATATAACCGAACTGTAAGAGGTCCACAAATACGTACCTACGTAAAACATTATTATTAAAATGAATCATATCAATTACTCTTTAAGGTAGACTAAGCTATAGTAATATATTCATATAGTGTAATATTACAAATAACATTTGTACTAATTTATATTAATTAAGAGATTGCGGATGATTACCGACCTTTAGTTACCATGGGTGAGTTTTGATTGTAAGTATATAAGTCTTAAAGTCTTGTACATATAACAATTATAATACGACCAACGTTACCTTGTGGAAAATCGGCGAAATAACTTTATATTGACTGCGTAAATAATCGCATAACATAATATAATTTAAATAACATTATTGATATTATTAAAATAATTGGAACGTAATGTTCACGCGTATCAAATCGATGTTGACAAAATATTCTTGAATATCGAAGAACGTTCCTCTTCGCCAAATAACAAAACCGGCAGTTTATATACATATATTCAGTATATTTTTAATATTAATATTTTCAATATTTTATTATATACCAAGTATAAAATTAATGGGACCTTTGACATTTGTTACAAAAGCATGTCGGCCGTTAAAAAACCTATACCTACTTATTAAACAGTGGTCCATTTAGCATACGTTGTTTTAATTGTTTAGAATTACATGTATTTAAATAAGTAACTAGTTTTTTTGTGTACAGCATGATAGTTCGAGTGATGGTGGAAAGGGTGCTGATAAGCTAGCGCAGAAGGTCAGTTGAATGTCAGTTATGTGTAACGCGGTGGCGGTGGGTGGCGGTGACATTAACTTTAATTTAGTCACTTTAATTATAAAATTATAATTTATTCCATACTTTGACTGGATGCTCGATGAACTTTCGCTAAAAATAATCTTTAATGCGTTCTATGCACATGCGTTTTTCTGAAGAAGTAGGTTACATAAGTGAAGACATATAAATAAATAGATATGATGGAATAATCTTACTCAAACTCACCTAGAAGGCTTGTTTTCTACTAGGTGCTATATACATATATAGGCGGCGATAATACTTATTGAATTAAAAAACATATTTATGCAATTCGGAATTCAAATCACAACTAAATAATTCAACAGAATTCCTTGCTGGGAACTTAAATTTATATCAAATAGCTTTAGCCTGCGACATCGTCTGCGTGGAATTAGTAATCTACCCCCATGTTTATCCCTTTAGGGGGCGTCCATTAATCGCGTCATACTGTATAGGGGGGGGAGGGGGTCAAGAAAAAATCACCAATGATCACCACAGGGGGGAGGGGGGTCTGGACACATATCACGTGTAATTTTTTGTTCCTTGAGCTATACTGTATTATGGCCAATAAAATAAAAATTATCAACTTTTAAATGAATCAATCTGTCAAAAGCAGAGTAAAATTGCATTAGCACTATGATTGTAAATATTTTTTAACGGCAATTGACATATTATTTTGGAGAAGTAGGTTTTTAGGGTTCCGTAGCCAAAGTGGTAAAAACGTAACCCTTATAGTTTCATTATGTCCGTCTGTCCGTCCGTCCGTCCGTATGTCATATCCATTTCACTCGGAAACTATAAACGTATCTTAATAAATATTTAAATATAAGGTGTGTTTTTGTATGCTGCTACTTAGTTTTGTAGTAAAATTGCAGAAAAAGATATTTTAAGGAGGCACTATGTAATTATTTGTAATAAAATTTTTTTTTACCAAATATTGACATGATGAACATCACTCGGTAGGTTTTTCAAAATAACATTGAGGTCTGTTTGATTTTTTATTTATTTAGTGAATACTTTAAGAAAAAATCACTCCGTAAGTCTAAAAAAATTGTGTCCTCCCTGTCACTTTTGAACCGGAGATCCAAAAAAATATGAAAAAAATTGAGAACATTATCGGTTTAGGAATGATTGAGTTATCTCCTAAAAACTCATTTCATACGCAGATACGACCTTTTGATATTAATTTTTCGATAGTAGGTACGAAACCGCGTGGCCTGACACGCACTATTAAAGAAAAAAATTTATATTAAAGATAATATAATTTTATATGTATACATGTAGTTTCATTCTTTTACTCTTTACGTGTACGTACGTTACGTAAGTAGGTTCACGTGTTAGAAAACTGTACTTACTTTAGTTAGCAAAAAATTACACGTCATATTGGACAGGGGGGGAGGGGTCCTGAAAATATCACCAAAGATCACCATGGGGGAGGGGGGGGTCTAAAACAAGCCAAAAACGTATGACGCGATTAATGGACGCCCCCTTAGGAGTGAGTTCTGTGATAAAAGCTAATTGTATATCATTCCCCAAAAGTGCCCAAAACTCAGACTATCATACCAAATTTCATCAAAATCGATTCAGCGCTTGTTGATTCCCCATATACAAACTTCCACCCCCTCATAGGATGATTTCTGGGACGAAAACTATCCTGTCCTTCCCGGGACTCAAACTAGCTTCATACCCAATTTCATCGTAATTCGTTCAGCGATTTAAGCGTGAAAAGGTAACAAACAGAGACAGACACACTTTCGCATTCAGAATATTAGTATGGATTTACGCCAACCACTTTAAGTATCTAAATATTATTTTTCAAGTTTCACTAGTTTCTTTTATGATTTATTGTCCCTTTATACTTACCTAATAAATTTATTTTAATCGAACAAAAATACATCTTAACGAGAAATGTTTATTATAAACTAACACATCCTTTATAGCAAAATCTAACAAAAATATTGTTGCGACGAGACGACTGGTGTTGCCACTAAAGTTCGCTTAATAAAATGAAGCTTCATTTTATTTAATTTGTACATACTATTGTAGCTCTGTAAATTATAACTTTCGTTTTGTTAATTACCCATACCTGTTTAGCCTATCTTAGGGGAAATAGATAAGTATTTATATGCGGTTATAAGTATGCTACACATGGCTAAATAGAGCGCTGGTATCCTGGTGGTAAGACGTCCGACTTTCGATCCCGAGGTCTCGGGTTCCAACCCAGGCTCGCACCACCGGGTTTTTCAGAACTTATGTACGGAATATCATTTGATATTTACCAGTCGCTTTTCGGTGAAGGAAAACATCGTAAGGAAACCGAACCTAATCACGATAAGGCCTAGTTTCGCCTCTGGGTTGGAAGGTCAGATGGCAGTCGCTTTCGTAAAAACTAGTGCTTACGCCAATTCTTGGGATTGGGTTCTCAAGCGGACCCCATGCCGGGAGGAAACGCTAGGAGGAAGAAGAAGACACATGGCTTTTGAGAAAAGTCTTCTAGAATGATAAGGCGGCCTCTTCATCTCAGTGGCTCAGCCACGGAACTGAAATTAAAGGAAAGGGTTGTGAGGGATGTTTCATAGAATCGTAAGGCCAAATTGAAGGGGATGTTTTAGAGTAGGTAAACAAGCTGATTGAGCTAGCAATCTCAACACGATTAGCGTCTCAACACGATTAGCGTCTCAACATGATTAGCGTCTCAACACGATCTCTTCATATGTCACGCAATCAGTAATCGTTATATCAAATCTGTTAATTTGCATGTACGTAATATGTATATTAATTTGCATATACGTAATATGTATGTAATTTGCATATACGTTATTTTTTTCATATTTTGATACAAATAATCAACGCCAGTCATTAATTTAAATATCGGAAAAAATACACATACGAGTTTTAATGTGTCAAAAAGTGTCGTTGAATATCGTTTGGTTTTATCATTATCACCCATTTATTACATCCGAAAAGGAAAATAATCTAGGACTAATAAGAGTCTGGGTCAAGTGGTAACACTGTCCATAATACATTGTTAACGTCTGGACGTACAGTCGCCATCAGATATATCGGAGTGGCCAAGGTGGTCACAAATATCTGAACAACGCCTGTATTGTCAAAGCAATAAAGTGCATCTTCAAATATTTTTGAGTACCTTGGCCGCTCCGATAAATTTGATGGCCACTGTACACTACATCAATTATATCACTTACCCCATGTCTATCCGGAAAGAGGAGTGTCGTAGTATGTATGAGTTCCAGTATAAACCACTACACTTTTCTTTCCGAACAGACTTTGGTAAGAGTTTCTGCATTAGAGTCCCAAGCAAACTCAGAATGACTCAAGTTTTGGTACTCTATTATAATACTCGTATGTCCAAACATAGTAAAAAATTTTATGCAACGATAAAAAGTTATGATTTTTTGACCATGGATAGATTGCCTCGCGATGAATATTTTTTGGTTTTGGAGGTCGGTTTTTTGGACCTTCATGACTAAATCAGGGGTCCAATGCAATATGTTGGTATTACTCTCTAGTTAAGGCTGCTAGGGTCTGTGTGGTATCATTTTCGTAAAAAACAGACATGCAGAATTCATTTTTGATATAAAACATCCAAAATCCATGTTAACAACATTTTTGTTGAATAAAAAATATCATAAGGAAGCCTATTTAATGCAATGATTAAATATATAAAATGTTAAAGCTATCAGTAAACAAAAACTACGTAAAAAAAATTCTTTCGCGTCGTGGTGTATATGTTTTCTCCATAGTAAGTATCGAAAATCAATGTGAACGTGAACGTCAGTAGTATAGAGTATTGACCTTAAAATGTATGTATTCCTTATTATTAGTTGATTTTGCTCTTCTTATGACATGTAATTCGAATTTACGATCAGATGCCCCATAGAGATGAAATTGTCCATATTTAAAACCCTCCTGCAGAGGCAGGAACATATTCTTTTAGCTTATTCTTAAACTCCGTGGTGCGTTGCGTGTGTCATTTTGCAGTGGGCTGCCCTGCCAGTTAGAAACAATAAGAGATTATTGCATAACTCTTCAAAGTCATGATATTCCTTTAATGATAAAGATGTGATGTCCGGCATGAATTATCTCGACCCCAAAAATCTCACTAGCTCATCCTCTTCCATCGTTGCTACTTGCTAGCATACGCATTGGGCCTCGAGTGTGGGTCATAAAGTACAATATTTCTAAAGTACTTAGCTATTATAGTTACGTTTAACTGACAGTAGCACTAATAAAGCAGTCGCTCCCATCGAATGGCCGATATAATCTATCGCTCTTTACTGTTCTTCGTGGCCCTAATGTAAAAGCAGCTGATAGATCATATTCACCTATCTCTTCTCAGGAAAAAATTCAATATATTTCTGAGCTGTATTCCATCGATACATGAGCGCGAGAGTAATGTTCCTCTGGATTTGCCAACCAAATATCATGCTCTGCAGCGGACTAAAAATATATGGAAGTGATTTTTTTTGGTCCTAGCAGTATCCAATCCGCTGAGCTGCCTAAAAGCCCGCAATGGAGAACAGTTCTTCTATCTTGCTGATGTAGACGGTGCTAGGTAAAAATGTATCCATCCAAGGTGCGTTACATAAGTTTCTATTATTCTTCTGTAACTGGCAGCAAGCTAAGGAGTAATAAAGAAATGTGCTGATTCAATCCAGGTAAGTTAATCGGATCGTTAAATATCGGATCTCTCGTATTTATGTGTTCAACTAGCAACCTTGACTAGCGGTGGGCACCATTCGTGCCGATGTTGTTTTTGCCTTTGGGTCTTGTCCCGAGTATTATAGGTTCAGGTTTCGTATTATAATATGAGTGATACAGGATATACGCTATTGCTGGCGTGAATGCTCGAGCCCATTGATTTTTTTGTACAGTTTTCCAGGAAGAATATATAAGATCTTTTCCTGCATTAAACTTGTTGTACGCGTACCGGATAAGAGGATTACAATTTACTTGTAGATTGTGGTGAAGTAATATAAACACAACGAATAATAGTTGCCGCATAATGAAAGGGCAGGCTTGGACAGTTCGGCGTCTAACACTTGAATGTAACAAGTACTAGCTACCTTTGAATATTTATATAGCAGTCGATTCCAAATTATGTTTATTATCACACGATGTTATGTGATCTCTACTTAGTCGCGAGAATGTTATGTTCTTTTCATTGAGAAGTGTGTAGGGTAACTTGGTCGACATTGGGTTTGTGGCACACAGTAAAAAAGGATACGTAACGATATATAAATTAAAATGGAACTAAGGTACTACTTACTTTTTACATATATGTATAAATACGCATAGGTAGTTTGTTTATTTCTTACTTTATTAGTTAGTTAGATATTCTGACATTTCTTTAGCGTATTTCCTGGACCGTTGATTATTTAGATATTTTTCATAATTGCGGTCTTTTTTATGGACTTTAGGCGGTATTGCCTGTAGCCATAAATCTCTATAAATGGAGTACGCTTCGCCTCATCTTTCCAAACAAAGAAGTCTGCCAAAATCTGAGGGGGGCGAGATAGCACGCATGTGATGTTTTCAAGTCAAAGGTACATCATTGTCGGTTGTTAATACAGTTTATTTCTAAATGAATTTTTATGGCAACAACGCTTTATTGACAACCGACAAAGATGTACCTTTGACTTGAAAACACCAAACATATTTGACATATTCTTTTTATACTTCATAACACTAAATGGAGCAATAGATAGTCGACTGTACATACGTTAACATATGGTTCATTATTGGATGCAATCTTTGCAAATGTCAAACAAAAAAGCCAAGGATCATTTTTGATTGTATTTTCAAACAAAATATAGAAGACGGCAATCCTTAAGCGCGTTAAATATGGAGAAATGTCAAACGTCAAATAGTTACTGCCCGTCAGAAAGAAAACGATTGTCTTTGAATCGATTCTGTAAACGAAGCTTGATTTTGGACTTAGGTTAAATCTTTTATTACGAAAGTAATGATAAATAAGTAAAACTTTACTTACATCTGAAATGGTATTTCATCTTTTTGTAAACTAGACGAAATATAAATTTTTTTACATCCAAAAACAGCGCATAAGGGCATTTTTACGGAGCTTGTTATCCATCGACAGCGATGACGAAAGTGCGTGACATCGATTATTGAAATAGTTTTTATAGATGTACTAGATTTTCCTGCCAATACTTTTGACAGAGGGGAAATGATACCTAAGGCCTCTCCTGGTTTAGAACTCTCTGCCTGTAGCCAATGTCAAGTATTAAAACCGTATCTATCAGGGGCCCGTTTCTCAAAAGCTTGTAACTTGTAATACAAGCGGATGTCACTTTTCGTCATCGTTTGCTAGAAAGGGACTTCCGCTTGTATTACAAGTTACAAGCTTTCGAGAAATGGGCCCCAGATATAAATGCAGTATACTTTTTTGATGCCTGCCTTCATCCCCTTTTCATCAGCTTCATATGATAAACTCTATTAAAACTCTTTTTGTAACTTAACCTAACCAATCCAAGGGTATAAAACGTGTATAGTTGCTATAACCACATTTGCTAAGGGTAGTTAATATTGACTTAGAATAAATAATAGTACAAGTACAGAAGATTCTCCTTCCTCAATTTGACATTTAGCTACAGAGATGACAACGTTAGCAGTCATGCGCTCTTAAAAAAAAATAGGGTTTTCAACGTGCTTTAAATATTAGTGCAGGTTTGAGACATGCCATAAACACTGGCTTAAATGATAATATGTGACGTTTTCAATCGGCAGTACATGGGCAGTACACATCATTATCAGTTGTCATTAAGACGTCAACTGCCATAAAAAATAATTTAGAAATAAACATTATTAACAACCGACATGATGTCCTAGTGACTTTCTTATCGATAAGTTGCAACGTTAAATTTATATTTATGTTTTACACTAAAGGGCATATTAAAATTCTAGGAAACTAAAATATATTTAGCTAAAAAAGCTGGGTAGCGGCCATTAGCGACACATAAAAAAAACAACTCTATCTAGTTAAAATTTCATCAATAAGTATACACTTTTTTATATTTATGGCTGTGACAGACTGACATGACAAAGCTATAAGGATTCCATTTTGGCATTTTGACTACGGAATCCTAAAAAGAGGAAATAGATCGTGTCTTGCAAATAAGTAAATGTAATAAATAAGCCCCTAAAATCGGGTATTACAGTTTAAATTGACTACTTATCGTTTGTCCGAAAAGAGAAGTGTAGTGATTTATATGGGAGCTCCTACATTCTACGACACTTCTCTTTCCGGACAGGTGCTATCATGCAAGAATCAAAACCTTTGAGGATTCAACCAACCGGATTCGCGATTGACAGGCGTTCCCCTCTGCCGAAAACATATGACCAGTGATCATACACATGTATGGACTGACGTTTATCTGACGTAGCTATTTGTACGTTACGTACGAATAGACATACATTTGACGTTCCCCTTTCCAAAGAAAATTCTTGAAAAAAAAAACTTTCATTGTGTACAAGTATACGTATTCAGTGAAACACCTAATTCAGTTTCATTGTTTACAAAATATTACCGTATAATCGACACTGAAACAATGTTACAAACGTGAGTAGATTGACAATTTGTGACGTTTTCAAGTCAAAGGCACATCATTGTCGGTTTTCAATAAGGCGTTACTAGCATAAACTTAGAAATAAACCCTATTAACAACCGACAATGGTGTACCTTTAACTTGAAAATGACAATTTGTGACGTTTTCAAGTCAAAGGCACATCATTGTCGGTTTTCAATAAGGCGTTACTAGCATAAACTTAGAAATAAACCCTATTAACAACCGACAATGGTGTACCTTTAACTTGAAAACGGCACATATACCTAAATATCCAGTCTGAATTTTCCACCCGGTTCTACAATAAAACTCACCTTTTACAATGAAACATGGAACACGTTTCACTGGATACCACTAGAAAATGTTTCATTGTGAACCAATAGGGTATTTATTCACAAAAATAATTGAAGAAGTCGACGGTTTTCAATAACATTTAGCTCCACGTATGCTTTGAAACATACAGAATACAACACAATGTTTAATTATGCGAATTCCGCACGAAGTCTTGCTAAAAAATTGTTAAACTTATTAAAAAAAACTTACTTTTGCCTTCCGAATTCACTTGCGGCGGCCTGAACCTGTCCTTGCGTGATAAACTAAACTCTGGCAAGCGTGCATTTCCGAGATATCGCAAAGTTTCATTGTGCACGACTGTTTCATCGTTCGACAACTGACCCTACACTAATGAGACACATCAATTGTCACGTTTTAAAGGCAAAGTAATCATGTAGGTAGCGATACATTGCGTGCTGAAATATTTTGTATGAAAAAAAAAGTTAAATTTTAATAAAACATTAAAGTATGTTTATTAGGGTCTATACTAACTACCCTTAGCGTATGTGGTTATAACAATAAGACATCCTGCATTGTGTCGGCACGACTGACATACTACTTAAAACTTATACCTTAAAACTTATTCTAGTACATACTGTCAATCGCTAAGCTCCACACGTTTTTTTATCGATTTTTGACCAGTTTTGAGTCGAGACTCCAACATTTGCACTACAGATAGAATTATAAGGCAAACGGCTATCGGTTTTTGAATCTTTTAACTCCATTCTGTGGACCGGACCTGTAAATAAAGGAGCCCTATTTTTTATGCGTAGGGTTCCGTAGTCAACTAGGAACCCTTATAGTTTCGCCATGTCTGCCCGTCCGTCCGTCTGTCCGCGGATAATCTCAGTGACCGTTAGCACTAGAAAGCTGAAATTTGGTACTAATATGTATATCAATGACGCCGACAAAGTGGTAAAATAAAAAGTGGAAAAACATGCTTTATTAGGGTACCTCCCCTATACGTAAAGTGGGGAGTGATTTTTTTTTTTCATTTCAACCCTAACGTGTGATATATTGTTGGATAGGTATTTAAAAATGAATAGGGGTTTACTAAAATCATTTTTTTATAATGTAAATATTTTCGGAAATAATCGCTCCAGAAGTAAAAAAAAATGTGTCCCCCCCCTCTAACTTTTGAACCATAAGTTTTAAAAATATGAAAAAATCTCAAAAGTAGAACTTTATAAAAACTTTCTAGGAAAATTATTTTGAGCTTGATAGGTTGAATAGTTATTGAAAAAAAAATACAAAATAATTTCTGAACGAAGCTTGTTTTAACCGTATAAGCAGGTGTTTATTTAACCTGTAATTTCTACAAAATCACAATGAAATAAAGTGCTTTCAAAAACTTTTACTGGGGACACTTACTGTGACGGACGGAAAACTGCGGAACCCTACACTGAGCGTGGCCCGACACGCTCTTGGCCGGTTGTTTTAATATATGGACTATAAACACTTATCGATATTCGAATGATCAAAAATCTCGAAGACAATGAATATTGAAGTAAATATAGATGACATATCTATATTATTTAAGGCCGTTACTGATAATAAGATAAGCTGTAAAAATAATTAGAAAACGAAGGGATTCAGGACGAAGGTCATTGTGGCCAGGGAGCCCCTTAAGCCGCGAGCGGACGAAGAACCACGGTTTCTTAAATCCTTTTGATGCAAGGGTCCCTAAATAAAGTGGAGACATTAATATCGTCGCAAATGGGTGCTTTTACCCCACAGTTATAAAATAAATAAAATGTTTTATTATCAGAAAGTAACAAAAAATATGCTGAAGCCCTGACTTCTGTGCTAGGTCGAAACCTGTGTCACAGAGGTCAGTGTGTTCTCCCATCCTATAATATCTAATCTACTTTATATTTTTCACTTCTCATGCTCAAAAAGTGTCATGCATGTTATGCTCACCAAGGCGGACTAAAGTAGTACATTTAGCCACTAGGGCTAATATGTACCTATACATATTTATGATTTGCAAAACATTTTAAATTGACCAATCGGAACACTTCACCATATTAAATCCACCAATCAGAACACATATCAAAGTTAATCTGATACTTTTTTGGTGCGTATACTGTGTAAATAATTTATGTCCATAAAAAAAACATTGTATTTAATATCAACCTATCAGAATACAGCAATGTTAAAATTGACCAATCAGGAAACGAAATTAATTTCTCAAAACACGAGTTTTTTAGTTCCTACTTCACAATCATTAAAAAAGATTTTAATTTTTTGGAAGCGCTTTAAAGCGTGTTTAAACTGTTTAAAGAGCAAATTTTACCGTCGTCAGTTCGACGCATAGTTCACGTTTGGCGATTTGTCCTCTTCGCTGTTTGTTAAGCAAGTTATATCATTGTATGAAATCTAAGAGTGCACCATCTACACGAATCCTTCACCGGTTTCCCCCATTGAAGTCGGTTTTTTTTCTTAAAAATTATCTTTTGTTTACTTACTATATGATATGTCCAATGTAAACTGAACTCTGAATAGGTTAACAATTAAAGTCGGTGACCGTACGAGGAAACGGCACGAGGATGTCGGTCGTTAGTAAATTATTTAATCTGTGTACTTTCCCCTCAATGTTTTACGCCTACACGTAAGCAAGCAATGTTGACCGCAAACACCTAATTACGTCGGCAGAACAAATGCTTCACGTGCATCACTAATGGAACTTATAATTAGTGCAAAATTGTGAATTAACTATGGCGCTCATATTTAAGTAATACAATGTAACTAATACCTTGGCCTCTCACCACGCTTACAGTACGACAATATCACTGTTACTGGCGCTATAGGCGTCCCTAGGCTACAGTAACCCCATTATACAGGCTGTATGTCAGTAATCTAAATAGATAGTTTGTCCGGAAAGAGAAGTGTTGTGGTTTATATGGCAGCGCATACATTCTCCGACACCTCTCTTTCCGGACAAACTCTAGGTATAGTTTGTCCGGCGGCTAAGGATAAATGCGCCATACTTTAAGTATGGAGTATTTGTCCTTAAGCCGCCGGATAAACTATACTACTTTCGTGAAGAGAGCTGTCAAGATCAAGATTAAACCTTTGGAACGACCTTCTTGCAACAATGGGGTTGGCCGGTGAACAGTATTTACAGATGGCGCCAGCATAGGTTGTACCCGTCAGTCCTACCACTAGTAGTCCGCCTCGAACTGAGAACTCGCGATTTATCTACTTGCAAACAAGTTGACCAATATAACAAGACCCTTGTGAAGATCGTTTCGCGCCTTCTAGCTCAATAACCCCTTGATCGATCCTGCTTAAATACAAACTCTCAAATAATACTTATCTCTGCTAAAACCCCAACATTATCTGGCGTGGATAAACAACCGAGCAAGCAAAACTAGGGACAGGTACAACCTATTAAGCTATGCTGACGGAATCCGGCGAAACCTTTGACAGTTGCCTTTCCCGTTATTGAGAAAAATTCTTATGTCTTTAGTTTCGGACCCGGGGTATGTCCTTAAACTACGTCCGGACCTGGGTATGTCCTTAAACTACGCCAAAAAGAGAGGTATGGGCACTGCGAATGGCATCTCGCTAAGTGTGGTAGGGCACGTTCAGCGAATGTCATCGCTCAAATCTGGAGCAGAGCCCGACTGGGGAAGTACCTCCACCTTACAGAAAACCACAGCCAAATAGCACTAGACCCTACTCATAGTGTTGTGTTCCTGCTGGTGAGTAAGGTTGCCAAAGAGCTCAAAGAGGACCCAGTGTGTTGACGATGAGGGACCTTCTTGTTCCTTTAGTCGTCAACACAGTGAATCCTCCTTTTTGTAAAGGGTCGGCAACGCGCATGTGACTCCTTTGGAGTTGCAGGCGGCCATAGGTTACGGTAGCTGATGCCATCAGGCGGGCCGTATGCTTGTTTGCCGCCGTCGTGGTATAAAAAAAAAAAAAAAAAAATGTTAAAGTTTGAGCATTAATATCTGTACATTATTTTTTGTTAGGCTTGAGAATATTCACGTGTTTATGACGCTGACTGTAACTGTATCTTAGATGCACCGACACGCTTGCACTCAAACCAACACTAACCCGGGTGCTTTATATTGCCTGTTTCTGTTAACCTGCTGCTTATTTTTGGAAAGCCAAAAGAAAATTATACCTAAGTATGTACCTTATTTTGAATCGACTTCAAAAGGAGATTTTTATTTATTTATAATCCGTGATAAGCAACTAAGCACGAATAAATGTCTTGCACGGTTAGCACAAGTGTGCAATATCTCGCGGGCGAGATAGCCATCTGTCACTTTCTAACTGTATTCATCAGAAAGTGACAGAAGGTACCTTAGTCAGCAATAAAAGTGTACTAAACAAAATATTTGGGAGTTAACCTACTAATTTTTGCACTGTTACAGCTGTTAAGCTACGTGCATGCAAAATTTTATGCTTTCTTCCGGATGGGACCGGATTTTTTATTCTGTTATGGCTTTAAGATATACTACAGGGAGCCGCTTTAACAGATAGTTTTCTTCACGTTATCCACGTTAATCACCTGAACTCGATCACCCAGGTGATTGTATTGACGATTTTGTCTTCTGAGATCCCCCAGGTGATCCATTTACGTTAGCCATAAGTGTTTCTTTTCCAAAAAAACATTTCCTCCGCAACTTAACTAACCGGAGCCCCGCTAGCGGGGCTCCTATTTCTGGGCGGTTTGCCCTTCGGGCATCTGAAGCTACTTAACGAACCTAATCTAACCACATGGTCCAATAGGATCACTTGGGGGATCTCAGAAGACAAAATCGTCAAATACAATCACCTGGGTGATCGGGGTCAGGTGATTAACGTGGATAACACCGTTTTCTTAGGTTAGGTTAGGCGTCCCGATGTCACTAAGTATCGTCCCTAACAAAAACATAAGCCCTACATGTAATACAGTCAAAATACAACAAAACTCGAAATGGACTAAGAGCTGGCTACGTCAGATATGACACAATTATGAGAGCAACAAAACCCGTGTGGTTAGATTGCTATACTATCCTTATTGCTAGCAATTAATAACCATACGGGCATCTGGCAGCTTTTAATAGGTTGAGGTCAGGCTATCTCTAAGGAGGTGCATTTATCCAAAAGTGTAAGCATGTTTCTATTTAGAATTTAATGAGATCTAATATCGTGCTAAATCATATTTTCATAGAGCACGTAGATTCGCAGGGAAAAGCGAATTTCTTCAGGATGGAAGTAGTTTCCCAAGGTGCTGGCGGTTCCTAGAGGTCCTGAAACGTCAAATGGTCTGGACTTGAAAACGGGACCTCTAATGATCATACACACCAAATTTCAAAACTATCTGAGGGATTTCGAGATTTTTCGTATTTTGACGGTACAGTCAACTACAATACATCTATCTCAGGTTATTGGAGAAATAATACTTCTTTGTTGGCGTCTGGCAAACTATTCAAAAAAGTTACATTTCTTTAGATTATTGAAATTTGACTTTTATTTGTCATAACATATTGATAGATAATAAATGAAGGTTGCAGGAGTACATTCATAGGAAACTAGGTTGGATATGTAATAATAGCACTTTAAACGAATCTATGACAGTGTAAGATTTGGTGGATACTGAAAATGTCATGAAGCAAGGGTAAATAATTTTGGCATACTAAAAGTTCCTACATTTTGTAAGACTAACATGGATACATCTCTTTGTAGTTGACTGTACATATTAATATAGGTATGATATCGCGCTTCGCTGAAATTTTAACCACACTTATTCGACGGACGTAAACCGCGCGCTAGCCACTCGCTGCTAACCGACGTTTGATTCGGTACATGATTTTATGTTCATGATAATTATTCATCCTCAAAAGGCCTAAATTCACTGCTACGATTCTCTGAAATTCTTTAAAACAGTACTCGCAGCACCAAGGTCAAGATTCCCTCAGAATTCTCAGGACATCCCATCACTTCTTCTACTCCAACGATTCCACAAATTCCCATTTTAAGAAAAAAATCCTATTTACAATTTAAAATTGAGTAAATAAGTTAAGCTTTAACGCACGTCGTTAATGAACAAACTGACTGACCTAAAAATTTAAAAACGCGTCGGATTAGTCAATGGGCCACTTTACTGTTTCGGTCGACTGGCATCACTGGCATATGGATGTCTCGTCACTCTACTCGGTAGATGTAATCAAGACATAAAGCAGTTAACGAGGTATTTGTCACATCGACTCTAAACGGCGCCAACATCAATAAGACCAACATTGGCCTTATTTGTCCAAATATTCTTTGTTGAATTTGTTACTTTATAAAACACGATAGTCTTTTCGTCATAACTAGAGTTTGCAAGACCCGTCGATTTTTCGGATCTTAAAATTCCTCAGATCCGGATATCCAGATATTACAGATAAAACGAATACTATAGTTTTCGTGAATAAAAAATAACAAACTAAGGTAAAAAAACATAACTATAGACTTGTTACAAGTTAAACCGTGGCGATAATCGCAAAATACTTCCAAACTTTAAAGCGCTATAACTTAAAATGTTGTCAAGGTGATTAGACATGTTTTTCCATGTACCCTTCATGTACAATATGGCCAAAACTGTTAGGTTTCCAAAATTAATAAGTTTTAAATCATCATACTGATAAAGTAAAAGCTAAACTATGTAAATTATCAATACATTGGGCAACAGTGGGGTCGCAGATATATTTAAAAAAATGATGTAGGCACATATTGTAACACGCTCTGTGTGAGTGAGCATATATCCATAAACAGCATGGATCTGTATGTTCCTTGATGTTGTGACTAAAACTGTCATATATCGTGTTTCTATTTTAACAGTGTTACTTTACGAAATGACGAATAAACATTAAATCTATCATGATTTGAATATTTTGCAGTCGTATTTTATAGATTTTAGAGGTTTATCAAGCTCATAGTGTCATTTGTTGTCCCTATTTTTAGGATCTGTAATATCCGGATCCTGAACACAGTAGGATCCGGATCCGAAATTAAGCGGACATCCGGATTGCAAACCCTAGTTACATCAGATGCCGTACCGACAGTATTTATAGAACAAAGAAACAAAAGGTTCTGAACATGAACCGAAACTCTTATACGCAAGTTTCAATATTCCTTTAATTAATAACTTGTTATGATTAATACCCTCGTTTATTTTCAGGTACATGCCATAATTAATCGGATGTCGAAAATGACATAGCACAAGCATCACTACGCCCGGTTTTAATCTCAACCTTATTATATTGATATACATATGTACGCTATAGGCATATTAAATTAGCGACTAAATGTTAACACGAAACAAATGACTTACTAATAGTGTCAATTTGATCACATTTTAAGAATAAGTTACCTAATTAATGCGGCTTTGTTGATATGATAGCGCTTTTACTGTTTACAATTCAATTAGGTTAAATTAGGTATACGAATACTTTTTAGCAAATAAAAGTTTAGTACCTACCTACTGTAATCCACAGTTTATTTCAGCATGTTAAAGCAAAGTGATTTATATCTAAGTCGTCCTTATGGCGTAACATTGTGCATGTCGTTAAATAATGTGTACCTATGGTTACTGTAATGGTCCACAAATTTTAATAATTTAATACCTATTTACTATAGTACTGTCACATTGACCATGTATATTGAATAAAAGGCATACAAATTACTGATTACTTACCGTGTTTTATTTGGTTCCATTAGGTATCGTATCCTAACCCCAAGAAACGTAACACAGGTGTAAAATATTAAAAATGTACAGTCGGTAGCAGAACAGAAGTATATAGGGCTTCCCAATATTCGATCATTCAGATATTCGATTTTTTGGATATATTCTAATAGTTGGGATTATCACTACACATATCACTAAGTCGCTTTCCGCTGTCTGTTCCTATGTATGCTTAGATCTTTAAAACTACGCAACGGATTTAGAGGCGATTTTTTAATAGATAGTGATTCAAGAGGAAGGTTTATATGTACATGCATAATAAAGTAGAGAAACACTGATAATTTTAGAGGTTTCTGATGTAATGTCCTAAATAGACGCGTTTTACCTGAAATAAAACGCATATTAAAATACTTACCTCACTGGAAGCTTTATAATTGAGATAGCATATCTGTTTCCGTCGAATTATCACCAGCAAAGTGCTTTATTTGGCGCCTGACACCTGGCGGATCGCGCCATTTTACACAGGTAAAAATGTCCGGTGATCGCTTTGTCATTGGCTCAATTACACCAGGCAGAAATGAAATGAAAGCTTCCAGTGAGGTAAGTATTTTAATATGCGTTTTATTTCAGGTAAAACGCGTCTATTAAATTACTTGACCGTCACTGGAAGCTTTATAATTGAGACCTGTTTGTTATCGCCTGGTGCCGCCACTGCTAAGGTTGATACTCAAAAAACTAATGTAATGTAACGCCAATGTGATGGATTAGTATCTGGATGTACTAGTAATAAATTAAAATACAGAAATAGTAATTTCAACGAGTTAATTCTTTTACCAATTAAAATTTGTAATAGCATAATATATTGACTTTGCTTATAATAAAAAGTTCAACGTTGCGTAAGTAATAAGTTATTACTTATAACATTGAATACAACGCAAGTGCCTTAGTACAAATCAGATGTACATGCCTATATTATTTATTATAAATCACTGATCGATCACTATAGAGGATTAAATAATTGTGTGACATTTGTATTAGAAGTACTTGGTATTGCTACTTCTCTCCTATAAAATCGCTGGAAAGTGTTGGCTGATTGCAAATTTCCATGCGCCATAATTTCATCGAGGGAATGATTTTCCCACCAACTTTAAGAGGCCACAGCTGATCGGATGCTACCTGTAGCAACTTTTATGTTTGCTTCTTTAAACAATGTTTTAATCCAGTTAGCTATAACCGTCCGTGATGCCGGTTGCGGTCTACAGAGTTACAAATAAATTTAACGATTTAGCAGAATTACGTCTTTCGTTCAAAGGGGAATAGTTCGTTCAATCCAAAAAATAGGATTTAGCTGATGATTATTAGAGTTTAGCCAACAGCTTCCAACCTGACTACCTGTAATTACCTGTGTCTGTTTTGAGCCAAATTGGGGCCAAAATATTATACTTTCATTTGATCTTATACAATTTCCAGGGTCAATTGTTAGCAAGGTCAAATCATGTATGCGTCTACCAGAGCAAAGAAGTAGTAAAGTGGCTGTATGACGAGTTGTCTGAAAGATATTGTTTTCATCTACTGTATAATCAGTTAAAAAATCAGCCAGCTTACTAACATCCCAAACTGGAGGTTTACTTACTTTCGGACACCTTAGAGAATATGCTTTACCAAAACATGTGAACTTAAGCAACTTGAAGTTTCAGTGTTACACAATATAGAAACTACTGTATTATTATGTAAAAGTATGGTATTATAAGATAATTTATCTATTAAATGTAAATCCGATAAAAATTGTGCCAATTGTGATCCTGTGGGAATTTTTGGGTTTACATTTTTTGAACTGGACCAGGAGACCCAACGCTGCCAAGCTGTTTTCTAAGTTCTTAATGTAGACTTTCTCCAAGAATTTTTAAGCAATGATTGTTGATCCGTGTTCCAAGACTCTAGCGCCTCGGACCACCCCCACATTTCCAAACCTCGAGAATTATTTTCTCGACCTGAGAGGCGGCAGCCCTGTCGCCGTGTTGACGAGATTTCTTTGTAGATTCCTCAGGGTTAGCGGCGCAGCTGGCGCTCAAGCTTTCTCCTAACGAGGAACTACTATGAGAAATATCCCGGTCGACTCAAATGAGACGGGACTTTGGGTATCAGAAACGGTGGTGGAAATACCCACGCGAGAGGGTAATACCAAGGAGTGCTGAATGCATCGTGGTAAAGGGCTACAGGGTCTTTCAGGTCTCGGGATACATAATTGTGTACCAGGTGGACTGTTGCCGAGGCAAACAGATCCACAACCGGTATTCCCCACTTCGCAAACACTATGTCCACACAAGCCGGTAGTAAATGCCATTCCGGAGGAAGGCGATGACGCGATAGGTGATCGGCTTGACAATTGTTCTTGCCCGGTACATAGTGTACGCTGAAGTATATCTGATTTTGATCTAGGAGATCGAGGATCTGATGGGTTATGTTTACGAGGGCTACCGATTTGCACCCCCCTTCTTTCCTTAGATGGGCTACAGCTGTTCTGTTGTCGCATTGTATGAGCATCGAGCTGAGATGCAACAGGTGAGTGTAACCCTGAAGAACATGAAGGAGAGCTAACATTTCCTTCTGATTGCAATGAAGATTCTGTTCTTCTCGTGACCAAGACCCCGAGAGAGCTAGGTCGTTCAACTGTGCCCTCCCAACCTTGATCCGACGCATCTGTCACTAGAAAATTGGTGGGGGGAGGATGATGCAGGGTCGTTGATGCCTTACCCACCAATTTAGTTCGTGCAATATGCTTTGCGGTATCGGAAAAGGTTTGGTTGAGAGATCTTAGAAACAGGGAGTTTAGAAACATTAGGAGTCGTCGATGGTTGAGCCGACCCCGCGGGACAACGAAACTGGCGAAATACAAGGACCCTACTAGTCTCTGGGTGCTTTTTAGGGTCAGTTTTCCTTGTACGAGAACCTGATTAAATTTTTGGCGTAATGTTATTACTTTTTCTGTTGGTTGTTGGTTAGTTGTTGTTTGGACAGTAGTTTTGACATGATCTTGGAGGACTCGTGCATTTTGATGCACAATTAAAAAGTCGTCCAAGTATACTGAAATACTGACATTGCACTGTTGTCGCAAGATTTGAGCTACCCAATTTGTCAGCATTGAGAACGTTTTCGGAGCCGTGCTTAACCCAAACGGGAGACAGGACATTTTTAGCAATTTGCCGTTGTAAACTAGGCGCAGGAAGCGCCTGTGTATCTCGGCTACTTTCACATGGAAGTACGCTTGGGTTATGTGGACTTTGCACATCCAGTCGTTTGGTTGTAGGAAGTCGGGCATTCGATGCATGGTTATGATGTGAAAAGGTTCGGCCAGTACATGATCGTTTAGCGCTTTCAAGTTGAAAATTGGTCGAGCAGATCCGTCTGGTTTTGGCACAAGGAAAAGAGGAGAGATGAAGCTCGGTGACGGCTGTGCTACCTTTAAAACACCTTGAGCTTTCATTGTGTGCACTATTGCAGACATCTCCTTTGACATAGGGGTGTGAAAGGGGCCCGAATTCACATCGGGAAACACCCGTGGGGGCTTTGAAAGGAATGGTATGCGATACCCTGTGATTAGTTTTAATGTTATTTCTGGTGCTCCCATTTTCTTCCATTGCGTGTGGAAGTGCGCTAACTGGCCTGCTTGAAACGGTTCTGAGTCATGGTTTTTGCCGTTTTTGGTTACTGTCGCAGATAGCTTAAAATTGCCATTGTTTGTGTATAACTAGATCTAAGTCAATCATTTTCTCGGTTTATACCAATTTGTTTGTGTTAATAACGTGTATAAATATTGTGTTTCTATGTCTAGTTGCTAAGTCTTATCTGTGTCTAATTTTATTGATATCATGTCATAATACGCAAAATGTCTAGATTATAAGAATTTTGTACTAATTTACGAAGAAATGTCCTATATAAATATCAATTTTAACCCTCCTACAAACATGTAATACTGTAAGCTTATTAGCCAATAAATGTCTCACATACACGGCACATACCAGCCACTAGTACGAGCACGCTAAAAAACCCATAAAAGAGGCCAGCACTCGTACTCGTTGCTCACTTCAACCTCACTTCTACAACAACTCCCAGCGGGGAAACACCTGCAACTACACTGCTCAAATGTTTTACAATTTTAAATAAGCGTTATTATTCATCTCCCTACATGACCTGGTAAATGGTACAGCGGGTCAGCGCTGCTTGGTTCAACGTGGTAATCCGGTCTGCACACAACAGCTGGTCCTTCGAGCTCCGGATATCAGAAAACTGCGGTCAATTGAAGAAAGAAACAAGTACGCGCTGAGCTGGATTAATTTCGCTCAGAATCTTCATACGGTGTCCGGCCTAACCGCTGATACACCTGCCCGCTTTCGCGGAAGAGCCCTGTGCTATTTACCAGCTTGCTGGACGGACCGCTCGTGTAGAGGCCATACTCCACGTTCGTGTCCTGGCAACTTTCGTTGCAACGTCACATGGTTGACGTCTTCACACTGCTTTCGGACGCTCTGGCACTTGCACTTAGCCTTTGCGCGAGATTCAGTGCATCAGGGATTAACGCCCACGAGTAAGTAAAGTGAACGTAGGGCCGCTTTCACTGCACTAGGCAGTGTCAGCCATTAGGTTTTAGGTAGGTAAGGTTAGGGAACCCCACGTGCGTCAAGAAGCAAGAAGAAAGAAGAAGATGTCCGATCATACGCTCAAGATGTCTCTTCGCTCACACAAGGGACAACCCTCCAGAGCCGTTACCCCGCCGTCTGGTGAAACAACCTCCGGCGATACCAATACATGGGACAAAGGCACCACCAGCACTCTTGGCGATGGTCCTAGTGTCGAACCGCGTCTACAGCCGCCGCCGGCAATAGCGCCGGCGCCCGCTTATTCGGAAATATCGGAAGACGAGGCGGAGAAGACGTTAGTTAAAAGTCCACCGGGGACATCGTGTAAACCTAACACGTCCGCCGGGGAAAAAGACCGCTTTTCTCAGTGCGGCGACCGCGGTAGTAAAAAAGTGCGCGAAAATCGAAGTGTGTATAGTGAAAAGTGCGACGAAAAGTTAGCTCTGTTGCTAGCGGAACTCGAGGTTCATAAAGCCGCCCTCGCCGTTGCTAATAAAGAGACGGAAACTGCCAAGTTAAGGCTACAGATTGCCCAGCATGAGGCGCAATCTGTTAGCGGTAAGTCCGAACCTCTTGTCGAAAAAGACGAGCAACGCGTGAGGAATTGGGTAGAACGACAGTCCCAGCTAGATCAGAGCAATTACGTAACTAAAAATGAAGCGTCCGCGTTACACACAATACGTAATTTCGCCTCTAGCGCGGCGGCGCCCAGCGCCCCCGCGCCCCGCGAGCCGCATATGAGTACTCATCGCCCGCCGCGAGATGTGTCTAGTCAGTATGCGCCCATTATGCATAGGCCACCCGAATTACCCGCTTTCGACGGTAATATCACAGAATGGATCGCATTCCGTGCCGAATTTAACGATACCGCGCCCATGTTTAGTTACGTAAATAACGTCAGTCGAATTAGGCGCGCGTTGAAAGGTGAAGCGCGTACCGCGGTGAAATCCATAATGTATACCGTCCAGGATCCATACGAGATAATGGAGGCCTTAGAGAGGCAGTTCGGGGACCCTGAAGAGATCGTGTTGACTGAGCTACATAATGTTAAACGCATGCCGCGCCTAGCCGAAGATAACAGTAATATCGTGTCTTTTGCCGCGCACGTCGCAAATGCAGTAGCGACAATAAAATCATTAAAGCAAGAATAATACTTGTACGCGCCAGAGCTAGTCAACAAGATCGTCGATAAGTTGAACCTTATTGTTAGGTACGAATGGGGCAAGTTCAAACAAGCTAATTTGAACTCGCCCGATTTAGTCGCGATATCAGAATTTCTGCTAGAAATTAGTTCCGCGGCTAAAAGAACGAGTCGTCATCGAGGTCCGAAGTCGAAAAATGCCGTGAACACGGTTTCCTTTGAGCTGGACAATAGGTCAGGGCGTCATACCGCCCCCACCCGTACTCCCGCCCCCGTGTTCTCCCGCGACTATTCGAGCGACTCCAACGACAGCTACCAGAGCACTCGCCCGCGAAATAGAGTAGATAGAGCTCACACGGGGGAGTATAGGTCGCCGACGGTAGCTCAAACGAAGCCCCGCGAGGCTAAAAGGCCCGCGTATACGGGGACCAAGCCCAAACAACATTCGGTACCAGCACGATTTACGTCACGTGATAAGTGTTTAATATGTCATAATCATGAACACAAAGTGGAAGCGTGTACTAAATTTTTGAATGCATCGGTATCCGAACGTTGGGATTGGGCGAAAAACGAAAAGCTGTGCTATAAATGTCTAGGCGCGGCGCACCGTGGTCGCTTCAAATGCAGGTATGTGGCTTGCGGAGTGCAACAGTGCGAAGCCGGGCATCACAGGTTACTACACGGTTTGAACGCATCTAAAGCGCCCGTGGAAGACAAAAAAGTCAGTAACGTTCACGCGATTAGAATAGCGCCCACGTTTTTGAAAATGATGCCCGTAGAGGTTACGGGCCCACTAGGTACTACGCAAGCCTTAGCCCTGTTAGATGAAGGGGCGGCCCTTAGTTTGATTTCACACGAAACAGCCGATCGTATAATGCCCCGAGAGCGGGGAGAAACGCTCGACATAGAAGGTATAGGTGGGAGCGTGAGCGATCCGAACTCTTGTAACGTGCGATTCGCAATCCGCGGCTTTTGCAGTAGGCATCTAGAAATGATGGAAGCGCTTACCATCAATCGATTGAACGTAGGAGCGCAAGGCGTCTCCAAAAACATAGTCGCGCAGTGCGACCATTTAGCCGACATAGCCGAGGAGCTGTGTTAAGATTCTGCCGCGCCTTCAATAATTATAGGTCAAGATAATTGGCATTTGATAGTGACGCGCCAAATTATCAGCGGTAAATCGCACCTCCCGGTAGCTAGTTTGACGCGGCTAGGATGGTCACTGCACGGACCGCATAGGTCATCGGAGGCAACCGTAGCGTTTGTAGGCCACATGGGGCCACAAACGGCCGACGATGAAGCTTTAGCTCTCATGAAGGAACATTTCGATATCGAGTCACTAGGGGTAGTTAAAAAGTTACCTCGGGCCGATCCCGATCAAAGAGCAATAGATTTACTAGAAGCGACATGTGAAAAAATCCCCGGGGAAGATAGGTTCCGAGCGGGTTTGTTATGGCGTACCGATAACGAAGAATTGCCAAATAATAAAGCGCACGCGTTACGGCGGCTGTACAGCCTGGAAAATAAGTTAGATCGCGACCCTATTCTGAAAATCGAGTATACTAAGCACATAAATAACCTGTTAGACAAAGGTTACGCGGAAAAAGTAGACTCGCCGCCCCCGCAGGACGCGCCTAGGGCATGGTACTTGGCGCATTTCGCAACGTTTCATCCGCAGCGCGGAAAAATGCGCGTAGTTTGGGACGCAGCCGCTACCGCGTACGGTAGGTCGCTAAATAGTGCTCTTCTAGCGGGTCCTGATCTGTTAGAATCCTTATTCGGCGTGTTAGTCCGTTTTAGGGAAGGCAGGACCGCGGTAATAGCCGACATTAAAGAAATGTTCCTGCAGATAGAGATTGTAGAACGCGATCGAGATTCGTTACGTTTTGTTTGGCGGGGGGAGGACCGCTCAGCCTCACCGCAAGAATATAGGATGAAAAGACTGATATTCGGGTCCGCGGCTTCGCCGACGACGGCATTGTACGTCAAAAACAAAAACGCATACGAACATGCGAAAGAATTTCCGATCGCCGCTGAGAAAACTATAAAAAGCACGTATATGGACGACTTAGTCGTAGCTTTTGACCAGTGTGAGAGCGACGTTAGGCGCATAGTAAACGAAATTTACGCGCTTAATTTACGCGCGTCGTTCGAGCTCCGCGGGTTCGCCTCTAACAACCCAAACGTAATTTCTGACGTAGTTCCTAGCAAAGAGGATACGTCCCTCATCGGGGGAGGCGAAAGCGAGCGCACATTAGGCTTAAAATGGAACCATAGACGCGACACGTTAGGGTTTAACGTAAATTTACGCAACACGCCCGAAGACGTGCTCAACGGTACGAAATTACCCACTAAACGACAGGTGACGAGTAGCGCGATGTCGATATTCGATCCCATAGGCTACGTAAGCCCGATCTCTGTCTTAGGGAAGGCATTGATGCAGGAAGTCTGGCGTACAGGGATAGGCTGGGATACCGTTATACCCACCTCGCTCGCACCCGCGTGGAATTCATTCGTGAGTAATATTCAGCAACTTAGGGAGTTAGAAATACCGCGATACGTACCCGCGAGAAATAGAGAGGCCGACATGCACGTTTTTTGCGACGCTAGCGAAAAGATATACGCCGCCGCGATATACTTAGTTAGCGAAGGCCCGGACGGACAAAAGTCCGCAGCCTTAGTAGCCGCCAAGGCGCGAGTCGCACCGTTGCGTATTGTCAGCATTCCTAGGTTAGAATTGCAAGGTTGTGTGCTAGCGACACGGCTAGCCGACACAGTAGTAAAGGAGTCCGATTATGTCATCAAACATAGGTATTTCTGGAGCGACGCTCGGACAGCGTTATCCTGGATAAGGTCGGATCCACGTCGGTACAAAAGCTTTGTCGCACATAGAGTAGCCGAAATAGAAAACACAACTAAACCTACCGATTGGCGTTGGGTACCTAGCGCGTTAAACGTCGCCGACGACGCTACTAAGGGCGTCCCGGCCCAGTTCGGAGCTAACCACCGGTGGTTTATAGGGCCTGATTTTATACGGCAAGCCGAGGAGCATTGGCCGCGCGAGAAAACAGTAGAACCCGTCGTAGAAACGTGCGAAGAGCGCGTCATAAAACCGATTTGCTCTGTAAATACCGTTCAAAACAAGTTCGCATACTTGCCCGAGACATGTAGATTCTCGAAGTTCACTAGGCTGGTTCGCACTAGGGCCAGAGTTTTGATTGCTGCCGAGGTATTCAAAGCCAGATTGTCTGTCAATAGAAATCCAGAAACAGAAATGAATAAAAGACACATAAGTCTAGCGGAGATACTGCTGATTAAACGGAGCCAAAATGAGTCGTATGCCGAAGAGATACGACTAATGGAAGCCGGGCGCGCGCTGCCGAGGAAGTCTGCATTACATCGAGTTGCTATGAAGCTTGATAAGAACGGAATAATTGTGCTAGATGCCCGAATAGACAGAGACGAAGCCCATATACCTGTCTTGCACGCTAAGGAGGCATTTACCAAGCTGTTGATCCATCATTTCCACGCACTTTTCAACCACGGAAATCATGCGACGGTGATCAACGAATTGAAGCAAAGATATTACATAGTCGGACTGCGCGGTACAATTCGTTATCTGACGAATAAGTGCCAATGGTGTCGGACCTATAAAGGAGCTACCCTCAAGGTTCCTGTAGGCGACCTACCGCCAGAGAGGCTCAAGGCGAATCAACCGCCATTTACCGCAGCAGCCGTAGATTTGTTCGGTCCTATGCAAATTGTCATAGGCCGCCGCCGAGAAAAGCGATGGGGCGTCCTTTACACGTGCCTCACCACTAGAGCCGTGCACCTAGAGCTAGCCGCCTCCCTATCGGCAGCCTCTATGATCCTATCGCTACGAAGAATGATGTCTCGACGCGGCGCACCCACCGTTCTGTACTCAGATAACGCCACAAACTTTTACGGCGCAGAACGCGAGCTATCAGAGGCCAAAAACTCTCTGCCCGATAGTCTCAAACAATTTATGACCGAACGACGCATGATCTGGAAGAAGATCCCGCCTGGCAACCCCTCCGCCGGCGGGGCTTGGGAGCGTCTAGTCGGAAGCGTGAAAACAGCTCTGAAAGTCACGCTAAAAGACAGAGCACCCCATGAAGAAGTTCTCCATACGCTATTGCTGGAAGCTGAACACCTGGTAAACTCCAGACCGCTGACCCCAGTGAATCCTGACTTAGAGGCTGAAGCGCTCACGCCGAACCACTTTCTCATCGGCCGATCGAACGCTATGTCCCCGCTGGGAGTCTTCTCCGACGAAAATATGAGCCTTTCGTCCTGGAAAACAGCTCAAGCACTAGCTGACAACTTCTGGAAACGCTGGCTGAAAGAATATCGTCCAAACCTGATGCCACGATCCAGTGCACACCAGAACGCGACGAAACTACACGTAGGAGATGTAGTAATTATAGCCGACGGCACGATGCCACGAGGTACTTGGCCTAGAGGCGTGATCGCACAGCTCTTTCCAGGTCCTGATGGCCACATAAGAGTAGCCATTGTACGTACTCGCGCAGGAGAAGTTCGCCGCCCGGTTTCCAGACTCATTCTCATCTGCTCTGCACCAATCGACTGTGCTGACGCACGTGGGGGAGAATTGTCGCAGATAGCTTAAAATTGCCATTGTTTGTGTATAACTAGATCTAAGTCAATCATTTTCTCGGTTTATACCAATTTGTTTGTGTTAATAACGTGTATAAATATTGTGTTTCTATGTCTAGTTGCTAAGTCTTATCTGTGTCTAATTTTATTGATATCATGTCATAATACGCAAAATGTCTAGATTATAAGAATTTTGTACTAATTTACGAAGAAATGTCCTATATAAATATCAATTTTAACCCTCCTACAAACATGTAATACTGTAAGCTTATTAGCCAATAAATGTCTCACATACACGGCACATACCAGCCACTAGTACGAGCACGCTAAAAAACCCATAAAAGAGGCCAGCACTCGTACTCGTTGCTCACTTCAACCTCACTTCTACAACAACTCCCAGCGGGGAAACACCTGCAACTACACTGCTCAAATGTTTTACAATTTTAAATAAGCGTTATTATTCATCTCCCTACATGACCTGGTAAATGGTACAGCGGGTCAGCGCTGCTTGGTTCAACGTGGTAATCCGGTCTGCACACAACAGTTACCTTTGTAACCTCTAGCGGCATTTCCTCGTCCTCTATTACCTCCACGATCGGGCCGCGAGCCTCGACCATGAAATGACCCTCTTCCACTTGTGTGGTAAGCGGTCTGATTGTTTGGAGGTTGATTTACCCATGGGTAATTTGGTTGTTGACAATTAGGGCAATGACATACACCCCGCGAGGGTGCATTGTGACAAGTTTGCATATGCGTGTTTAGCATGGGAAAGTACCCTGAGCTAGCATTGCATAGAATTCCACGCGATGGAATTGTAAGTTTCCTTATGCTTGCCCCCGCGAGGGGCGGCTGTTAGGCTAAGTTGCCAAAAAGCTTTTCGAACTCCCGCTGCTTTTTCAAGAGCTAATGTAACAGGATTGGGATCAAAAATATTAGCTGTGGAAGGAGGAATCTTATTTAACAATGCTTTGACAAGTGGTTCTTTAATTTGGCTTGTAATTGCGTCTCTACGCATTTCAATAGCTTCGGCGCGGTGACCACAAACTATTAGTAAAAGATCAGAGGAAATCTTTTGTAGGTCGCCTTTTTGAAAAAGCTCATCGACCTTAAGTGTTTAATTCATCATAAGAAAAATTCATACTCTTTGCCCATGATAAAAGACTACGAATACTATCTTGTACCGCTATATGTATATGATTTATCAGCATAAGCTAGATGACGTAAGGTATTATACTCTTCGTTTGTTTCCAGGTCTACGAAACCTGGGGTATGATTGTATAGTTTTTGTGTATATCTAACCTCAGATCATGCTACGCTTCCCAAGCGCTGAACGTCAAGAAGCATTTTCAGATTTTTTTTTTTTTTGAAGATTAGGGGCAGATGGCTCTTTTAACTTCGTTTCAATATCAAAAGTGAAAGGCAAATTTGAATTTGTGTCTTGACTTTCAGCGTTAGGGCACGGGGCATCACTAACATCATTACCATCATACAATTCACCACTAACCTCGGACAAAATTGACAAATTATCAGGGCAAGAAAGATTTTCATGTGAATTTACATGGCAAGTTCTATTTTCATAACAATTATTGTGGTCAGTAGTATTATCACACTTATCATTGCATATCACTTGGGCCAGGCTGCGGCTCTGCCGAGACCTTTTGATTATTATCCGTTTCTGAAATAGAAATAGTATTAATCAAAGTTCAAAATGGCATCTGATTGTATTTTTGTTACGAATTTTTTGACAAAAATACAATCGGAAGGTTCTACCTACAAATAAAACACTATAGACTGGTTTTATGCACAAAATTACGAAATGGTCCGAACAGAAAAACTGTTAAAATGTATGACCACTTAAATATTTTAGTAATCGGGTACTTATATGTTTGATAAAACACTTTAACACCGAATATATTTTAAATAACATCTATTTTTCACAATTTTAGAATTGTAATGGTCAGAGGACCTGATTTGCTGTGCACGTGTTGCTTCGACGGGAAACTGATCGCCAATGATGACAAAGCGATCACCGGACATTTTTTACCTGTGTAAAATGGCGCGATCCGCCAGGTGTCGCCTCTGTCGTTGGAATCAAAAGTCAAATAAAGCACTTTGCTGGTGATAATTCGACGGAAACAGATATGCTATCTCAATTATAAAGCTTCCAGTGACGGTCAAGTAATTTAATAAACACATTTTTTGCGCTTACATTTCAAACGCTGGCTGAACCCTACGAGATATATTAAAATAATATACTACAGTATTGTACACCTTAAAAAGGTCTACAAAAAAGTCCGCGATGGTATATGTCTATCTCTTAGAGATAACCCACAATAACCATTTTTTATCCCGTGCGAAGCTAACTAGGTCTTAATAAGTAATTAGACAAATATTGGAAAATAATTGGATTTATGACTTTTTAATAAAATATAATTAACAAACTTTTCAAATTACTCATGATATATGTAAAAAAACTACAACAAAATATGGTATAGTATGGTAAGCAAATCAAAACAAAACAATCGTGTTTTAATACACAGCGCAGCGTAAACAATTCGTTAAATAAGTACTAAAGCTATCTTGATATTCTTGATCGCCCAACCACCCAACCCACCCAACAATCCTGGCAACAGAACGAAACTGAATAGATGCATTAAAAACTTGGTGCTGGAGGCGAATGTTACGTATACGTACCGGGTGATTGCTGACAAAATTGAACTGAAACGCCGAATGCAGCTGCTCGGAGGGCGACCTTCAATCGTTGCAGCAACGACTTTCTCCACTGTTTGGGAAATGCAGCAGTGGTTTTTCTTACACAGAAATTGATCTTTTAGATCAGCGTTTCTTGAGGAGACCGATCATACTAGATACCTAAGTATGAGGCGTCGCTTATGATGCTGCTGCCACTGACAAGGCCACGCACGGGGGCTTGCAGCACCGCATTATCGTGTAGCCCTACCCCTTCCCTGCTTCGAGGAACAAAGGAAATCTAGGAAACTTATCGTACTAGAAACCGGTTTCTTTATACAAAAAAAATTAAAATACGTCGAAAGAAGAAGAAAGAAGATGAATTTGCGATAAGAAAAGATGATACCTACCTATATATAGAAAAATCAGCAAGAAATCAAGATTTTTGATGTTGGAATGGAATACCGCTAATTATCTTCTACATTGAGTATATTTACTACAATATGTACGGTCACTATGTCAGGTCAATATGGATACATTTAATGTGACAAAAACATGTATCCACGACTTTACTCCTTGGTAATAGAGTCGTGGATACATATTATTGACACATTAAATGTATCCATATTTTCAGACGTGACTGTACAGTCTAATTCAACAGTAGATACCAGTACAGTATAATAGAACTCCAATTCAACACAACACTTAGATATTAGATATACGCACGTATGCGTAACATTCGCCTCCAGCACCAATTTTTGAATGCATCTATTCAGTTTCGTTCGACCGGTATACAGTGGACAGCAATGCTCCGAACCCTACTCAAACCACGTTAATGATCGCCTATCCACTATCTGACACCGCCGGATTTTGTCATACTTCGGTCATATTACGATTACATTAGAAACGGGGATAAAAACCTTAAAAAAGTAGTTATGGTGGGGAACATGGAAGGAAAAAGGGAACGGACGAAAGCCATACGATCTAGAAAGACGCCAAATGATCACGATCTTCAAATATGAAGAAGCGACTACAGAGATATATTTAATAGCAAAAAATACTCGGGTACACAAAAACTGTGAGTGCAACAATTCGCCGATAAAGGTTATGTTTGGCGAAACTTAATATAAATGGATATTGTACCAACTTTGTTGATAAATAAAAAAAAAATAAAAAAAACTAATGAAATGAAACACAGATTCAATTGCGTATATTAACTATTAAATGATGGAAATCCTGTGCTAATGGGCGCTATAAGGTGAGTCGGGGAAAGAGTATCATACTTTTCAAATAGCGTTTGTGATCTTAGTATTGCATTAATTCGTATATTAAAGCCATAAAATATAAGTAATTTAATATATTTTTAATTAAAACTACTAATCAAGCAAAGAAACATATAAAACATGCACTAATTTGTAAAAAAATAAAAATCGGCATGACTGTTCCTCTTGCCCCTGACTGGGTTAAGAGTATCGTACGTACCTAACTTGAACTAGGTTAGCTCCAGTGGATTTACGTATTTATTAACACAGTTGGTAGACGCTGTCAAGAGAATTAATACCTTAACAAGTTGAAATATGGTTCAAAACTCTGAGAAAATGCGTTTATACATATTCTGAGGTAAGAGTATCATACTTGGTGTTATCAGGGGTGACAAACACAAACCACCTAACACTTAAATAAAAATTGCTATGAATTTTTTAATTCACTTTGAAAATTATACTATTTACGAGTAGGTATTACAGTAGTAGTATTTAGGCAGGTACACTTTTTATAAATTCTACTTAGCTTAAATCACAAGTAGGTACTCTCAGTCTATCTATCCGTCTTTCGGACATACTTCCGCACCATGTTTCTGCAATGATTATTATTATTTTAATCTTTATTGCACAATAAGAAAACTTAACGTACAAAAAGCGGACTTAATGCCATGAGGCATTCTCTACCAGTCAACCTTTATTATAATGCAGCTCGTGTTTACTTTTGTCTTCAGTCATTAAAAATCTTTATTTTGTTTTAGTTATACTGTTATAGCGGCAACAGAAATACATAATTTGTGAAAATTTCAACTGTTCTGCTGTAGCTACCTATCGCGGTTCTTGAGATACAGCCTGGTGACAAAAAAATCACGTTTGTTGTATGGGAGCCCCCTTAAATATTTATTCTATTCTGTTTTTTAGTATTTGTTGTTATAGCGGCAACAGAAATACATCATCTGTGAAAATCTCAACTGTCTATCACGGTTCTCGAGATATAGCCTGATGACAGACGGACAGACAGACAGACGGACAGCGGAGCCTTAGTAATAGGGTCCCGTTTTACCCTTTGGGTACGGAACCCTAAAAATTCGCATCCTCAAATGTCGAAAAATCGCATACGCAACGTCCCTGAATTAAACAGAGCCAATTTGTAATAAAAATGACAAGTTATAAAAGGTTTGCCAGCCCTGACATGGGGTAAGAGTAGCATATGACTCCCTTCTCCCGGACTGACCTGGCACTCTTGCCCCACTTAAATAATTTGAGGTTAAAATTTTATTGGATTGATAAAAACTTATAATCGATAGGAATTACAGAAAATAACGATGTAACATAAGAAATAAACTATAAATATTCGACTCACTGACAAACAAATCCGGATTAATAGCTATAAATCACACAAAACCACTTTTGAATTATACACGTGCACTTCCACTTATCACAAGTCGTAACCTGTCAAAATGAACCGCGTTTTGTTTCAATATGGCGTGTGGCAGAGACATCTATGATTTGATGATGGACACGCCTGTCTGTTTTACCGACGGTACAAAAAGGCGCTCAATTCAAAAGAATTAGCTGGAGAAGCTTTCGATCCTCTTCCCCCGATGTTACTCTTGCCCCGCCTGACCTTAATACGTTTGAATCGTTATTATGCTATTCAAACTGATTAAAAATTGTTTTATTTTAACAAAATATTAATCGCGGCAACCAAAACATATAATCCAATATCAAAATAGGGCGCATATTCGAATTGGAAGCCCTAAGCAGAAATAAGTTCAGTTTAGTTCTAAGCGGTTCAGTTGACGTGTTCAAAATGGCTAGTAAATATTTAAAGGCCCAACAAAAAAAAACCGGACAAGTGCGAGTCGGACTCGCGCACCGAGGGTTCCGTGCAAACATATAACAAGCAAAAGTTGTAGTATGTTTATTACTAATTTCAATTGAATACCTCTACGCGTTTACGAGGAAAAAGGTAGTAAGTTTAAAATTAAAAAAAATATTTTTTGTATGATTTTACTAAAAATGTCTACTTTTCGTAATTTTTCCTTTGTCTGTGCTATATGAAGTTTCTTCGTGCCAAGTTTCAAGTTTCTGAGTTTACGGGAAGTACCCTTTAGGTTTTGAGTTTCTTGCGAGTACTCAGTTTCAAAATATGCGACTTAAATTGCTATTTCTTTTGATTGCGTTGACATAAAAGTTTGGTTTTGCTACATCTGCAAGGTCCTATAGCCCTGAGTATTTGACATGAATTTCAATTTAATACCTCCCCGCTTTTACGAGGAAAAAGGTAGTAAGTTAAAAAATTTAAAAAATATTTTTTTGTATGATTTTACTAAAAATGTCTACTTTTTGTAATTTTTCCATTGTCTTTGCTACATGACGTTGCTTCGTGCCAAATTTCAAGTTTTGAGTTCACGGGAAGTACCCCGTAGGTTTTGCGAGTGCTGAAGAACTCTAAAATTTGCAGCATAAACGACTGTATCTTTTGATTGCGTTGGCTTTTAAGTTTGATTTGTTCACAGCTCCAAGGGACAATAGACCTGTGTATTTGATATAAATTTCAGATCGATACCTTCACGCGTTCCTGAGAAAAATGGTCTTGACAGACACACAGACAGATGGACAACAAAGTGATCCTATAAGGGTTCAGTTTTTTCCTTTCGAGGTACGGAACCCTGAAAATCCTAACTATTATACTGACTGGCGCTACAAAAAAAATCAAAACATCGCTCTGATGCGCAGATTTTTTTGCTGCGATTCTTATCCTCTTAATAATAAACTCTATATATGAATTTCATTGGTTTATTTACTAAATAAAGAAAACTACTTAAATCTAGTACTAAAACTACATAGGGTAAATGGCCAGTAACTAAAAATGAACTCTATTTACCTACGAACAGAATTCATTTTAGTATAACTTGGCCAGTTATTGAAGGTTGGCCAGTAATTAAAACCTTATACTAAAATGAGCTCTGTTTATAGGTCAATAAAGTTCATTATTAGGTTGGCAGTTACTGGCGATTTACCCTATGTCCATACATACGAGCTCAAGGTGTAGTAAATAAAACCAAGACATGATCTGCAATTTTTAATGAATATACACGAATTAAAACCACTTTACACATAGTTTTTGTTATTTTTAATCCACACCAAACGTAACTCGATTTCTATTGTGCCATTGCCACTCAAAGTGCCTTCATTTCATTTACTTATGAAATATTTTTTAATATTTCTAACCGACTTTTAAGCAAACATTACATCACAATTCAATAAAGAACATTGTATTTTATTGGGAAATTGCATAAAAATACGATAGATCTGAAAGTTAATGCTGATATTGAACCTTTTAGCTAACACACTTAGCTATTGAATTTGCAAAAAAAAATACTTCTCTTCAAAAGAAATACTTCGTCTCAAGTTAAAAAGTACTTCTAAATATATGTACCTATAAACTAATATTGTACTTGAAATATCAGAATTAGGCGTCAATGTAAAATGTGTCTCATAAATGAATTAATCATTTTGAAATAACCTGTCAGTGTGATGTCTGCTTCACATTCAATAATTAAGTAATAAAATGATACGAAATAATATTCATTAAAACAATTCTTAACGCAACACCAATGTCACGCTTAAAATATTTAATATATTTAGAACAATGTCGCGCTTAAAATCTAATGAAGACTTAAAACATTAATATAATAATATAAAAAAAAAAACAATACAAAAAATATGGCACCAGCATCAAAAAAAGTTCGAACACCGGTTTCGAGGTAAATAAAATATTCTTAAAGAAAATATTGTACAACTATAAAGTTAACAAGACACCTACATATTTAAGCCTGGTACAGTCAGCATCATATATACCGTGGCTGTTAAGATACCCAAATATATTGTCACATCCAGAGTAGTAATTAATAATAACTCAAACAAAGTAATCTAATTCTTCAGACCATTTACCGTTTACAAATATACAGGAGCACTCACAAATCCTAATACTTGACAACAGTCAAGCCGGCAATAATACCGGTACAATCACACCGCCACTGGTTGCTTAGCAGCCAAAGTATTCATAAATATATATACAACATGAAATCAAACTTTATTCCGGATGCAATAAGGCTTATAACGGTTATGTAGCTTAAACTTCTTAGAACTTTAAATTTTGATCGTTCATTTTGTCACTTACATGCATATCGCTGAATATATAATACGACTTAAAACGTCATTATACTATTTATTATCATTGGTTGCCTAGCAGGTGAGAAATGGATTCCCTTTTATTGCTATGTTTTAATAAAATTATCGCTCAGCTAATCGATGAAATGAAAGAAAAGTCGTGGAAAATAGTTAGGGTAAAAAATTGAGTCTTGGTAATATTTTTAAAATGAATAGGTTTTTCTTAAACTCAAGTAGTTTATAATGCGATTTGATACGTTGTACTGACATCAATATATTTTTGAACTCTATGTCATTAAAAATAAAGTTAATTTTTCTAGCGTGTCCCGTAATTTTGGATACTTTGAATGCATAAAGCTCTGTAAATGGAGTACGCTTCGCCTCATCTTTCCAAACAAAAAAGTCTGCCAAAATCTGAGGGGGGCGAGGTAGCACGCATGTGATATTTTCAAGTCAAAGGTACATCTTTGTCGGTTGTTAATACAGTTTATTTCTAAATGATTTTTTATGGCAGCAACGCTTCGTTGACAACCGACAGAGATGTACCTTTGACTTGAAAACACCAAACATATTTGACATATTCTTTTTATACTTCATAACACTAAATGGAGCAATAGATAGTCGACTGTACAAATGTTAGCATATGGTTCATTATTGGATGCAGTCTTTGCAAATGTCAAACAAAAAAGCCAAGGATCATTTTTGATTGTATTTTCAAACAAAATATAGAAGACAGCAATCCTTAAGCGCGTTAAATATGGAGAAGTGTCAAACGTCAAATAGTTACTGCCCGTCAGAAAGAAAACGATTGTCTTTGAATCGATTCTGTAAACGAAGCTTGATTTTCGATTTAGGTTAAATCTTTTATTACGAAAGTAATGATAAATAAAGTAAAACTGTACTTACATCTGAAATGGTATTTCATCTTTTTGTAAACTAGACGAAATATAACATTTTTTACATCCAAAAACAGCGCAAAAGGGCATTTTCACAGAGCTTGTTATCCATTGACAGCGATGACGAAAATGCGTGACTCACGGATCAGAAGACAATCCGGATAGTACTTTTACTATATTTCCCTAACCACAGTTGAACCTTATTACCGAGCAAAACAGTCGTTCATAGGTCACTAGTAAAAAGTAATAAAAACGGTCCAATAGAGAGCATAATGTAGGGGGCGGTGTCTCACTCGCACAATGCTGCCAACTTTTGAAACTTACCAATGTGGATTTATTTATATACATTTATTTTAGCAACACACTAGAAGTTACTTCCTACTTATAATAATTTATTGCGAGATTTGAATTAATACTTTGTTCCCTTTTAGCTGCTTTGAATTTTTTTACGACGTAAATATTTTTCATTCTATAAATTAAAGAATTGTAATTCATATTGCAGACAGTAGTAAGTTTTGTAATATTTAAAATACGGTCTGGTATCCCCATCCCATCAGTCCCATCACTGACATAATATGTCACTGATATTATTTTAAATGACGCCGCTCAGCTTAACAACATTTCGTAACAACATTTTTAAGTAAAAATGGTCAAGATATGTTGCGTAAAAGGGTGCAGGGGTGAGACTTTACAATAAAGTAGACTTTCCTTTCGCCGGTAATCCACAATCATTCAATTTTACGATTTAACAACAAGTTAAGATTGTCAAACAATAGGGTGACTATGATGTCGGCAAGCTGCAGGTCGGTTTTGTTGTTTTTACAGAAATGTACATACCATAAGTACATGGTCTGTTCCTAAGTATTACTTACACAGGACAGGAGTGGCCCTCGGGTCTTTTTAGGCCCTTTCGAAAGGGTCCTAAAATGGCACAAGGCTATACAAAAAATTGTAGTAGTGGCAGTATAATAAATAAATATTAAATAAATATTATGGAACAATCTTACACAAATCAACCTAGTCCCACAGTAAGCTCAATAAGACTTGTGTTGTGGGTACTTGACGACGATATATGTAATAGATATATACATATAAATACTTAAATACATAGAAAACATCCATAACTCAGGAACAAATATCCGTGATAAACACACAAATAAATGCCCTGACCAGGATTCGAACCCGGGACCTCCTGCTTCATAGGCAGGGTCACTACCGACTAGGCTAGGAGGCCGTTAAAATATACTTTATTGTTCAACATTTGTAAAGTCGCCATCAGATATATCGGAGCGGCCAAGGTGGTCAAAAATATCTGAACAACGCCTCTATTGTCAAGGCGATAAAGTGCATGTTTAGATATTTTTGACTACCTTGGCCGCTCATATATATTTGATGGCGACTGTACAACAAAGAAAAATACAACAGGAAGAATATACAATATTTGTACATGGAAGAGATCTCTACAGAGATATATTTAATAGCAAAAAATACTCGGGTACACAAAAACTGTGAGTGCAACAATTCGCCGATAAAGGTTATGTTTGGCGAAACTTAATATAAATGGATATTGTACCAACTTTGTTGATAAATAAAAAAAAAATAAAAAAAACTAATGAAATGAAACACAGATTCAATTGCGTATATTAACTATTAAATGATGGAAATCCTGTGCTAATGGGCGCTATAAGGTGAGTCGGGGAAAGAGTATCATACTTTTCAAATAGCGTTTGTGATCTTAGTATTGCATTAATTCGTATATTAAAGCCATAAAATATAAGTAATTTAATATATTTTTGATTAAAACTACTAATCAAGCAAAGAAACATATAAAACATGCACTAATTTGTAAAAAAATAAAAATCGGCATGACTGTTCCTCTTGCCCCTGACTGGGTTAAGAGTATCGTACGTACCTAACTTGAACTAGGTTAGCTCCAGTGGATTTACGTATTTATTAACACAGTTGGTAGACGCTGTCAAGAGAATTAATACCTTAACAAGTTGAAATATGGTTCAAAACTCTGAGAAAATGCGTTTATACATATTCTGAGGTAAGAGTATCATACTTGGTGTTATCAGGGGTGACAAACACAAACCACCTAACACTTAAATAAAAATTGCTATGAATTTTTTAATTCACTTTGAAAATTATACTATTTACGAGTAGGTATTACAGTAGTAGTATTTAGGCAGGTACACTTTTTATAAATTCTACTTAGCTTAAATCACAAGTAGGTACTCTCAGTCTATCTATCCGTCTTTCGGACATACTTCCGCACCATGTTTCTGCAATGATTATTATTATTTTAATCTTTATTGCACAATAAGAAAACTTAACGTACAAAAAGCGGACTTAATGCCATGAGGCATTCTCTACCAGTCAACCTTTATTATAATGCAGCTCGTGTTTACTTTTGTCTTCAGTCATTAAAAATCTTTATTTTGTTTTAGTTATACTGTTATAGCGGCAACAGAAATACATAATTTGTGAAAATTTCAACTGTTCTGCTGTAGCTACCTATCGCGGTTCTTGAGATACAGCCTGGTGACAAAAAAATCACGTTTGTTGTATGGGAGCCCCCTTAAATATTTATTCTATTCTGTTTTTTAGTATTTGTTGTTATAGCGGCAACAGAAATACATCATCTGTGAAAATCTCAACTGTCTATCACGGTTCTCGAGATATAGCCTGATGACAGACGGACAGACAGACAGACGGACAGCGGAGCCTTAGTAATAGGGTCCCGTTTTACCCTTTGGGTACGGAACCCTAAAAATTCGCATCCTCAAATGTCGAAAAATCGCATACGCAACGTCCCTGAATTAAACAGAGCCAATTTGTAATAAAAATGACAAGTTATAAAAGGTTTGCCAGCCCTGACATGGGGTAAGAGTAGCATATGACTCCCTTCTCCCGGACTGACCTGGCACTCTTGCCCCACTTAAATAATTTGAGGTTAAAATTTTATTGGATTGATAAAAACTTATAATCGATAGGAATTACAGAAAATAACGATGTAACATAAGAAATAAACTATAAATATTCGACTCACTGACAAACAAATCCGGATTAATAGCTATAAATCACACAAAACCACTTTTGAATTATACACGTGCACTTCCACTTATCACAAGTCGTAACCTGTCAAAATGAACCGCGTTTTGTTTCAATATGGCGTGTGGCAGAGACATCTATGATTTGATGATGGACACGCCTGTCTGTTTTACCGACGGTACAAAAAGGCGCTCAATTCAAAAGAATTAGCTGGAGAAGCTTTCGATCCTCTTCCCCCGATGTTACTCTTGCCCCGCCTGACCTTAATACGTTTGAATCGTTATTATGCTATTCAAACTGATTAAAAATTGTTTTATTTTAACAAAATATTAATCGCGGCAACCAAAACATATAATCCAATATCAAAATAGGGCGCATATTCGAATTGGAAGCCCTAAGCAGAAATAAGTTCAGTTTAGTTCTAAGCGGTTCAGTTGACGTGTTCAAAATGGCTAGTAAATATTTAAAGGCCCAACAAAAAAAAACCGGACAAGTGCGAGTCGGACTCGCGCACCGAGGGTTCCGTGCAAACATATAACAAGCAAAAGTTGTAGTATGTTTATTACTAATTTCAATTGAATACCTCTACGCGTTTACGAGGAAAAAGGTAGTAAGTTTAAAATTAAAAAAAATATTTTTTGTATGATTTTACTAAAAATGTCTACTTTTCGTAATTTTTCCTTTGTCTGTGCTATATGAAGTTTCTTCGTGCCAAGTTTCAAGTTTCTGAGTTTACGGGAAGTACCCTTTAGGTTTTGAGTTTCTTGCGAGTACTCAGTTTCAAAATATGCGACTTAAATTGCTATTTCTTTTGATTGCGTTGACATAAAAGTTTGGTTTTGCTACATCTGCAAGGTCCTATAGCCCTGAGTATTTGACATGAATTTCAATTTAATACCTCCCCGCTTTTACGAGGAAAAAGGTAGTAAGTTAAAAAATTTAAAAAATATTTTTTTGTATGATTTTACTAAAAATGTCTACTTTTTGTAATTTTTCCATTGTCTTTGCTACATGACGTTGCTTCGTGCCAAATTTCAAGTTTTGAGTTCACGGGAAGTACCCCGTAGGTTTTGCGAGTGCTGAAGAACTCTAAAATTTGCAGCATAAACGACTGTATCTTTTGATTGCGTTGGCTTTTAAGTTTGATTTGTTCACAGCTCCAAGGGACAATAGACCTGTGTATTTGATATAAATTTCAGATCGATACCTTCACGCGTTCCTGAGAAAAATGGTCTTGACAGACACACAGACAGATGGACAACAAAGTGATCCTATAAGGGTTCAGTTTTTTCCTTTCGAGGTACGGAACCCTGAAAATCCTAACTATTATACTGACTGGCGCTACAAAAAAAATCAAAACATCGCTCTGATGCGCAGATTTTTTTGCTGCGATTCTTATCCTCTTAATAATAAACTCTATATATGAATTTCATTGGTTTATTTACTAAATAAAGAAAACTACTTAAATCTAGTACTAAAACTACATAGGGTAAATGGCCAGTAACTAAAAATGAACTCTATTTACCTACGAACAGAATTCATTTTAGTATAACTTGGCCAGTTATTGAAGGTTGGCCAGTAATTAAAACCTTATACTAAAATGAGCTCTGTTTATAGGTCAATAAAGTTCATTATTAGGTTGGCAGTTACTGGCGATTTACCCTATGTCCATACATACGAGCTCAAGGTGTAGTAAATAAAACCAAGACATGATCTGCAATTTTTAATGAATATACACGAATTAAAACCACTTTACACATAGTTTTTGTTATTTTTAATCCACACCAAACGTAACTCGATTTCTATTGTGCCATTGCCACTCAAAGTGCCTTCATTTCATTTACTTATGAAATATTTTTTAATATTTCTAACCGACTTTTAAGCAAACATTACATCACAATTCAATAAAGAACATTGTATTTTATTGGGAAATTGCATAAAAATACGATAGATCTGAAAGTTAATGCTGATATTGAACCTTTTAGCTAACACACTTAGCTATTGAATTTGCAAAAAAAAATACTTCTCTTCAAAAGAAATACTTCGTCTCAAGTTAAAAAGTACTTCTAAATATATGTACCTATAAACTAATATTGTACTTGAAATATCAGAATTAGGCGTCAATGTAAAATGTGTCTCATAAATGAATTAATCATTTTGAAATAACCTGTCAGTGTGATGTCTGCTTCACATTCAATAATTAAGTAATAAAATGATACGAAATAATATTCATTAAAACAATTCTTAACGCAACACCAATGTCACGCTTAAAATATTTAATATATTTAGAACAATGTCGCGCTTAAAATCTAATGAAGACTTAAAACATTAATATAATAATATAAAAAAAAAAACAATACAAAAAATATGGCACCAGCATCAAAAAAAGTTCGAACACCGGTTTCGAGGTAAATAAAATATTCTTAAAGAAAATATTGTACAACTATAAAGTTAACAAGACACCTACATATTTAAGCCTGGTACAGTCAGCATCATATATACCGTGGCTGTTAAGATACCCAAATATATTGTCACATCCAGAGTAGTAATTAATAATAACTCAAACAAAGTAATCTAATTCTTCAGACCATTTACCGTTTACAAATATACAGGAGCACTCACAAATCCTAATACTTGACAACAGTCAAGCCGGCAATAATACCGGTACAATCACACCGCCACTGGTTGCTTAGCAGCCAAAGTATTCATAAATATATATACAACATGAAATCAAACTTTATTCCGGATGCAATAAGGCTTATAACGGTTATGTAGCTTAAACTTCTTAGAACTTTAAATTTTGATCGTTCATTTTGTCACTTACATGCATATCGCTGAATATATAATACGACTTAAAACGTCATTATACTATTTATTATCATTGGTTGCCTAGCAGGTGAGAAATGGATTCCCTTTTATTGCTATGTTTTAATAAAATTATCGCTCAGCTAATCGATGAAATGAAAGAAAAGTCGTGGAAAATAGTTAGGGTAAAAAATTGAGTCTTGGTAATATTTTTAAAATGAATAGGTTTTTCTTAAACTCAAGTAGTTTATAATGCGATTTGATACGTTGTACTGACATCAATATATTTTTGAACTCTATGTCATTAAAAATAAAGTTAATTTTTCTAGCGTGTCCCGTAATTTTGGATACTTTGAATGCATAAAGCTCTGTAAATGGAGTACGCTTCGCCTCATCTTTCCAAACAAAAAAGTCTGCCAAAATCTGAGGGGGGCGAGGTAGCACGCATGTGATATTTTCAAGTCAAAGGTACATCTTTGTCGGTTGTTAATACAGTTTATTTCTAAATGATTTTTTATGGCAGCAACGCTTCGTTGACAACCGACAGAGATGTACCTTTGACTTGAAAACACCAAACATATTTGACATATTCTTTTTATACTTCATAACACTAAATGGAGCAATAGATAGTCGACTGTACAAATGTTAGCATATGGTTCATTATTGGATGCAGTCTTTGCAAATGTCAAACAAAAAAGCCAAGGATCATTTTTGATTGTATTTTCAAACAAAATATAGAAGACAGCAATCCTTAAGCGCGTTAAATATGGAGAAGTGTCAAACGTCAAATAGTTACTGCCCGTCAGAAAGAAAACGATTGTCTTTGAATCGATTCTGTAAACGAAGCTTGATTTTCGATTTAGGTTAAATCTTTTATTACGAAAGTAATGATAAATAAAGTAAAACTGTACTTACATCTGAAATGGTATTTCATCTTTTTGTAAACTAGACGAAATATAACATTTTTTACATCCAAAAACAGCGCAAAAGGGCATTTTCACAGAGCTTGTTATCCATTGACAGCGATGACGAAAATGCGTGACTCACGGATCAGAAGACAATCCGGATAGTACTTTTACTATATTTCCCTAACCACAGTTGAACCTTATTACCGAGCAAAACAGTCGTTCATAGGTCACTAGTAAAAAGTAATAAAAACGGTCCAATAGAGAGCATAATGTAGGGGGCGGTGTCTCACTCGCACAATGCTGCCAACTTTTGAAACTTACCAATGTGGATTTATTTATATACATTTATTTTAGCAACACACTAGAAGTTACTTCCTACTTATAATAATTTATTGCGAGATTTGAATTAATACTTTGTTCCCTTTTAGCTGCTTTGAATTTTTTTACGACGTAAATATTTTTCATTCTATAAATTAAAGAATTGTAATTCATATTGCAGACAGTAGTAAGTTTTGTAATATTTAAAATACGGTCTGGTATCCCCATCCCATCAGTCCCATCACTGACATAATATGTCACTGATATTATTTTAAATGACGCCGCTCAGCTTAACAACATTTCGTAACAACATTTTTAAGTAAAAATGGTCAAGATATGTTGCGTAAAAGGGTGCAGGGGTGAGACTTTACAATAAAGTAGACTTTCCTTTCGCCGGTAATCCACAATCATTCAATTTTACGATTTAACAACAAGTTAAGATTGTCAAACAATAGGGTGACTATGATGTCGGCAAGCTGCAGGTCGGTTTTGTTGTTTTTACAGAAATGTACATACCATAAGTACATGGTCTGTTCCTAAGTATTACTTACACAGGACAGGAGTGGCCCTCGGGTCTTTTTAGGCCCTTTCGAAAGGGTCCTAAAATGGCACAAGGCTATACAAAAAATTGTAGTAGTGGCAGTATAATAAATAAATATTAAATAAATATTATGGAACAATCTTACACAAATCAACCTAGTCCCACAGTAAGCTCAATAAGACTTGTGTTGTGGGTACTTGACGACGATATATGTAATAGATATATACATATAAATACTTAAATACATAGAAAACATCCATAACTCAGGAACAAATATCCGTGATAAACACACAAATAAATGCCCTGACCAGGATTCGAACCCGGGACCTCCTGCTTCATAGGCAGGGTCACTACCGACTAGGCTAGGAGGCCGTTAAAATATACTTTATTGTTCAACATTTGTAAAGTCGCCATCAGATATATCGGAGCGGCCAAGGTGGTCAAAAATATCTGAACAACGCCTCTATTGTCAAGGCGATAAAGTGCATGTTTAGATATTTTTGACTACCTTGGCCGCTCATATATATTTGATGGCGACTGTACAACAAAGAAAAATACAACAGGAAGAATATACAATATTTGTACATGGAAGAGATCTCTACAGAGATATATTTAATAGCAAAAAATACTCGGGTACACAAAAACTGTGAGTGCAACAATTCGCCGATAAAGGTTATGTTTGGCGAAACTTAATATAAATGGATATTGTACCAACTTTGTTGATAAATAAAAAAAAAATAAAAAAAACTAATGAAATGAAACACAGATTCAATTGCGTATATTAACTATTAAATGATGGAAATCCTGTGCTAATGGGCGCTATAAGGTGAGTCGGGGAAAGAGTATCATACTTTTCAAATAGCGTTTGTGATCTTAGTATTGCATTAATTCGTATATTAAAGCCATAAAATATAAGTAATTTAATATATTTTTAATTAAAACTACTAATCAAGCAAAGAAACATATAAAACATGCACTAATTTGTAAAAAAATAAAAATCGGCATGACTGTTCCTCTTGCCCCTGACTGGGTTAAGAGTATCGTACGTACCTAACTTGAACTAGGTTAGCTCCAGTGGATTTACGTATTTATTAACACAGTTGGTAGACGCTGTCAAGAGAATTAATACCTTAACAAGTTGAAATATGGTTCAAAACTCTGAGAAAATGCGTTTATACATATTCTGAGGTAAGAGTATCATACTTGGTGTTATCAGGGGTGACAAACACAAACCACCTAACACTTAAATAAAAATTGCTATGAATTTTTTAATTCACTTTGAAAATTATACTATTTACGAGTAGGTATTACAGTAGTAGTATTTAGGCAGGTACACTTTTTATAAATTCTACTTAGCTTAAATCACAAGTAGGTACTCTCAGTCTATCTATCCGTCTTTCGGACATACTTCCGCACCATGTTTCTGCAATGATTATTATTATTTTAATCTTTATTGCACAATAAGAAAACTTAACGTACAAAAAGCGGACTTAATGCCATGAGGCATTCTCTACCAGTCAACCTTTATTATAATGCAGCTCGTGTTTACTTTTGTCTTCAGTCATTAAAAATCTTTATTTTGTTTTAGTTATACTGTTATAGCGGCAACAGAAATACATAATTTGTGAAAATTTCAACTGTTCTGCTGTAGCTACCTATCGCGGTTCTTGAGATACAGCCTGGTGACAAAAAAATCACGTTTGTTGTATGGGAGCCCCCTTAAATATTTATTCTATTCTGTTTTTTAGTATTTGTTGTTATAGCGGCAACAGAAATACATCATCTGTGAAAATCTCAACTGTCTATCACGGTTCTCGAGATATAGCCTGATGACAGACGGACAGACAGACAGACGGACAGCGGAGCCTTAGTAATAGGGTCCCGTTTTACCCTTTGGGTACGGAACCCTAAAAATTCGCATCCTCAAATGTCGAAAAATCGCATACGCAACGTCCCTGAATTAAACAGAGCCAATTTGTAATAAAAATGACAAGTTATAAAAGGTTTGCCAGCCCTGACATGGGGTAAGAGTAGCATATGACTCCCTTCTCCCGGACTGACCTGGCACTCTTGCCCCACTTAAATAATTTGAGGTTAAAATTTTATTGGATTGATAAAAACTTATAATCGATAGGAATTACAGAAAATAACGATGTAACATAAGAAATAAACTATAAATATTCGACTCACTGACAAACAAATCCGGATTAATAGCTATAAATCACACAAAACCACTTTTGAATTATACACGTGCACTTCCACTTATCACAAGTCGTAACCTGTCAAAATGAACCGCGTTTTGTTTCAATATGGCGTGTGGCAGAGACATCTATGATTTGATGATGGACACGCCTGTCTGTTTTACCGACGGTACAAAAAGGCGCTCAATTCAAAATAATTAGCTGGAGAAGCTTTCGATCCTCTTCCCCCGATGTTACTCTTGCCCCGCCTGACCTTAATACGTTTGAATCGTTATTATGCTATTCAAACTGATTAAAAATTGTTTTATTTTAACAAAATATTAATCGCGGCAACCAAAACATATAATCCAATATCAAAATAGGGCGCATATTCGAATTGGAAGCCCTAAGCAGAAATAAGTTCAGTTTAGTTCTAAGCGGTTCAGTTGACGTGTTCAAAATGGCTAGTAAATATTTAAAGGCCCAACAAAAAAAAACCGGACAAGTGCGAGTCGGACTCGCGCACCGAGGGTTCCGTGCAAACATATAACAAGCAAAAGTTGTAGTATGTTTATTACTAATTTCAATTGAATACCTCTACGCGTTTACGAGGAAAAAGGTAGTAAGTTTAAAATTAAAAAAAATATTTTTTGTATGATTTTACTAAAAATGTCTACTTTTCGTAATTTTTCCTTTGTCTGTGCTATATGAAGTTTCTTCGTGCCAAGTTTCAAGTTTCTGAGTTTACGGGAAGTACCCTTTAGGTTTTGAGTTTCTTGCGAGTACTCAGTTTCAAAATATGCGACTTAAATTGCTATTTTTTTTGATTGCGTTGACATAAAAGTTTGGTTTTGCTACATCTGCAAGGTCCTATAGCCCTGAGTATTTGACATGAATTTCAATTTAATACCTCCCCGCTTTTACGAGGAAAAAGGTAGTAAGTTAAAAAATTTAAAAAATATTTTTTTGTATGATTTTACTAAAAATGTCTACTTTTTGTAATTTTTCCATTGTCTTTGCTACATGACGTTGCTTCGTGCCAAATTTCAAGTTTTGAGTTCACGGGAAGTACCCCGTAGGTTTTGCGAGTGCTGAAGAACTCTAAAATTTGCAGCATAAACGACTGTATCTTTTGATTGCGTTGGCTTTTAAGTTTGATTTGTTCACAGCTCCAAGGGACAATAGACCTGTGTATTTGATATAAATTTCAGATCGATACCTTCACGCGTTCCTGAGAAAAATGGTCTTGACAGACACACAGACAGATGGACAACAAAGTGATCCTATAAGGGTTCAGTTTTTTCCTTTCGAGGTACGGAACCCTGAAAATCCTAACTATTATACTGACTGGCGCTACAAAAAAAATCAAAACATCGCTCTGATGCGCAGATTTTTTTGCTGCGATTCTTATCCTCTTAATAATAAACTCTATATATGAATTTCATTGGTTTATTTACTAAATAAAGAAAACTACTTAAATCTAGTACTAAAACTACATAGGGTAAATGGCCAGTAACTAAAAATGAACTCTATTTACCTACGAACAGAATTCATTTTAGTATAACTTGGCCAGTTATTGAAGGTTGGCCAGTAATTAAAACCTTATACTAAAATGAGCTCTGTTTATAGGTCAATAAAGTTCATTATTAGGTTGGCAGTTACTGGCGATTTACCCTATGTCCATACATACGAGCTCAAGGTGTAGTAAATAAAACCAAGACATGATCTGCAATTTTTAATGAATATACACGAATTAAAACCACTTTACACATAGTTTTTGTTATTTTTAATCCACACCAAACGTAACTCGATTTCTATTGTGCCATTGCCACTCAAAGTGCCTTCATTTCATTTACTTATGAAATATTTTTTAATATTTCTAACCGACTTTTAAGCAAACATTACATCACAATTCAATAAAGAACATTGTATTTTATTGGGAAATTGCATAAAAATACGATAGATCTGAAAGTTAATGCTGATATTGAACCTTTTAGCTAACACACTTAGCTATTGAATTTGCAAAAAAAAATACTTCTCTTTAAATGAAATACTTCGTCTCAAGTTAAAAAGTACTTCTAAATATATGTACCTATAAACTAATATTGTACTTGAAATATCAGAATTAGGCGTCAATGTAAAATGTGTCTCATAAATGAATTAATCATTTTGAAATAACCTGTCAGTGTGATGTCTGCTTCACATTCAATAATTAAGTAATAAAATGATACGAAATAATATTCATTAAAACAATTCTTAACGCAACACCAATGTCACGCTTAAAATATTTAATATATTTAGAACAATGTCGCGCTTAAAATCTAATGAAGACTTAAAACATTAATATAATAATATAAAAAAAAAAACAATACAAAAAATATGGCACCAGCATCAAAAAAAGTTCGAACACCGGTTTCGAGGTAAATAAAATATTCTTAAAGAAAATATTGTACAACTATAAAGTTAACAAGACACCTACATATTTAAGCCTGGTACAGTCAGCATCATATATACCGTGGCTGTTAAGATACCCAAATATATTGTCACATCCAGAGTAGTAATTAATAATAACTCAAACAAAGTAATCTAATTCTTCAGACCATTTACCGTTTACAAATATACAGGAGCACTCACAAATCCTAATACTTGACAACAGTCAAGCCGGCAATAATACCGGTACAATCACACCGCCACTGGTTGCTTAGCAGCCAAAGTATTCATAAATATATATACAACATGAAATCAAACTTTATTCCGGATGCAATAAGGCTTATAACGGTTATGTAGCTTAAACTTCTTAGAACTTTAAATTTTGATCGTTCATTTTGTCACTTACATGCATATCGCTGAATATATAATACGACTTAAAACGTCATTATACTATTTATTATCATTGGTTGCCTAGCAGGTGAGAAATGGATTCCCTTTTATTGCTATGTTTTAATAAAATTATCGCTCAGCTAATCGATGAAATGAAAGAAAAGTCGTGGAAAATAGTTAGGGTAAAAAATTGAGTCTTGGTAATATTTTTAAAATGAATAGGTTTTTCTTAAACTCAAGTAGTTTATAATGCGATTTGATACGTTGTACTGACATCAATATATTTTTGAACTCTATGTCATTAAAAATAAAGTTAATTTTTCTAGCGTGTCCCGTAATTTTGGATACTTTGAATGCATAAAGCTCTGTAAATGGAGTACGCTTCGCCTCATCTTTCCAAACAAAAAAGTCTGCCAAAATCTGAGGGGGGCGAGGTAGCACGCATGTGATATTTTCAAGTCAAAGGTACATCTTTGTCGGTTGTTAATACAGTTTATTTCTAAATGATTTTTTATGGCAGCAACGCTTCGTTGACAACCGACAGAGATGTACCTTTGACTTGAAAACACCAAACATATTTGACATATTCTTTTTATACTTCATAACACTAAATGGAGCAATAGATAGTCGACTGTACAAATGTTAGCATATGGTTCATTATTGGATGCAGTCTTTGCAAATGTCAAACAAAAAAGCCAAGGATCATTTTTGATTGTATTTTCAAACAAAATATAGAAGACAGCAATCCTTAAGCGCGTTAAATATGGAGAAGTGTCAAACGTCAAATAGTTACTGCCCGTCAGAAAGAAAACGATTGTCTTTGAATCGATTCTGTAAACGAAGCTTGATTTTCGATTTAGGTTAAATCTTTTATTACGAAAGTAATGATAAATAAAGTAAAACTGTACTTACATCTGAAATGGTATTTCATCTTTTTGTAAACTAGACGAAATATAACATTTTTTACATCCAAAAACAGCGCAAAAGGGCATTTTCACAGAGCTTGTTATCCATTGACAGCGATGACGAAAATGCGTGACTCACGGATCAGAAGACAATCCGGATAGTACTTTTACTATATTTCCCTAACCACAGTTGAACCTTATTACCGAGCAAAACAGTCGTTCATAGGTCACTAGTAAAAAGTAATAAAAACGGTCCAATAGAGAGCATAATGTAGGGGGCGGTGTCTCACTCGCACAATGCTGCCAACTTTTGAAACTTACCAATGTGGATTTATTTATATACATTTATTTTAGCAACACACTAGAAGTTACTTCCTACTTATAATAATTTATTGCGAGATTTGAATTAATACTTTGTTCCCTTTTAGCTGCTTTGAATTTTTTTACGACGTAAATATTTTTCATTCTATAAATTAAAGAATTGTAATTCATATTGCAGACAGTAGTAAGTTTTGTAATATTTAAAATACGGTCTGGTATCCCCATCCCATCAGTCCCATCACTGACATAATATGTCACTGATATTATTTTAAATGACGCCGCTCAGCTTAACAACATTTCGTAACAACATTTTTAAGTAAAAATGGTCAAGATATGTTGCGTAAAAGGGTGCAGGGGTGAGACTTTACAATAAAGTAGACTTTCCTTTCGCCGGTAATCCACAATCATTCAATTTTACGATTTAACAACAAGTTAAGATTGTCAAACAATAGGGTGACTATGATGTCGGCAAGCTGCAGGTCGGTTTTGTTGTTTTTACAGAAATGTACATACCATAAGTACATGGTCTGTTCCTAAGTATTACTTACACAGGACAGGAGTGGCCCTCGGGTCTTTTTAGGCCCTTTCGAAAGGGTCCTAAAATGGCACAAGGCTATACAAAAAATTGTAGTAGTGGCAGTATAATAAATAAATATTAAATAAATATTATGGAACAATCTTACACAAATCAACCTAGTCCCACAGTAAGCTCAATAAGACTTGTGTTGTGGGTACTTGACGACGATATATGTAATAGATATATACATATAAATACTTAAATACATAGAAAACATCCATAACTCAGGAACAAATATCCGTGATAAACACACAAATAAATGCCCTGACCAGGATTCGAACCCGGGACCTCCTGCTTCATAGGCAGGGTCACTACCGACTAGGCTAGGAGGCCGTTAAAATATACTTTATTGTTCAACATTTGTAAAGTCGCCATCAGATATATCGGAGCGGCCAAGGTGGTCAAAAATATCTGAACAACGCCTCTATTGTCAAGGCGATAAAGTGCATGTTTAGATATTTTTGACTACCTTGGCCGCTCATATATATTTGATGGCGACTGTACAACAAAGAAAAATACAACAGGAAGAATATACAATATTTGTACATGGAAGAGATCTCTTCCAGTCAACCAGTTTGATGTATTGATGTTTTCTTTATTTACCTTTAAGTATATTAAAGTCGGAGAACTGTCCACATCAGATATGATGCAATAGTGAGAGCCACGAACCCCCTGTACTTAGTTAGTTTTAGTTTGCTACACTAAGTATCACCTATTTTAAGACGCGGACATCTGGCAATTGTTCATCGCAGTGCAGTATCATGTAATTAATAAGATTATATCATTTTCAGGAGTTTCTGTTGGGGGAAAATAGTGCGAAATGACGTTACGTTAATGTATTGTTTGTCGCCTACCTACTGTTTATTTTTCCGTAGCGATACGCAATGTTTTTACTTTTTTGTTATTATATTAGCGATAGGCTTCGACAGTTTTTAAAGCCTGACCAGAAATAAATGATTATTGTCAAGAGGGCGCTATTACTCTCATTTATATGACAACAGCTCAGTAGTCATAGAGCTCTATGGTATGGTGACATCTTGATTTGTTTACCTGTCAGCTCTGATGTTAATTTGAAAATGTTTCACAGCGAAATAGTTTCATTTCCCGAGCGTATTATTTACAGCAGTTTATTATATACACTATCTACAATGTTTCGCTCTTAACTATGGACAATTTTGGGATTTTTTGTCGTTTACACTTTATTATTATTCAAGTAAACTGCCACAATGACAGTGACAGCCTGTCATGCACTCACACATGCATAATCTTTCTGCCATTAAAGTTATTGCCAGTGTAAGAAATTAGTTCCAATGAAATTCCGCAACATGGCGCATGATCATATATTTCTGGTCAGGCTTTACCTATTAACTGAAATATTTTGCTGGTCTGTCACTCTGACGTCCTCCGATAAATAGCTGCCAGATGCCTGGATCTAGCAATAAGTTTAAAATAGTGAACTAATTAGAGGGGTTCTCTGCTCCCATTATTGCGCCAACGTATCTGAAGTGGCCAGCTCCTTAAGTCAGTAGAATGTATAAGTTCCCATCTGAACTATGAGACTTCTCTTTCTGGACAATACTTACTAGATGACAAGCATATTTTATTTTATATTTATCTTCATACTATCCCAATCCCACATACATCATAGTAAATATGGTCACTACTTAGAATGAGATGCAGCCCCCTACATTACCGTCTCTTTCGGCCTCACTTTGTGGCCGAAGTATGACCTCCAGATTGTATTTAACTTCATGGCGTGACTTCGATTATTGAAATAGTTTTTATAGATGTACTAGATTTTCCTGCCAATACTTTTGACAGAGGGGAAATGATACCTAAGGCCTCTCCAGGTTTAGAACTCTCTGTTTGAATGCTACGATACCGATGGTGTTGTGGGTGTTCCAGTGCTAACAGCGGATTGGAAGTAACCAAGTATTAGGCGTTGTGCGTGCTCCGGTATATTTGTACTCGTCGGATGGCCCGAAGAATTTGATCACTCTGGACGAACCGGTATTAATGGTTATTGTAGATGTTGCGGTAAATTTGGAAGTATTCCCTGTCACTATCTATTTGATGCTGACTGTATGTACAGGTATCAGTTGCGACATATTAATACCTAAAAAGATCTCATTACGAGGATTTCGAAACTGTTCAGATCTTTGATCTCTACTGCTAGAGAAATTAGTGTACACGTCACACAGATGTATTATTAGTGTACAAGACTTGTGCTTCAACGAGTAAGGCAGGAGCCGTCGCCGGAGTCACAGGAGTCTAGGGTCGTCACTCGCGAGCGTCACAATAGCTGTATCCTGTACAATCTGTACTTGCGTGGTAAAGGTTGACTAACACAGTCTTAACAACTACTTCATTGCAGGTTTGACAACTATACATTTAAATCTGTAATCGAGATTACAAATCATTAGTAGGTAATCCGATAAAATGTAATCGGATCGCAGTACTTACCTTAAAATGTGATTCAAAGAGTTTTTCCTGACCACTGACTTAAATGTTACAGTAATAGTCCACAGCAGCAAAATAAAGTAGACAAAAGTGATGCTTAATGCTTATATATATAACAATATACAATTTTAATATACTAGGTGAGGCCGAATCAGCTATTACGTTGACGCAAATAATAAGATATGATTTCAAGCGGTACGCAGGTTTGCCTTCTTGAATACAGTGTAGAAAATATTGATTATACATATTAATAAAATTACATCAATACCTACGAGTGTACTAAATTTTACATCTAGGATTTTTAACCTCCTTTTTGTTGAACACGAAATATTTAGATATACCTTAACGACAGTTTTAGCTAAATAAAAAAATATAGGTTTAGTTTTTTTGTATAATAATAATTATCATGTAATTTTCTACTTTGGGAAAATTTAGGCGATTGGTCAAACATTTTTAAAGTTACGTTAGGACAAACAGCTTGCGGAGCTTCCTCTAGAAGTAAACCTGTTCGATATCTTTGAGAGATTGGTCGTCCGCGCACGCGCACCTGTCGCGCCGCGACCATCACCAGAGGACGCGTCCATCTTTAGATCGACCTTTTATCTATACTGACCATATAAACATACATTTTAAACTACGTCTCTCACTTACCACCAAAGTTCACTAGATTTTTTTGATTAACTATAGTTTATAGTACAGTTTTGTTATGAGACAGTCATTATAGTTATAGATAACAATAGAACATTGTATACCAGAATAGAAGAATACATCTTATTATTTGACAGCACGTTCGAGAGTATGTGCCTATTGTAATATAGCCTCATCGTTAAATAAGAACGGTAACAGATGAGTTTCTCAAATATTCAAAAACAAGACAGTGGCACTTAGGTACAATAAATTCTCTGATACTTGAGTAGTAATAAAATACAAGGTAATCATTAAACAATTAGAATACATAGAACATTTATGTTTGCCGAAACTACTAACGCCTGCCGTTGTTGCGCGTCGACCCCTGCACCTTTACATAGCGCGCACACCCTGCGAACAACAATTATACTTCATTCTTCTAATACATTTCAAACAGTTTTCAACTTGTCCGAATCTACAACTAAAGGTCACTTCTGTACAGTTTTGACATTTCAAAAAACCATACTAGTATGTGTAGGCATTTACCTAAATGATTGGACTCAAATAAAAATTGAGCCCAATGAGCCACATGGGCTCAATTGTCGGTCGAACAAGTCGTCACTATTTATGGCTATGGTTAAAAATTATTTTTAATTAATTTCGGTCAAGTATATTTGAAACGAACAAGACGTACAAATGTATTGCCTAATTAATAAATTCAAAGTTGCGACAAAAATGTTTAATTGTCAGGCACCGAAAAATATTTTGACCCCGCATTATGGATAACGTAGGTACAATGAATGCCCGACCTTGGACATCGATAATGTACTCGCTGTTGTTGCATTGCAGCCTAGCGTGATTGAGTAACGCCAGCTTAAATGAGGAAGATTTAGCCACCATTGTGGATCCATTTCCGACGTTGAAGTTTAGGTCTACTAAGAGACTGCACCATAGACTATGGATCGGACATTTCCAAACCATAACCAGCACAGCTCGCTGAAAGTTTGTTTATTTGCGATTGCGACGCCGCGCGCCGTCTGGGCAGACCTTTGCGCGTTTAATCTCATTCACCGATAAGTTAGATAACCTTACCTTGATGGACCATTTTTGTCGTATTTTGTGTAAGTCGATATACGATTCCTGAACTCAATAAATACGCATTAAATCACAACAAATACTCACAAGAAGTCTATAATTACGAGTAGGTACATACACATAAATACATATTATATAAAAAAATATTCGATTTTTTAATTTAATACACCATAACTTATTAACTTATTAACCGACTTAAAGATTTCGAAGGAGGAGGTTATCAATTCGTCGGGATCTTTGTTTTTGCTAAATTTTTTTATGTATGTTCGCCGATTATTCGAAGACGGCTGGACCGATTTGGAAAATTCTTTTTTGTTTGAAAGAGTATACTTCACAGTTGGTGCCATTGTAACCAGGTCAGAATCTGATGATGGGATCCTGGAGAAATCGAGGGAACTCTTCAACTATTATAGGCACACCTATAATGATTTGAGTTTTTTTACAGCAGCTCGAAAGTAAAGTAAAGTCGGTTCTTTTTTGTTTAAATTTAATTATTTTTTTCATAATCTATACTTAAAGTTCATTAAAGCAAACGGCTTGTTATCAGATAGGAGTCCTATAGGAGATGTAAATATAGTCTGTTGTTGATGGGTGTCTGTAAGATATCGTTTTAGGGCTCTGTGGCCAAAATGGAACCCTTAGTTTTGTCATGTCCGTCTGTACGAAAATGTCTTACAACCCTACTCGTAATACATTTTTATAACGAAAATTATTTAGAAATTTATCAGTTAAGCACTTTTGGATTTATCACAAAATAAATCTATTTCATAATTACGTAACTGCCCGGCAGATACGTCTTATTGTATTTTTTTTCTTATCACACTGAAGGTACCCTTCATTATGCGTGGCCCGACACACACACAGCCGGTTTTTAAAGTTTCTTTTATAAAAGTTCGCAATAAAGCGTATTTGTATTTTATTGTAATATTTAAGTGCCAAACCGATACGAGTATTCAAAACACGTTAACGTATTTAAAAGCTAGCTTATTCTCACTAATCTCGCAGAAGGCCTTTTCTCTAGACCAGCCAGGACTAACTTGTTTGGATTAATTAAGGATTTTCCGATAAGGGCGGGTCGATTTTAAAATGCATTAAAACAGGCTATTCGTCAAAATATTAATTACTTTTAAGTTTTATTTCAAAGGCTCATGTGCCATTATTTATGAAAAATTACATCGATCAAATGTCCGCCTCGGTTTCTTCTTCATTCATGGATTGTGGCTTGTTTAAGTAGACCTGCGATTTCAGAAAACCTCACAAAAATGTCAAGCGGGGTTAAATGCACGGTTGCCTTGAAATCAATATAACCCAAGCCATCGCTTAAATTCAGCCTGATCTGTGCGGCAGACTTATTGAAAATTGGTCTTCAAGGATATGGCCTACCAGATGAAGCCGAGGCGTATATTCGAACGTCGTCATATTTCACAAATAATGGCACATATGGACCTTACAAAAAAAAACAAAAAAGTAATTAATATTTTACAGATGGCTATTTTTTATTGTATTTTAAAATCGGGCCGCCCTTATTGGAAACCCTTATATCTTAAGTTCTATTTTATTTTTAACTTCTTTACTTGCTTTTCTAAGTTGATTGGGTCAGTAAGTTGACTGAGTAAGTTTCAGAATAATAAATAAATAAACTACGCATGCATCTTTTTATACAGATAATTGCTAACGTAATAGTATTATTTATTACATACATGCATTTCTATATAGTACATATTTACTTACTCTAGAAATTGATAGGTTGTCTACGTAGAATCTAGCTAGAGAACATGAGAATTATAAATCAATATTTAAAACACAATCATGCATTTCTGAGGTTCAATAACCATTTATGGGCATTTTTATTTTAACTTGTACTTAAAAGCACGACTTAATTAGTGTTTAAATTAAATCTAACCGTCACATTCCTGACAAAAAGTATGGGACATTGACCGTCAGTTTTGTGACGATTGCTAACCGGCCGTTAATGGTACACAGTTAAGTGAAAATGCCCTTATAATAATATGAGGTTATGATAATTACGTTATAATACATGCACTGTAAGCTAGCTTAATGAGATGACATGAAATTAAACAAATGACGAAGCGTATATAAACCTCATCCGAAGTTTCTCCACTTCTATACATTAAAGGATAAGTGAAGTAGGTGTCTGTAACATAATTGTGAGTATTATCACGCTTCGGCATTGGGGGCCATTGGGATATACAGCTAACCAGCACTTGAAAATATTGAACATACAAAGAACCTTGTCATTTGGTATTGGCAAATAGAATTGGGTATAACGACGACAACGACGCGACGTTGAATGTTGACTTTTGACATAGATAAATAAGTAAATAAATAATTCACTTCATTATTTCTGTATGCTTTGGACAACCAGTTACCGGTTAATGCAGCTATCAAATTTGACGCACATATTTCTATTAGACTGTACACATCTTTTAAAATCTTCTTAAGCATTAGTGCAAGCCCTCACAAAAAATGACGACAAAGTACAAAGTGCTCAATGTTTTCGTTGGTCGGCCGTACGGGAATGTAACGTGCGCATGCCTTACCTCGATGAGCATACAAAGGTTGCGTTGACAGCGCCAGTTATCGCGCCTTCCTCGCGGAGTCGCCGCGCTGCGACGGCGTCGGCGTGGGCGCCGCCGGGGGCTCCGCGACCGCCTACCGCCACCCCACAGCGGGTTAGTCACAGAAGCGACAGTTAGTGCGAAACGCTTCAGTGCTCGTTTAACTACTTTTATTTATTAATCCTTTCAGAATTTAGAGTCTATTTAGAACATGAATAAGTTATTTTTGACGTTTGCGTTAAAGCGGTGTTCTTGCCTTGGGGTTGCGACAAAAAGCCATCCGTTGAAAAAGAAGAGTCTTTTCATTTTGAGATTAATCGACTGTTAACCTCGTCTTTATAAACCAAAGTGTATAGATGCTTAGCGCGATTGTATTGAGAAGTGGTTTTTCTTAATGTTCTGCTCACTCTTTGAAGCTCTTTGGCACAACCACAAGGTGTCACGAAGCCATCAATTTTACGTTATAACGAGCACTAAAGCGAATAGAAAAAAGGCAATAAAGGCATGGAAACTAAAAGGTTTTTTTTATTAACTTTGCTTTTTAATAATTTTTTTACCAGTAATATATGACTTAATAACCAGGGATCGAACGGATTGGCATCATTGTTTGACGTTTTCGGAGTTCTACACCTGAAATATGTCAATACAATAACGCCAATCCGACCGATCTCTGCTTATCGCCGACTGCCAAATAAGTGACCAGTGTCGTTACACTGGTCACTTATTATCTATGTAATAATAAACAATAGGTAATTGTAGGTAGCCCCACTGTGTTTCGATTAACTGAATTTATTTATAAACACGCAAACGGCTACATTAGAGCCATCGAGTCAGGTAAACCTTAGGTAAACACGTTATAATGATAGTGCTTGGAATTCTCAAATATAAGTGTATAGGTACAGTCACCGGCAAAAGTATCGTCCTACACGAAGGCCGCAAAAATATGTGACACCCTCTTATGGCCCTACAAATAAGAGCGTGTCACATATATTTGCGGCCTTCGTCTACGAAGATACAATTGCCGGTGACTGTACATACAAGTACTCACTCGATTATTTGATTTGTGCGTGATATTACCGAAGCGTATTAAAACACGTGTAGTGTTAAATAATTGCATATTACCCATACAACTGAATTCAAAGCCAATAAATATTAACATCTCACGTGTCATAGGCATCAAGGGCGTTTTCTAATATTGTTTCCACGCCTAACATGCCTTTACATGGAAATGAAAGCAACGAAGGAATACAGAATCATTATATCCGCTTTGCGTCGGTAGTTGGGTCTAACCGGCAAAAATTGCACCTTAACGACTAGGAAGAATATGGACATCAATTAATGAGCAAACATTTTTTATATGAACATGCCTGTAATAGAACAAGTGCCCACGACACTGAACCTAGTTCGATAAGTCTCCTAGATGAGATATGTATAACTAGCCTTTTCCCGCGGCTTCGCCCGCGTACTATAAGTACTCAAAAAGGATACGATACCCATGTTGATTTTCAGACTTTGTGACCACATTTGCCCCTTTTAGGGGTCGAATTTTCAAAAAACCTGAAATACGTGTTTACTCATTTATCGTTAGGAGTACTCCTGTGAAGTTTCGAATAAAATAGTCTAACAAATCCTGATTCGCCATACAAACTTTGGACCCCTATTTTACCCCCTTAGGGGGTGGATTTTGAAAAATCCTTTCTTAGTGCATCCCTAGACTTTATAAGGAACCTACATGCCAAATTTGGAATCTCTAGAACCAGCGGTTTGGGCTGTGCGTTGATATGTCAGTCAGTCAATCAGTCAGTCAGTCAGTCAGTCAGTTTCTTCTTTTATATATTTAGATAGAAGATTAGTCACATCATTAATGGGAGAACACGAAATGCCGATGCTGCAACGCAAAAAAAGTGACGGCGTATTTTTTTTTGAGTTGCATAATCGGCCATTCGTATTCTCCTATACATATACACCGTGGGCACGTATAACCCGACAGATCTTAACCACGAATTTCTGAGACCAAAAGAATGAAAAAATGTTATGTGACTTTAGGTCAATTTCGCCAAAATAATTTTTTTTTCGTTTTTTTCTATTTTTTTAACGTTTATTGCACATGAAAATTAATAAAATTATCGCCTAAAACAAATGGGTACATTTCGTCTATCGTCTTCAGTGTTGTGGGCTCTTATACTATAAGCGAGGGCACAACTATTGACAGCCAGACCCACAGGTAGGATGAGATGAGTGTGCGCGTGTGTCGCGCGCCCGGTGACTTACGTTTGTTAGCAGCGACGGTGCACACATACGACCAATATAAACAGATGTGTTGGGAACGCTAGAAAGGTGTCCGCTATTGTGTCAGGTACAGTCGAGGACAAAGAGATGTATACACTTTTGGACCTTATTGCGTTGTAATAAGGTCCAAAAGTGTATACATCTCTTTGTCCTCGACTGTACTACTAAATTATAGTAATTTAGTTAAATTGTTTTTAGTGAGCAACTGGTTAAGAGTAATTAGTAGCAGATCGTGCTCGTATTTTTTTAGACTATATTAAACTATTAGTAGATCTAGAAGAGATAAAATTATATTTCGTTTTTTTAGCATTAGAAAAATTGTGCGATTTCTGGAAAAACGATTATAAAACTCGCAATTTGATAAGGCTAAAAAAACATACATGGGCTAAATCGACCATTACTTTTCTAATCCTAAAAAAACGGGGTAGAATAAAGCAGTTTTGAGAATAATATGATTAATATGACTAAACTTTTGAGACAGACTCTAAGTGAAGAGTAACTAAATTCTAAAGTAGAAGAAAGATAATGTTGTGAATTAAACAGAAGTGGTCGTAATATAATGCAAAGTGATAAGGAATTTATGATGTAATGAAGTGAAAACATGTAGATGAGGCACATAAATATTTGAATAATGAGGTCAAAACACGTTTAAGTAGTTATAAACAAAGTTACGTGATAAGAGAAATGGTTACGTGTTAAATAGGTATAAGATCCATTTGGAATGCTTCATAAATAAGTAACTTAAATAAGTTACAGTTATTTTGTAGTGAGCAAATTAATTGGCATCGAAAACTCATTCAGCACGGTGTACATAATTAAACGAATTTCACGTCTGCTGCGTGTGATACTGTACAGTAACGCGATAATGAATTACAGGGCCTTGTACGGCTGTTAAATGTGATTAGGTAAACTGATAAGGGAAATGTGGTCTACAGACACCAGTTGTAATTTTTGATTGCAATTTGGTGGTGTTGCGAAATGTTGCGACTTTTGGTAAATCATGTATACGTGCGCCAAGTCACGGATTACATTAATCACGAATGTATACAGAAAATGTACACCACAGGTTATTCAATGACAACATAAAGTCCATTGTACGGAACGTGTAATGATTTATGAATATCTCCGTAGGAGTTTATCATATTTTAGTATAATACTTGAACATGAGTAGTGTGGAAAGTCACACTTAAAAAAATACGATGCATCTGACTGTGTTTAAAAGAACAAGCGCCACGGTTATCTGGTTTTAATATAATTAAGACTTTAGGGAATTAAGGGAGTTATTATACCGGGTGTGGCCTGTAATAAGAGCAAAAAATTAAAACGTAGATTCTACTCCTCAAACTAGACAACGTTTGTTCAACAACTTTTAAAAATAACTTGTAGTTTGAATTTTATTACAGTTTAAAGTTTATTCGAACACGCAATGTATTACGACATTGATTAATATCTGTAGAGTGACAAGAATGACAGGCGATGTCATTTAGGCGGAACTTGATGTACATTGAAAATCTATTTAGTTTGTTTGAAAAAGAGACAATCTAAAATCTACATAACTTTCAAAAGTTGTTGAACAAACATTGTCTAGTTTGAGGAGTAGAATCTACGTTTTAATTTTTTGCTCCTATTACAGGCCACACCCGGTATTAGGATGACGAGATAAAGAGATTGAACTAGCCGATTCCACCTCATTAAAAGTACTCACATAATTACTGACACTAGACAGTTATTGTAAATGGCATCCTCTTTTCAACTCGCGTTGGCGTTTTTTATGCACCTTTGCATGTACCTCTTATCATATACAGTCAGCAGCATAATTAGCTGAATGGGTGAAAGGTTCAAAGTTATCGTGGCACGACTTTATTGTTAAGGGTAAGCTACTTCTGCTGCCGACTGTACCTACGTTGTGAAACTCGTACACCTAGTGAAGTGGGACTGACCTTGGAGATGTCGACGCCGGTGACGCCCTTGACCAGCTCGGGGATGCACTGCACGATGCTGAGCACCTCGCCGGTGAGCTTGGCCGCGCCCACCTCGCCCCCGCCGCACGACACCATCGTCACCTTGCGCGCCTGGGACAGCGGCGCTGCCACCTCGGCTGCCACCTGTGGGGAATTATATTTTACGTCACACCTGGCCATAATGTGAGTATTACCGCACGCTACCCGTACGGTAAAACTCGCATTATGGCCAGGTGGAGACGTACAATTTTGTACTCACCACGGGCAGTAAAAAAGAAAGCCCTCTATCACAAATACCTGCGATTTCGTGCTTTCTTTCTTTTACAGTCCTTGGTAAGTAATGTACTATTACTATGGATGGGTTAATTCCCCTTATATAATAAGCACAATAAATACTTCCAAATTTATAAACTTATTGTCATATACAAAGGAAAAAGTGACCTAGGCCTCCGGGGCCCAGAGCTGGGGTTCAGTTGAACTTCCAAATTTATTTCAAGACCCAGCAATGATCCTGTTACGTTTCTTTTATCTTTGTCACTCTCGTCAAAGAATAACTAATAGTACTACCGTACAGAAAATTCACTCCTTCACAAAAGTCAGATTTAGGTATAAAATTATACCTATACTCGCCGCCTGCAAACAAAATTGAAACTTATAACCGCGCACGAACCGTGAATCTTCTTTGCGCGCCGCAGTTTTATGACCGAGTTGTCGGAGTTGTCACTTGACAAGTTTTTGTACCTATACCTACTGATTTATTAACAAGATAAATATGTACATATGTAGGAATTACAAACGTTGATTCTGTAAACATAAACATTTTATCCGGAGATAGTATGTTTGATTCTCACGGAAATAGGTATGCCACAGCCGTATTCCTTTGAAAACAATTATATCGGTCAGCTCCTTATATTGTTTTGGGCAACCAATATTATATATTATATCTTTTATACGGATTATAATCGAGGTTTAGGTTTCGAAGCCATTGTGTATATTTTCAATTTTGCGCTCGCGCTACGTGACACGACTATCGTGCGAGCCGAGCGGCAGCCCACAGCCATACATACGCCTGGAGGCGCGCCGGCCAAACGTACCTAAACTGCGTAGTGAAACCCCCCTGCTCTCGTTGTGAAAAAAATATAGTTTGTCTTTTTCTCGCGCGAGTTACGGGAGCTCATTAGCGCTAGAGCTGAGCTTTTTTTAGGGTTCCGTAGTCAACTAGGAAGTCAAGTTTCGCCATGTCTGCCCGTCCGTCCGTCCGTCCGTCCGCGGATAATCTCAGTGACCGTTAGCACTAGAAAGCTGAAATTTGGTACTAATAAATATGTATATCAATCACGCCGACAAAGTAGTAAAATAAAAAGTGGAAAAAAATGTTTTATTGGGGTACCTCCCCTATACGTAAAGTGGGGAGTGATTTTTTTTCATTTCAACCCTAACGTGTGATATATTGTTGGATAGGTATTTAAAAATGAATAGGGGTTTACTAAAATCATTTTTTGATAATGTAAATATTTTCGGAAATAATCGCTCCAGAAGTAAAAAAAAATGTGTCCCCCCCCTCTAACTTTTGAACCATAAGTTTTAAAAATATGAAAAAAATCTCAAAAGTAGAACTTTATAAAAACTTCCTAGGAAAATTATTTTGAACTTGATATGTTTAATAGTTTTTGAAAAAAAATTACAAAATAATTTCTGAACTAAGTTTGTAATTTAACCGTATAAGCAGGTGTTTATTGTACTTGTAATTTCTACAAAATCACAATGAAATGACGTGCTTTCAAATAAAGTAAAAACGGTGAAAATCGGTTCACGCAATAAAGAATTATCCCATAAAAATCATCTTCCATACTTTAAGCTCGCGCGCAATAGTTTACTTAATTTGCCGATAGATGTCGCTGTAGGTGGAACGCTCATATCATATCCTACATGGCGGTGTTATTTTAACTCTTAAGTGGGGACACTTTCTGTGACGGACGGAAAACTACGGAACCCTACACTGAGCGTGGCCCGACACGCTTTTTCTATAAGCGTTTCGAAAAACGCTTACTCGTACAGTAACGTAAAAACAGTTTTGTTGTGAGAACAAAAACAGTAAAAAAAAATTCGTCAGTTCCTTAGAAATAATAATTTATTCGACTTAGCAACACTGTTCTTTCATTAGTCTATGGATAGCCCGCTCGTTTTCGGCCATATTTAGTCGTGTAGCACATTTGAAGGGAGCGGTCGAGAGGGAAGTGTGCATTATTTTGCTTAATAATATACTAAGATTTATAATGTTACGTCTAAGGGTGGGTTGCACCAAACCGCCTGTAAAAGTAAGCCAAATGTTACGCTAATCGGAGCTACTTAACGATTGCTAACATAAATGGGTTGCACCAAGTGCAAAATAACAGAACGTAAGAGTTAAGCGGGATGCCACTGTCTAAACGCATTTCTACTCACATTTTTATGGTAGAATATTTATTCAATATGGCAACACAACCATAAATGCCAAACTAAACTTGTCAAAATCGTCACACGAAGAAAAAAATCTAAAGAAAGGAGCGCGAACTAAACTTAACTTTGCACTCTGCAGCTTGAAAATCAAGAATATACAAACATTTAGCCATTCCTGAACATGTTTATTACTCAATCAAAAAGTGGGCTATCCATTGCGCCTTACGAGGAAATTTTTTCAAAGGATAATGCAACTTGTGCTGAGAGTGGAGTTTAAAGCGAAAGCCAGAATAGTCGGCTGGTGTATTGTGCATTATATTATAGTGAGTAAATCATCCTGCTAGTTTATTACTACTTACAGAACCCTAAACAAGTAAAGCCGTTGCTGGAAGCACCAAATGGCGAGAAGGAGCCCAATCGCAAAACAAAGGCATCACTAGTTTTAACTCTTGAAAATTCGTAAAAATAGGGTACTGAATCCCTCCAACCTGGTTGATTATGGCTGGCACTGTAACCAACGTCCTAAATATTGAACTTATACATGTACTTACTTATTAAATGAGTGTTCTAAAGTATCTTAACGGCCTCCTAGCCCAGTCGGTAGTGACACTGCCTACGAAGCAGGGGGTCCCCGGGTTCGAATCCTGGTAAGGGCATTTATTTGTGTCTTTATCACAGATATTTGTACCTGAGTTATGGATGTTTTCTATGTATTTAAGTATTTATCAATATCTATCTATTATATATATCGTCGTCTAGTACCCACAACACAAGCCTTATTGAGCTTACTGTGGGACTAGGTCGGTTTGTGTAAGATTGTCCTATAATATTTATTTATTTATAATATTTATCTTTGTTAACAAATGATGAGTAGCACATATGTTACACTAATGAATAATGATACACAATGTTTTTTATTTCAGGTTTGAATTTACCTTTGGTATTGAAGACAAGATGAAATCGAGGCTTGTTATGCTACTCAGTGCCTAACTCCAGGATGTTTGAAAGTAAAAATGCAGTGATTTCAAGAAATTGGTAGAATCTCAATGTAAAAATAAAGTATAATTATACTAACCTAATCAATCAGTATTTTAATTTTGATAATAAAATACATAATTATATTTATTTAGTTACCTTATTTTTGTTTTATTTATTATTCAAACACTGGCATAGGTTTCCTTTGTAGATGGAAGCAAGATCCTCCCCCCTCCAAACATATTTCTACTGCAAATATTATTCACCAGTTTTCTAGCACTTGGCATAAATAATCAATGAAACTTGACACTTGAAGTATTTTAAGTCAGATCAATCAGTTCTTAGATAGTGTGAAGCGGACCCTTGGCCAAAGTGAGCCAGCTTATTGATCGGACAAAAAACTTCATATACTGAACCACAGATCTTTGATAATGGTTATTAACAATACTCTACTCTTGATACATGTTACAAATATTATTCAGGTAAAAGTGACCATAAAACAGTGTGGCTAGGATTCCAAAAATGTTTTCTTATCACTTGTATCTTAATAATCATAATCATTTATTTCTTTGTAATGATATATGTTTACAAGTCATACAACAGCCATGTAGGTAGGTACCTAGTTACTATTATGTTTTATTTGTAAATAGGTACCTATGCTGGTTGGGAAAGATATATGATAAAGAGAGACCTTTATTATTTATTACTAATAAATTCATAGTAAAATCATAACATAACACATATTTTATAATTGATTTTGAGCACTGATGATAGGACTAGGACTAATCAAAAATGCATGCATACATACATCATCTTAGGAAGCTTTTTCCCTTATAGAAATGTAAGTATGAAAATATATCTACTTTTTATACTTACAAAATGAAATGCATGTACTTATTTTGCGTACAGTCACCGGCAATAGTATCTTCCTACATGAACTGTACAGTGAGTACAATTTGGATTAAAAAAAGCATGTTCATAATAATGTCCGATTTAAAATATACTAATGGGGAAGGTATCTGTCAAAAGTCAGGAGGTGCCAGCATAAGTAGGCACCTACCACTAGTTTTGTTGAATGAGATTTGGCTTAAAGGGCTAAAATTAATGCCAGTAAATTCCAAATAAAACAAGAATTTGACACTATTGGTAGGACTGAGACTACAACCTATGCCGGCACCATCTGTAAACACTTGATTGGCCATAATCCTGATTGCAGCGACGAGCAGCAAATGGTAGGTAACAATTGCCATAGAAGAGCGACACACATGAAGTCAAATTAGTTGTCAGTAGATAGTTTATTTATTTATATGGGTTTAATGTTTCAATAGATCTGTAAAATCTTTGTGTTAATTTCACAAATTAAACTGAAATACAGTGTAAGCTCTTTATCAACACTCAAGGGACCGGATATTTTGTGACATTATCACAAGTTGTCATTAAATAGAGGCCTATACTGTGCTTGTTTTAAGGCAAATAATGAAATCAAATAAAAAACAAGAATTATATGAATTACTATAATGAATTTTCATACACATTTGAATTTGTGGATACCTAACCATTGTTGAACTATTTTTTTATTGTCCCACAACACATGACACTCTTATTTACTTGATTGTAAATTCCGCATCACACTTTATTTACATGTACTGTTCTGAACATTGTTTAGTTAGGTGTGGAGGCTCGATTTCTGTAGGACATTGGCGATAAATGTTTGGTGGTATAACTTCATGCCCTTATTAAAAGCATTAAAGAAACCTCTCTGATCATCTGGCATCTTTTGAATCGTATGACTTGCTGCCATCAAGTCCCGTTCGTGGGCTGTTCTACCGTGTCATAAAACTTGTTTTTCTTCTTGACCTGGTCATTCCACCGCGTCGGAGGTTTACGTTCCCTTTTGTCTTCTACCTTGCAGTATTCAAGTCAACCGTTGTTTCCAAAGGTTTGGTCTTCATTAACAAAAACAGAGTGGTTTTTTAATGGTTGTCATGATTCTGGTCCTGCTCATTCTACGGCTGTCGGCTTTCATGACAATGACTGTAGGTTCTGGTATGTTTGTGATACATAACAGAAGTCTGTACTATTTCAACCTGAAGTCACTCGGCACTCGATTTTAACTAAATAACGCACTTTTTACAAAGAATTTTATGTACTTATTATTTAATACCGTTATCTGATCTAAAAATTGTGAATAAAACCAAACGTCAATCGTATACGCCTTTTTACGTTCAGATACTCGCATATATTTATTACTGCAAACAATATTTTAATATTTTTCATCAAATATCACTGTCTTTTTGTCTAATAATGCATTTATCCTTGAAATACGAGACATTTTTGCAAACTGTCAGCCATATTTAAACGTAGATTTGAGTTAACCAGTGCTCGATGGCTGGTTAAGGTTAACGTAACTTTCTGACTGCTAAAGTGCATGGTGCAACGGAAAAACGGACTTGACGTCTACTGTAACCATGATGAGTTCGTTAAGTGTGCGTGGTGCAACCCGCCCTAAGTCGTCTAACGTGAAGTTTAACGTGTCGTAGGTAGTTCTAAGCATAGCCTAATTATACAGGTCAGTTAAATTTTTGACACCTCGTGACGTCAGTGACTACACTGACGTCATCGGGGAACGATGCGGTTCTCAAACTTTTAAAATAGGGAAAATTATTTAATAGAGGATTATCTCTATTATTAGTAATTATACTAGACATTATAATAAGAATGCAAATTAAATGCCGTGCCATTAAAAAACAAGTCATTGGGTATATCTAAACGACACCATACCAAGGGTGTGCAATAGTGCATCTCTGTCAAAAAAATTGAGTTTGATATTTAGTATCCGATACTTTTCCCTAAGTGAGAAAGAGAACTTGTCATGCGTTAAGAAGGGACAACATGGTTCGTAACGTTAAAGAAGGAGCTCTGTATCAGGGATATTACGGATACTGATTTTTTGACATCCGCGGATGCGGATATTAAAAGGCTCACATCCCTGGAATATGGATGCGGATGTAAGATAAGTACACAAAAAAAAACAAATATTAAAGTTTTGTACTACTCACATCATACAAAGCCCTTCGCCCTACAATAACATTTCAACACTAAAATCAAAATAGCTCGATCAATATAACAATATTCCGATTGAGTAATGGTGAAATTACCTACGTTACTTTACCTAGCACGTGCGCCATCGCAGAGACGTTCCTGTACCGACTTGTTCCACATCTGCATCCGCATGAGCTCCGCATCGATTTGATGCGGAGGCGGATGCGGATTTTGAAAATGATGTGGAAGATCCGCGGTTTCCACAAACCATAGACAATTTTCCGCACAGTATTGAATATTATCTACTTATGGTGTCACTATGACGGAATTCCTGGCCGGCCATAAACTGTTATGGTTTTTAAGGGGCACCACACATTAGAGCGGAATTTAGCTATTTGTAAACAAAAGCGGAAATTGGGCCATGGTAGCGGAAATTTGTCTATACAAAATTTAGCCTACCATAGACAAATTTCCGCTTTTGCCTATGAATAGCTAAAATCCCCTCTAATGTGTGGTGCGGTGCGCCTATGGGATATTCTTAATTAATGGGTCAATCCAAAAAAAAAAATCATTATTCTATGTAAGTACAATATTACCAACATTTGATTTATTCCTATTACTTATAGTTTCCCCGTTATACAAAGTTAACGACATGCCGTTATACTGTTAAATTTGCTTATTGATTTCTCGGCTTAGTCCATTGAAAAAAGAAATTAAACTCATAAATATGTTATTAAAGATTACAATGTAATTCCATTACAATTACAACGTAACTTATAAAATATTTTAGCGTGTTTCCACATTCAGTGCGTTGGTATGAAGTTTTACACGCAGTTACACTACACCAATATTTATTACGAGCAACTATTATTATATTTATTATATACATTATATATCTATCAAATATTTGGGAATCTCAGACAAAAATGAAACGGCGTGATAAGTTTAAAAGAAACAGAGATATATAAATATGGCCGTCTGTCAGTGTAATACTCCCAAATAGTTGTATTGCCACAATGTTAAAAATAAGTCCTCATTAAATTACATGCCGTAAATGAATTGCCAACTGAAAGTATTATATTAAATTACCCAAAATTATATGAAGCTTATTTTAGGTATAACATAATTAAAAAACACAAAATAAACTTAGTAACGGCACGCTAACATTTTTGAACATGAATAGTGTATTAATTAAACTCCCTGACTCAATTGAAGATGTCAACGAATGGCATCATTATGTGACGTAGGTGAGGTCTTTTCGGACGAGCTGTCAAAAATTTAAATGACCTTTATAATTAGGCTATGGTTCTAAGTATGGTAGCCAATCATTTGATAAACAACATTTCGTAAATAATAATTTTACAAACAACGTATCTATATACCTCTAAGTATAAGTATATTGTGGTGTCTAAAAATTAAGATCTTGTGTTGATTTTTAACACATTTTCGCCATCGCCATTTATGTTAACCATGTAACGCTTACGCATTTATAAAACTTTTATGTATTTTATTTAACATTTTTGTTCAGTTTTTTATGATACGTTCCTTGTGGTATACATTTCTATGTCTTTTATGTAACTGTGTCATAAACGCTTAATGTTGCGTTTATGTAATATATGCGCCCACCCACTTCATTTACATTTTCATGGAATTGCCCTGTACGTGTAAAGACTTGTCCTGTGTGTAGCCTTAGGGCTCTGCTCGTGTATAAAGTAGGCTATTTTTTTTTTGCAAAAAATGGTTTTGTAAATTATCGATCAGTTTTAGATACTTATCTAACAATATTTGACACGTATTTTGTCAATCAAGCAAAAAAATATTAAGATAACATGACGTCACGCCGTGGGAAGAAGTGGAACACGATGTGACGTCACGCGGAACTTTAACGAGCTATACTTTTTCTCTTGTGAACTCTTTGAGCTCTTTTAAAGTTTGAAACGATTCAATTAACCATAGATTCATTTTTGTATATAGATGTTTTTTTTTATGTGCGAAGGAATGGATGTATGTTAATATTTACAGTTTATTAGGAATAATATTTGTAGCTATAGTTGCACCGTATGGCGAGTTACGCAGTGTCCTAGTATAGGTATATCTATAGGTACCTACGTGTATACATGCATGCATTCATAGCGCATCGCGCGCACCAATAAAAATCAGTTAGCAACCGACCGTGTGCGTGTATCATTCTCTGAGTCCCTATAACCTCAAACTTAACAGTGACGACGATGGCTAAAATTTCGGTGGGCGTGTTAAGCACATTTAATCACGAAACACATGATCGGTTGGAGCAGTGGTTCGTCGCAAACGACATAGCAGAAGAAAAAGCGGATGCTACGTCCGCGACCGCTAAACGTCGTGCTATTCTCCTCAGCAGCCTAGCCGAGTGCACGTATAAGCTGTTAAGGGACCTGGCTTTACCAAAGGAACTGGGAAAATAAGTTACGCTGAAGTCGTACTACTTTTGGATGGCCATTTTAAACCCAAGATATGTGGATTCGCTGAGCGGAATAGCTTCTACAGTGCCACGCAATCAGCTAACGAATCATTCTCAGATTGGGCTGCCAGAGTACGGGGTTTGGCACTACATTGTAGTTTCTCTTCAGCGACGCTCGACGACACCCTACGGGACCGATTTGTTTTAGGAATGGTTCAGGGACCAGAACGGGACAAACTCTTCACTGAGGCGATGTCTAGCCTCACATTCTCCAGCGCTTTGCAAACGGCGGAGAATGTCCGCAGCGCCCGACGAGGCGCGCGGGCCGGCGCAGCTGGGACCTCGGGCTCCAGTGCCGCCGACAGCGAGTTTGGCGTACACAAGATGGCGGCCAGCAGGGCGCCCGCCACAGCAGGCGCGCGACCCATCGGTTCAACTGGCGCTTCGTGCTCAGTCTGCGGCTACCGTGGACATTCAGGAGCAGATTGCAGATTTGCTAACTCCATTTGCGATAAGTGTGGTTCTAAAGGACACCTTAAACGCGTGTGTCGTAAAAAGTATCCAAACAAAAAAATTAATTTCGTCGAATGCTGTTTAGACAGTGGCGATGAAGAAGGTAAGCAATTCCTTTTTAATATTCGCACTTATAATGGGGAACCTATGCAGGAACATGTGTTAGTTAACGAGTTGCTTTTGAATTTCGAAGTAGATACAGGTTCAGCAATCACGGCTATATCGGATAAACTTTACAATAAACATTTCACGTCGATACCATTGTCTAAAGCACCGTCAGTACTAACAAGTTACGATGAAAAAGTCATTGACACATTAGGTGCAATAAGTTTAACATTTCACTACAGAAGCCAAACTAGTGACTTAAACGTTTATATCGTAAAGAACGGAGGGCCTCCGATATTAGGCAGAGATTTTATATCCACTTTTCATTTACAGTTGTGTCCAATTCCTGAAAAGGAATTACATTGTATTGATAAAGTGACCAGTGATACCGGTTTTGTAGATACGTTCAGTAGCCAATATCCGCATTTGTTCTCAGATAAGTTGGGGTGTTGTAAGGATGTAGTAGTACAACTCAACCTGAAACCGGGTAGCAAACCGGTTTATTTTAGAGCGCGACCGCTACCTTTTGCTATTCGCGATAAAGTCGAAGCAGAATTAGACCGCCTTGTTCAGTTAGGTATATTAAAACCAGTTAGTTATTCTGAATATGCCAGCCCTATCGTACCAGTCTTGAAACAAAATGGCAAGGTACGTATATGTGCAGATTTTTCGGTGTTGATTAATAAACAGCTTCTCATAGATAAGTATCCGTTGCCCCGCATCGAGGAGTTATTTTCTAAACTGCATGGCGGGCAACAATTTTCAAAGCTAGATCTTTCGAATGCCTATAACCAGTTGCTTCTAAGTGAGGACTCTCAAAAATATACTTGTATAAACACACACAAGGGCTTGTTTACCTACTCGCGGCTCGTTTTTGGACTTTCGAGCGCACCTGCGATATTTCAACGAGCATTAGAAACCATCCTCGCTGGTCTTGATGCGTGCATATTTTTAGATGACATTTTGGTGACTGGCTGTGATAGGACAGAGCACTTACAGCGGTTAAACGAAGTATTCAAACGTCTCCAGGCAGCTGGGTTGGTGTTACAAAAAGACAAGTGTTCGTTTTTCCAAGACTCTGTTTCTTATTTAGGTTACAACATAGACAAAAATGGCTTACATAAGTCACCTGAAAAAGTAAAAGCCATACTTGAAGCGAAGATTCCGGAAAATGTATCCGAATTAAAATCTTTCTTAGGTCTAGTAAACTATTACAGGCAGTTTGTTAAAAATGCGTCATCCATTTTATGTCCGTTGCACAAGTTATTTTATTACAAAAAAATACTAGGTGGTCTTGGACAAGCGAACATGACGATGCGGTGTCTAAAATAAAACATCTGTTGGTTTCAGACGTCACGTTAGCGCATTTTGATCCGAACGCGAAATTAATTGTAACAGTAGATGCGTCACCCACAGGCCTGGGAGCAGTACTAAGTCTCATAAATGATCAAGGAGTCGAGCAACCCGTCTCATTTATGTCAAGGTCGTTGACTAGTGCAGAAAAAAACTATAGCCAAATTAGTAAGGAAGCTACAAGCATCACATTCGGGATACGCAAATTTCACCATTATTTGTATGGGCGAGATGAGCCATTTATACTTAGGACCGACCATAAGCCTCTGCTCAGCATCTTCCGGCCATACAAAGGTGTAGTCGTTGACTAGTGCAGAAAAAAACTATAGCCAAATTAGTAAGGAAGCTACAAGCATCACATTCGGGATACGCAAATTTCACCATTATTTGTATGGGCGAGATGAGCCATTTATACTTAGGACCGACCATAAGCCTCTGCTCAGCATCTTCCGGCCAGACAAAGGTGTACCAGAGGTTTCTGCCAACCGCCTTCAGCGGTATGCATTATTTTTATCTGCATACAACTATAAAATTGAGTATGTTAGCAGTGCGCGCAATACGGCAGATTTCCTTAGCCGGTCCGTGAACAAAAGCAATGCCATCAATGGAGCAGCGAGCGAGCGAGATGACACGATTGACCGAGCTGCTTATTTGCATTTTATAACGGACGGCGAGGTACCTATGTCTATAGATAATGTTTGCGAAGCAACGCGCACTGATAACATACTTTTACAGGTATCGAAATACGTAATGAGCGGTTGGCCTAGTAAGGTAAGGGATTATAATTTACAACCTTATTACAGGTGTCGAGCCGAGTTGTCAGTAGAACGGGGCTGTGTAGTTAGGGGTTCTAGGTTGGTAATTCCTGCAACTCATCAAAATAAAATAATTGACGAGTTACACAGGGGGCACTTAGGGATCAATAAAATGAAGGCGGAAGCTAGATTGCGGTTTTGGTGGCCTAGCATGGCAGCCGACATCGAGCGGCGCGCGGGCAACTGCGCGGAGTGCGTGCGCGTGCGACCCGCGCCGCCCCGGGCACCCTTGGCTCCCTGGCCATTCCCACCTGAGGCCTTCCACCGCGTTCATGTTGATATTTTGGGCCCCACGCATGGTAAGTACTTCCTAATAATTGCGGATGTGTACTCTAAATGGGTGGAATGTTTCGATGTTTCGGGTTCATATAGTAGTCGAGTAGTGATTGAGAAACTTTGCGAAACAATGTCAAGATTTGGTATCTTCCGCAAAGTTTGCACAGACAATGGAACTTCGTTTGTGTCTACGGAATTCCAGCACTTTTGTAAAATAAATGGCATAGAACACATCACTACCCCCACTTACAGCCCATCTAGCAATGGGCAAGCCGAGATATATGTTAAGCAAATTAAATTGGCATTAAACAAAATAATATCCTCAGGGACACAATCTCGTAATATTAATGTAAAAATACAAGACTATTTGTTGTATTATGTACCGAGTCTAGACACACGGCAGTGTGTCCGCCAAGTTCGAGCAAAAAAAAGCGACACACCGGCCGTGGGTTATATTACACGAACCATTTCGGGCCAATTTCGACCACCCTATAACTCAAAACATATTTTATCTACGCATATGAAATTTCGAGTGTCTGTTGACATCCCCTTAATTGTCTAGAATACAAAATTTCATTATTCTACCTATAGCAGTTCTTGAGATATTGACGTCAGAAAATCGCTATTTTTACTATACACTCACTGACTCACTGACTCACTGACTCATCAAAAACCTAGACCACTTCCAATGGTCGTACTGACTTGAAATTTGGCATGGAGATAGGTCTTAAGGTCAAAGTAAAGGGAAAAATCTGAAAACGGCCAAGTGTGAGTCAGTTTTAAAAATAGCGAAGGTGTAACTTTGTTCTACTATGAAGTCATAATGAACTAAATGGGATAAGTGGAATGAGACATTTCCTAAAGCAAAAGTGATAAAAAAATAATAAAGAACCTACACCTAACAAAAATAAATGAAATCCCATCAAAAACATAAATGTGAAAGGCTGCCAAGTTCGATACTATGGGAATGCTTCGCCTATAAAAGAAGTGAGATCTGAATAAGTACCAAGTTCCATAAAAATACCTCAAATCATAAATAGTTATAGGAATGCACACTTGATTTCCAGCAGTTTTTAAGGTACATTTTAAATAAGTATCACGTTACATAGAAATACCTAAAATTATAATAGTCAGAGAAACGCACACTGGTTTTTTTAACGGTTTCCTGATAACATTTATTATTTTCAGTACTTTTTAATGATGTAACTTGGCAAGTTTTAATAGAAAATTATATACTTGACACATTGCAGTCCAAAGGTGTCGATTCATTGCATTGAAAAGGTGTGTGGTGTGTGAAAACTTGCCAAGTAACATCATTAAAAAGTACTGAAAATAATAAATGTTATCAGGAAACTGCTAAAAAAACCGGTGTGCGTTTCTCTGACTATTATAATTTTAGGTATTTCTATGTAACGTGATACTTATTCAAAATGTACCTTAAAAACTGCTGGAAATCAAGTGTGCATTCCTATAACTATTTATGATTTGAGGTATTTTTATGGAACTTGGTACTTATTCAGATCTCACTTCTTTTATAGGCGAAGCATTCCCATAGTATCGAACTTGGCAGCCTTTCACATTTATGTTTTTGATGGGATTCAAAGCATACATCGACCAACATGTCTCCTGCATGTCTTCTGTTTGGGCGTAAACTGCGAAGTCGTTTAGACTTGTTGCACCTTGCACCTACTTCCTCTACATCGCCACTATCTAACTCAGCAATCGCTGACAACGTGTCACGCCGACAGGCCTTGCAGACTAAATATCACGATGGAAAAAGGAATGTACAATTCCGTAACAATGAAACTGTGTTAGTTAAAGTTTATAAAAATCAAAAAACGTATTGGACTGTAGGAGTAATAATAAAACAAATTGCCAAAACTATATACATCGTAAAATTAGACAACAACAAAACATTAAAAAAACACGTGGACCAACTACAAAAGTATAAAGGGGAGGAGATGAGTGACGAAGAGCCGCCGGAACAACCAGCACCTTCCAGCTCTTCGACTGAGGATCGAGAACACGAGCCTGATTTGTTACAAGCTGTTTTTTGGCCACCTTCAAGTCTCCAGCAAGCGGCTACAGTTCTCGAATCGGCCCCTGATAGTACCCGGACAGCGACAACTGAAGAACCTGCTGCCGACAGGGACACTGACGGCTACCTTAGCCCGGCGCCTACATCAGTAACCGTCGAGCCAGTCGGATTAGCCTCGCCAATCTCTGTGGCTGACGACAGCATGGCAGAGGAGTCACCACCGGAGGGAGATGCTCTGGCCGATTGTAGTGACCCAAGTCCGGAATATTCCAATGTGAATACGAGGCCACGGAAACCTTTTAATTTTGGCGATTTGTTTTGAATTTAGTGTAAGGGAGTGTTAGGAATAATATTTGTAGCTATAGTTGTACCGTATGGCGAGTTACGCAGTGTCCTAGTATAGGTATATCTATAGGTACCTACGTGTATACATGCATGCATTCATAGCGCATCGCGCGCACCAATAAAAATCAGTTAGCAACCGACCGTGTGCGTGTATCATTCTCTGAGTCCCTATAACTTCAAACCTAACAAGTTGTAAAGTACCAGTTCAATACGAACTCTACGTTTTGAAATAAATACCGCCACATTACCTTGGGCAGCGTCTCCAGCATCATGTCGACCATGGCCGCCGAGCCGTACTCCTTCCAGGCCTCGGCCTTCTTCGCCATCTGCTCGGCGTCCGCCGCCGCCTTCGCCTTGATGGCATATGCTTCGGCCTACAATAATAATACTTTGTTAATTAACATTAATGAATAAAAGCAAGCAAGCTATCGTATCAGACTCGCCCTGCCATCAACACGCATACAAAACTTACTGTGATATAAATCTCATAAAAATATTATGTATTGTTAACGTCAAAGATGTTTATATTTGTGCACCTTACCCCTTTGTAATAAGGTGCAAAGGTGTAAACATGTCGTTGACGTCGACTGTACACTGGTTTGTTCACCTAACGCGGTCGCTTATCAGGAACGTTGTCTTGTGGTGAATCTGAAAGTGTCTATGCTTTTGACACAAATTTGCAGCCTCGTGAACCTGATTCTCCATAACATTTAGTATTTGTCGATATAGGTGTCTCTGACCTAAAGGCTACAAATAAACAAAGTTCAAATTCAACTTGTAAGACTTGGGTACTAAAAATGTGAACAAAAACCCTACATTACATACTCATCGTACACGTTTTTTATTGGTTCTACCATGCACAAAAGATCAATTGCTCGTTCAGCCAATATTGGCAATTAATTGAGCTAAATTATATGGGCCAATTTACTAGGCCATCGGTCCATGATGATCAAGCATCATGAAAGTATCCCAAATTACTTATTTATTATTCCTCCTCCTTGCATCGGTTCCCTCATCACTAAAGGGTCGTAGTCATTCAACAGCTTCTCTCTGATGATCTGACGCCATCTTCCTCTATCTGTTGCCAAGTGAAGAGCATCATGGACGGTAGTGTTAAGAGCTGAGCGAATTTGGTCAGACCAGCGCATTGGGCTCCTGTATCTTGGCCGTTCACCTTCGACTTTGCCAGTGATGACCAGTTTTTCGAGGTTGTCACTGTCTTTTCTAGCAACTTTCAAGTAAATTGCACAGACGGTAGATATCCTGGTTTTTATCTTGAGTTCAGGATACGATGGATACGTTAGTGCGGCGCGCTGTCCAGTGTATACCTAACATCCTTCTACAACACCACATCTCGAAAGCATCAATCCGGTTACGGTCATAATTTGAATGAACTATCTTTTATATAATATATATATATATATATATATATCTCTATATACATATATAAAACAAACTCGTGTTGGTTACACCATTTATAACTCAAGAACGGCTGAACCGATTTTAATGAAGTTTTATTTTTTGGATTTATTTCCGCCCCGCATAGTAGAATAACTATTAAAATAGATATTGGAGAAATTAAAAAAAAAAATTGTTGGCGGTACGAAGTTCGCCGAGTCAGCTAGTAGTTATATAAATGTAATTCTATTAAATCATTCAATATATTCGGCCCTTGCGAATCGACTAACACCGATAGTGCATGTCAGTGTCTTACGGCAGTAATTGCTTGGGCCAGGGTTTTCATACACGTGTGCCACATACAGTAGGTAAAATGATATCAATTGAACTAGCCCTGTTATTTGTTGTTTGTCTATTCCGCACTTATGAAACGTTCATATAAGTGACGTCCTTTCTTTTACGTATACTGCAACTACCTTTAAGCTTTAGCGCTCCTTGGTCCTTGTTTATTTGTCAAAACCCAAAAGCCAATTCAAAGCTAAATCTGTAGAATGCTTGCGCTCGCTTTTGTTTTACGATCCCTCCGCGGACATCTGTGTCCCCATACCTGGGTCATGCAAATTTGCTTAAAATGAAACAAAGGCAACACCTCCACCTTGCCTCTCTTCTTTTTGGCGTCTTTAAATTAGGCAAATCTCCTTATCTCTTAACTAAAATAGCTTTGCGGCAACAACATCAAGCAACAGTACGTATTGCAGCCAATTATAAACCACTCATGGTCCCTAAATGTAACTGCGCATCCTTCCGGGGCAGCTTTCGGTTCCAGGCTACAAAATGCTGGAATGATCTGCCTCCTCCGATTAGGAGCTGTGCATCCAAGCTTGGGCTCCAGCGTAAATGCGTGAATTATTATTAAGTGTCCAAAGTCCGAGATCTCTGGAACAGTTGTTCAACAGTCAAGCTGATGAATTATGTATTTAATATCTACCTACTCGTATGTATTTATAAATTAGTATATTAACAATTTCACTTTAATTCAGTAATTATACACCTATCAAATATATTTATGTTTAAGTACATTTTCATATTATCTTTATTCTCTAATGCGTTTGTACTAGTTTTGGTCCCTACCGACATAAATCTAGCTATGGAGTTATTATTGTATATCTACCCGTATAATTTGAATTTTCACCCATATTTATAGGCTAGATTGATTTTTTTTTTACTCGTGTACCTGTTTAGGTTTTATGTCCCTCCGCAAGGCTGAGACAGAATAACAGCGTTGCAAATTTCTCACTCTGCATAATGTTGCAATTTGCAACATTATGCTGAGTCTTTGCCTGTTCTTTATTGTACACATTGTGGAACACCAGCATTTGCCATGTTTATATTTATGCTTCTTTTTTTGTATTTAATGTGTGTTACTTCTCAAGTCAACTTTTTAATGTTCTGTCTTGTGTTTTATTTTTAGTCTTGTAATCTTTCCTTTTTTTTGTTCTGTAATGTGTGCTTTTTTAGAATAAAATGTTTCTTTCTTTCTTTCTTTCCTTCTTTCAATTGTAGATATGAGAGCTGACACAGAGGACTTGAAGGAGAGCCTTGAGCTCTATTATCTAACACACTGAATTGATTGAAACGCTCTTGAGTAGTTCCATTAGGGGGAATTTGAACATATTCCCTGCAGTCAAAATGTATCCATAAGCCCCTTAATTATAGAAGATAAGATAGATATAATTAACACGCCTAATGTATATTGTTGCACGCACCTCTCCCCGAACTTTGACGGCTTCTGCAGCTGCCTCGGCCTCCAGCACGGTCTTCAGCTTGTGCGCCTCTGCCAGCTTCTCCAGCCTGAACTTCTCGGCTTCGGCGGGTCTGGAACAAACAAACGACGAATTTACATCTCAAATCTAATTGTACTTGCGCACTTATTTACTTTTCATTAGATATGCTTCCCCAGTAAGAACAGATGATATGATTTATAGACACGGGACCTCTGTAATAATGTGCAATTGTTTACGACAAAAATAACAGAAAGATGGGGTACGAAACTTAGTGGTCAAGCAGGTAGCGCATTCTTCAAGCTCAAACGATACCTTCATGAAAACGGTTAAGGTACCGAAAAAAACCGGTACCGTTATATTTCGCCACCGAAAAAAATCGGGTGCGCCACCAAAACCATACCGAAACAATCGGTATGACGTGATACCGTTTTAAAAAGGTACTTCTATTTTTCCGATGTAGGGTTCGTATCATGTGTGTTTTGGTTTTTTTTCTAAGTTATGGGCATTTTATATGTATAAGTACGTATCTATCGAAGTATGTTTGTCATTGCATAGCATCAATTGCTTAATTTGAGGCTAGGTCGATCTGTGTAAACATTGTCCTAATGAACTGGACCAGCGTGGTGGGCTTTCCTGGTGGGAAATATTTCCCCAAATATTTATTTATTTATAATCAAAACCTTGTTATATTTCCGGTTGTAAACCAAGATGGCGAAGTCGTCGGGAGAATCGTTTTTTGTTCTTTTACGTAGTTCATCGTTAAATCACTGCACGTACTTGTAAATATAAAAGGCCCATCTAACTTAGGAACAAATTCATGATAAACACACGGGATACGAACCGGGATGCATATCGGAACAAAAGAGATACCGTTTTAAAATGGTATGACGCCATACCGTTTGTTTCGGTATGTAATGAAGAATTAGTCTCAAAACGCGTGTTACCACTTTTTGATTAACAACCGACACCCGGGGTTGCGGCTGCCTCGTGGCTATTGGTAAAATACAGCTATCACTTAACAAAAAGCAAGGTCTAACCGAGCAACGTCAAGCTCTACGACTTAACTTTTTACATTTAACAGTACCTTGTCACGCTACCTTGACACTGACAAAATTGTAATTACTAGTGGACATAGGGCATTTATTTCTAAGATTGATTGATTGAACCTTGTTGTAAAGTCGCTTACCGGCGGATGGTCGCTTCGAGTTCCTTCTCGCGCCTCTGCACCTCCCACTTCTGAACGGCGATCTCTTGCGTGCGCTCCACGACCGCGATCTGCATTTGCTCCTCTTTGATTCTCTGCTTCGTTTTGGCTGCTTGTAGTTCGTAGGCCATTTCTGCTTCAGCCTGTAGAGAATGAGCAAATTAGTACCTAAGTTTAATACAACAGCCATAATTAAGTCTAAGAATTTTTTTATTTATCAACAATTGCTATTTAGTTGCACTGATTCGCAGGAGAAGCTCGAAGGTAGAGTGAATGGTGCGGTCGATTTAGTCGCGCCTATCTCCCTAGGATCGGCTAGAACTGGCGCTGCAGATGATGATGATGCCATCAGGGAACTCATAAAATGGATCAAATCCTGTACAAACGTTTTCATTGAAATAAGACGTGTGGTTAAAAAGAATCGAGTAAATTTACTTTACCTTTTTGGTGTGAACTTCAACGTCATAAGCGGCCTTTTTGAGTTCGAAGTCCCTCTGCGCCTTTGCGATCTCAGTGTCGTTGAGGAAGCGCGACGCCATGCGCTGCTCCTCGGCCATGGCCTCCTTGATCCTGGCCTCTGCTTGCGCCTCCGCCTCGCCAATGCGCGCGTCTCGCTTAACCTCCGCCGTGCGTGCCATGCCCAGCGCTTTCAGGTAACCCTGGTACCGTAACATAGTCAATATTCCAAATAATATAATAATTTTAAACAGAAAAGAACCCACTTCACTTAAACTATACTCCACTTGTCAAGAGCAAATGCCCGAGACACTGTAAATAATACTTAAACCACTATAGGTGTTCCTATAATATTTGAAGATTTCCCTCGATTTTTCGAGGCTGCCATAATAGCTCACCAAACGAAAACCACTAACTACCGAATAGGGTGGTAGGTAAAGGTTTCTTAAACAACATACTAAAAGTACTGGTGGGAGTGGTGGGTCGGGGTGAAGAGGACGGTTTTCTAGTACTAACCATCACTGAGCAAAGCCGCGGACGGACAAACGAACAGGCGGACATGGTACTAAAAAAATGAAATTTCGTTTGAGTATATGTTTTAATCATGTCGACAAAGTTGTGAAACAAAATCTGAATAAATATTTTTTTTGGGGTACCTCCCGTACACATGAAGTGGGGGTTAATTTTTTTCACTCCAACCCTAACGATTAGGGTATCGTTGGATGAGTCTTTAAAAAAATAAGGGTCTTCTAAAACAATTGTTGGATAAAACTAATACTTTCGTAAAAAAATAGCTCCAAAAGTATTAAAAAGTGTCTATCTTATATTTCCTCGATATCTAACAGTGATCGGATTTTTGGGTGCAACACGGTTTTTTTACTTCACAAATTATGCTAATATGTATTATCTTCGGGATTTTAGGACCCCCGTTGTTGACTTTAATTATATCAAATAAATTTTAACGTTTTAACCATTCGCATAATAAGTGTACGTATTCCGCCGCGTTGCACCGTAAAATCCAATCACTGCTCATTAACCATTGATCCCAGCAAAAGAGTGTAAAGAATCTTTTTTGGAGAAAATTTTATGTGGATGATATAAGCAGATTTGAATGAGTGACCTTTTGTGAGTTATTTACGAGAAACTGAGAAAGGGACCTTTACCTCTACCGTCCGCTTCACCCCTACCCACCAGTACTTTTAGTATGTTGTTCAAGACACCTTTACCTACAACTATACCAATATACGGATATACACGGATTATTCCCTCTGTTTTTCTTCGTTAGGTGGGCTATAATCAGATACTGACCTAGACAATTGGCCAACTGTCAAGTATACGTTACCCTAACAAACAAAAATTACTTAGGGACCAACCCGGTCAGGGCACTAGGAAAGGCACAAATCCAAAAAAAAACATTTTACATATATTTACCATCTAACTTTCGCTGAATGTACAATTTTCGAAAACCATAACAATGGCAATAATAATAAATTAGAAAGTTAGGGAAGGTCTTCTTAGACCATTTTCGCGTAGCGGCTCAGGATCGAGTAGCTGCCCTACAAAGTGGTTAAAAATATCCCTTCACTTACGCCTGTATATACCTAATTATGATATACAGGAGAAAATCATTATCTTCACATGAAAACTTGATTATATGTACCTTCCGATCATGCCACATCCACCCTCCCAAGTGCTTTGATTTCATCACAAAACTTGCACAAAAACACCTCAATTTTACGTGTTCGGGTATCCCGCCACCTTAAATATTTCTGACAGTGTACATCGACGGTGGCTGGCGCTTACGTTTTTATTGCTCGAATACAATTAGTACACGTACGACGTAAGCGCCCGACGTGTGCTAAATGGTGCCCTTTCATGTAGGCTGTCACACTTAGTTACCTATCGGAATTTATCACCTACGAGACCAGATCAATCAATTGAAGAATTATCCGAAAATCGAATAAGAGACAACGAAGAAATAAATTTTTGTGTAATTTTTCCGAAACCTGATTAAAAATTGATAAATACATGATGTTTTAAGTATTAACCTTTTGAACGCCACGCATCGGACAGAAAAATCGTGCCACCAGCGCCAGAGCGAATTTGCACGAGCGCACTCAGATACCGTAGTGATTGGAAAACAACATATCGACGAAACATTTCTTTCCGCCTAATAGTGGATTTAGTTAGGCAAAATCACTTTAGATATTTAGAAATCATAATAGTAAAGAATATTCATTTCGTATTTTTCTTATACACCTAAAATCAACTACAAAAATATGAAAATTAATATACAATTTTATTTAATTTTGTCAATATAGCCACAGCACTACTTAAGTGATAACGGCCACGCTGACGTGTTATGACGGCTTTGGCGCTGGTGGCACCGTAACTTATTGTGAATGTTAGAGTTGGGGGTGAGAGATATTAATTCATTTCTGTATCAATATTTCCGTGGTGTAACTGTATGAAGGAAAATACGTTACTCGTAGGTTTTTTAAGTGTTTAGTTGAGTAAAAAAATGTTTAACAATACCATCAAATAAATAAATTTTATGATAAAAACTAATGAACATCGGACAGAACGGGTGTGTAGGTAAAAAAACACCTCGCGCACATTTCATTCTTTTCTACCTAAAGAAACTTGGTATATCCCTAATAATTACATATTCTTTGTCCACTTAAACTCGGTCTCTCACCGATAACAGTCATATTGGTCGACATTTTATCTAAAATACCATTTCATTATATTTACTTATTTGGTATGAATGAAATGGACCGAAAGCTTACGTGTCGTGGTATTTATCATTGTTTAAGGATTAACAAGAATGCGGCGAAGCAATAAGATTAAAAGTAACGACACACAGTGTTTTATGGAAGCCAAAAAAGTGACATCCCCATTTTATTACAAATTACTATAGTTTAGAGCATTGCGAATGCGAGACTAAAACTCCCATGTTTCTGATATGTGTAGTTTTTGAGACATACATTTTTGAAAATCTTGTTTCTGACGCTCGGAAATTACGAAAAATAGAAATAATTTAAAAGATATTGCATGGACTGTTTGTTTCGCCAAGGTGTTCGACAAAACTTTACTTTTACTTGTGAGTTCCTTTAATTGGCTTTCTGTGTTTATTTAATTGTATAACTGTGACTTAAAAGCTGTTGGTTCTCCTTAACATAAATAAATAAATAAATAAAACATTGAAAGACATACATTTAACAGCAATCACTACCTTCCTAGATACATTTGTTACAAAGATATTAATTGTTTTATTAATTTTGGTTTTTATTTTTTTCCTTCCATGTCCCACCGTAGTAGGTCGCAATATTGGTATGAGAGCTTCATTATTATGTCTTCTATCTATTCTATTTTTTACAAGACCTAATTCCGTGGAACATTGAAGTAATCACCTAAACACTTTATATCCGGGTTACCCGGCCTCTAGGGTTGACACTTCGGTATTTTTAATTTTATACGCCGTTGTTTCCGGGATATCTATAATTCTTGATAATAGTTTTGAGTACATATGCAAAGAACTAGCCAAAAAATATGTTGAAAATTTCGAATGGTGTCTTACGACAGTGACTATACATAAACTTTTGGTCCATGGAGCTGCGGGAATACGAAACTCGTCTGTTCCAATTGGAATGCTCTCCGAGCAATCATCAGAATCTCGTAATAAATATTGGCGTCACGATAGAGAACACCATACCCGCAAATTAGATCGAACGAAAACCATGTCTGATTTGTTTCGTAGAACGTTAGTCTCATCAGACCCAATAATTTAGGCACAACGGATGTCGCAACGACAAAAAATATTAAAAAACGTCTCCTACTATCTGCCGCAATAGCATTATTGAAAGCACCACAGGATGCTTTTATATCGCCATCGGATGAAAACATAACACCATCATCAGAGTTATGTCCAGACGACAGCTATTCTGAGGTGCAAGATGGGGAGAGAGCCTGGAAGTAGAATATTGTTGCCTGGAAGTTGATAATTTTGTAGAAATTCATGTTTTAGAAAAAATATTTGCTAAATTGGCGATGCATAATAGATATTTTAGCCGTTTCTTAAAAAAAACACATAATTGTAGTATACGGCTTTAACCGGTTCTTTTTCGACCATAACCGATCGAATACCCGGCTTTGAAAATTTACCTGTTATTGCATTCCCTATACAGGATGTAACAAAAATAACGACTAAGAAAAAATTGTAGAAATTTTTACACGAATAAAAATGTTTTTTTTTTGTATGGGACACATAGTCCCAGCCGGCCAACCCTCCATACAAAAGATTTTTTTTCACGCAAAAATATTTTTTTTTTTTTAGTTTTTCATAATTAGAATACGATACCAATTATGCCCTTAAAAGAATCATCAGTATTTTTGTTACATCCTGTATACTGTGTTTATTTTATATCCAGGTAAATCCGGATACTAGTAGTGGCAGCCCTGACTGAAAATTTTAATCGACTGTAGATTAAATCTTCCAGGGAATTAGATCTTGTAAAAAATAGGGTAGATAGAAGACATAACAATGAAGCTGTCTTACAAATATCGCGATCTACTACGGTGGAATATGGAAGAAAAAAAATAAAAACCAAAATCATTAAAATAATTAATATCATTGTAACAAATGTACCTAGAAAGGTTGTAATTACCTCTAAATGTACTTTTTTTAAAGGTTTATCCAACACTTTAGTCAACAGAAAAGTTTGTTACTTAATTTGCAATACATAATTATTTTTCGTAATATCCGGGTGTCAGAATCAAGATTTTCAAAAATGTATTTCTCAAAAACTACACATATTAGAAACGCGGGAGTTTTAGTCTCGCATTTGTAATGCTCTAAACTACAGTAATTTGTAATAAAATGGGGATGTCATTTTTTTGGCTTCCATAAAACACTGTGCGACATACACATTGTTAGGTTTTAAATACGGCCCTTATAACACGCATTGTATTTATTCCATTGCGATTTTAATAAAACTATTTCTTTTTTAATAATGCATATATTAAAGTAAAAATTGTAAAATTTTTAAATATATACCTTTTTTAACATTACGATATGTAGTTCCTAAAACTAATCTTCTACACGAATCACAGTTTAATAATTAGTTTTATTATATAATAAAGCTTAAAATGCGAAAACATTCATAATTACATGTTTGGTTAATGTTCATACAATAATAAACATCGACCACTTTGCTTTCAAACGAACAACACTATTTCGAAGTGACGTCACGCCGCTTGACGTGATTACCCGTCAACGGCGAGGAAGGCAGTGCCTTTTTGTTCTTTTAAATAGCTTTGAGGTATTTTCTAATTTTTTCTTGAGTTACGGGTTATTTTGAATGAAATTTTAACTAAAAAGATAGGTGAATGGTAGAGCTATAATAAATATAAAAAATATTTCTATAAAGGTTGTTTATTAAGGAGTAATTTGATCTCTCATTTTGGACGTTTTAACACGTCATGGCGGTGAGGGCACGACTTTTCGTTGACGTGTTTGAACGGCTTTGGCGGTCAAAGGGTTAATGATAACTAACATTAACACATTTTGGGTTGACAGTTGATTAAATAGCCTATAGTGTGTCCCACTGGTGAGAAAAGGCACAGCCGGGTGTGTGCTCAACTTTTGTCAGTGCAGCACACGGCAATCAAAACCTAGAAACAATAAACTGATCCCAGTAAAAAACGGCGTTTGTGTTTGCAGCGATATATCTTTTATTACTTGCGCAAAGTAAGTGTACATTTTAAAACGCCAGTACCCCAACTTCGCATTTTTTTCTAGGATAAGTACTGTTTCAATAATGTGACACGACCATGCTTTTAAGTTCATAAACAGACAATAAGTTTGTTATTCACTTCTCGTAACCTCGAATATATATTAATAAATAAATAAATAAATATATATATATATCTATTATAGTAAATAAAATTAAATAGATAGGTTTATTTATGGACGGCACCATCTAGAAGCGATGTCGCAAATAATTTCTTGAACCAAAGTAATGGATGTAACGTTAAAAAATAGATACGAGGTGTATGTAGGATATACACAGCCTGGTCCAAAGTGTTTAAGCTGCTTTGGTATTCAGGGAACATCAGTATAAGAACCAATGGGATGATCTTAAGCGGAAATACGACCTACTAACAAAATGAATTATTTACTGATATAGAAAATGCTGCATATGCACGAGTAATTTCGATTGAAGTCGCCGTGATGTGGCCCATGTAGACTAGAGTTTATGGCGACTGCCGAGAACGCAGAAGGTGGTTCGAGTCCAGCCTTGCGCACCAGATACCTATAGGTCACATTTTCTTTCGTACTGATGTGTGATGTAGATGTGATCATCTAATTCAGTTATGTCAACAATATTCATTGTCACACAAGAATAGTGAATTCAAGCTCAATTGCCCTAATGATATTTAATTAAAAAACCGGCCAAGAGTTGTCGGGCCACGCTCAGTGTAGGGTTCCGTAGTTTCCCGTCCGTCACAGTAAAATAAATGTTCCCAGTAAAGTAAGTAAAGTAAGTGTCCCCACTTAAGAGTTAAAATAACACCGCCATGTAGGATATGATATGAGCGTTCCACGTACAGCGACATCTATCGGCAAATTAAGTAAACTATTGCGCGCGAGCTTAAAGTATGGAAGATGATTTTTATGGGATAATTCTTTATTGCGTGAACCGATTTTCACCGTTTTTACTTTATTTGAAAGCAAGTCATTTCATTGTGGTTTTGTAGAAATTACAGGTACAATAAACACCTGATTATACGGTTAAATTAAAAAACTTAGTTCAGAAATTATTTTTTTCAAAAACTATTCAACCTATCAAGTTCAAAATAATTTTCCTAGAAAGTTTTTATAAAGTTCTACTTTTGAGATTTTTTTCATATTTTTAAAACTTATGGTTCAAAAGTTAGAGGGGGGGGGGACACATTTTTTTAAACTTCTGGAGCGGTTATTTCCGAAAATATTTACATTATCAAAACATGATTTTAGTAAACCCCTATTCATTTTTAAATACCTATCCAACAATATATCACACGTTAGGGTTGAAATGAAAAAAATACACTCCCCACTATACGTCTAGAGGGGAGGTACCCTAATAAAACATTTTTTTCCACTTTTTATTTTACCACTTTGTCGGCGTGATTGATATACATATTAGTACCAAATTTCAGCTTTCTAGTGCTAACGGTCACTGAGATTATCCGCGGACGGACGGACGGACGGGCAGACATGGCAAAACTATAAGGGTTCCTAGTTGACTACGGAACCCTAAAAAACATAAATGTGAGTGAAAGGTATGGCAGAGGTAAGTTAAAGGGGCTGACAACAGCTAAATTCCCCCTATCTTTTTCAGTGCGAGTGAAAGAGAAACACTGTTACGATTAGTATGGGAGCTCATTGCAAATTTTGCAAAATTATGAATTAAAAAAAAAAACTACGCATTAATTGAGAAATATCAAACAACGAAGTTTTTAGTATTAGTGCGGTGGAATTTTGTCCTTAGTTACAGACGTATAAGTCAAGAAACTAAAGACATACGACTGTTTAAAGCAAATTTTAAGATGTAAAGATGTAACTTTGGAATTATTTTCTATCGAGCCGATTTCGTCCAATCGTGTATCGGAATTAACGAAGTTCTTCCAAATATAACAAATAATAACATATATTTTTTTTAGTTTCTCAAAACAAGTAGTTATAGCTAAAAAAATGTTTGAGTAAAGTCAATTTGAAAGTCATCGGGTGTTGTCAGCCTCTTAAGGTTAATATGTATATATATACATCTTGTAGTTTAGGAGCCAAAGTGTTAATAACAAGGACGATGGTAGGTAAAGACAACGAAAATATATCGAATATAACTCTGTCAGCGGTGTTAATTAATATTATTAGTGTCTCAAAGCCAGAGCAGCTTAAACATTTTGGGCTTGGTATGGGTTAGTCGAAAGGTTCAATCTTTTGTGGCTCTTTTGCGTATGTTTGTCGAGAATCTGAAGTCTACTAGGCTGATACTTGTTGATATCTACATTAATGTGTATTACGTTTACCCTGTATTACGTTTCGACACCTTAATCTTATTAATTAGTAAGAAACACCGATATGTAATAACGAACGGGATATACAATCAGCCCAAAAAATTTACCCTACAATAGAGTCACACGAACGACTCGTGCGGCAGTTTCTCTGACAATCTTATTATGGTACGAGTATAAGACTGGCCAGTTACAAATCTCACAACCCTTATTTTCGGTAAATCTTGTTTGAGTCTGTACCTGCATTATATTTTTTACTCTATGGTAAGAAAGATGTATTCGTCCGAGCGACGAGTAACGTCGATTACAGCTAGCTTTGAGTAGTAGAACAGACATGTATTGACTCACGTTGCTTATTTTAGATTATTTTAATTTATCTTCCACATAGTAATCGATATACTTCTTGTAACACTAAATATATATTACATTAAAGTACATTATCATGTACATAGAATGCTCATAAGATTTTTGTTTTCCAAGCATATCAGCTTTTATTATTATTTTATTTGTACCTACACTGTATCACGGAATTTATTGATAAATTTGTCAGTAAAATAGTTTGATTAATGATTATCTGTAGGGTACCTACACGGAAAGAACATGTCTAGTCACACACTATCGGGTACTTACTAATGTACAATGAGATTTTTGTATGAAAATATAGAGCTTGCAATGAACAACAACAACTTACACTTACTTACGTTATTACTGCTATAAGTAACAACTTCTGCTACAACTAATTTTTGAACGTGAATCCACTTTTTAACTCATAAAAGCTGCGGTTACGAGCGGCAGAGGTTACGAGAATAGTATGGTTAATTGAATCGTTCCAAACTTTAAAAGCGCTTGTTGTTCTCAAAGTAACTAGTCATGTTCTTTCCGTGTACCCTTCCTCTAAAACATATATTTTATTAAACTTTAATCAATGGAAGCATGTATACGTATGCGATATATAATAATTATAGAAGCTCTATAAAACATATATTATGAACAATGCGCCAATATCACTCTCAAGTCGACATACCTTAGCTTCCTTTAGCCACGATGAAATAAAAAAACATGCTACTCAATTGTGTTCAAGTGTTACTCATTTTAAATTTAAATAGGCTGGGAGAGTGCTGAGCAGAATTTGAAACAACTACACCAATGTAATGTGGTCTAGAGTTACGTACTAGTAATTGTTATTTCATTATAGTTAGACCCCACTAACTATGTAGCAACTTTGCAAGTGACAGAGTGTGGTGAGCCAGGGTAATCGTCAAGTTTATGTGAAATAACGACATTAATGATGGCAGTTCCAAATTTTGTTACTGCAAAGTGTTGGCAGAGTTCGTATAGTCAGACCCTAACGATTCAGACAATGCCTCCGGTTCCAATTTTAACCAGGAAGTACACGGTTCTTGTTACAAAACCAGGAGCGGGAGCCGGGAGCATATCCTGTCGCCCTATTGCCGAAAACCGCTATAGCAAAAGTGTACCTTACATTTCGATCGTTAAAAAAAAATAAAGACACTTAAATATAACATTACTGTAGTTGTTACAACAGTAAATCTGGAGTTAGCTTAATAACCTATCAAAATTAAGTTACAATATGACATGTGTGTGTGGTTTAAATGTGAATATAATTGTAAGACATACCTCTTCGTCTCTAATATCTTTAAGGGTGTAAGAAACTACTGTGATACCCATGTTGATCAAATCACTTGAAGCCACTTCAAACACCTGGAAATATTAAAGCACAGTTTAAATAAACATTTTACTTACAACTAAAATCATTTAAATTAAACATTTAATGGAAATAACAGCCTTATAATCTTATATAATTATGTTGTTTCATATGCTGTTGTTATCTTATAAAAATGTATATCTTAAATAAATTAAATCGTACAATGCGGATAAAATTGCGGTTCTTAATCTTTTCATTTGTTTATAAACAATTAGGGAAGTTATATGTATAAAGTCAAAATAACCTTTTTGGAAAACATTTTCCTGTCCTTATATATCTCCTCGACCGTCATGGAGCCCATAATAGCACGCTGGTGACCCTCCAGGGTTACGAGGGCTATATGCTGGATCTCCTGCTCCGACTTCCCCAGAAACTGCTCGCATGCTGATAGCAGCATCTCGGCATTCTGCCCTTGGATTTTAACCTAAAATATTAAGGCAATTACACAAAATGTGCATCATCAAATGATACAATGTCGGTGATGACGATAGGTACTATCGGGTTCAGAATTGCATGGCCAATTTATGAATGAATTCATTGATAAATTGACCATGCAATTTTGAACCTGATGGTACTTGAAAGGGACAGAAATTGTCAAGCCATCAATTAACGATTGAATTTAATTCAGAGATTGCATTTAATTTTTAATATGTGCCAACTTTGCTTTATATTTAAAAACGACACAATATCGAAAATCATTTTCGTCAGCCCGCGCTATTTATTCTGATTCCAGTGAAAATTAAATTCACGATACAATTTTATAGTTGGTTCATTTTATCTTGAACATGAATCATCAAGATTTCAATGTCATGCGACAATACTAGCTGATGTCAACAAAGAACTACGCTGATAACAGAGTTTGATCACTCCATATAACAAGGTTAATGAAAACCGGTCATTTTGTATAGAAACTTCCATACAAACACTCAGATTTTTCTATCAATTTTTGAATTTTGTTTGCTTCCCTCAATTCGTCACAAATTTGGTAATAAATTATTTCGAAGGGCAATAACTAGAAGATTTGATAAAAATACAGACCCTTCTGACTACGTAGGAGAAACTGACTTTTTCTCGAAACCCATTGGTTCTTTTAAGATATTGTGTATGCCACTTTTACCCTTTCTTGCGAACAAATCAATTAATTTAGTAATATTTTTTTCATACGAGCGTAAGTTACTTAAAAAGGAAAAACCGGCCAAGTTCGAGTCGAACTCGCGCACCGAGGGTTCCGTACAAACCTGTAGGTATATAAGTAAAAGTTCACCCATTGCGTTGACATAGAAATTTGATTTTGTTACAGCTTAAAGGTATATAGACTAGAGTATTTGATACTCGCGATACTACGCGTTTATGAGGAAAGGGGTAGTAACTTTAAAATAATTAAAAATATTTTTATTATATGATCTAACAAAAAATTTACGGTTTTCGGAATTTTTCCTTCATCTGTGCTATAAGACGTTGCTTCGTACCAAATTTCAAGATTCTGAGTTCACGGGAAGTACCCTGTAGGTTTTGATTTCCTTGCGAGTTTCGAAAATTTGCGGCATAAGCGGCTGTATCTTTTGATTGCGGCTAAGAAGTTTGATTTTTTCACAGAACCAAGGGCAGTAGACCTGAGTATTTGATATAAATTTCAGCTTGATACCTCCACGCGTTCCTGAGAAAAAGGGTCTTGACAGACGGACGGACAGTCGGACGGACGGGCGGACGGACGGACAACAAAGTGATCCTATAAGGGTTCCGTTTTTTCCTCTAGAGGTACGGAACCCTAAAAACAGGAATTCGGCCCCTAAATGTAAATATTTTCGATTTTGGTTTTCGGTTATTGTTGTTTCATCCACCAATATTCAAGCAAATTATGATATGTGGACTATTTTTATCTAAATCAACTACCAAACGGTAATTATAGCTAATCCTTTTGTCAAATTTAAGTTTAGTTACGAAGCTTGGAAAGTAATAATGAAGCTATGTTGTACAGTCACCGGCACGAACGCCGCAAAAATATATTAAAAGGATAATTTAGAAATAGTATGTTTATTGTATACTAGAATGACTTACTTTTTTTTTATTTAAATTCAAAATTATTTTGTTTCTAACTGTTGATGATGGATTATTATAATTTGGAAATTTATTTAGAAGACACAGCTCAGGTAAGAAAGTATATCAAACTTGTATGTAATTCATTTTCAATAGTCAGATTTGGACTCATCTTTTTTAGGGTTCCGTAGTCAACTAGGAACCCTTATAGTTTCGCCATGTCTGCCCGTCCGTCCGTCCGTCCGTCCGAGGATAATCTCAGTGACCGTTAGCACTAGAAAGCTGAAATTTGGTACTAATATGTATATCAATCACGCCGACAAAGTGGTAAAATAAAAAGTGGAATTTTTTATTTTATTAGGGTACCTCCCCTATACGTAAAGTGGGGAGTGATTTTTTTTTTCATTTCAACCCTAACGTGTGATATATTATTGGATAGGTATTTAAAAATGAATAGGGGTTTCCTAAAATCATTTTTCGATAATGTAAATATTTTCGGAAATAATCGCTCCAGAAGTAAAAAAATATGCGTCCCCCCTCCTCTAACTTTTGAACCATAAGTTTTAAAAATATGAAAAAAATCTCAAAAGTAGAACTTTATAAAAACTTTCTAGGAAAATTATTTTGAACTTGATAGGATGAATAGTTTTTGAAAAAAAAATACAAAATAATTTCTGAACTAAGTTTGTAATTTAACCGTATAAGCAGGTGTTTATTGTACCTGTAATTTCTACAAAATTACAATGAAATGACGTGCTTTCAAATAAAGTAAAAACGGTGAAAATCGGTTCACGCAATAAAGAATTATCCCATAAAAATCATCTTCCATACTTTATGCTCGCGCGCAATAGTTTACTTAATTTGCCGATAGATGTCGCTGTACGTGGAACTCTCATATCATATCCTACATAGCGGTGTTATTAACTCTTAAGTGGGGACACTTACTGTGACGGACGGAAAACTACGGAACCCTACAGTGAGCGTGGCCCGACACGCTCTTGGCCGGTTTTTCTTTGGTATTTTTCTTAAACTATAACCTATTGTTGGTTAATCTAGCCTAGGTCTGATATGTTTTCTTATAGAACAACGCACTTATATGTATTGTTTAGTTTTGATGTACTGTTGTTTTGAAAAAATAAGTGCCGCCGAGTTTCTTGCCGGACATAATTCTTCTCGGGTCAGAGGTGTGGTTAGAACCGGTGTAGTTTGATTTTTTTTTTCTCACTTTTACTTTGACGTGTAAAAGTGCCCTTGTGGCCTACTTACTGAATAAATGTTTGAGTTTGAGTTGAGTTATGGCCCTACAAATAAGAGCGTGTCTCATAATTTTGCGGCGTTCGTGTAGGAAGACTATTGCCGGTGACTGTACCTTGGGCATAGCCTAGGTGTTGCGGTGGTTCTACCACGTTATGTACGTTCCAGGATGTAATGTTGGCGATTTGGTGCTACATCATAAATAATCATAATTTTAAACTCCAAAAAGTATTATTGAGTATCATTCTCAATTAAAAAAGATTACGAACAAATAGTTCGCTTTATTTTATGCATATGTGTATAAGAAAACATAATTATATGTTTTTATTCACCAAGCAGCCGTCTCAAAGGAATGACGGTGAATGTCCAAGGTAAATCAGGGGTGTTGTACCTTGGACACATGGAAAGGCTACCAGCGCTTCAATGCTTTTGCATATAAAAATTGTAGCAACACAAAATGGTAGAATAATTTGTTTCCTTTAAATCCTCGATGTAATTATTATTGACAGAATAGGGTATTTTGTAGTCCGTTAGAGTAGTGAAATTTTACGGTAGGTATTGCAGAAAAATTACCTGTGCAATCCCCGTAACGGATATCGGCACGCCCTGGCTCGTGTATACAGTGGGCGACTCGACCTGGAGGGTCATGGTGTTGAGCGATATCCGCTGCACGCGCTGGATGGAGGGCCACACGAACGCGCGGCCCCCCGGCACCAGCAGAGGCTTCGAGTAACAGCATCCTGAGAAGAATTTGGACTTAAATAAATACAATATGTACTCACAAGATAATAAAGGCACAAGACACAAGGGCCTTATTTGATAATATCATAACTAATGCTGATTTTATTTCATGTTCTTTTCTCATCTAAAAGCGAATAAGATAATTGTGTAGTTTTTTATATAAAACAGGCAGATGTAAAACAATGTAGATGTAGAAACATATATACTATAGAGACAAGACTGTTTTAAAATGAAAAATATTTTATTTTCTTAAAATTTTGACATAGCAACAAGAAGGTGGAAACTTACTATTAAGTAAAATATACCTGTATTAGGAAGCCTCGCTAGAGTAAAGTATGTAGACGTTCTCTTTATAAATATTATAAATTTAATTAAATAGTTAGGAAATCCCCTGAAACGGTTGGACCAATTTTGATATCAACTAAGGTCACTGACTACAAAATCTGATTTCAAATAAAATAAATGCATTTAAATCGGATCAACTCTTTTAGCGCTACAGTGCCACAGACAGACACACATAGTGGTTAAATCTATAACACCCCTCCTTTTATCATTAATTAGCACCACACCTACCATGGGCGGTAGGCAAAACCTAGACAGTTTAAATAGCGCGCGTGGTGATTCATTGGTGCAATTTTACTTGTAAAATGCTACAATTAGAGCAGCGCAACTGAGTGGCATTCTACACCATTATATTCTACAGAAGCTCAGATTTAGCGATGATCTATACGTAGAACTCAATGTTGGTAAATGATTTACACAAGAAAATGCGGACGCAACTATAATAAGCTGTCGCGCCCCGTGCCTCTGTTCGTGGTGACTGCGAGTAGCGTTATAAACTCCTTGTTGTACCTATACAACATACAGAATGGTGAACAATTATTTACTATTATAATCTGAATGTCCGTCATTTACTATTTCATAGCCCTGGTGTGACTGGTGGAGATAAAATTCGCTGCGTTCATTTAACGATTACGTCATTCGTTATTCGGCAATTAGGCCAATCAATTTGGCGCAGAAAAGTAGGACCACCACTGTTTATTGAGCACTGACCTCGAGCGCCTATCCACCGCAGTAATGAATAAAGCCTATATATAGCACATTGATCCATTTAATACATTTGGACATTCTCAGGTGGTTCTCCACACCGGGCAGGGCTTTGTTTCACTAATAATTAATACACACAAACACAAACAAAGCAGATTGTTACAAAGAATCGTCTATACTATACAGACTCTGTATGGTGCGGAAAGTACATTAAAAGAAAAAAGTGTCATCAATTATTTTCCATATAAACCACAAGACTTCTCGTTCCGCACAAACTCTATATATTGTGATATTGTATTTAAAAAGTTTTTTATCAAACAAGCAAACTTAGCAAAGCAAAGATGTCACAGATAACTTTGGATACAACAGAACTGTCAACTGGCTACTGGGACGTCGATGCATTTTGATGCCTTCTTGATTTTGAATGTTTGTTCTGCAATACCTTTAGTAATGTTTTTCTGATTTTTATTGTTGGGGTTGTACTAGAGATAAATATAATTAGAGTTAGTTAGAAGAACTGGATTGACCAGGGGGTTCTCGAATGAGAAGGCCTAATAGAGTTATACCTACAAGCAAAGACCATTTTGACCTTTCTCCACATGAATTCCGAGATGCCCTTTCAATACGTTACCATCGAACACCGATCTCAATGCCAAAATCTTGTGATGGATGCGGTAATAACGATTTCAACATCGATCATGCCCTGTGTTGTAAAACCGGCGGTCTCATCACGAGACGACACAATGAATTAAGGGATCTCTTCTGCGAACTATGTCAACATGCATGGGGAAATGTTGTCAAAGAACCCATAATCACTGAAGGTGACACTGGTCTACGAGGAGATTTAGCATGCCGAGGCGTGTGGGTTGCACAGAGGGAGGCGTTATTCGATATCCGTGTTGTTGACACCGACGCTCCCTCTTACATATCACGCCCTGTTATTTCTGTCTTGAAATCTGCTGAATCAGAAAAACAAAAAAAATACTCGAATGCCTGCGAGTCACGTCATGCCACCTTTACACCCCTCGTCACCTCTGTGGATGGAGTTTTTGCCCCACAACTGGCCACCTTCGTAAAACACCTCGGGGAAGCACTGGCATCTCGCTGGAATAGATCCCTGTCCAGTGTTTTAGGCTGGCTCAGGGCCCGTATAACTACCTCTATAATTAGAGCGACGAGCATGTGCATCCGAGGTACCCGCCATAAATGGAAGCCAGTAGCAAAACTCTTTGGCTTCGATGATGGTGCTGCGCTTCCACACTCCGACTGACATTTTATATTTATTGCTTAGTTCCACCGAAATATGTTTTATTTGTCTGTATGTTTACCATTTGGTCAATAAATGATTGCACCCCTAAATATGATAAGGGATCTTCTTATACTGGCCAGCTCTTTTGAAAAATCGCAAATTCTTAGAGATGGACTACTAATTCTTCATTACTATACATAATTGGACTACTAAAACCGACCTAAAGACTGTGTACGATAAAATCCGGCCATGCATGATCTGGTATATCTTTTTTTCGGTACCACATATTCAAGCAACACTTCTTTTAAATAATTTGTGGTCATCAAGCTACATAATAAAATTACAAACATAATATAACGTTACGTTATCTGTGACTTTGATCACTATATATTCCACAGTGCCTATATTTTTTTGTCCACGGTGTTCTGACAGTGTTTACCAAATTTTCCTGTGAAAAATAGTTTTTTATTTTTTATTAGATAAACCAAATTATACCTTATTACATTATCTTTTCATAATAGCTTACATTTTTCTAATTGTACTTAGATGTAAATAGTTCTGAGGTGTTCTAGCTTTGGTGTGCTTGACTTTTTTACAAAAATATGCCTCCCATATAAAAACTACTTTTAGTGCTTGGAGCAGAAAGTTTTCCTGACTGCCTCAAGTAGAAAAGAGTTTCAAATCGTATTTTTTTTGTAAGATAACATTCTAATGAGCATAAAACAGCTTGTGAAAATATAAATACAATTGTGGCATTGTAGCAGGAAGTGAGTGAAGATTATCAAAAAATGCTGGACAGAAAATTCAAGATATGATGGAATGTATTTGGCAAAAACTCACACAAGCCCATACAATTGTAATATGATTCTATTTTTAGTGTATATTACTATAATTCCAGATTATTAAAATAAAAGAAATGCTTGAATATGTGGTACCGAAAAAAAGATATACCAGATCATGCATGGCCGGATTTTATCGTACACAGTCTTTAGTCCCACAGTAAGCTCAATAAGGCTTGTGTTGTGGGTACTAGACGACAATATATATAATATAATAGATAGATATAGATAAATACTTAAATAAATAGAAAACATCCATCTGTGATAAACACACAAATAAATGCGCTTTCCAGGATTCGAACCCGGGACCTCCTGCTTCGTAGGCAGGGTCACTACCGACTGGGCTAGGAGGCTGTTATGTTAATTATGTTAGCTCTCAGCTCATCGTCATCCTGTCCAGGCTGATTTCGACCACAGCAACTGGTTTGCTTGTGAGCTCTCAGGCGACTGACTGACATAGCCTATTTTAATAACCTGTACCTACACTGACTGGTTAGCAATCAACACTGACAGTGTCTAAAATTTCAATGTCATAAATGTTGTATGAAAACACCATAAGTAGATGTATTTATTATAATGTAAACTTATTTTCATGGTCAAAGCAGTTTGCTCTTTATGTTTAGTTTGTTTTACAGGCAATAAGTGATGTTTTTGTTAAAAGATTGGGTGCAATGGTTGTGACTCACATGTATACATTATAATGTGGAAAATAAATGAATTATTCACATCCTATTGGAATCACATAGGAAAGAGCAAAAAGTAAATCAAAATGCGGCAATGATTACTGAGGACACGTGAAAAGTCACGTTCCCTAGGGGACATTGTTATTAAACCAATACGACCTTCAATGAGGATAAACATATTAACAACTGAATGTTTCGAAATATCAAAGTAATTAAGCAGAAAGAATAAACCAACAAACGAAAAGGTTAGTAGTATTGGTAAATATAGAAGGTTTATGGTAACAGTCTATACCTATTTTTCAAATCTGCCTGATGCATCTGTGGCAAGACCCGCATCAGCCAGATTTGAAAAATAGGTATGGAGCTTTAACCTACTGATCAGCCCCGCCACAGACGAGAGGAATATACAGTGTGTCCGTATTTGTATTCCCAGGAATGCTATGACGCAAATATTATTTTATTTATTAAAGTTAAAAAATAAAACCTTGTATTAAAATCTTTTTCCAATATCCGACAACAAAGAGAAACATTCTCTATTAGTCATTAGCATTGTTTTTGACAATAACATATTAGAGACATGTCACGTCAGAGCAACACAATATGTTTGTTTGTCTGTGTGTTGGCACCTACCATCACACATATTTTGCCAAGTCGTTTTGTAATAAATGTCATGAATAAAAAAGATAATTAAATAGGATGAAGGAGGTAACATACTGTTCAATGAGGATGTTTTTCTCATGACTTTTTAGTTGCATACAGGCCAAACCAAGAAATCATAATTTGTCAATTTCTTTGTAACCACTGCACCAATTGCTAAAATACTTGATATACTGGTTCTAAATACTCTAATATATATGTACGTTTAAGCTTTATCCAATAGCTAAGGACATCTTGTATAGCCGTTATCTTGCAATATCGGAGAGAAGCGACTTTGTATAATAAATTAGGGTATTATCTTACATGTAATTTTAAATAGTCTGTCTGAACTTGATCAAGTCATCTGAGCAGTTTTGTACGGTTTATACATTTAGTTAAGGGTAAAACCCATGTAATTTTATGTTTTCACATGTGATCACTGTACTGGATATGGTTGGTCAGATGTCAAGCTACAGCATCATATACCATGTCAGTGGCAAACAAGTATACGGCCCGCCTGATGGTAAGCAGTTACCATAGCCTATGGACGCCTGCAACTCCAGAGGTGTCACATGCGCGTTGCCGACACTTTACAGGAAAGAGTTACTGTGTTGATGGCTAAAGAAACCACAGGGTCCCTCATCGTCAACACACTGGATCCTCTTTGTGCTCTATGGCAACCTTACTCACCAGCAGGAACACAACATGACATATGAGTAGGGTCTAGGGCTATTATCTTTCATAACATAAAGAAATTACGAATATTTCTACACTTTTAAAACGTAAGTAAATCAATAAATAAGTAGTTATACCCTTCGCAATGCTGATTGTTTATGTTGGATAAAATATATTTAAGATTCAATAAGCTGGGCCAAGAAATTGTTTTTCAAATATAAGACATTCTAAAACACAACGTATTGCGAATCGTTAATAAGTAAATAGGTAATCAAACAGGAAAACTGTAGCGTGCGTATATAAGTAGTACTCACCAGACACTACAAGAGCCTCGTTAGGACCACAAGTGACGAATCCCCAGGTCATTGTTTTGGTTATTTGTTGACTAATAAAACGTAACAACTGATTCTATATTAAGTATTGTTATACTTAAAAACACAAAAAGAAAAGATTTTTCTAATAAAGCCAGACACGGCCGCAAACGGAGAGACATATGTCAGTGTATCAAAGTTGCCAGAATTCAGCTTTAGTTTAAACCATAGATATGCTATACTCTAGAGAGAGGATCAGCGTATAAACCGGTATTAGACATTGCAATTTGTAGGGCCCAATCTGTTGTGTATCCCGCCTCCCCTTACCCTCCTTCATCTCCCTAAGGGCCCTAAATCTTATTACACCTTCCAAACTGACAGATTTGACCCTACAATTTGCAATGTCTAATACCGGTTATACCCCTCAGTATACCCGGTATTAGACTTACACGATGTACCCAATTCAAAGAATATAACTCACTATAGGAGGTCCAATTCCTGTCGGCCCAAACCAAGGGTGTCCAACTCACGGACCAAGAGAGAATCCGGACAGTACTTTTACAACATTTCCATAGCCACAGTTGAACCTTATTACCGATAAAGAGCATAATGTAGGAAGCGGTTTATCACTCGCACAATGCTGCCAACTTATGAAACTTACCAATGTGGTTTTATTTTCAACCGACTTCAAGATTTCAAAGGAGGGGGATCTTTGTTTTTGTTTTTTTTCACGTATGTTCTTTTTTACGTAGATTATATAATTTTCAGAAGTTTCTGTTTGGGGGAAATAGTGCGAAATGACATTACGTTAATGTATCGTTTGTCGCCTACCTACTGGTTTTTTCCGTAATGATACACAATGTTTTTACTTTTTTGTTATCATATTAGTGATAGGCCTTGTACTCTAAAAACGAGAAAACTTCGACAGTTTTGCTGTAGCGACCTCCTCCGATTAATAGCCGCCACATGCCCGGATCTAGCAATAAGTTTAGGATAGTAAACTAATGAGAGGGGTTTTGTCGCAGATAGCTTAAAATTGCCATTGTTTGTGTATAACTAGATCTAAGTCAATCATTTTCTCAGTTTATACCAATTTGTTTGTGTTAATAACGTGTATAAATATTGTGTTTCTATGTCTAGTTGCTAAGTCTTATCTGTGTCTAATTTTATTGATATCATGTCATAATACGCAAAATGTCTAGATTATAAGAATTTTGTACTAATTTACGAAGAAATGTCCTATATAAATATCAATTTTAACCCTCCTACAAACATGTAATACTGTAAGCTTATTAGCCAATAAATGTCTCACATACACGGCACATACCAGCCACTAGTACGAGCACGCTAAAAAACCCATAAAAGAGGCCAGCACTCGTACTCGTTGCTCACTTCAACCTCACTTCTACAACAACTCCCAGCGGGGAAACACCTGCAACTACACTGCTCAAATGTTTTACAATTTTAAATAAGCGTTATTATTCATCTCCCTACATGACCTGGTAAATGGTACAGCGGGTCAGCGCTGCTTGGTTCAACGTGGTAATCCGGTCTGCACACAACAGCTGGTCCTTCGAGCTCCGGATATCAGAAAACTGCGGCCAATTGAAGAAAGAAACAAGTACGCGCTGAGCTGGATTAATTTCGCTCAGAATCTCCATACGGTGTCCGGCTTAACCGCTGATACACCTGCCCGCTTTCGCGGAAGAGCCCTGTGCTATTTACCAGCTTGCTGGACGGACCGCTCGTGTAGAGGCCATACTCCACGTTCGTGTCCTGGCAACTTTCGTTGCAACGTCACATGGTTGACGTCTTCACACTGCTTTCGGACGCTCTGGCACTTGCACTTAGCCTTTGCGCGAGATTCAGTGCATCAGGGATTAACGCCCACGAGTAAGTAAAGTGAACGTAGGGCCGCTTTCACTGCACTAGGCAGTGTCAGCCATTAGGTTTTAGGTAGGTAAGGTTAGGGAACCCCACGTGCGTCAAGAAGCAAGAAGAAAGAAGAAGATGTCCGATCATACGCTCAAGATGTCTCTTCGCTCACACAAGGGACAACCCTCCAGAGCCGTTACCCCGCCGTCTGGTGAAACAACCTCCGGCGATACCAATACATGGGACAAAGGCACCACCAGCACTCTTGGCGATGGTCCTAGTGTCGAACCGCGTCTACAGCCGCCGCCGGCAAGAGCGCCGGCGCCCGCTTATTCGGAAATATCGGAAGACGAGGCGGAGAAGACGTTAGTTAAAAGTCCACCGGGGACATCGTGTAAACCTAACACGTCCGCCGGGGAAAAAGACCGCTTTTCTCAGTGCGGCGACCGCGGTAGTAAAAAAGTGCGCGAAAATCGAAGTGTGTATAGTGAAAAGTGCGACGAAAAGTTAGCTCTGTTGCTAGCGGAACTCGAGGTTCATAAAGCCGCCCTCGCCGTTGCTAATAAAGAGACGGAAACTGCCAAGTTAAGGCTACAGATTGCCCAGCATGAGGCGCAATCTGTTAGCGGTAAGTCCGAACCTCTTGTCGAAAAAGACGAGCAACGCGTGAGGAATTGGGTAGAACGACAGTCCCAGCTAGATCAGAGCAATTACGTAACTAAAAATGAAGCGTCCGCGTTACACACAATACGTACTTTCGCCTCTAGCGCGCCGGCGCCCAGCGCCCCCGCGCCCCGCGAGCCGCATATGAGTACTCATCGCCCGCCGCGAGATGTGTCTAGTCAGTATGCGCCCATTATGCATAGGCCACCCGAATTACCCGCTTTCGACGGTAATATCACAGAATGGATCGCATTCCGTGCCGAATTTAACGATACCGCGCCCATGTTTAGTTACGTAAATAACGTCAGTCGAATTAGGCGCGCGTTGAAAGGTGAAGCGCGTACCGCGGTGAAATCCATAATGTATACCGTCCAGGATCCATACGAGATAATGGAGGCCTTAGAGAGGCAGTTCGGGGACCCTGAAGAGATCGTGTTGACTGAGCTACATAATGTTAAACGCATGCCGCGCCTAGCCGAAGATAACAGTAATATCGTGTCTTTTGCCGCGCACGTCGCAAATGCAGTAGCGACAATAAAATCATTAAAGCAAGAAAAATACTTGTACGCGCCAGAGCTAGTCAACAAGATCGTCGATAAGTTGAACCTTATTGTTAGGTACGAATGGGGCAAGTTCAAACAAGCTAATTTGAACTCGCCCGATTTAGTCGCGATATCAGAATTTCTGCTAGAAATTAGTTCCGCGGCTAAAAGAACGAGTCGTCATCGAGGTCCGAAGCCGAAAAATGCCGTGAACACGGTTTCCTTTGAGCTGGACAATAGGTCAGGGCGTCATACCGCCCCCACCCGTACTCCCGCCCCCGTGTTCTCCCGCGACTATTCGAGCGACTCCAACGACAGCTACCAGAGCACTCGCCCGCGAAATAGAGTAGATAGAGCTCACACGGGGGAGTATACTCCCCCGTGTGAGCATAGGTCGCCGACGGTAGCTCAAACGAAGCCCCGCGAGGCTAAAAGGCCCGCGTATACGGGGACCAAGCCCAAACAACATTCGGTACCAGCACGATTTACGTCACGTGATAAGTGTTTAATATGTCATAATCATGAACACAAAGTGGAAGCGTGTACTAAATTTTTGAATGCATCGGTAACCGAACGTTGGGATTGGGCGAAAAACGAAAAGCTGTGCTATAAATGTCTAGGCGCGGCGCACCGTGGTCGCTTCAAATGCAGGTATGTGGCTTGCGGAGTGCAACAGTGCGAAGCCGGGCATCACAGGTTACTACACGGTTTGAACGCATCTAAAGCGCCCGTGGAAGACAAAAAAGTCAGTAACGTTCACGCGATTAGAATAGCGCCCACGTTTTTGAAAATGATGCCCGTAGAGGTTACGGGCCCACTAGGTACTACGCAAGCCTTAGCCCTGTTAGATGAAGGGGCGGCCCTTAGTTTGATTTCACACGAAACAGCCGATCGTATAATGCCCCGAGAGCGGGGAGAAACGCTCGACATAGAAGGTATAGGTGGGAGCGTGAGCGATCCGGACTCTTGTAACGTGCGATTCGCAATCCGCGGCTTTTGCAGTAGGCATCTAGAAATGATGGAAGCGCTTACCATCAATCGATTGAACGTAGGAGCGCAAGGCGTCTCCAAAAACATAGTCGCGCAGTGCGACCATTTAGCCGACATAGCCGAGGAGCTGTGTTACGATTCTGCCGCGCCTTCAATAATTATAGGTCAAGATAATTGGCATTTGATAGTGACGCGCCAAATTATCAGCGGTAAATCGCACCTCCCGGTAGCTAGTTTGACGCGGCTAGGATGGTCACTGCACGGACCGCATAGGTCATCGGAGGCAACCGTAGCGTTTGTAGGCCACATGGGGCCACAAACGGCCGACGATGAAGCTTTAGCTCTCGTGAAGGAACATTTCGATATCGAGTCACTAGGGGTAGTTAAAAAGTTACCTCGGGCCGATCCCGATCAAAGAGCAATAGATTTACTAGAAGCGACATGTGAAAAAATCCCCGGGGAAGATAGGTTCCGAGCGGGTTTGTTATGGCGTACCGATAACGAAGAATTGCCAAATAATAAAGCGCACGCGTTACGGCGGCTGTACAGCCTGGAAAATAAGTTAGATCGCGACCCTATTCTGAAAATCGAGTATACTAAGCACATAAATAACCTGTTAGACAAAGGTTACGCGGAAAAAGTAGACTCGCCGCCCCCGCAGGACGCGCCTAGGGCATGGTACTTGGCGCATTTCGCAACGTTTCATCCGCAGCGCGGAAAAATGCGCGTAGTTTGGGACGCAGCCGCTACCGCGTACGGTAGGTCGCTAAATAGTGCTCTTCTAGCGGGTCCTGATCTGTTAGAATCCTTATTCGGCGTGTTAGTCCGTTTTAGGGAAGGCAGGACCGCGGTAATAGCCGACATTAAAGAAATGTTCCTGCAGATAGAGATTGTAGAACGCGATCGAGATTCGTTACGTTTTGTTTGGCGGGGGGAGGACCGCTCAGCCTCACCGCAAGAATATAGGATGAAAAGACTGATATTCGGGTCCGCGGCTTCGCCGACGACGGCATTGTACGTCAAAAACAAAAACGCATACGAACATGCGAAAGAATTTCCGATCGCCGCTGAGAAAACTATAAAAAGCACGTATATGGACGACTTAGTCGTAGCTTTTGACCAGTGTGAGAGCGACGTTAGGCGCATAGTAAACGAAATTTACGCGCTTAATTTACGCGCGTCGTTCGAGCTCCGCGGGTTCGCCTCTAACAACCCAAACGTAATTTCTGACGTAGTTCCTAGCAAAGAGGATACGTCCCTCATCGGGGGAGGCGAAAGCGAGCGCACATTAGGCTTAAAATGGAACCATAGACGCGACACGTTAGGGTTTAACGTAAATTTACGCAACACGCCCGAAGACGTGCTCAACGGTACGAAATTACCCACTAAACGACAGGTGACGAGTAGCGCGATGTCGATATTCGATCCCATAGGCTACGTAAGCCCGATCTCTGTCTTAGGGAAGGCATTGATGCAGGAAGTCTGGCGTACAGGGATAGGCTGGGATACCGTTATACCCACCTCGCTCGCACCCGCGTGGAATTCATTCGTGAGTAATATTCAGCAACTTAGGGAGTTAGAAATACCGCGATACGTACCCGCGAGAAATAGAGAGGCCGACATGCACGTTTTTTGCGACGCTAGCGAAAAGATATACGCCGCCGCGATATACTTAGTTAGCGAAGGCCCGGACGGACAAAAGTCCGCAGCCTTAGTAGCCGCCAAGGCGCGAGTCGCACCGTTGCGTATTGTCAGCATTCCTAGGTTAGAATTGCAAGGTTGTGTGCTAGCGACACGGCTAGCCGACACAGTAGTAAAGGAGTCCGATTATGTCATCAAACATAGGTATTTCTGGAGCGACGCTCGGACAGCGTTATCCTGGATAAGGTCGGATCCACGTCGGTACAAAAGCTTTGTCGCACATAGAGTAGCCGAAATAGAAAACACAACTAAACCTACCGATTGGCGTTGGGTACCTAGCGCGTTAAACGTCGCCGACGACGCTACTAAGGGCGTTCCGGCCCAGTTCGGAGCTAACCACCGGTGGTTTATAGGGCCTGATTTTATACGGCAAGCGGAGGAGCATTGGCCGCGCGAGAAAACAATAGAGCCCGTCGTAGAAACGTGCGAAGAGCGCGTCATAAAACCGGTTTGCTCTGTAAATACCGTTCAAAACAAGTTCGCATACTTGCCCGAGATATGTAGGTTCTCGAAGTTCACTAGGCTGGTTCGCGCTACGGCCAGAGTTTTGGTTGCTGCCGAGGTATTCAAAGCCAGATTGTCTGTCAATAGAAATCCAGAAACAGAAATGAATAACAGACACATAAGTCTAGCGGAGATACTGCTGATTAAACGGAGCCAAAATGAGTCGTATGCCGAAGAGATACGACTAATGGAAGCCGGGCGCGCGCTGCCGAGGAAGTCTGCATTACATCGAGTTGCTATGAAGCTTGATAAGAACGGAATAATTGTGCTAGATGCCCGAATAGACAGAGACGAAGCCCATATACCTGTCTTGCACGCTAAGGAGGCATTTACCAAGCTGTTGATCCATCATTTCCACGCACTTTTCAACCACGGAAATCATGCGACGGTGATCAACGAATTGAAGCAAAGATATTACATAGTCGGACTGCGCGGTACGATTCGTTATCTAACGAACAAGTGCCAATGGTGTCGGACCTATAAAGGAGCTACCCTCAAGGTTCCTGTAGGCGACCTACCGCCAGAGAGGCTCAAGGCGAATCAACCGCCATTTACCGCAGCAGCCGTAGATTTGTTCGGTCCTATGCAAATTGTTGTAGGCCGCCGCCGAGAAAAGCGATGGGGCGTCCTTTACACGTGCCTCATCACTAGAGCCGTGCACCTAGAGCTAGCCGCCTCCCTATCGGCAGCCTCTATGATCCTATCGCTACGAAGAATGATATCTCGACGCGGCGCACCCACCGTTCTGTACTCAGATAACGCCACAAACTTTTACGGCGCAGAACGCGAGCTATCAGAGGCCAAAAACTCTCTGCCCGATAGTATCAAACCATTTATGACCGAACGACGCATGATCTGGAAGAAGATCCCGCCTGGCAACCCCTCCGCCGGCGGGGCTTGGGAGCGTCTAGTCGGAAGCGTGAAAACAGCTCTGAAAGTCACGCTAAAAGACAGAGCACCCCATGAAGAAGTTCTCCATACGCTATTGCTGGAAGCTGAACACCTGGTAAACTCCAGACCGCTGACCCCAGTGAATCCTGACTTAGAGACCGAAGCGCTCACGCCGAATCACTTTCTCATCGGCCGATCGAACGCTATGTCCCCGCTGGGAGTCTTCTCCGACGAAAATATGAGCCTTTCGTCCTGGAAAACAGCTCAAGCACTAGCTGACAACTTCTGGAAACGCTGGCTGAAAGAATATCGTCCAAACCTGATGCCACGATCCAGTGCACACCAGAACGCGACGAAACTACACGTAGGAGATGTAGTAATTATAGCCGACGGCACGATGCCACGAGGTACTTGGCCTAGAGGCGTGATCGCACAGCTCTTTCCAGGTCCTGATGGCCACATAAGAGTAGCCATTGTACGTACTCGCGCAGGAGAAGTTTGCCGCCCGGTTTCCAGACTCATTCTCATCTGCTCTGCACCAATCGACTGTGCTGACGCACGTGGGGGAGAATTGTCGCAGATAGCTTAAAATTGCCATTGTTTGTGTATAACTAGATCTAAGTCAATCATTTTCTCAGTTTATACCAATTTGTTTGTGTTAATAACGTGTATAAATATTGTGTTTCTATGTCTAGTTGCTAAGTCTTATCTGTGTCTAATTTTATTGATATCATGTCATAATACGCAAAATGTCTAGATTATAAGAATTTTGTACTAATTTACGAAGAAATGTCCTATATAAATATCAATTTTAACCCTCCTACAAACATGTAATACTGTAAGCTTATTAGCCAATAAATGTCTCACATACACGGCACATACCAGCCACTAGTACGAGCACGCTAAAAAACCCATAAAAGAGGCCAGCACTCGTACTCGTTGCTCACTTCAACCTCACTTCTACAACAACTCCCAGCGGGGAAACACCTGCAACTACACTGCTCAAATGTTTTACAATTTTAAATAAGCGTTATTATTCATCTCCCTACATGACCTGGTAAATGGTACAGCGGGTCAGCGCTGCTTGGTTCAACGTGGTAATCCGGTCTGCACACAACAGGTTTCTTTGCTCTGATTATTGTGCCAGCGTATCTGCCGTGGCCAGCTCTGTCTGGAAAGAGAAGTGTCGTAGAATATATAAGTTCCCATATGAACTAAGAGACTACCTTCTGGACTATACTTACTAGACGACAAGCATATTTTATTTTATATTTATCCCCATACTATCCCAATCCCACATACATCATAGTACACATGGTCACCCTACGTAGAATGAGATACAGCTCCCTACATTACCTTCTCTTTCGGCCTCACTTTGTAGTCGAAGTCTTAGAGAATTCAATCCGGAGTAACCATGTCTGTCATTTTCTATACAAAAAAGTCTGCCGTTTTTTGCGGGAGAGGAGATCGTCAAATGTATGGCTATTCGTACGTAACGTACAAATAGCATACATGGGTATGACCACTGGTCATATGTTTTCGGCAGAAGGGAAAGCCTGTCAATGGCGACTCCAGGTGAGGATACAGGGGGGGGGGGGGCAACAGGGGCAATTGACCCCCCTGAAACGCAAACCTCGTATACTACGGGGCCTATAGGTGGGGACCGCGAGATTTTTTGTGAAGGAAAGTGCCCCCACCCCCCTGAACGAAATCCTGGATCCGCGCCTGGGCGACTCCGGTTGGTTGAATTCTCTAAGGTCGAAGTATGTCCTCCAGTTTATAACTTAACTTCATGGTCAACGTTGAGTTAAGGCTAAAAGCCCTGTTACGCTTGTTCTAGTTAGCTTCAAAGAATATAATACTTACTAGGAGTTAGCTTTCTAAATGATTAAGTTCCTAAATTTAGTCAAGTCTAACCGCATTTAGCAAAATTAAATTTACTATTGATAAAAGTTAGGATCCTAATTAGGATGCTAGTTAGGACACTAAAAAAAGTAAAGTGTAACAGGGCTATAATTAACTGCTATTTCACTGAGCGATCGCCAGAGCGCTTACAGAGTAAGGGTTTCGGGGCACTGCCGATCTCCCTAAATCGGGACTCTGACTCCCTATTTGTCATTACACCTTACACCGACTCTCTCTTGGTCCGTGCTTACACCTACCAAACAGACAGATTGGGCCCTACAAATTGCAATGTCTAATACCGGTTTAAGTGACAGATCACAGACCAGCAATGCGCATGTGCGAGCGGTAGGACTACACTATGGATGGTACAAGAAGGATATAAATATCTATGTTACAAAAATGTCCGTCAAAAGGCGATAAACTGATGGCGCCACAGTGATATTAAATATGATTAAATTAATTTTGATATTAAAAAATCAAATCCATACATATTTACAAAATAATTCTTTGCGGAGAAGAAAAACACTCTGAATATTAATTTTATTTAGAATATAAATATTAAATATCGGTAATTCATTTCAAATGCTGAACTATACCTAGCGCCACCCGGAGATATTTGGAACTATTGTTTAGTGCTTACCGCTGGACACTTTTTCGACCGTTTTCCTATAAGAGAGATCGATCCTCCTTGTACCATCCATAGACTAGACCATGGATTTATATGAAGTGGATCTAATTCTGCGGTCACAAAGTGAGGCCGAAAGAGAAGGTTATCTAAGGGACTGTGTCTCGTTTTGACTAAGGAGGTAATAATAACGCCATCAGACAATCAAAATGTCAAGAATGTGTCGAATGTGACCTTTTCGTAAAGAGTGCGAGTGAGACACCGCCCCTTACTATTATGCTCTCTATGGGACCGTTTTTAGTGCACAACTGTTTTACGGGGTAAGTAATAAGGTTCAATATAAAGCCTGACCAGAAATATGTGATCATGCGCCATGTTGCGGAATTTCATTGGAACTAATTTCTTTGACAGTATGATATGCATGAGTTAGGGCCACAGGGCATGGCCTAACAGGGCATGTAATAGCCTGTCACATACGTAGTATTTACTAAGTAGTCTGTGCCTGTCACTTTTGTCAATGTCATTGTCGCGGATTATTTGAATAACTTTGAATAATAATAGTTAAGTGTTTAATATTAAATGATAGACGACAAAAAGATCCCAAAATTATCCATAGTCAAGAGCAAAACATTGTAAATAGTGTATGTAATAAACAACTGTAAATAATACGCTCGGGAAATGAAACTATTTCGCAGTGAAACATTTTCAATTTAACAGAAAACCAACTCAAGATGTCACCATACCATTACCATTGAGAACAATACGCTTTATGACTATACTGAACTGTTGCCATATAAATGAGAATAATAGCGCCCTCTTGACAATAATCTAGACACGCGGCAGCGTGTCAAGCCAAGTTCAAGCAAAGGAACTGGCTAGCCAGCGCCGAGTGTATATTACACGAACCACTTGGTGCCACTTTTGACCCTTCTATAACTCAAAACTTCTTTAACGTAAACACGTAAAACTACGTGTGTTTAATTATATCCATAAGGACATCTAGAAGCCCAAATTTCATGAAGCTAGCTCAAACGGTTATAAAGATATGAAGGTCAAAAAGTCGTAAATTTTAGCACTGACTGACTGACGTATAGTACCTAAATCTAACCTACTTCCAGATGACCTAGAAGGATGAAATTTGGAATCCAGTTCGGTAATTGTGCGTAAGCGTAGGAAAAAATCAAAAAAAAAAAAAGTTAAAAAATAGGGACCCCCCAAACAATTTTTTTTTTAATTGGCTACTTTCCTAAAAAAAATTATTTAGTCCGTCAGTTAGATTATCAAAAATTATTGGACACGTATTTTTTATTTTTTCAATCAAATAAAAATGTGTGTGTGTCAGTTTTTATCAGAATTAAAATATATATATATGTTGAATAACTTTATATAATGACTGATGTAATGAAAACTGGCCAAGTCAAATCTAACCTACTTTAAGATCTCACATTTTTAAATAACAGCAATTATTATAGGTATCCAATAAAGCAAAGAAATAGAGTTTAATACTTGTTCATAATGTTATTTTGTTCCTATAAATACATATTTGGATTTTGCATAGAACTTGGCACTCATTTAGATCTCCATTCTTTTTGCGGCGAAGCCCACAGCCAAGCATAATTTTTGTATTGAACTTGGCTCTCCTTTTTTACATTTATGTTTTTGGTGGGATCATATATTTCTGGTCAGGCTTTAAGCCCATGTTTTTTAACGTAATTTAAATTAAGACGCCTAGAATTATTTTAATGCAATGTTGAGTAAATACTCAGTCGTTATCTGGTGCGAAGGCACTAAAATTAGGACTCTGATTTCTTGGCAATCCTAAAAAAAATTGACGAGAACAAAATGTAGACAGTTCGCCCTTAAAAAGTCCGGTAACGTTTTTCTTAGATTTCGCACAACTTTTTGACACTATTTTGCAGTAACTAACAAAGTTCTATTAGTTTGTATAAATATTTTGAAAGATCGTTTCTTTTTAAACTGCTATAATATCGGAAAAATAGCATATTACGGAGGCAAAATATGTACCTACTTCAATTTTGTTTATTAACTTTATCTTGGCACTAGAAATGAGGATCTGTCGAGTCCATGTCGAGTCCTATCCAAATTTTGTGATCCTGCCCCCATGCAAACGCTAATGACACGCAAATTTCACAAACTAGGCTAATGAAGTGTAATTTTCTATGTATTTTTTTTTGCGCTTAATCGAATGAGATCATACCCATACTTATAGGATCAATATTTTGCGAGATATAAAGAGTGTTAACAATGTTTTTACCAAATATTAACTTGTTGCATATTAAATAATGGATAGGTCTTTAAAAATAACATTGAGGTTTTTTAAATCATTTTTTGATTTAGTGAATATATGTATCTAGACACACGGCGGTGTGTCCGCCAAGTTCGAGCAAAAAAAAGCGACACACCGGCCGTGGGTTATATTACACAAACCATTTCGGGCCAATTTCGACCACCCTATAACTCCAAACATATTTTATCTACGCATATGAAATTTCGAGTGTCTGTTGACATCCCCTTAATTGTCTAGAATACAAAATTTCATTATTCTACCTATAGCAGTTCTTGAGATGTTGACGTCAGAAAATCGCTATTTTTACTATACACTCACTCACTGACTCATCAAAAACCTAGACCACTTCCAATGGTCGTACTGACTTAAAATTTGGCATGGAGATAGGTCTTAAGGTCAAAGTAAAGGGAAAAATCTGAAAACGGCCAAGTGTGAGTCAGTTTTAAAAATAGCGAAGGTGTAACTTTGTTCTACTATGAAGTCATAATGAACTAAGTGGGTCTATCTTCCAATGGTCGTACCGACCTGAAATTTGTCTCGAAGGTTTGTCTTTAGGTCGAAATAAAGTAAAAATCTGAAAACGGCCAAGTGTGAGTCAGTTTCGAAAACAACGAATGTGTAATTTTGTTCTACTATAAGTAGGTATGGAGTGGAAATGAGATAAGACTTATTTAAATTTAGATACATACCAATTTAAGACAATACATGTTTGTCTTAAAGACAAGAACAATAAAATTGTTCACCACTCTGTGTGTGTCTGTTGCGGAAACCGAACCCACGATTTACGAAGTGCAAAGCAGGTCACTAGGTACACTAGGTGCGCTAAATCAGTCAAACAAAAATGAAAAGACTATTTTTTCTCGCATAGTCTAAATAATTTCTAATTTTACAACTAATAAAATCGCAGATTCAAGAACATGGAAATCCTATATACTCTAAGATGGAATTATATATACTACTGCCCATCTCACCCTCCGATACGCCACGGGATGAGATGGGATGGTGCACTTCTTGGGCTACATAATAGCCCACCAATTATAATACCTACTGGTAGGCCTACCTACCAGTAGGTATTATAATTGGTGGCCTATTACCAAGTTAATAATTATCTATGTAGGTAGCGTACTTACAAACATAATAAAGTACGTTATTGTAATTATATGTAAGTAGGTACAGTTTATAGGTGTAGGGAGCCAGTTTATATGTAAAAATCACCTATAAATAAATAGTAAAATAGAATTAGACGCTTAGTATAAAGGTTATAGTATAAAGTACATACCTAAGTGGAATGAGACATTTCCTAAAGCAAAAGTGATAAAAAAGGAAATCAAGTGTGCATTCCTATAACTATTTATGATTTGAGGTATTTTTATGGAACCTGGTACTTATTCAGATCTCACTTCTTTTATAGGCGAAGTATTCCCATAGTATCGAACTTGGCAGCCTTTCACATTTATGTTTTTGATGGGATATACAACGTGCCCGTGAGCATTGCGAGAGATTTTAACCACGCATTTCTGAGGTCAAAAGAATGAAAAAACATTATATGACTTTTGTTGTAAAACGCCAAAAAAATTTTTTTTTTAATTTTTTTTTTTTTCAGTTTTTTGGAATGCTGTTCTACATAAAAAGTAAATGTCATTAGAAAAAAGTAACGGAAAAAGTAAATTGCTACATTTTTTCTCGTAAAAACTAGTCCATGAAAAGTGTTTCTTAGGTCTTTGATATCAGTCAATAAGAGATGTCTAGACTATGCCCCATACCGGTGAGATCGCCATCAAAAAATCATTTTACACTGAGAAACAATTCAAAATGCAATTTTTTGTTAGTAGTATTTACTCTGAAACTATGGCGAATTTCGGAAAAGTTTAAAGGACATTTTGTTCTCTAAATATGATCATGAATACACTGTTAAAGTCTCTCGCAATGCTCACGGGCACCGTGTATATATATTACAGGGCGGGCAAGGAGGACCGACCATTGTAATATTGTATGAAAATCCATTTCGGCATTCGCGAGTATGCTAAAATTTGTGACCATAAAAGCTCCAGTAGTTCGATCCACAAAGTCTCAATTAAAGCATTATAAGGACGAGTAGAAAAACATACCATTTATTCAAATGAGTTATTAAACGCGAGTGGTTAAGTCTGAATGTTTTGTAGTCTTTGTTCAATTTCTTCAAAATTCCCTTATAAACTTATAAAGTTATAAACGATATACTTGGATAGGTATTGTATAATTATTTCCCTTTACTTAATCTATTCTATTTTAAATAATTCACTTGCTAAGAACCTTTTCATTACCTTATAGACGGTAGGTAGAGTCATATAAATGGTCGTAAAAATGCAACGCATAGCGTTTATAGTGTAATTTAACTAATAAAACTGGGGACCTAACTACACCTACAGTCACAGTTACAGTCGGCGTTAATGCTTTGCTTAGGATCTATGCTTTTGGATATAATACATCTCTTAAATTAGCAAGTAGATACCTACATCGTAAAACACACGAGCATTAAAATCCACTTTGTTAAAGGTAGACGCCATCTGTCGAGGATAGACCCTCGATTAATCGAGCATATAACTAGTTGGGGCCAGACGGCAGATAGCCGCAGATTCTGCCACGTGACATTGGTTGGAGCGAGTTGTTGAAGCGAGCGGCTACATGATGGCTGACAACCTACCAACCGCTTCTGCCAATGGTTGGCAGAGCATACCTACCTAGCCATCAAGGGTGTTTAAAGGTCATGTAGAATTTGGCACCAACCACTGGCTACACGGTTTAAAATCTCTGTTTTCTATCAAGGTCTCGTGGCAAATTGCTGCAGTTGTATGCCGTCTGGCCCCAACTTATAAAGTTTGGGTAAGTACCTACCTACCTAACTAAGCTAAGGTACCTACAGTGAATTCATCCTGAGTTGCCTTATCACTTATCATGTAAACATACATGTGTCAATCTAGATATCGTAATGTCTTAAGGTAGGTATAAGTACTAAATTATTTGCATTAATGTAAAAAAATGTCGTTCCTTATCTTGTTCGTGTCTGGTTTCAACGACAGACGACCCATGATATATAATAATGACAGATGGGTTATGTACGCTCCAAAAGTGAAGCACTTAAAATGAGTGAATTCAAACAATTTTCGCTAGTCGCGCACCGGTCAGCGTGAGATGCGGACGTGCCAATGAGCTCCCGTCACCCGCGCGAGAAAGAGACAAACTGTAATTTTTTAACAATGAGAGTGACAAAGATGTAATGATTGTCAAAATAGATAAACATAACAGAAACGTTGCTAGGTTATGAATAATATTATGATTATGAAATAACTCTGAAAGTATTTTTTCTGATCATTTTGTTACAGTAGGTATAACCCATCCATAGTAAATATCATTGTAAACGACAGCATGTTATGATTTATGATGATGTCCCCGAAGCCTTCGAATGAATGAGGATAAAAATATAAAGGTAGTAATTTTCGTCTATAATTTATGATATTAAATACTTAAAGTTCAGAAACTTTTCACCATAGCTGTATGGATTTGACATATCTATTCAAAGCATAACCAGACGTTTTATTACGATTCCAGCGCCACCTACCCATAATCCTCATTAAAATGTCCCACTCACAACGGTTGCTGGGTTTACCGCGGTCATAGAGAAAAAAGTAAGCTTAGAGCGTCCACTCCATACAAGACAACTTATCGTTTATAAGATTGCAGCTTAATAAGTTTTACGTTTTAAGATTTAGTCATTATTTAAGAACTAGTTTAACCATACGTCATACGTCTTATTATTATTAAGTAAGGTTGATAATGTATAAGTAGAGATAGCAATCTATTACTTATTTATCTAATATGCCGCGGGAAACCACGCCGCCGTCGTTGCAGTCCCTTACGGACTGCGGCGTTGTCATATCATCATCATCATAATTCTTCATTAAAATGTTCAGTGTTTCTCCCATGCCGCCTCGCTCTCCTAAACCACTGAGCTACTCGACCTATTTATCGATCCGCCGACGATGGTTTTGACAGCGTCCCGGTGCCGGATTCTAATTTTAAAATACATTAACAATACAATAACAACACAACCTATCTCAAACATACTCCAACACACAACAAACAATCAACCAATATTGAAGTTGTATTGGAGTTGCGTTGGAATATTTCTCATGCAAATTCTGATATTTCTGATTCAGATGTTTATGCCGTAGCTGTATTGTGTTCTTAATGCATTGGAGTTGTATTGAAGTTGGATCGTGTTTATACGTGTTTTACAGTTAGAATACGGCCCCAGTACTTAATACTACAACAAACCATAAACGCTAGACTTTTTTTCACGTGACCATGTCTTCGACTTAGAAATGGGCATAGGGGTGGGTACCCGGTATTTACTCAATGCACCCGCTAGACACCATACCCGTAAGCACCCGACTTGCTGGGTACCTACATGTAGAGTGCTAAAAATAAAAAAAATGGAAGATAAATATGATACATAGGTACCCAAACATATTTTGTAAGCTGCTACTTGGTTTAATAGTCACACAGACAATCACAAGAAAAATATTTTTATATTATTTATATTATATTAAGGTGAGCATACATGTTACTAAAAGTTTAAAAATATCTCTAGCCATCAACGCAGGGCATATCATTAGATATTTCTTTAAATAATATAAAGGGGTCTAAATATTTTTTCTGATAAATTAAAAATTTAAAAGTCACCATTAAATAAAATGGTCCAGAATGAAATAATATGTCGTACACAAGTATCAAAAAACTCAATGCTAAGGTAACGAACTGGGTTTTGTACCTGCAATACTTGAAGGCCGAAGCAACACCGCCATGCCATGCAAAAGCCAATGCTTCTTGCAATATACAAGATCAATATCTATAATATTTCCACAGTTTATTGCTTATCGTATTTCAGATAAATTTATTAATTCAATTCAATTAAAATTATTTTTATCCAATCAAGGATCCATAGATTGTTATTACATACAACTAGATAAGGCTTAACATTAGGGTTAGTGACATAGAATTACAATTAAATAGTAATAATTAAATAAAAAATATTAAAAAATACAGAAAAAACAATCGGTACAGTATACCGCACAGAATGGAGGCCCAGTGCTTGAGGAATGGTGCGTCCAAATTACCTACCAATTTATAGATCCTCTCCGATTATTAGGTACGTATTTATATAACTCTAAAACATTGTACTTAGCTTACGATTTATTTCCATTCACCCCCTACATAACTCTGTTACTTACCTACCTACTTAAGATTATGTATATATGTTCCCGTCAGTAAAAAGAGTTAGTAAATTTGTTTTATTTCTAAGTACATATATTATTGTATTAAAGGATAGTGATCAGCTGATTAACGTAACAAATTTTGCAAAATGTAAAAGTTTTAGTGTATAATCGATTTAGCCAAGAACATCGTTGCCTATATTTTATTTTCTTAAATAAATAAATGTAAAACGTCGTTATTGGCAAAATGTCCATTGCTGTATATAAAGGAGCCTGCCATTTTATATTTAAACAAAATCTTTGTTTCTCCGCGATATACACGGTGCTCGTGAGCATTGCGAGAGATTTTAACCACGAATTTCTGAGGTCATAAGGAGTAATAAATGTTATATAAATTTAGGTCAATTTCGCCAAAAAAAAATTTTTTTTTATTGTTTTTTTTTTCGATTTTTTTATGATTTTGAACATGAAGACATAAATGTTATTGGTAAAACTGTCGATTAAAATAAATTAGTACATTTTTTTTCGTAAAAAATAGTTTACGTAAAGTATTCCTTGGCACTTTGATATCTGTCAATAAGAATGTCTAGACTAGACCCCATAAAGGGTGAAATCGCCATCAAAAAAGCGTTTTGCACTGAGTCACAATAAAAAATATTTTTTTATTTAATTGATAGTAACTCTGAAACTAGGCGAATTCCAGAAAAGTTTATACGACATTTTAGTCTCCAATTATGATCAGGAATGCACTGTTAAAGTCTCTCGCAATCCTCACGAGCACCGTGTATAACGTGCTAGTAGATTAGCACCAAGTACCAACCCATTATCAGAAAACCACACGTATTCGCCTCTCTACGAAGCATCCTCAGATGCTAGAGATGCACCGGTCTGACGTGTGGCAACGGAAATCACGTTAAGGCGCTAGGCGCTAATTGTGGCCAAAAACTGTTACTTTCTAAGGGATATATCTCCTTAACGGACGATTCAAAAAAATAGAAAAAAAATATATGTTAATTAATATTTCATGGACAAGATTGTCAACGTTCGAATAACTCCTGCAACGTATAGTTTCTCCGTAAATTAAATGTAACGAAAAGTAGTTTTACGGTTAATTTTGTTTATATCTACTGAACGGCTCATTCGATTTAAAATATTGTTGAACTAAAAAATGTGTAATACAGAACACTATAAACTCGACGTAGCATATTAAAAATGATTCGATTTTCTTAAACAATTTGATCATAATTCCACATTTCGTGCGTTGGTAGCTCGAAAACGGAGTTGCTGACAGTCGTGAGCTAGCTTTGAGACGAGGAGGCTGTGTCGCTCGTCGCTCCGTGTTTCCTTTGTACAACATATACTTGTGCTTGGCCCGTGAGCAATAATATCAGACTTACTGTGCCTAAAGACTAAATAACTACAGAGGGTTCGTGCGGTGCGGACATAACGTGTCTTGTCGGAATCAATAGCTCATTGACGATTTATCTTTTAAGATAACATACCCGTATGTGTGTTCATGTACGTTCTTATAAAAAGTGTATTTTATTTAGATTACCTATATTACAAATTAAATAAAGAAATGAAATAAAAATGGAGAAAAAACAGAACTCATGCATCTTATAATGCCCTGAAAACAAATGTAGTCTTGTAAGTACACTACAATTATTATGTATTAGTACTTAGTCTAATGCGTCACGCAAAATAGGCGTTAGTCGTCGAGTAGCGGAAACCTGCTATTGCTACTATACAATAGACTAATAATTAATTTTCGGAGTTATTATTTACAAAAATATGCGTTTTATCTACAAGTTGTTTAAGACTTATTCTTTTTGAAAGACCTGTCCAATAATACCACACACTATCGTGTATCATATCAATCGTGGGTTGCAGCGAAAAAAAATCACCTCCACTTCATTTTATTTTTTTAGAGATAACTCAAAAATGGCTGAACCGATAATGTTCAAAATAATTTTCATTGAAAGTGTATGATAAGGCGCATCTCTTCAAATTTTTTTATATTTTTTGAACTTACGGTTCAAAAGTTACAGGGGGGGCTACACAACTTTTCTGACTTTCGAAGCGATTATTTCAGAAAATATTCACTTAATCACAAAATAGTCAAAGAAACTTCAATGTTATTTTGAAAGACCTATCGATTGATGTGTCACATGTTGATATTTGGTTAATTTTTTTTTTATTTAGTTACCTGTATGGAGCGCCCCCCTAAAAATATTTTTTTTTTCAAATTTAACTACATAACTAAGTAGCTGCATACAAAACATGTAAATGTTATTAAGATACGGTGTATAGTTTCCGAGTAAAATGCCTGTGACATACGGACGGACAGACAGACAGACATGACGAATCCATAAGGGTTCCGTTTTTTGCCATTTGGCTACGGAACCCTAAAAAGCTTTACTATCTCGCTGAAATGCAAATTTTATATTAATTATCAACACAAGTAAATAAATAAATTACTACTAACGGTTAATACTACCTACCAAATATCTTTAAATGACCGGCCAAGTGTGTATCGGACCAAGCATAATGTAGGGTTCCATAGAAAGAACTTTCTCGGAGATAACTCAAAAATGGCTCAACCGATATATAAATAATAATAATAAATAAATTCTTTATTTGGCAGGCAAGAAACCCATAAAATATGTGAAATAGTTTCGTATGAATAAGTACTAAGCCGTATCTTCTTTATATTTTTCATATTTTTAGCTAAAAACTAAGTAGCGGCACAAGAAACACACCTATGGATAAAATTTCATCAATATATGTTTTATAATAAAATGGTTGTGACATACGGATGGACGGACGGACAGACGGACATATTTCAAGAAACTTTTACGGGTTCCGTTTTGCCATTATGGCTCCGGAACCCGAAGAAGTTTTTGCTCTGTGTTATATTTTAAAGATCTCAATTTAATGGTTGTACAGCTCTCGTGACAATTGTATGACAATTTCGTGGACAAAAGCCGCTCCTTACATGTGCATTTTTAGTATTCGTAACAACCTTAGTTTTGTACACTTTTCGTAATTATTACGGTTGATATTCAAAATAGCAACAAAAAAATAACCATCTATTAAACTCACTTGCACAGCAAAAAAACTAAAATCACATGAAAACATCTCTTTGATGTACATTCATTTTTTTTTTGCGCTAGTCAGTTTTTTTTCTGATATGCAGAATATTTTTACCAATATTTTGCCGCTGACTGTACTTCATATTCAAAATCTAGGTTTTATTTGATTACATAAAAATCTACTAATTGAGATCGTTATTACTTATCTTATTTAATAGGTAAGTAGCATTCCTAATAATATCACCATTGCAGTACTTAATCACAGTATTCAAATCAAAAAATATCCGCAAAAGGATTATAATTATTATAAAGCTGCCCGCGCGCCTCTGTGTATACTCATATTCTTTGAACATCGTTCCGGTGCAGTGTGGCGGATTTACGTACGATCGCAATGAGTGGGGCAAGCGAGTAGCGCGGGTACACAACGCCCAAACGCTCAAGGACACTCTGGCGACAATCGTCTTAATACACTGCGGAATAGCAAAACACCATTATTATAGTTGTTGACTGTGTAAACTCTTGAATTTGAATATTTGGATATACCTACACGGTGTCACGCGAGGAACCCGAATACTCGTAATTTTTACGGTGTATTCCTGATCACAATTACAGACTAAAATGTCGTATAAACTTTCCTGGAACTCGCCTAGCTTCAGAGTTAATATCATTTAAATAAATAAAAAAACGTTGTTTTATTGTGACTCAGTGCATAACGCCTTTTTGATGGCGATGATGTCGCCCTTCTTTCGATTGCGGTCTACTCGCAGTCTAGACATCCTTATTAAGAAAATATCAAATTGACAAGGAATAATTAGCATGAACTACTTTTTTACGAATAAAAATGTACTAATTTATTTTAATAGTTTAGTTTCGATAGAACAATTTTTTTTCCGAATTTGACCGAAATTCATATAACATTTATTATTCCTTATGACCTCCTCCTCGGGTTCCTAGCTAGCCTAGCTGCTATTTGTCCGGATGAGATCTGAGATGTCTAGTCAAGTTCGCAGAGCAAAAGAGCGACTAGCCGTGGGTATATTTACAGGAACCATTTGAGGCCACTTTTGACCACCCAATAATTTAAAACCTCTTTGACCTTTACTCTTTCAATTTTATGGGCTTTGTCAGACTATCTTCTAATTACTATGTCCAGAATTTCAGCTAAAAATCTTTCACCATTCACGAGATTTTCTTTTTTATTTCATCTCCGAAAAACACTATTTTTACCACCAACTGACTGACTCACTCATCAAAACCTTTGACTAGGTCCGGGTGACCTACAAAGTTGCAATTTGTCATCTAGATAACAAATGTGTGTTAACAGTAGGAAAAATCTAATAACAGTGAATTTTATATATTTTCAATTAAACAGTAAAATTCACTGCCGTACTTACTACATATTAAAGCTGCTGGCTGGCATGGCGCCACCTTTTGAACTTAGCAAAAATATTTTTTTCTTATTATTAATATATAGACTATAACTGATAAGTCAAGCGTGAAAAGGTTAAAATGGTAAAGGGAGGAAAATTTAAAAGGGCGAAATAAAAATAAAATAATACAATACATAACATATAAGTGAGTATAACATAATATAAATACTCGTACTCTTTAATGCACACCTCAAAATAAAGAAACACATAAAATACAAGTTACAAACAGAATAATAAGAGGTAAAACAATTGGCGGTCTTATCGCTAAAAAGCGATCTCTTCCAGACAGCCTATACATTTGGCTTAATTTTTTCAAACAAGAATACGGCCCGCCTGATGGTAAGCAGCTACCGTAGTCTATAGACAACTGCCAACAGTAATTTCTTGACAAAAATAATGGAATCCCATCCAAAACGTAAATGTGAATGAATGCCATGTTCGTAAACGGTTTCGCTAATAAAAGAAATGAGATCTAACTGGAAACCAAGTTCTTTCAAAGCTCCTTAGATTAGATCACAGTTTCTGTCATACATAACGTTTTTCAATTACTTAAAATGATTTGTTATGTTATTTGCTACTTAATTTAGTTTTAAAAGAAAAAAACTTGCTAAGTCGCGGTATTAAGTAGCCAATAACAAAATAAATCATTTTAAGCAATTGAAATACGACAGAAACTGTGATCTAAGAGCTTTAGAAGAACTTGGTTATAAAATTGAGCTTCCGTGTACTTTTGTTTAGGTAATATGAGGGGCTAGGCGTGTCAGTTTTAATGAGTGCGTTTAGAACTAGATTTTCTTCATAACTTGAATAGGATGTCAATGTCACCCTACCTCTGTGGCAGTTGAGTAAAGATGTAAAATGTGGAGACCAAACGCTTTTTTTTCGAAACCGGTCTTTCAGAGACACGCGGAGAAGAATCTCTGTGAATCTAATGGTATTATAAACTTTTGCGACTAACGCCTAATAATCAAGAGCGCGAATCGATGTAAGTTGTCGCGGGGGGCTCGAAGACAGGCAGGGGGAGGGTCGCGGGAGGCGAGGGGCGCCGCAAGCACGGCGCAAGTCGCCGCTCGTATCGACCGCCCCGGATGTGCATTGCAATGCCGAAGGAGAGATCAGACTCGACAAGCGCGGAACATGTCGCGGATTGAGATCGACCGTTTAGATCGAATGCAGTCCTCGGCTGCATCGACCGGCGGGCGATCAATTTTTTCTCTACATTTAGAGCCTCGCCCAACTGACTTCTTTGGCTACTTCATCGTATTTTAGGACAATGTCAACTATACCTACTAATGCAGAATTAGGTATAAGCTGTAGGTGTTTTCCATTACTTTATTCACTACTAGCTTTTGCCCGCGGCTTCGCTCGCGTTAAATTCGGGGTAACAAACCATACAAACTTCCACCCCTCATTTTAGGGAAGTGGGGGGTTAGAAAGAGACAAAAAGTAGCTTATGTCACTCTCCATCCCTTCAACTATCTCTACTTAAAAAATCACGTCAATTCGTCCCCTCGTTTTGCCGTGAAAGACGGACAAACAAACAAACAAACACATACACTTTCCCATTTATAATATTAGTATGGATGTTATGAATTGGGAACAGGACAGGATTACAAAATCACGTCTTTGTTTATTCTGGGGTAAAATTAACAATATGGAGGCCCGAGTTTCCGTTAAAGTAACGTAATTTAATCAGAAACCTATGTTTAACCACCAAACTGTAGTCCAGTTTGTGACTGTGACCAACAAGTTCAATACATAACTAGTCATCAATCCCAATAAATCCCTTCGTTTTGGTTTTTTCTGATGTTTTAAGAACATATCTTGACTTAAAACTGCGTCATTAAGTCACGCTTAAACGGAGATAAAAGTATGCGAGTTTTATTTTGTTTGCACAGTAGTTGGGAGCTTTAGGACTGTAGTCATAGAGTCGGTGTAAGTAGGTACTCTAGTCATAGAGATTCCAATCTATTATAAAAAGGTTTTAATTATTGAAAAAATTGTTCAGGATATAAGGATTACCGAATTAGATGTACATGTACCGAATGACTTTTACGGTACTTTATTATTTAACTTGACTTATTTCACTACGGTACTTAATAATTTAACACCCGTTGGTAAAGTACACATACCTACTTATAATATCACTACCATAGCGACCCTGTGATATCAGCACAACACCTCACTTAGCGGTTAGGAGCCGCTGCTGAGATTATTCGTCCTCACGGGACTTTTAATCCAGGGCTGGTTCGACTCCCCCCAATGAGTAGGTATGCGGTGCCTCCGACCAAACAGTGGAACACGTGGTTTTTGAATGCACGGTAACCAAATTCAACGGACAAATTGAAGACCTCGCGAACCGTAGGTTTTTGAAGAGGGCTAACCTGAAACTCTCTGAGTTCAGATCTTGTACTTTTAATATGTAATCCAGTGACTTTTCATACGATAAATAAATAAATCAAGGTTTCACAGTCGGTTGCCAAATATCACATAACCAGCAAACTGGTGATTTGCTCACTTATCTGTGACCTAATTCAGGCATTTGCTATTGTTAGGTACACATTGCGGAGAGTTCAGGCCATCTTAATTTTTTATTCGTAACCTGGATCGTGTAGTCGACTTCAAAGATACAGTGTTGTACATATATTTACTTACAGATATGTACACTGTTGTACCTTACTTCTTTCTGAAGTAGAATTCACAATAATTTTACAGCACTTTACATACATTTGCAAACAGCTTTGTATGCCAGGAGCTGTCAAATCACTCCACTCAATTATGAATTCTACCTTAGTTAGGTGATCCCGCGATGGGAATAACAGTGGGCTTCATCCCCGTCATTTGTATCGTACAGTTAATTAGTTCTCGTATATTTTGTTATGTCACGTCTTTTAAAGACTTGTTTGTAAAAAAAATGGCTATCCATGACTTTGTTATAGCTATTTTAAGTAGGTAGGTAAGGAGTGGTCCGGAAAAAAAGTAGCCGTGCCTTTTTTGATTTATCTTTTTATTTTGTGCCGATTTAGAAGCAGTGTTTATATTTAAATAATCTCTAGATACAATCATACAAAACATAAATACAATCATACTTAAATAAAACAGCGTTTGGAAGTTTTCGCCTTTTGTATTCCATCATACACATAGTTTTTTGAACAGCGTCTTCTGACAGAATTTTTGAGGTGTTTCTCAAAAACTTGTTTTTTCTTATAGTTTGATTTGATGAGCTATTTTATACCTTAATAAATTGTCTTTCTTCAATAGTAAACTTTTTTATCTGGCTTCATTTTAAGGTAGTTACAGTAATTTTTAATTAAATGTATTTGCCTTTTTTCATAGAAAATTATCTCCCATAGAAAAATCTTTGTCAGAGGTTAGATTAGAGAGTCTTCCTGACTATCCTAGCTAAAATACAGTTAATTAATGTAGCTTCTTGGTAAGATGAAATTCTGAAAAGCATAAAACGGGTTGTGAAAATGGAAATACAATTGTGGCATTGTAGCGGATGTCGATTGAAGATTGTCAAATTATGTTGTTCAAAAGGTTACAAAGTATGTTGAATTAAAAACGCGAAAACTTAAATATGCTCACATATTCTATTATGATTGTATTTTTATTTATTAGTATTGTATCTACGGATTAATAAAATAAATATACTGCTTCAAAATTAGCACTAAATTAAAAAATACACAAGATTGTACACTGCTACTTTATTTCAGGACCACTCCTTATTTTGAAAATCATAATTTAAAAAACCGGCCAAGAACATGTAGGACCATATATGCTCAGTATAATAAAAGACCTATCCAACGATACCCCACACCTATAAGGGTCCCTATTGACTACGGAACCCTAAAAACCTGCTTTCTTTTAGGTTAATCTGTAAAATGACAACTACGAGTATGATGCCTTTCACCTAAGGGGGCGTCCATTAATCGCGTCATATTGTTTAGGGGGGGGGAGGGGGTCAAGAAAAAATCACCAATGATCACCACAGGGGGGAGGGGGGTCTGGACACATATCACGTGTAATTTTTTTGTTCCTTGTGCTATCTGTATTATGGTCAATAAAATAAAAATTATCAACTTAAATGAATCAATCTGTCAAAAGCAGAGTAAAATTGCACTAGCAATGATTGTAAATAATTTTTAATGGCATTTGACATATTATTTTCTGAAGTAGGATTTTAGGGTTCCGTAGCAAAAGTGACAAAAACGTAATCCTTATAGTTTCGTTATGTCAGTCTGTCCGTCCTTCCGTCCGTCCTTCCGTCCGTCCTTCCGTCCGTCCTTCCGTCCGTACTCCGTATATTACAGCCATTTTACTCGGAAACTATAAAACGTGTATCTTAATAAATATTTAAATATAAGGTGTGTTTTTGTATGCCGCTACTTAGTTTTGTAGTAAAATTACTGAAAAAGATATTTTAAGGAGGAGAACTACTCCATACATGTAATTATTTGTCAAAAAAACATTTTTTTTTCCCAAATATCGACATGATGCACATCACTCACAGGTCTTTCAAAATAACTCTTGTCTTGTTGTCCTGAACATCAATAAAAAAAAATCATTGAGGTCTGTTTGAATTTTTTATTTATTTAGTGAATATCTTAAGAAAAAATCATCCCGTAAGTCTAAAAAAACTTGTGTGTCCCCTGTCACTTTTGAACCCGAGATCCAAAAAATATGACAAAAATTGAGAACATTATCGGTTAACGAATTATTGAGTCATCTCCTAAAAACTCATTTCATACGCAGATACGACCTTTTGATATTACTTTTTCGATAGTAGGTACGAAACCGCGTGGTTCGCCGGTTTTTTTTTCTATTAAAGATAATTTTATTTTATATGTATACATGTAGTTTAATTTGTTTGCCCTTTACGTGTACGAACGTAACGTAAGTAGGTTCACGTGTTAGAAAACTGTACTTATTTTAGTCAGCAAAAAATTACACGTCATATTGGACAGGGGGGGGGAGGGGTCCTGAAAATATCACCAAAGATCACCATGGGGGAGGGGGGGGTCTAAAACAAGCCAAAAACGTATGACGCGATTAATGGACGCCCCCTAACGAATATCATTTTATTTATCAATCAATCAATCAAAATTTATTTAGAATCAATTAAGGATCCATAGATTGTTAGTACATACAGCTAGAGTAGACTTAAAATTAGGGTTAGTAACATAGAATTACAAAATAATCAAATAAAATAAGAATAAAAACTAAAAAAACAGAAAAACAATCGGAACAGTATACTTACATAACATTACATGTCATGTCACAAGTCTAGATGCACCATTTCTCAACATCTGACTTTGCCACATGTAGGCTATTCCAGTGCTTGAGTAATGGTGCATCAAACCTACCTGCCAACGTTTTCAGGATACTATTGCAACTGCCACTCACTCTCCGCATAAGCGACGCCGATCTGTTGCGTATAATCGCGTAAAAATCGTCCGTGTGCGCCTCCGCAAACATTCCGGATGCACTACAGTGACGTGGCAGTCCCATCAGCATCCTGAAAACGTTGTTATACTGTACCCTTAGGGCATTGTACGCTCGCTGAGTATAGCTGGCCCACAGGCTGCAGGTATAAAACGATTGGCAGAATGCCTTGAAAAGAGACTTTTTTACGTCTTTGTTACACCTGGCAAACCTGCGAGCCAGCATATTTCCACGCACAGCTAACGCTCTACGCTCTCTTTCTATGTCGAGGTCATCCTTGAGGTCCTCAGTTATCCAGTGACCCAGTACTGTATTTGAACGATTTAGTGACCTTGAGCAGTTCTCCACCCAAGGTCACAGGGGGTACAGGCTTATAGGTTTTTTTCCAGATTTGAAGACAAGTACCTCGCTCTTCTTCCCATTGTACCTTAGCCAATGTTTAGTTGAATATCTAGACACACGGCAGTGTGTCCGCCAAGTTCGAGCAAAAAAAGCGACACACCGGCCGTGGGTTATATTACACGAACCATTTCGGGCCAATTAGCCCACCTAATGAAGGAAAACTAAGAGGAAATAATTCGTGTATAGCCAAATTTTGGTGTAGTTGTAGGCAAAGGTATCTTACACAACATACTAAAAGTACCGGTGGATGGGGGTGCCGCTAGCGGAAAGGGGGGGGTGTAAAGGTCCCTAATTTTGGTTTTTCGTAAATAACTCGGTAACGGTGGCTCATACGAAAAAATGTTCTATTGCTTAATTCATCTACATCTAAATTTCTATAAAAAAGATTCTTTGCAATTTTTTGCTAGGATCAATGTTTAATGAGATATCGAGGAAATACGATAAACACTTTTTTAAACTTTCGGAGCCAATATTTACGAAAGTATTAGTTTTATCCAAAAGTGGTTTCAAAATACCCTTATTGTTTTAAAAAGACCTATCTAATGATACCCCACACATTAGGGTTGGAGTAAAAAAAATATTTACCCCCCACTCCATGTGTACGGGAGGTATCCGAAAGAATAATATTTTTTCACATTTTGTTTTAAAACTTTGTCTGCGTAATTAAAACACATACTTATACGAAATTTCATTTCTCTAGTACTAGCCATCACTGAGCAGGGTGAGGAGGGGTCCTACCCTTGGAGTTTCGGCATGTCCGTCTGTCCCCGTCTGTCCGTCCACGGCTTTGCTCAGTGATGTTTAGTACTAGACATCTAGACGGACAGATGGGGTCAGACGGACATGGCGAAACTATAAGGGTAGGAAGTGAGGTAGCAGGGTGAGCAGCCTGCTCAGTGATGGTTAGTATTAGAAAATAAAAAAATCGTGTGAGTATGTACTTTATTCACGCCGGCAAAGTTTTAAAACAAAATGTGAAAAAATATTATTTTTTCGGGTACCTCCCGTACACATGGAGTGGGGGGGTAAATATTATTTTTACTCCAACCCTAATGTGTGGGGTATCGTTGGATAGGTCTTTTTAAAACAATAAGGGTATTCTGAAACAATTTTTGGACAAAACTAATACTTTCGTAAATATTAGCTCCGAAAGTTTAAAAAAGTGTTTATCGTATTTCCTCGATATCCCATTAAACATTGATCCTAGCAAAAAATTGCAAAGAATCTTTTTTATAGAAATTTAGATGTGGATGAATTAAGCAATAAAACATTTTTTCGTATGAGCTACCGTTACCGAGTTATTTACGAAAAACCAAAATAAGGGACCTTTACACCCCCCTCTCCCCGCTAGCGGCGCCCCCATCCACCGGTACTTTTAGTATGTTGTGTAAGATACCTTTGCCTACAACTACACCAAAATTCAGCTATACACGAATTACTTCCCCTATCAGGCAGTTAAGCGTCTTCGTTTGGTGAGCTAAATTTCGACCACCCTATAACTCCAAACATATTTTATTTATTTACGCATATGAAATTTCGAGTGTCTGTTGACATCCCCTTAATTGTCTAGAATACAAAATTTCATTATTCTACCTATAGCAGTTCTTGAGATATTGACGTCAGAAAATCGCTATTTTTACTATACACTCACTCACTGACTCACTGACTCATCAAAAACCTAGACCACTTCCAATGGTCGTACTGACTTGAAATTTGGCATGGAGATAGGTCTTAAGGTCAAAGTAAAGGGAAAAATCTGAAAACGGCCAAGTGTGAGTCAGTTTTAAAAATAGCGAAGGTGTAACTTTGTTCTACTATGAAGTCATAATGAACTAAATGGGTCTATCTTCCAATGGTCGTACCGACCTGAAATTTGTCTCGAAGGTTTGTCTTTAGGTCGAAATAAAGTAAAAATCTGAAAACGGCCAAGTGTGAGTCAGTTTCGAAAACAACGAATGTGTAATTTTGTTCTACTATAAGTAGGTATGGAGTGGAAATGAGATAAGACTTATTTAAATTTAGATACATACCAATTTAAGACAATACATGTTTGTCTTAAAGACAAGAACAATAAAATTGTTCACCACTCTGTGTGTGTCTGTTGCGGGAACCGAACCCACGATTTACGAAGTACAAAGCAGGTCACTAGGTACACTAGGTGCGCTAAATCAGTCAAACAAAAATGAAAAGACTATTTTTTCTCGCATAGTCTAAATAATTTCTAATTTTACAACTAATAAAATCGCAGATTCAAGAACATGGAAATCATACTCTAAGATGGAATTATATATACTACTGCCCATCTCACCCTCCGATACGCCACGGGATGAGATGGGATGGTGCACTTCTAGGGCTACATAATAGGCCACCAATTATAATACCTACTGGTAGGTAGGTATTACCAAGTTATTAATTATCTATCTAAGTTTTAATAGAAAATTATACACTTGACACATTGCAGTCCAAAGGTGTCGATTCATTGCATTGAAAAGGTGTGTGGTGTGTGAAAACTTGCCAAGTAACATCATTAAAAAGTACTGAAAACAATAAATGTTATCAGGAAACTGCTAAAAAAACCGGTGTGCGTTTCTCTGACTATTATAATTTGAGGTATTTCTATGTAACGTGATACTTATTCAAAATGTACCTTAAAAACTGCTGGAAATCAAGTGTGCATTCCTATAACTATTTATGATTTGAGGTATTTTTATGGAACTTGGTACCAGGGATGTAACAGATGTGGTTTTATCGGAACCGAAAGCGGAATCAGATGTTTTAAATTTAGTTTATCGGAACCAGAAACGGAATCGGAATCGAAAACGGAAGCGGAACCGAAAACGGAAGCGGAACCAGAATCGGAGCCCGAGTAATAGGTGGATGAGATGTTAAGGGTAGGTAGGTAGGTAAGTCAATAAACCTATTTGTTTTTGATGTACGCCGTTCATTTCCTCCCGCTGCGTTGCTATGACATCCGATATAATTTCTGTTTTGAAAGTAACAGAACCGGAACCGAAGCGGATGTTTAAAACCAATCGGAAGTTCCGACTTAACAGAACCGGAACCGGAGCTCTGTAACATCCCTGCTTGGTACTTATTCAGATTTCACTTCTTTTATAGGTGAAGCATTCCCATAGTATCGAACTTGGCAGCCTTTCACATTTATGTTTTTGATGGGATAATTAATTACGTATCTACCCTTCCTTACTCGTAGCAAGTAGAGCTTTAACATGGACAACGCCAATTTGCCAAAGATTAAAAACTTGCGGGTGCACTTGCACACGCTATTATTAAAGGCTCGAAGTCGTTAATAAATTACCCCAGGGTAGAAATGCTTATCCAGTGACATCCATACGACAAATAAATAATAATTACCGATTATGGCTAGTATTAAGTTACGTAATAGGTAAGGGAGCTATTAGAAATAAAGAATTTATGCAGTGAAGAGTTCCGTCTATCGGAACTGTAGAAGGGAGTGTTATTTCCGGCTTACGGTCAATGACACCTTCCGGAACCATAGCTGAGCGGTTAGATGGGGACGCGTTTAACAATTGGCACTATCTTCTCGCAGCTGCTGGACTGACGTGTCCTTAGAATATTTTAATACCGGAAAAAAGGTTCGAATGATGATTATCAACTAAAATAACCGGTTTTGATAGTTCTTTAGGTAAATAATATATGGGATGGATGGCCCAAAACAAGAGCTAGGTAGGTTGTTAGGTACTATTTGGTAGCAGGTGCTAACGTTGAACGTTGTACAGTCACCATCAGATATATAGGAGCGGCTAAGGTGGTCACAAACATCTGAACAACGCCCCTATTGTCACGGCGATAAAGTGCATCTTCAGATATTTTTGAGTACCGTGGCCGCTCTGATATATTTGATGGTGACTGTACTGATTCAGTATCTGTATTCGTGCAATAGCGAGCGAGGGCAAAAGCAAAAGCACCGACCACCTAATTAGTTCCTTTTTAATTTGGATTACTATATATTAGGTACCGATACGAGATGATGATTTCTGTGAGCTATCCTATGTTTTTTATCGTGGCTTAAACTGTAAGTAGGTACAGTCGCCATCAGATATATCGGAGCATCCAAGGTAGTCACAAATATCTGAACAAAGACTCTATTTTCAAGGTGATAAGGTGCTTGTTCAGATATTTTTGAGTACCCTGGCCGCTCCGATATATTTGATGGCGACTGTACCTATCGATATATAATTACATCTAAATCGATTTATTAGCGGTTTACGTGAAATGTGGTTCAGACAGACAAGTTAATTAGTAGGGATTCGGACCCACGCTACGCCACTGGTAGGTACAGTCAGCAATGGTGCGGTGTTCATGTACACTGTTCACAACATTTCACCCGTTTTATTAACCACTCTGAGCTGGGATTGAGGCTAGGTCGCGTTTTATAAATAAATAAATACTTCGGGGACAATCGACACAGATCTATTTACCAAGGCCAAAAAAAACAAAGCTTGTACTAGGTGACGATATGTAGGTACATTCACTACCTACCTATTTAGATTGATAAATATGTTCATACTTATCCAAAAAAGCCGTTAATATGTTTTTTGATGCGTAATATTACTCGTAATTTTAAATTAGACTATATGCCGTACAAAAAATATGATACCCTGTCACTTTGCCCCCAAAGTAACCCACATGAAGCATTTTTTCAGGAGTCCGTGCTCCCACTATGGCGTCACGACCATATACTGAAATTGTCAATTGGACTTGTCAGATTGTTTTGCATGGGGACAGTGAATGTGTTAAGATAGCTATTATTTTTGCATTACAATACAAGGCTGGCAAGTTCGATAAGTGGACGAAAAACCGTAAGTACCTACCTTAGGTCCTGAAGCCCATCAGATCTGTAGCGAAATCTGAAACCTAGTTGTAAGAATGTAAAAAACCGTTGCACGGTGCCGCGCCACGCCGGCCCGCCACCGGAATGCGCATTGGCATCCGCACTGCATTGTAATGAGAATTTGGCGCGTAAAAAGTCCTCACTCTTCCCAGAAAACGGTCGGCTTCACGCAATTTCTCAGAATGGGCGATGAGCGCCATGTATGAAGTTCTCTTTTTCTCGCCACTTACTTTAATGACCTGCAGATCCATGTCACACATTAGACTTTTATATTTTTATTTGATACGTCTATTGATAACTCCCGGGGTCCCGGGTATAGTGGAGCTTTATAACTGCATGATTTTAAAAATAGATCCCAAAGGGGTAATTCATTAGTTGGTATTAATTAACTGAGTCATGGTTTTATCTTTCTAGAATGCGCACTACTCATGCGCACAAGTGTGTAACACACTAGTGCATGCACGATCAAAGATATAGTAAGTACCATTGAGATACGAGCCTCCGGCCACCGATAGTCATGTCGGCCAGTGGAAGTGCGCGGTAGTCTCCTGAGCACAACATGGTTTTGGTCATAGTGCGGGCGGATGCGTCTCGTCCGACGTGGCCGTAAGTACTTAAACCGTTGTTAGTAGTCGAGGAGCGCGCGCGGCGGCGGCGCGTTCTTTTTTTGTCCCCCGCGGATTCCATTGCCCCATGTCCAACCTGTAAGTCCGGCAGTTTGCCGAGCATTGACCGCGCTTTGCCGCGAAGCGCAAAGCCGTTGGACAACTTCGCTGCGACCCTTTCGATAACTTCGTAACATTTTCAGATTCGCCTTAATGACAAATTTAACTTCTTTACAGGGTGTGTGAGCTTGTATCATTAAATGTATTTTTTAAAGAGAAGTAAGTTTTATATTTTTGGTGGGGTTCAATGTTAACTGACTCGGAATTTACACCTGCAGAAAGACAAAATAGTTCTCAGCTACTATCATTCTTCGGGTGCTATATGCTATATCATCAGTGAGAAATGCGATTCATGGCACCTTCAAACAGATCCGAAATCGGATGTCGGATAGGACCACGAAGAAGACAAATTTAAAATTGGTACAATCCTATACTTTTTCTTAAAATACCAAATATTGATTGCTCAAAAGAAAACACTAACGCAAAAAGGCGGACTTAATGCCACAGGGTACGTTCTAGCAGCTTTTTTTTTGGGCCATCCGACATCCGATTTCGGATCTGATACGCGTGTGAAAACGCTCTAAGGGAGTCAAAAGGCGTTGGAAGTTTTTAATAAAACAATCCACTACTCTGCAATTGATGAAAACAAGAAATAAAACGTCAGTCAAGTGTTGTTTTTGTTGTAATTTTGGATGTTCCAGAGTGAGCTCTGCCAAAATTCAGGTCATTTTATCGCTAAAACCACCAGTAAGTATTTAGGTTACAAAGAAGTGCTAAGCAAACAATAGGTTACATTTACGTTACTATTTGCATACCATTTCTTTGTAGCTATGCCTGTCATACGTGACCCTTTTTTCGCCTAAATGGCTAAATCAATTAAGAACACTTTACGAATATGAAATGGGGAATACGGTTCTTCATACAGAGTTGAAACTCTGTATGAGGAATTGTATTATACGCGGACAGAGTCGCGCGCGGAAGCTAAGCTAGTAAAATATATATATTCAATTTAAATAACTTTAAAGGTTCTTATAGTGCTGATTAAATATTGGATTGGTCTGCGTATTTTGGTATTATTAGGTCAAAGCATAAAAACGCTGACTCATTCATCGTCTAGACACGTAGTCTAAAACATTTCATACAGCGTTTGGCCAAAAATTTACGTCAGTCACGTAACTCTAAAATGCCCTAAAAATATAGAAAAAAAAAAAATACAATAAACTATGTCCTAATTCACTTTTAGGGAGGCATTTCCCATAAAACGTTATTGTGCATTGGGAGAAATTCAAACCTAAAAAATACTTACTATAATACCTTCAATTATTTCACAATATTAGATTTTCGCCTGTTTCTTATAACTACTTATAAGTATAAAAAGGGGATCGTCAAGTCTGGGCCACATTCTGATATAAACCGTATACGGGTTGTACTTCAATGTAAAATAAATATTAAGTTGAATACTAAAGTAGACAAAATATTAGAATTAGAATAAGGTAAAGGATATATTTAGTAATTTCTCCTTTACCTTATTCTAGGAACAATTTTATCACCACTAAATTGTACTCACACTACACCTTGTTTTGGCGTCGTCGGGTACAAGCAATAAATAATTGAAACCTTACCAGGATTTTGTATGAATGAATTCACAATTATTTTTATGACAGTGCCTAATAAGTTTGGAGGTGAAATATCACAACTAAAGAACTTATATAATATAATACGATACAACTACGCCATGACTACCTATAGTAGATTATATTATTTAATAGTTTAATGACCATAAAGTTAACTATATTAAAAAACATGTCCGTAAAAGTGCAATATTGAAAAAAAAAATTTTTTTGGTCCTTCTTTTATGAAACTACTTGTTATTTTAATAAACTGTTTTTACCGTAGTTTGCTCACTTACAAACATAAATGTCTGTCAACGTGTGAGTGGCGCAGTTAGTTATACAATATGGAGCATTAACCTGGGAAAAAAGTACCTAAAAATTCGCAAAAAAACGAGCAAAGTTTTTACTTCTACGGTATTCACGTTAGATATTCATACCAAGAGCGTTGGATATTGAATTAAATAAAAAATGATTTATTTATACTTTATTGCACAAAACAAAACAAATGAAAATTTACGAACGGCGGACTTAATGGCAAATGGCATGAATGGAATGATCATATCCAAAATGGAGGAATTCGGAATGGCGACCACTTTTCATTATTTTGACTACTGATGAATTGATGATCCTCAGATATACATTTTCCATTAAATATGATGAAGTTGAATTTTGACTTTGTATAGTTTCGACCTTAGAATTTTATGGTTTGTATAGTTTCGACCTTAGAATTTTTATGGTTTAAGGAGGAGTTTAAGATTCGTTTAGCCACGATTAATAAAGATTGACCAGGCATGACGTACGTACTTAATGAAAATATATACACTATTGCCCTCCTCAACCCAAACCGCGCGATTAACCAGCAACCTACAAAACATATATAGGAGTAATGTATTTGTATTATACATTGCGGTACGGGAAATATTGAAAACGAGAGCCTAATAGAAGCCCGATGGCGGAGTTAAAGGTTTTTTTGAAAAGAGGTTGCAATAAAGTTACCCTCAGAAGGCGTAAGAAAAAATATATAAATAGCGTTATTCGTCATGAAAGCACTGAAATTATAATTATTCCCACTTGGCTTGCAGCCACTATTGATAAAGTGCAGAAATATTTTAAGCAATTAAGTATTACATTATCGTGTATAAACATTTTTTTTTATAATTATAAAAAAAATGTCTGACTTTGAACATAACAAATAATGTCCATTACTCCTTCGGGAATTTAATGAGCTCTTAACTCCTGCTATATAGGCAGGAACACCATGCTTTTCATTGAAACATTTCCTAGAAACTAACCCCCCTTAATCCTAAACATCTCACAAGGCTTATTAATTTAATTGATATTTTGTCTCTTTCTAACAAACACAACAATCAAAGTGCCAGATAAGGACAAATAATTATTAGTTAAATGAGGCTTGTTCTTACAAGCCTTTATGAATAAGGTCGTAGGTATATGTTTACGAAGGTTGTTGGAAATAAATAGTATGTGTCGAAAATCATTGAAATGTTTTACTTATTCATAGGTACATCTGCTTTATCTACAATGATTCTTGCTCGTAACAGGGTCCTACAGGAGGAATGCGAAGAGGATAAAGCGCATCCTCCGATGCTGAAAGGAGACAGCGCGATTGGACGTGGCAGTTGCTCGCGCGCAGTTCATTGATGCGCAGTCGCGTTCGCGGGTCGAGGGGAGGGGGGAAGAATGCGGCCGATGCGAGCAATGACCGCGCCAGGGTCGCTTCCTTTACGAGAAGCGCGGCCGTCGTACTACAGCCAATATCCCCTCCCCCCGCGCGACCTTACTACATGACCAACATGCCCTCTCGACTTGGGCGCGCTTTTCGACCCGCAGTCCGTTACGAAAATGAAATGCGCCGCATTCCGCGACGGTTTCGTCGTTTCTGTCGCACTCGCCGGCGCCCCGAGCTGCGCGCGCTCGCTCTCAGTCTTGCGCGGAGTGTGCTCGATTCCTCGGCTACTCATATAAGGATGCAAGGCGCAAACGGAACATGCGCCTGCGCTTGAGGGACCGTTTTCTGCGTGGCTTGTTGCGGTCATGCGGTGCTAACCACTTTGTTGCCTCTTGTTTACTTCGAAGTTTGCGATTATGACGATACTACTCATGTATAATACTATTCCAAACTGTAAACGCTTTTAGTCAGACCAGACTTAACTATTACTTCTGCCAAGGGTGAGTCGGACTTGGTCAGGGAGGGCCCCATACCATTACCATTACACAATTAATTGCAATGTTCTGACTTTTTCTTGACGCTGACTCTTACCAGAGACTATACATATAATAGACAGCGAGTCCAACACGCTCAGGATGCTGTTGGGACTGCCTAGATATTGCAGTGCATCAGTCATGTTTGCAGAAACGCGGGTGGGCGGTTTTTACGCCATTATCCGAAACCGAGTTGATTCGATCATGTGCCGCATACGGGGGAGTGATAACAGCATTCTGCGTGTCATTGCCAGTAGCTTAGACTGTCCCATTGGAACAGTCTATACGCCAACTTTTAATTTTAAATCTTAAAAATAATAGTAATAAAATAATGTATTAATGATTTAATTGTTTATGTGTATTAATTAATTCTTTTTATTATTGAAATTTTGCAAAGTAATGATAATTTTTGCTGTGCCATCTAGTAATAAGTAGCATTACTAACGCTCTCGTTCAGATGGCGCTTCAGACTTTGACTCAAAAAGTTCTTAGACTTTGGCTGTCTATTATATGTAAAGTCTCTGCTCCTACTAAAGCGGATTTTGTTATTTGTATAGTTTAGCGCCATACTACATAAATTACAAACACGAATTACAAAAAAAAGTCGTATTTATAAAACTGTTAGGTAACGGTAACTAATTAGCAGGGCCCGGAATTAGGTGAGCTAAAATACCTAAAGTTCGCGAGAGGACATAATATAGAGTGGTTACAACCGGATGAAAATAATATTTTATTTGGATTCCGGGTATTCGATATTCATCCGGGCACTGCAAGTAATAGTCGTAATGATGAAAAATTGTTACATTGCAGCCATAAAGTTAACATTATAATAATAAATCTGAAAATGTGACATATATTTTAAATTAGTAATCTGTATTTTCCTATTCATTATCAATGCTTGTCAGAGTGGCGTATTAGCGTCAAAATAGTGAAAGCTACTAGTACTACTATAGTATATATAGAAAGATAAGGAAACAAGTACTTAGTATTAATCCAAATAAAATATTATTTTCATCCGGTTGTAACCTCTCTATATTATGTCCTCTCGCGAACTTTAGGTATTTTAGCTCACCTAATTCCGGACCCTGCTAATTAGGTAAGTTTAAAAAAAAGTATTTTCTTGTCGTATGTTTTTAAATATACTTAAGTAAACAGTTGTGATAAGTTTTCGCGATCGCTTTTTGTTAAATGAGGATAGATAAGATTGCCTGTTCAGATGGGGGGGTTGGCCATTACGATAAATAGGCTAAGCAAAATAGATTTTTTCGAAGAATTAATTCTAATTTAATAAGTCCTAAATGCCTATAATCCAAGTTAGCCTAATTCCAGGAGGTTTGCATAACTTTTTAGTGAAATTTTTGCTCTTTATCAGTTTTTTGCTTACAGCTCGAAAACGGTACGTCAGACGGAAAATGTCATTTATTTCAATGTTAAAGAGGATTATATTTTGCGTCGAATGAGCATCTTATACTTCTAATTCGGTTCAGTGGTACAGCCGAAATCGAAAGTTAGAAATCGGAAAAATGTCTCATTTAACTGCAAACTCATATTTTTATTTCCATGCCATATATCCTTGAAACAGATTACTGCTGTTGAAAAACCTTTATAATAAAAATTGTAGAGAGTAAAATTTCCCGTTATACATTTTCAATTTCAGTTATTTTGAAAGAATAAATTTGCCATGAATTCATTTCATGTCTGTTATTCTTTTTTGTCTTTCTGATTGTGTAAACCTGCGTTAAATTAATATTTTACTCTGAGAACCTGCTACAAAACGATGCACCTGTGTGTTAAGTCAATACAATATGCTTCCATTGTATCTTAGACTGATAATGCTCGAAATTACATTGACATGTCATAATTTTCAATTGTTTGGTTGAGTTAATTATAATACCCTTATATCCTATTAAATAAGGGATCGATTGGGAAATCAAACAATAACTGCTGAACCTATTGCCTATGTGCTCTTTCAACGTCATAGTTGGAAGAGTACGTAGCGTGACAATGTGATCTTGAAAGGTCTCAATATTCTCCCGGTTTTTAATTGACCTTTAATTTCTACTATACCACTGCACCAATAGAATAGCACCTATAGAAGTTTTCGATAGTCATTCGACGCAGAATTTAACCTTCTCTAATATTGAACGGAATTACGAAACTGAAAAAAGACCAAACATTTCGAGGTTATTTGGCTCCCAAAAGTTATGCACACCTCCTATGATTGGGCAAACTCGGATTACATGCATTTAGGAACAAATGAAGGCATTAAAACGATTTCCAGCCTGCTGGCATTAATTCCTCAAAACGATTTTTAGGGTTCCGTAGTCAACTAGGAACCCTTATAGTTTCGCCATGTCTGCCCGTCCGTCCGTCCGTCCGCGGATAATCTCAGTGACCGTTAGCACTAGAAAGCTGAAATTTGGTACTAATATGTATATCAATCACGCCGACAAAGTGGTAAAATAAAAAGTGAAAAAAAATGTTTTATTAGGGTACCTCCCCTATACGTAAAGTGGGGAGTAATTTTTTTTCATTTCAACCCCAACGTGTAATATATTGTTAGATAGGTCTTTAAAAATGAATAGGGGTTTACTAAAAAAAATTTTTTGATAATGAAAATATTTTCGGAAATAATCGCTCCAGAAGTAAAAAAAATGTGTGTCCCCCCTCTAACTTGTGAACCATAAGTTTTTAAAATATGAAAAAAATCTCAAAAGTAGAACTTTATAAAAACTTTCTAGGTAAATTATTTTAAACTTGATAGGTTAAATAGTTTTTGAAAAAAAAAGTACAAAATAATTTCTGAACTATGTTTGTAATTTAACCGTATAAGCAGGTGTTTATTGTACCTGTAATTTCTACAAAATCACAATGAAATGACGTGCTTTCAAATAAAGTAAAAACGGTGAAAATCGGTTCACGCAATAAATAATTAATATAATTATCCCATAAAAATCATCTTCCGTACTTTAAGCTCGCGCGCAATAGTTTGCTTAATTTACCGATAGATGTCGCTGTACGTGGAACGCTCATATCCTACATGGCGGTGTTATTTTAACTCTTAAGTGGGGACACTTACTGTGACGGACGGAAAACTACGGAACCCTACACTGAGCGTGGCCCGACACGCTCTTGGCCGGTTTTATAGATTTAATTTCCTCCTAGACTCCTATTAGCATCACTCATTTTAGCTACTTAGTTAATTATTTTTGGTTAACTAATCTTGTTCGGGTAAAATGTAGCATATTCCTTACATACCTCAGGATTGAATCGCTGCAATGCTGGGCTGAGCATTTATCTTATTTGTGTTGCACTTTCATAGTTATTCTGCAATCCTTGTTCAACACACGCACGCATACGAAAATCCCGTGGCGCTCTCAAACATCGTGCGCTATTCTTCTAACCTTGAGTGCGATTTTTGAATCTCACCAAGTGACTAATTCTCACCGATGTGAGTGATTTACTATCGGAAATCACTCACATCGGTGAGAATTAGTCACTTGGTGAGATTCAAAAATCGCACTCCTTGTCTTCATCTTAGAAACTCAATTTTCATGCTCTGAAATACGCAGAAGGAAGATTTTAACTCGCAAACACTTGTATACACTTCCTTGTCGCGGATCTTTGACCTACAGCCTCAAGCGACTTTTGAAACCTAGATTTCTCACCTTTTCTTAGTTTTACTTATGTTTGGTTATTCATTTTCTCATTTTATTCATGTAATTGTACGTTTTTCATACTATTTTGAAATGTTTATTTAGATTTCTCCATAGTGACGTACTCTGACTAGTTTGTCAATTCTGCTAATTTGTATAACCATGTAGTTAGGTTGTATACTTTTGGCTAAGCTTGTTAAATATTTGTACTCATGTTGTCCTGGCCTTTTATAAAATTTCAAAATAGTATGAAAAACGTACAATTACATGAATAAAATGAGAAAATTAATAACCAAACATAAGTAAAACTAAGAAAAGGTGAGAAATCTAGGTTTCAAAAGTCGCTTGAGGCTGTAGGTCAAAGATCCGCGACAAGGAAGTGTATAAAAGTGTTTGCGAGTTAAAATCTTCCTTCTGCGTATTTCAGAGCATGAAAATTGAGTTTCTAAGATGAAGACAAGGTTAGAAGAACAGCGCACGATGTTTGAGAGCGCCACGGGATTTTCGTATGCGTGCGTGTGTTGAACAAGGATTGCAGAATAACTATGAAAGTGCAACACAAGATAAATGCTCAGCCCAGCATTGCAGCGATTCAATCCTGAGGTATGTAAGGGATATGCTGCAATATGTAAATTTCGGGAAACCCTAATTTTACTTTACTTACCTGAATAGTTGAAGTCTTGGTATTTTATGCAAAACGGTTATAATTATTTATGAAAAAGGGGCATAGTATTGGACTGTATCAAGTATCTGTCTCTCTTTGATAGAATGATTCCTTGGGGTCTTCATGCCATGAACTCCTAGGTAGCCGTAGGTACTGACTACAACGAACGAGGGCTAAGGCGGGCGGGCGGCACATATCGGCGGGGTATCTACGAGGCACATATCTGGAATATATTAAGGGGCTCCCTGGCGCCAATGACCTTCGAGCTAAATCCCTTAGTTTTCTAATGATTTTTATAGCTTATCATTTTATCAGTAACGGCCTTAAACGATATACTAGCTAGTCGAACAATTTTAGGCAAAAAAGGGGTTTCCGGTCATAACTTTTGTGTCAATTTGTATAAAATTAAAATCTCTCGTCTGTTTTAAGAGACGTCAAAAAGGAACCCTGATATGTAAATTTCGTATATGTAAGTATTACAGAATTCGAACATCGAAAAAAAGTGTTTTTTTTACCATATTTAAAAAAAAAACTGTTCACTTATTTCAAAATTCGGCTCTACAGGAGATAGAAGATTCAAGAATCGATAGCCGTTTGCCTTATAATTCTATCTGTAGTGCAACTGTTGAAATATCCATTCAAGACTAGTCAAAAATCGATAAAATAACGTGTGGAGCCCCTTAATACATATATATTTTCAAACATTTTGTTAAGGGATAAAATAAATACCAAGGAGAAAGAGATGGATAAATATTAATAATACAAACAAACTGTTCCCATCGTGAAAACTCGGAAATCTCAAAATTCACGAATATCTACTTCTGAACGCTGTTGACGTGTCCGTAAATAAATTATCGTATTAATTTCTAGCTTGATTAAATGTGAAAATGTATGTATAAACTAAAAACAATGATATCAAATATAATAATGCTTATAAACAAGAGCATGCATCAGCTTATAGGTCTGCTAGGCTACACACATACCTGTATGTATTAACCACTGTGTTCAAACTGCACCTCTGTTTCTCTAAACTGCAAATAAAATCGTATTTAAGGCAGATATTTAAATTAAGTAAATAATAACTATTGTCTATATTGACTTTACTTAAGCAACCTATCCACGTTGTACAGTCGACGTCAAAGATATGGTTGCACTTTTGCACCTTAGGGTCCGTCCACATTTGCGGTGCCGCGTTCAGGCGCGGCGCCGCACCACCGACATGTGGACGGGCCCTTAGTCCTTTGCAATGAGGTGGAAAAGTGTAAACATATCTTTGATCAATATCAATGATCGATGTCGATGACTGTACCCCGAAGTTGGCTGAAAAAGCATGAAAAACTTATCCGAAATTTCCACGATGGGATGGGATTTTTCGTAACACCTTACATACTTACGTACTTACCTATAGCCCAACATTAACTGAAATCGATCTGATCTGAAACTTATAATATTTTAACAGATAATAGACCGTACCTAATTCTTGTTATGTGTTAATAAAATAGTTGTCAACAGACACAATTACCTTAAGGCTCGATCAGTTCACAATTGAGAAATGTGGGGAGTGGTGGACATTTTTCCGGGCGCGGAGCAGCGATCGTTTATTTTCATATTTTGTTTATTTGACCTCAACATTTTATATTCTTGCTTGTACTTTGTATTACGAGCTTCTGGTTATGCCGGGCCTCCATTTATGAAACGACCTTTCATTTACCCGGCCAGCTGTTTTTGTATGACTCTTACTCAGTCGTAATATACGATTTCATTGTTTCACAATAATATTATTATTATTATATGATTAGTTGTCTGCTTAACAAAATGAATTTCATAGTTACCTGTGTTACCTGGTTTTTGTCAATTCAGTTTTTTTTAATTTATCAAATTGTCACAGGCGTCTTCTATATTCTCGGTCAATAGAAGCATAAAATAAGGTAAACAAATATGGCTACATTCTTAGGCAAAAACAAGTTTTGACACATGGCAAAATTATATCGAAGAAACCTGATTTTCTCTGAAGTGTAAGTAATTAACGGATATTTTACTAAAACTGAATTTAATAGCAAGTTTATGTGTATAAATTAAGAATGAAACCATGGATGTTCTTTAAAAGTGCGTGATTGCGACCGATTAAGGTAAATGGGTTTGTTTACATTATTTCACATTTGTGTCGACCCCGAACTTACTCAGTTTTAGGTATGCTCGTGAGGTCTACAGCTCACAGAGTCACTAGTATAATTAGGTATTAAAACATGCATGGACGTGCCTGCAACCGAATAAGTCTTCGGCGACTCACAATGGCGATAGGCCGCAGTTCAATGGCATCGATGCCGGTTGTTCGGATCGCGACGCGCCTTAACCGGACACGGCCGGGCCGGAGCGGGCGTCCTGCATACTCGAGCCGTCCCAGTCCCACTATACGATGCATTTACGTATGGTTATGTAGGTTGTTTGTGTCCCGGCGCGGTGCAACGCGCGGCCGTGACGTGCTCGCGACCGCGCGGCGTAAACACCAAGCAAGGTCAACCGCCTCGCGACCATGTTATCCTAGTACATCGTTGCATTTTATGTGACACCAGAGCCTCGGGCCGTGGTCAGCGCCGACATAATTTAACAACTAAAAATAGTGGAACAAAGCAAGCACCACATCCTAGAAAACATACCTAATGCATACGTACAAAACCATTATGAGTATAATAAGCAAGTACCTATTTAATCTCTACACATGATTATGATGTGCAATATTACCAGTTATAAAAAAACTGCCTACAAATTAGACATGTAACCTAATTAACTACCTACACCACCCCATCGTACCTATTGAATTTATTTAATGACTTTCCACTACCTCAAGCTTGCCAGGAAGAATTCGCTTAAAAAGCGATAAGACCGCTGTACCTCTACTTTATTTTGTTGGTGTTATGTTGCTTTGCTTTTCTTTTTGAAGTTTTTTAGGGTTTCTTGACCAAAATGGCAAAAACCCATATAGTTTCGTCATGTCCGTCCGTCCGCCCGTATGTCACATCACAGCCATTTTACTGGGAAATTATAAGACATATCTTAAAGAACTTAACTTAACTTTAGAAGCGATTATTTTTGAAATTATTCAAAAATAATCGCTTATAAAGTGAGACTTTTGGACCGCAAGTAAAAAAAATATGAAAAAATTTGTGAAGTAGTTTTTTTTTTTTTTTTTATACCACGACGGTGGCAAACAAGCATACGGCCCGCCTGATGGCAAGCAGCTACCGTAACCTATGGACGCCTGCTACTCCAAAGGAGTCACATGCGCGTTGCCGACCCTTTACAAAAAGGAGGATTCACTGTGTTGACGACTAAAGGAACAAGAAGGTCCCTCATCGTTAACACACTGGGTCCTCTTTGAGCTCTTTGGCAACCTTACTCACCAGCAGGAACACAACACTATGAGTAGGGTCTAGTGCTATTTGGCTGTGGTTTTCTGTAAGGTGGAGGTACTTCCCCAGTCGGGCTCTGCTCCAGATTTGAGCGATGACATTCGCTGAACGTGCCCTACCACACTTAGCGAGATGCCATTCGCAGTGCCCATACCTCTCTTTTTGGCGTAGTTTAAGGACATACCCAGGTCCGGACGTAGTTTAAGGACATACCCAGGTCCAGGTCCAGGCAGTAGTGCCTTATCAGATCACATACTTTCTACGAAAATTGTTTTAAATATTATCGGTTCAGCTATTTTTTAGTCATCTCCAAAATACTTCTTCCATAGGCATCAGATACGACCTTTTGGTATTAGCTTGGTTCTTATTCCATTGAAGGTACGGAACCCCCCATTATGCGTGGTCCGACACGCACTTGGCCGGTGTTTGTATACGTACAATGTACACGGGTCACGGTAAATAAATGCAGGCCTAACATTAACCATATCATACGATTACATTACCGATAGTCTGATTTAAATATACTATTTTTATTATAAACAACAAGTTGAAATGATAATCTTTCGCCAAACTTCGCTCATTGTAAGATTTACATACAAAGTATCAGCGCGTAGGTGCGTAGTGGCGGGTATGTAGTTATGTACTATGTTAACCCGTAGGCCTGAATGTCGGTAATAAGCTGCAGTCGACTCTCGTTAATTCTAAACTCAAGGGACCTTCAAAATATTACGAATTTGAAATATCAAATGGTTCGAAATCATCGAGAGTAGGTAGGTTAAAAAAAATATACTTCGAATTATTGAGAAATAATGAAATATGTATTATTTATTAACAACATCGCTATAATTTTAATTATACAGATATTCGAATTATCGTGTGTCCGAATTAATGAGAGGCGACTGTATATCAATTATTCCACAGAATAATTCACTTAAGACGATTGTCGCCGGAGTGTCCTTGAGCGTTTGGGCGCTCTCTACCCGCGCCACCCGCGTACCCTTCTCATTGCGATCGTGCGTAAATCCGCCGCGATGCACCGCAATAATGTTCAAAGAATATGACTTTACTCAGAGGCGCGCGGGCAGATTTATAATAATCATACCTAATCCTTTTGTGGATGTTTTGTGATTTGAATACTGTGATTAAGTACTACGGGTACATTTTTTAGGAATGCTACTAAATAAGATAAGTAATAACGATCTCGATTAGTAGATTTTTATGTAAAAAAATGAAAACCTAGATTTTGAATTTGAAGTACAGTGAGCGGCAAAATATTTATGAATTTACGAAATATGGTTAAAAATATTCCGCATATCAGAAAAAAATAAAAAAAAACTGACTAGTACAGCAAAAAAAACTGAATGCACATCAAAGCGATGTTTTCATGTGAATTGGGATTTTTTTTGCTGTGCAAGTGAGCTTAATAGATGGTTATTTTTTTGTTGCGATTTTAAATATTAACCATAAAAATTCACTTAATTACGATAAATTAACAAAACTAAGCCTGTTGAGAGTTGCGAATAGTAAAAATGCACATGTAAAGAGCGGTATTTGTGCACGAAATCGTCATACAAATAAGAGCTGTAAGCCCATTAAATTTAGATCTTTAAAATATAACACAGCGCTTCTTAGGGTTCCATAGCCAAAATGGTAAAAACGGAACCCTTAAAAGTTTTTTGAAACATGTCCGTCTGTCCGGCTGTCCGTCCGTATGTCACAGCCATTTTTATTATAAAACATATATTACTGAAATTTTATCTAGAGGTGTGTTTCATGTGCCGCTACTTAGTTTTATGGCTAAATTGCTAAAAAAATCTTTTAGGTGAGGCACTCCATACATACATATGCCAAACTAAATGTCAAAAATATTTTTTTTTGTAAATATGAACATGTTGTACGATACGGCTTTAAAAATATCTTATATATATATAGAGTAAATCTTGAAGCAAATCAAATTATTTTTGTTCAATATTTTTTGATTTGCAATTGTTAAGTAGTTATTATATATATATAAAAAAAATATTTTACGCATAATATAAATTATATATATAAACTGAAAAATAGATGTCATATACTTCAGAAAAAGTGACCAAACCCTCCGGTGTCCGAGGCCAGATTTGAACTGGCGTCTTCAGCTTTCGCGGCTGACGTCCTGACCACTAGACCACCCGGTCACGGCGAAACTTGACAAATTTTCTCATGTATATGCAATCTCTGAATTTGAAACGGCTAGGCGCCGTTGACCATACTCTAAGGGCATGTGCAGTACGTGCTTGCACCTCCTATCCGAATCTCTTACGTGATTCTGGTATAGCGAGAGAGATGGTGCTGCCATCTATGAATCTTGAAGCAAATCAAATTATTTTTTTCAATATTTTTTGATTTGCAATTTTTAAGTAGTTACACTACTATATATAAACTGAAAAAACACCGGACACCAGAGGGTTTGGTCACTTTTTCTGAAGTATATGACATCTATTTTTCAGTATATATAGAGTATTTTAAAACTTTTTTATTAAGTCAATATTTTCAGAAATAATTGCTTCGAAAGTCTAAATATAATAGCCCCCATCTAACTTTTAATCCGTAAGTCCAAAAAATATGAAAAAATACCAAGAAGGCTTAGTACTTAATTTTCTACGAAAGTTATTTCACATATTATCGGTTCATCCGTTTTTGAGTTATCTCCAAGAAACTACTTTCTACGAAACCCTACATTATACATGGTCCGATACAAACTTGGCCGGTCTTTTAAAGATATTTGATAGGCAGTATTAACCCTTAGTAGTAATTTATTTATTCACTTGTGTTGATAATTAATATAAAATTTGTATTTATTTGCATTTCACCGACATAGTAAAGTTTTCTTTAGGGTAGTCAACGTGCATGTGAATCTTCTGGGGTTGCAGGCGTCCATAGGCTTTATAACTGCTTTCAATCAGGCGGGTCGTATGCTTGTTTGCCAGCGTCGTGGTATAAAAAAAAGCTTTTTTTCCTTTATTCTTACATACATTGAACTCTTAAATATCAGCAATTTTTTATTAGATTCTCAATCAGGCTTTGCTCAGTGATAGTTAGTAGACTGAAATTTGGTATGAGTAATTATAGTTAGTTGCATAACTGAACCAATGTGCATCACTTTGACATGCTTCTTTCATTATTTCAGAAGAGGCTAATTATTAAGTTACTATTTTATTATTAATTGGTAACAACGCTAATAAACTTACTGACCTATTATGTTATTGTAGATAAAAATAATCATTCCTCTATGAGATAATATTTGGTACTAACTCAGTTTTGCACCGACATCGTTAAATGAAGATAAGTCTGATCAATTACGGAAAAAATAAAAACTTTCAGGTTATATTTGTTCGTCTCGGTGTCAGCTATGTATCCATATGAAAAGCCAATTTCGATTCATTGCATTCACAATCTTGATTTTTATATTCATCCATGATTTTGAACCAAAAACCGTTAAACTACTTTTTTTTATTTAACCCAATATTTATATTTTTCTTTTACACAACCAGGTAAGACAATTAGTTGAAATAGTACACTATATGCTCTTTAAAATGAGGTGTATGACTTTTATATCACTCACGTATTTTTATGGTTATCTCAGAATGAAGTCCGCTACAAAAATTAACTAACAAGAAATTTGTTCGGCCATTTGCCTTGACTCAGTTTTGCACTTGACTATACATCGCCAGTAAATAATTACAAAAATGAGCCTGATTTAAATGATTGATAACTAAAATAATGGTCGTAGAATTCCTTACTTTAAATGAGTTACTGAATTGGGAATGCCGAAGAAAAAATGAAATAATGGGAAAAATAAATTAGGTGAAATTTTACAGTTTTCGGTATGAAATTGAGAAAAATCTATAAGTCGGAAGAAAATAATTTGTGAAGCAGTTTTGTAGCGGTACCCGAGGATTAATATTTTACGTTTAGAACTTTTATGTAAATGTGATTGTTATCAAATTATTTACATTTTACTAAGGTACTAATATTGACTCAGTTATGCAACTAACTGTATGTGTTTTAATTACGCCTACAAAGTGGTAAAACAATAAGTATCTGAAACCCATTGTTGGATAGGTCTTTCAAGAAGAATATGCCTTAAACAACTTTTGGATAAAACGAATACTTTCGTAAATAATAGCTTCGAAAGTTAAAATGCTCTTTGATTTTTGAACCGTGGGTCCAAAAAAATTGGGAAAATTCCTGGTAGTGAGGCCATTGAAATACTTATCACGTATTTTCAATAAAAACTATATGGAATAAAATCGGTTGGGCCGTTTTTGAGTTATGCCTATAGTAAAATAACGTAAGTGCCACAAAATATTTCTTTATAGACTACCTTTTGAATGGATGTATTGTAACAGGCCGGCAACTACGGATCCCTACACTGAGCATAGCCCGATATTCTCTTGGCCGGTTTATCTGCAATCCTTTGGAGTTTTTTATTAAATTAATTATTAGTCTATTGTATTGCAGTACTAGCAGATTTCCGCAACTCGACGACTAATGCCTATTTTGCATGATGCATGCGTCTACTAAAACATAATAATTTTAGTTTACTTACATGAACAAATTTGTTTTCAGAGCAATGTGAGATTCATGATTTTTGTTTTTTTCTCCATTTTTATTTCATTTGTTTTTTACTTGTATTATAATCTAAATAAAATACACTTTTTATACGAACGTACATAAACATGCATACGACATTGGTGACCGGGTGGTCTAGTGGTCAGGACGTCAGCCGCGAAAGCTGAAGACGCCAGTTCGAGTCTGGCCTCGGACACCGGAGGGTTTGGTCACTTTTTCTGAAGTATATGACATCTATTTTCAGAAAATGGAACGTTAACTAGTGCCAGGTATGTGGAAGAGATTCTTAATGAGCATGTAGGCCCATATTTAATTAATATGGGTGAAAACTCAATGTTCATGCATGACAACGCCAGTCCACACACCGCACAGATTGTGGAAGATTATTTTGAGGAGGTTGGCATCAACACTATGAACTGGCCCTCGAGAAGCCCGGACCTAAATCCGATTGAGCACGTATGGGACGAGCTCGGAAGGCGTGTAAGAAATCGAAACCCCGCCCCAGCTACACTTAGAGACCTGAAACAGGCGTTAGTGGAAGAATGGGCTAATATCTCGCAAGAACGCATAAGAAACTTAATAAATAGTATGCCCAATCGTTTAGAAGCTGTAAGAAGAGCCCGAGGAGTCAATACGAAGTATTGATATGTTTTACTTTTTTTTTGTTGTTAGTTTTGTGTGTGAGGTACCACGGTTGCTTTTTACCTATAATTAATTGATATCGTGTTTACTATGTTAATTAAATAAACAAGTGTATATCATCTCTAACTCTTGACGTTGTTTTATTAACTATGCATTTATCTATAATATACAATTTAATTCAGGCTCCTAGCTTTATTATTTTAGGAGATATTATAGTTTTTCGTACTGACTGATAAGGCGCATCTTCTAAAATTGGGGGCGGGGGATACAATTTTTCTGACTTTCAAGGCGATTAAATTACAATTATGTTATTTTTAAAGATATGCAACATGTTAATATTTGGATTTTTTTAAAAATTTAGTTGCATGTTGAAGCGGGGCCCCTAAAAATATTTTGTTTGCAATTTAACTACATAACTTAATAGCGGCATACAAAATACACCTTCTGTCTAAATTGTAGTAAGATACGTCTTATAGTTTCCGAGCAAAATGGCTGTGACATACGGACGGACGGACGGACAGACATGACGAAACTATAAGGGTTCCGTTTTTGCACCCCCCCTCTATTTCCGCTTCAGTCCAAATTGGGTCAGTTCGGGTTGCACAGGGCGGTTCCTCATCACTGCAGGAGCTTAAATACCGCGAGCCATCTGGTTGCCTCGCGGTCACTGAAACTACGCGTCATTGCTTTAACTATTACAAGTTCAAGCGTCAGAAGCATACTTGGTAATCTGCGACATAACTTTTTTTTTAAATGTATATGTATAGTATTATGTTATACATATATGTAGATCTACTATTATTTACATATTTATGGTTTAAGTCAACAAAATTTACTGGTTTACACAAAAACGTCTCTAAAGACCAAAAACTAGCAACATGAAGTATGGCACTTGTGCTTAAAAATGTCACGATTGTAGTTTTTAGTCCTACGCTATCATAATAAATGTAAATTTCTAATTTAAGTAGGGTAAATCCCAACAAACTGGCCACCTCGTACTAATAATGAACTCTGTATATAAACCGAATTATTTTTTTATAAGGTTTTAATTACTGGCTACCCTTCAATAACTGGCCAAATTATACTAAAATGCATTCTGTTTGTAGGTGAATAGAGTTCATTGTTAGTATGAGGGGCTAGTTATTGGAAAGTGGCCAGTTACTGGCGATTCACCCTACAATTTTTCCCACTACAATATTAAAATTTTTAACAACATTAATTTTAACCGACACAAATATAATAGTGAATTTTACTGAAAGTTTGAAATCTGAGGGTTTTCGCGATCGCGATATTCACTAGATGGCGGCAACGTAGATCTTTTTGATAGCACCTGTCAAAATCCATCAATAAAAAAAACATTAAACGTGATTGGTGGATTATGACCTTTCGCCACTAGTGAAAATCTCAATTGCGGCCCTCATTACATAAATCCCTCCTGAGCCGAAGCACTGGCTCAGAACGGGCCAGATTACTAGCGTCGGGGGCGAGGGAGTCCGGTGATTGGCTCAGGGCTTATCCGTCGCCAAACATTGGCACCTTCCTCGACCCAGACACCCTTCGCCTGGCCACATGTCTTCGACTCGGGGTCCATATCTGTGCTCCACACAGGTGCCCCTGCGGCAGCGAGGTTGACGAGCTGGGATACCACGGGCTTTCATGTCAGAAAAGTGCCGGCCAACCAACCAACTGGCATAGCCAGGGACGACGGCAAGAGACCGGACGGCATGTCCCTCGTTCCCTGGAGTGTGGGAAGGGTTCTAGTGTGGGAC